>CP106723.1:81131762-82331762 GCA_025506655.1 Gossypium rotundifolium
CACCGCTCCACCACCCTTTCCAAAACCCGCAAAGATCGCTCGAGATATCGTGATCATCCCCGTCTGATCCTCGATATTCCACATCGCCAAATGGTGGTGGTGGCATTTCATTTTCGGACCCTTGTCCGCACTAACGGTTCAAACGGTCATTCGCCTCTACCACGCCACGCACATTACGACCACGCCCCTAGAATTCATGCTTTTGAATCGCTTATCCGATTAAGAAATTTTATGAATTAGTTTTGTTCCACCGATTTATCGCTAATACCTTATGTTCAATAGTTCTAAGGAGTAGTTCTTTCGAATTCATACACATACAGTATCAAATTCATTCAATCATCACATTCATGAACTTGCGTTCATTATAGAAAAGTGTTGCAATTGTCACTGTTGTTGTTTTCCACTACCCAAGGGCATTCCCGTAATTTTATCCGATAGGGGTATTTTGGTAATTTTCAAATTAAGGTATTTGAAAATTTTACAAAGTAGAGATTTTTGGTATTTTTACAAAATTGAAATACTTGGTAAGAAAATTTCAAGGGTAAAATGGTAATTTTATAAACTGAGGGTATTTTCATAATTTTTCAAACTAGGGGCATTTTGGTAATTTTTCGCAAAATATGGTTCCAGTTGATTTAACAAAATAAGGGTATTTTGGAAATTTTTAATTTGAGGGTATTTCGATAACTCTCCATACGGTGGGTATTTTGGTAATTTGTACCGGTTAGGGGTAATTTGGTTAATTTACAAATCAGGGGTATTTTGGTCATTTTTGAATCAAAGGTACTTTGGAATTTTAAAATCATGGTTTGACTTTAAAATTTCACAAAACAAGGTGACGGGTCCCTTTCGAGTTTTAATTATTGAGTTTAGCCTGTGACTGAGTCCTCTTGGTTAGGGTGATCCGTCATTACGCACCAGGTAGGATTCGAGCGGAGAGGAGGTGAGTCACTAGGACTACTTACATACCAAGCTCCCCCTGAATCTAATTCTAGACATGCGCACAGTGGTTGCCAGACCCTTAACTCGGTAACTCAGACACAGGTTGGTTTGGTTAGACTTTAGGTTTTATGTATTTCGGTGTTGGAGTAGACTAATCTTAGGGTTCAATAATTCCTAATCTACTAATCTACGTCCCTATAATTCCCACATACAAATCACTAAAGGGTTAGGAGTACTTACCTGGTGGACTTCGGGCCGGATACTCAGGTGCCATGCTAGAAAACCTACTCAATTTCTTAATAAAATCCAATTTCAAAAGAAAGAAAATGTTTTGGGCCCAAAAAGCCCTCAAGGTCGAGTTTTAAACCGGCTCTGATACCAAACCGAAACACCCCAAACTCGCCCACAAGCCCGACCGGATCCGCATGCTTCTTGAGTAAAACAATTCAAAACTTATTGGTTACTTTGGAAAATCGGGTGGTTTGGATGATAATTTGATTTGTGTCGAGTTCAAATTTGAAAATGATGTCATTCTTGTAAGCTCGATCTTATCAAAACAAAGATTTTTATTTGTACTTGAAATCAATAAGTTAAAAGTATTGTCGGGTTTTAGAGTTTAACAATGATTGAAAATCGGTTATGTTTAGGTGTCAAAACATTTAAATTTTATTTTTAAGAAAAATTTGTTTAACCTTTGATTTGATAATAATCATATCATGATAAACCGAATTAAATGCATGCTTAAACAGTTAATAGTAATGGCCATATTAAATCATAGCAAAACCCGAAATAAATTCCAAAATACTTAAACATGAAAACCAACGAAAATAAAATAACTCTGAGCTAAGCATGGCCACCACTAAGCTCCTACTAACTCGGTCCATTACTGAGTGTCACCTGAAAAGATATCCCACAACGGGGTGAGACAACAGACTCAATGTGCAACAACCAACACAAATTCCCAACGATTTAGGCATACAAATCATATATAGAACATATATAAACAGTGATGCAATCCCGAACCCAAACCTAGATAACCATCCTCTACACATCACCCGTACCCGCCATCACACCGTGGGGATTACTAAATCAACCCTCCATCCGCTACACACCATCGGAAGGCAAATCACGCAGCAGACGACTTGCACATCGCCTTATAAATTGTGGCATAGCCACCAGATAATTGTGACAAAGTCACCAGATAACATTTTGTGACATAAGTCACCACATTCAAATTCTGTGACATGAGTCACCAGATATTGTGGTAAAAACCACCAGATCACTTCCCCTTTTCATAATCACCCATATGCCCCATGTGTCATACAAATCATTCAAATATCATGCCATATGCCTTATTCATATTCGTAACAAATTTTCATATATGTAATGTTCAATGTTTATAACACTTTTAATAGATCTTTAGAGAATAACGTACCTGAATATGTCGTACCATTGAATGGTACCTTTAGCCACATCTTTCACATTCTTATTAACACACATATTAAACTAATACCATAAATCTATCAAGAACTAGTGTGGGGCTACACACCTGGTTACTAACGCTTTCACTGAATCTTGAAAGTCTACCGAAACCAATTACACTCCTTCCTAAAAACCAATGTCAGAATCGGCTAACATTAATAGACAGAATGGCCTAAGGCAGAATATCATAACCCACTTACCTTGCTTATCTAAATCCTAAAACTGTCACTTGCTCCCGATGTTGTCAAAATCCCTATTTAGTAAATGTAAGAATCAACTTTATTACAAAAACTTATGAAAGTGGCCTATGGCCGAACACTATGCCCTTACCTTGAGTAGTCGAATCCAAGAGACCCCTTTAATGCTCCTTCACGTTGGCTACATATAAAAGAAACACATATTATGGCACTATGAATATTCGGCCATCCCTAAAACCAAGGCTTAACCACTTGGTTTCGGCACACCCATGAAAAAGAGCCCAAACCGATTGCTAAGGAAGGAAATACTTACCACCAACACACGTTTGAAGAGATCAAGAGAAAGTAGTCGACAGCACCTCCCTGAGAGAATCGACTTTTGAGAATGACAGAAAAAGAATAGCTTTGGGAAAAGGTGCTAACACGAATAGATAACTGAAAGAAGAAGAAAAGAACTATTTGGGACTTTCGACTTCTGTGACTAGTGAACAAATCGGCTATGGCTAAAAGAGTTTTTCTACTTTTGAAAGAATCGTGAGAGAAAAGAAGAGAAGAAGAGGTTGATGATAGAGCAATTCAGAAATGGTGAACAATGGTAGAGAGGTTTTGGCTTTGTTATAAATGAGAGGAAAAAGAATGAATTCTCTTGACTGACAATTTTGGCAAGGAGACTAAAGGAGAAAGAAAAAGATGGACACCCTCTAAAAAAACAATTTCGGCACCTACTCCTACAACACTCCCAAAATTGAATATACACCTCCCCTAGAGTCCCATATTCGGCCACTTGCTCCCCTCTCTCCCTTATCCCTTGATCCCCTCCACCTTAGTCGAATCCTCAACTCTCCAACCCTATCTATACCTCCTCCTTCTAGAGTCCACATGCCGTCCACTACCTCTCCTCCTTGCAACAAAATAAAACTCCCATTTGCTTCCTTTGCCACTCGAACCTAGGCCCCCTTTGAACTGCTTGTGGCATCACTTACCAAGGCCTTAAGTGGCGCCTCCTTGCCACTTTAACAAGCCCATTTTGATGTCTAATTTCCCCTACAATTCCTCTTAAGGCCTATCAAGCTTAGCTCTCCTTTAATACTTAAAATCTGATATTTTTAGGGCATTTACCTACACTCTGAGGTTCTCAAAAATTCATTCAACACATTCAAACACACATAGGCATGCTACTTCATACAATTAAGCAATAATGTACAAGCCCTAAATCCCGGATATTACAAGTGATCTCCACCAAGCTTCCAATGCAATGAGCTTTTGATTTACTATAAACCAAGCTTCATTCTATTTTGAGGTAACTATATAAGGCATATTCAATCTGTAACACCTCAAATTTGGGCTTAAAAGAAATAGACCTTGAGTGTAAGAACACATAAAAGTTTATGAGTGCAAGGAAATAACACAATTGACTGTCTGTTTCAGTGGTTAAGTGATTTAGCAGTGTTTGAGAGTATCTAAGAAGTCCTGGGTTTAAACCTGGCTTTAGCAAAAAAAATTATTTTTAGTGAATAAAATCATTGGGATCTAGATAGAAGGTTCTTAAATATTTGTGGTTAAATTATGACACAAAAAGAGCTTTTGGCTTAGTGGCAAGGTGGCGTGTAGAGTTCTCTCGAGGTCTAAGGTTCAAGTCATGGCAAGGTAAAAAGAGTATTTATTTGCTCTCTTGCCATGTGAGAAGTAGAAGTCGACTAAAACTCTATAAGGTAGAATTTGATTTGGTCAAGAGATGATGGTGGAGAAAATCAAGGAAAGGATCATTGAGCAAATCAATGAGGATTAGGGAGTGAGGTAATAGGTGTCCAAATTAGGACTCTAAACTCCCTAGTAATTGGTTTTGGTAAGGAATTTTCACTTTTGGTCAGTTTCTGTTTTGCCACCAATTTGTTTCCTTTCTTCTCCCTAAAGTGCTAAATTTTGCATTTGATCTTTTGTGCATTTCTTTTGTTTTGATTTTTGTTATTCTGCCAAATTTTCTGTGCTACCTTTTTCTAAGTCATTCTGTTCTCTTTCTTCTGTTTCAACCTGTGTTGAAATCACCAATTCTGCTCATGTCTCCTCTCGGTTCCCATGCTTTGGCCGAATATCCTACCTATTATTTTTGCTCCATTGAATTTTATTTACTAGGCCGAATTCATCCTCTTTTCCTCTTTCTTGTTCTTTTTCTTTCTCGGCATTACAATAAGTTGTGGCCGAAGTTCTACCCTTCCCTCATCGAATTAGTTTTTTTCCTTTTCATTGGTGTTTCATACTTTGTCCGAATCTTAGCAGTGTCCCTCTCTGTTTTAGTTCTACAAGTATTCCTGAAAAATTAGTGTTCCCAATAAGTGAAGGGGTGTAAGGGTTACCAAGCTTTCGATCCATTCTTCTATTATTCGATTAAGGTAATTTTGATACCTTGTTTTTCGGTAGGCCGAGTATTCATTTGTTTTTGAGAGGATAGTATTTGTGGATTTAAGCCACATTTACAATCGATCCTTTCTAATAAGATCTATTGTTATGCAATAAATCGGTAAGAGACATATGATTATTCTTAGTCAGTGATCTAAAAAGAGTAGATCGTGTGGTACTAAATCAAGGTTGGTAGTGATTATTGTTTGGGGATTAAGTTCTTTGAACAATAATATATGAAAGACTGACTGTATATTGAATGAATATAGGTTGGGCGCTTAAGAAACTTGGAACAGTTGCTTAAATATGTGTGTAACTATTTTTCGTAAATGATAGTCGGCTTAAAAGTCGAAAAGAGTGTGTAACCATATACCTTATTTTTGTTGATCGTCTTAAAGCTGAAAGTGTGTGTACACACACACCACTCCAATTGTAGATCGGCAAATGTCGAAATCCCAAAATGCTAAAATGTCAAAAATACGACAACAGTTACCATACGAGCGCACGAACGCTCATGTGGGAAAGTCGATACAATGACGGAGGCCACCATGAGCGATCTCATGGTCTTGGGCTACTTTTGGGTCAAATGGATTGAAATGGGCAGTGTGGGCCAATGGGCTCGTAGGCCCTACATGGACCAACTTCATGAACTTTTGTGAAATAATGAGCTCGACCATGTCGTTCACATAGTTAAGGGCAGTTTTGGGCTTAGCGGACCAAACGAGCGTGTGAGGCCATACTTTGGGCTTTGGGCCCAACTATACCTTTTGATTGCTAAAGGTTGCACACGTGCGGATCGACTGTGGACCTTTTGATGAGTTGATACACATACATGGACCCCAATGTGAGGTAAAATGATCGTAATACCCCTGTAGGATAAAATGACTATAATGCCTCTATAGGGTAAAATGACCGTAATGCCCCTATAGGGTAAAATGACCAAAATACCCTTGAAGGGTAAGATTACCAAAATACCCCTGAATGGTAAGATTACTGAAATACCCTTGAAAGGTAAAATGACTGACTTGTGCTATGATTTGACTAATTTGATTGTGATTGTATGACTATGATTTGAATGACTTAACTGTGAATGATATGATGATTTGTGGGCTAGACATTCTGCATACATGACATACTGCATGGGGTTGGGATATTGGTTATGGAGGAAGTACTATTCTGATAGGGTCGCACAAGACAACTGTGGACCGAGTAATGATCTATTATGGTCGTACGAGACGACTGTGGACCTACCAATGGCTTTAAGCAAGTTAATCTGATTATGGCTGTGTGCCAACCTAATTATGGCTCTGTGCTGTCTTGATTATGACTTTGTGTCAATCATATTTATCCATGGCTGTGTACCGATCATAATTATTGATGGCTTTATCGATCATACTTACCCATGGCTGTGTACCAATAATATTACCGTAGTTGATGTCTATGTGCCAATTTTATTACAGTTACTGATGGCTATGCGCCAATTATGAGACTGTTACTGAAGGCTTAAAGCCGCTTATATACTAGCAGCTTTGCTCGGATTTTGGTTAGTGCTGCAACCAGTGCTAACACTGTAAATGTAGAGATGTCGTATGTGATTTATTCTGCACAGGTAGTGCATGGTTGGACGGAGGCAAGTGTAGGGTTGGATGGGTTTGCATGCATCATGCATCATTCATACTGAGACTATTACTATGATGGGCTGGGCCCAATTGATTCTGTTATGGGCTGTGACCCAAATGACATTGTTTTGGGCATTGGCCCACATATACCCTAAACTAAACTGTACTGTTACTACTAAAGGGCTCGGGCCCAAACTGATTCTGTTTATGTATACTGACTGTTTCTTTAATAAGGGGATTACACACTGAGTTTTCGTAACTCACCCCATTTTTAACCTTTCAAGTAATCCCAAACGTTAGACGATTTAGAGTTGCGAGGGACTCGGAGAGGGCCACACAACTGCACATGTTTTATTCTATTATGCTCACTTACTTAAGCACTTTGATTTTGATTGGGTTGTAATAAGGCCTCTATAATTTCTGGATTTTAAATTTGGGATTTTATTGATTGGGATTTATATCTGCTGGAAGTAGAACAAGGTTTTCCAAAACAATAACATTTTCAAACACTACGTTTCCGTAACTCAATTTTTAAATATCATGTTTACGTAAATCATTTGTTTTAAATTAAGCTTCCGCAACAAATAAGGTTTTAAAGGTAATAACACTTTAAAAGGGAATAACTTCTTAATAAACCACGATTTGAAAATAAACAAACACAAACTAAGGTTTTGTACGAGTTTTAAATGGCAAGAAGATTTAAATTTCAAGAAGGGTTTTCAATGAAAACATGGTTTTCGAAAAACACTTCAATGTGACACGCTAGATTTAGCCATAACGTCTAGGTAGGGTTTGGGGTGTTACACAATCAATTTTTCCCTCAAGCCCTATGCATATCCTCATTTCTCTTGTTAGTCTTATATTGTAACATCCTAGAATTTAATTTTTTTTATGTATTGCATTATTTTGGTGCTAAGCTAGTTAGATTATTAATTTTATATGTTGAGGAGGTCCTGAGAAGGCTCGGGATTTATTTGGACCTAGTAAAAGCTTTTGGTATTTAGCACTTTAAGAAGATGGAGTAAGTGTTGTTATAGCATATGGAAATAATTGGGTAAATAGCTAGCATAAATGAGTAAAAGATAAAGAGGTTATGGCGCCACTTGTATTACCTTGAGGGAAGAGGTTTGAATCACATTTTGCACAAATTTTGACTAATATTTTTGCACTCTTTCCTTAAGTGTTGGCCAAGAAGTAAACATGGCAAGTTTGACTTCTTTATTTTTGGCATGGTGGCTAAGAAATAAGGTAAGGTTGAGGTTGAGGAAAGGCATCAAAAGAAATAGGTAAGTAAGGGGGACAAAATCTTATTTCATGGATAGTGTTTTGGAAAGTTTGGGTGGCCAAACTTTTATCCTAGGGGGGATCCATATGGACGGTTTGGGGCTAGAGTGATAGCCGAATTTGTGCTTGATGTTTTGGTGAGGAGTTAGTTTTTGTCTAACACTAATTTGATCAATTGTGTCTTTCTCTCAAAATTCCATTTCACCTAGCCGAATTTGGTTATTTGCAATTGGTAAAATTTTGGTTGCTTTGGCCAAACTTCTATTGACTACTTTGGTATCATTTCTCTCTTTTCCCCAAACTCCTTTTCTTCTCTTTGCTGAAATTTTCAAGCCTTGAGTGCGCATATTTTCTTGTTTTCTTTCTTCTTTCCAAATGTATCTAAGCCATTGAAACCATATTATTCATTCTTTCTCTTTAGAAAAATCGAAACCTCACAAACCCTTCTTTTCATCTCTTTTCTTTTTACAAAATTTTCCAAACACCTTTCTTCTTCCTCTCAAATCAATATATTTCATAACCGAATATTATTGTTTGTTTTTAACCCATAGCTGAATCTTCTATTTCATCGATATTTTCTTCTCAATTGTATTACTACTCATACTTTGATCAATCGGTAAGTGATTCATTTCAACATTTTATTTTATGTTTCCTCCTCTTAGTGCCGAATCTATACCTTGGTGTGGGATGGCCATATTGATCGAGACCATCACTTTGTTCTACTTTCTCAATCTAGACCATTTTTCCCTTTTGTAGTATTCTAATTGGAAGCCGAACATCATTCTAGCCTTGAGTCGAACGGAGAAATCGGATCCAATATTAATGAGGTAAGGAGTTCTTATATATTATTGGTATTATTCAATATTCGATTGGTTTCTAACGGAGTAATAAATTGAAATAATTGACTATATGTTTTAGGGACAAATCACTCGATATATTCTACCTTTGGATATAGTGGTAAGTGATTCAAGTGTAAGTGATATGAAATCTTTTGGAAATCCGAGGCTAACTTTTGGTTGGTATTGTTCTAGGTTATCGACGAGTGGTTCGTTAGGAAATCGAAATCAGGTGTGTAACCTTACACCGTTTTTCATGGGTTTAGAGATTAATATCATATTGGTAGCAAACCATTTGGTTCAAATCGTATTAAGGTGAAACCGGGAAAATTGGTATAATCTCAATATTTGATAAAATTATTAACACCGTGAAAGATTTCAAAAATACCTTTAATATGTGGGCCAAATTGATATATTTGATATGTGGGCCAAATTGATATATTTGATATGTGAGTCAAATTGATATATTTGTTATGTGGGCCAAATTGATATATGATTATGTGGGCCAATTAATATTTATTATATGGGCCGATCTGAAAAATTTGAGAAAATGGGCCAAGATGATATTTGCTTAATGGGCCAATCTTGATAAATTGTTATAACGGGCCATAAAATTTGTAAGAAATATCTGCATACATTGTTGTGAATTGTTATGCATTATATACATGTTTTGCATGGGATGGGATAATGATGAAGAGAAGTTCTGGTAACTCTGCTACATAACTCTGGTGGCTCTGCCACAAATCTGAAAAATGGCAATGCCATGTAAATTCTGTTAATCTAGTGGCTTGTCAACAAATTTGATATAAATGGCTTAATGCCTACGTTTGGTGTGTTGGCGAGGTGGGTGACTAAAGCTCCCCATAAGTATGTTGGTTGGTATGGGTGGTGTGTAGCGGATGGAAAACTAGGTTTGGTTTGGGAATTGCATATCATATGCATATTATATATGATACCTTTGCGTTATTGTAAATGGGCTTGGCCCAAATAAATACTTAATGGGATTTTGGCCTAGTGAATAATGGTAAGTGGGTTACACACTGAGTTCTAACTCACCCCCGTTTCCTTACACCTTTCAAGTAATGATCAATGATGGAGACTTGTTGTAACACCCTAAAATTCGAGTATCGATTTTTATTGCATGTTTTTGATGCTTAGATTATGAAGGAAAATTTTCTTACTTCTTTTTCGTGTTTATTATAGTCCTAAAGAAGAGTATAGAATTATTCGGGAATGGAATAATTTTTAGTTTTGAGAATTTAATGAAGTGGATTAGGTGACATTGATACTTAAGTTAATTTAAGTGTCAAAGTGTAGCATAAGATGAGTAAATGGTAAGGTGGTGTTGGCGCATGATTTGTGGCATGAGGGGAGTGGTTCGAATCCCTTGGTTAGCATATAGATAATTTTTATTTTTGCACAAGTATAGCAAGTGTCGGCCAAGCAATATATATCGTAAGGTCGGACTTTTCACTTTTGGTAAGTAGACTAAAGGAATAAGGTAATTGTTAACTTATGGTAGGGAATCAAGAAATTTTGGAAAGATAAGGGGACATTAGGCATGTATCAAGGAAAAGGTTTTGAAATTATTTCATGGTCATTTGACCAATGAATTTGACGACATTATGGCTAGGGGAGGTTGGCCAAATATGTTAGTAGCTTGGCTAGGATTAGGAATTAGTTTTTGGTCATTCTTAGCTTTTGTGCAAGTTTTGCAACTCTTTCTCAACCTTTCTCTCTTGGCGAATTTGAGCTTTTGGTAAGCCTTAATCTTTTGACCATTGGTCATTTTTGCCTATCACTTTAGTATTCTTTGTATGCCTTTTCTCATAGTGCCGAAATTACCAATACCAAAAAGCCATTCCTTTTCTTTCTTCTCCCATTGCCGAATATACATTGCTCCTAAAATCATTTTTGTCTTTTCTTTTCTTCTCTTTGAAAACCGAATCCTCATCATCATCTTTTTCTTCCATCTTTTATTTCTTTCTTTTATTTCTTTTCAATCAATACTTTCTCCAATAATTTCTCTCATGGTCGAATGTTAGTGTGCCCATAGTCGAACCATTTTCTCTTTTCTTTGGTTATACATAGCCAATTCTCCATCATATCTAGACATCCTTTCAATTTTCTTTTCAATCGGACAATAGGTAAGAGTTATTTTTAGTTTATGTTAGTTAATAGTTGTTTTGGCCAAATCTTGATGGTGGTAAGAAGGATCTCTTGGATCAAAATAATAATTTTTTCTATTAACTTTTCTTTGTTATATTTTAATGCGATAGTAGAAGATCAGAACTCAAGTGTTCGTGAGTATCACAGAACGTTGAAATCGATTTAAGGTGTTAAGGGATCGTTTTTTGGTCGATTCTCATATTGTGGAGCAAGGATCTTTGTGGTAAGGAAATCTAACCCTTAAAACCTTTAGTATTATTTTCGATATATTATTAGGTTGGATTAATGATCTTTTGTCATTGAAGACATTCAAAATAGGGAAGAAAAAGGCGTGTATAGTGTTCGAAGAAGGAGGTTCCGTTAATCCCCTAAGTATAAGCAAAGGGCTATTTCGAATCCGAGATTTTCCACCGTTACTGGACGCCATCCGAGGAGAATCAATTGTTTGAAGTTGTTTGTACTCTCGAACCTTTGTTTGTTCGTGGAATTTCATCGATTAGCGAACCATCAATCGGGAGAAACCGCAAGTAGAAGTAGTATGAAATTTCGAGGGTAAAAGTTTAGATCTTATTCTAAGATTAGTTTTGTTAGTAAATTATAGCGTTTTAATTTATCGTGATGCGATAGGTATCGACGAACAGAAAGTCTAGTTCTCACTATAACCGTGTGTAACTTCACACTCATTCTCGGGTTAGATATCACTCCGTAAGTATTGTGATAAAATCATAAAAATAGCAAAATCGAAAAAAATACGTAGTAATTCATACTCTTGCTTAAATGCATGAAAAGCAGTTAAAATCGAGAAATCATGAAAAAGCTGCTAGATCGATAAATTGGTAGAAAGATTGCTAGTTTGTTAAATTGGGCTGAAAAAAAAAACTATTAGATTGTTAAAATGGGACAAAATATTCTAGTTTGTTATATGGGCCAAAAAATTCTAGTTCGAGATATGGGCCAAAAAATTCTAGTTCGATATATGTACCAAAGTTCGCTAAATTGCTAAATGGGCAAAGTACTAATTTGTTTTATGGGCCCAAATGAAATGCTTAATTATAGACCCATTTATATTATGGATTATTTGATAAATTATTATATGGCTATATTTTGTTATGCACACATGATCGCATGGGGCGAGGTATTTGATGAAGAGAAGAATAGCCTGTTGCCAAAAATCTAGTTCGGTGGCTCTGCCACAAATTATTTTGGCTAAATGCCTCTAGTTTGGTGGCTCTGACACAAATTATTTTGGTTTAATGCCTCTAGTTCAGTGGCTATGTCACAATCTAGTTCGGTAGTGCACTACAAAATTATTTTAAAGGCTTAATGCCTACGATTGGTGTGTTTGGCAGGGTGGGTTGACTTGATCCCCACAGGTGTGTTGGTTGGTACGGGGTGTGTAGCGGATGGATATTAGGCTTGGTGAAAATTTCATGCATTTCTATTTATTTTACTTTATATTGTTAAAATGAAATTGGGCTCAAACCCAAGTTAATGTCTCGATGATCCGCCCAATAATGGTGGTAAGTG
Source organism: Gossypium rotundifolium (assembly GCA_025506655.1). Taxonomy (NCBI): domain Eukaryota; kingdom Viridiplantae; phylum Streptophyta; class Magnoliopsida; order Malvales; family Malvaceae; genus Gossypium; species Gossypium rotundifolium. The sequence continues at coordinate 81,144,216 of CP106723.1, forward strand.
AGTTGCACATTGAGTTCTTAGTAACTCACCCTATTTTATTATCCATCTCGTAATGGTAATTGATGTGGACTTGGTAGGGATGACTTGGTGGAGGCCATACTACGAGCATGGATTTATAAACTATGAACTTTATTTAAATTACTTATTTTAATTACTATTTTGGGTTTGATGTAATAAGGCCTCTAATTATGTTTTATGGATTTTTGTGTGGATGGATTTAATTGCATTTTAAGACTTTTGCTTTGGGCTTTTGTTTAATCTATAAAGTTTTTTAAAAATATTGAGTTTTATAACAATTTGGTCACCTTAATTATTTCTTTTAAATTTCTTTCAATTCTTTTTAAATTACTTTAAGGTTTTTGATAAATATATTCTAAATGATAAGATTTCAAATAAAGTATTTTCTTAATCTACAAAATTTTAAATCTTTGGTCTTAGTTTTATTAAACTTTATTTCCAAAAGGTGTTGAAGTATTATTTTACTTTAAACATTAGAAAATTAAATGGATGTTCGATCGGTGTGACAAACCAAATCTCATCTTAACGTATAGACCTGGTTTGGGGTGTTACATTTAATGGTATCGAGCCGCTTTCAAAACTCGACTGTGGTTTGGTTCAACAACGATATTTGTTTGAGAAACAATTCAAATTTCTAGACTTTTGATTTAAAGGTAGTATGGCACCATTAGCATCCTGCACCAAGTCAAGTAAGTATCTGTATATTGATTGTTTATTATTATTGTGATATGATCATAGAAACACTCTAAAACTTCTAGTTTTAGGTGTTAAAAACTGTAAAGATTGAGACAATAATGATATGATTGCAAAAACAACTCTATCTCTTTCATATCATAAAATATCGTTAATAAACACTGAAATAGTATTCTGATTCATAAAACTCTTAATCAGATTAAATCAAATTAGTCATTATGAGCACTAGAGGACGTGGTCGTGGACGCGGTAGGCATGGCTTTGGTAGAGGCCGAGGTGCTGCGACTGAAGCACCAAATCATATGCCAGAAATGGATGCACTTGCGTCACTTGTAAGTGAGACGGGATCACAGGATCATATCGAAGAAGACAATGCTTTGACACAAGCAATGTTATGAGTCCTAGAAAGGGTCATCGGAACTAGAATTGGGCCAACAACTCGTGGGTCAATTTCGGAATGACTCAAGTCAAATAATGCAAAAGTTTTTAGAGGAGTTTCCGATGTAGCTCCGAATGTGGCTGAATATTGGCTCGAAGCTGTAGAGCGGATTATGGATGATATGGAATGCACTGTTGAGCAAAAACTGAAAGGAGTTGTGTCCTTGCTTAGAGACGAGGCGTATCAATGGTGGCTTACTGTTCAAGAAGGCACCGAAGCTGCACTGATTACTTGGGAATTCTTTAAAACTGCCTTCCAAGGGAAATATCTTGGAACGAGTTATGTAGACGTCCGAAGGAAGGAATTTCGAATCTTGTCCAAGGAGTAAAACAAAGGCAACGATGAAGTCGAAGTTTTACGCTTGAGTCGCTATGCTCAGACAATAGTATCAACAGATCATGAACGTTGTGTGCATTTCGAGGATGGGCTTAATGATGAGTTGAGGGTTCTGATTACCCCACAACAAGTTAGAACTTTTTCCACGCTTGTAAATAAGGCCAAGATAGTCGAAGAGGCTAAGAACTCAGAACGTCAGAATCGAGAAAGATTTAGAAACAAGAGAGAGACACAGCAATCGGGTTCTTCAAAGAGATTTTAGAAGAGGCCTCAGAATGATGAACCAGTTCAAGGTAGAGCACCGGTAACTAATAATCAAGTTCGGGATTGTGCTGAATGTGGAAAAAGGCATTTTGGTGAATGCTGGAGGAAAATTAGTGCTTGTTACAAATGCGGTTCAATGGATCACCAGTATAGAAATTGCCCTCGACGTATGGATACGACTCAAGAAGTTCGTAATACTGATGCACAATCGGTCAGAGGTACTCAGCAGCCGCCGAGAGGTCGTGGACCAGGTCGTGGTGGTAATGGGGCTGGACGTGGTCAAGGTGCAGTGGGTCGAGGCAATGGTCCTAGAGGTAACACGGATGCAAGACAGCAAGGGTTGGTATATGCAGTCAGACACCGCGAGGATGGCAATGCACCTGATGTGATAACTGGTACGTTCTTCATCTTTGATGTACCTATTATTGCCTTGATAGATATTGGTTCTACCCACTTGTATGTTACTAGCACCATATCTGGAAACTTGAATTTAGAATCTGAAATTTCCAATAGTGAGATGAAGGTAATTAGTCATTTAGGACAGTCGGTGTTGGTAAATAAACTATTTAGAGATGTGCCCTTAGAAATTCAAGGAGAAATATTTCTGGCGAATTTGATGGAATTGCCTTTCAGTGAGTTCGATATCATTTTGGGCATGGATTGGTTGGTCAAACATGGCGTAATTGGATTGTCTTTGAAAAGCGGATGTCAATAAGAACTGTGGAGGATAAGGAGATAGTTATGATAGGCGGCGAAGAAATTACTTGGCAAACGTGGTATCTACGTTAAAGGCAGAAAAGTTGGTGCGAAAAGGGTATGGAACATTTCTAGCTTTTATTAGTGCTTTAAATGCCAAAGAGTTATTGGTGGAAGATGTGAGAATTGTAAAGGAATTTCCAGATGTATTTCCCAAAGAACTTTTTGGTATACCTCCAGATCGGGAAGTGGAATTTGGTATTGAGCTTTTGCCCTAACGGCTCCAGTGTCTATTGCTCCTTATAGAATGGCACCGAATGAGTTGACGGAGCTTAAAGCTCAAATTCAAGAATTGTTGGATCGAGGTTTTATTCGACCGAGTGTGTCTCCGTAGGGAGCACCAATTTTGTTTGTTAAGAAGAAAGATGGGTCGATGTGTATGTGCATTGATTACGTGCAATTGAATAAGTCGACGATCAAAATAGGTATCCTCTCGCCAAGAATTGATGACTGCTTGATCAATTAAAGAGACCTTCAGATTCTCCAAAATTGATTTGAGGTCGGGTTATCACCACTTAAGGTGAAAGAAGCGGATATTCACAAAACGGCATTTCAAACTCGTTATGGACACTATGAGTTTTGGTGATGCCGTTTGGGTTGACCAATGCACCAAATTGCATTTATGGATATGATGAACCGGGTCTTTCAACCATTTTAGACCGGTTTGTAGTAGTATTCATAGATGACATTTTGGTATATTCAAGGAGTGAAGAAGAGCATGACTCGATTTATGAATTGTATTGCGCTTGCTTTTGATAATCAATCGTATGCCAAATTCAATAAATGTGAATTCTAGTTAAGGAGGTGACTTTCTTGGGTCTTGTGGTATCAGTCGAAGGAATAAGGGTGGATCCTAAGATTGAGGCGGTATTGGATTGGAAACCATCAAAGTCAGTAGTTGAGATTCAGAGTTTCTTGGGTTTGGCTGGTTACTATAGACGCTTTGTTGAGGGGTTTTCGTTTATTACTGCACCTCTAACTAAGCTTTTGCGAAAGGGAGTACCGTTTATATGGACTGATAAGCAACAAGAAAGTTTCTAGAAATTGAAGAAGATTTTGACTAAGCTCCAAGATCGATTCAACTTGAGGTCGGAAAGGAGTTTACAGCATCGTGATGCGTCACATACGGGTTTAGGGCGTATTGATGCAAAATGGGAAAGTGGTGGCTTATGCTTCTCGTCACCGAGACCACATAAGTAAACTACCCTACTCATGATTTGGAGTTAGTAGCGGTAGTGTTTGCTTTAAAGATTTGGAGGCATTATCTTTATGGTGAAAAGTCTATCATCTATATGAATCACAAGAGTCTTAAGTATCTTCTTACTCGGAAGGAATTAAACTTGAGACAACGAAGATGGGTGGAGTCTGTTAAAGGACTATGATTTCTCAATCGAGTATCATCCGGAAAGGCTAACGTGGTAGCGTACGCGTTAAGTCGTAAGGTGGTAATCGAATTGAGAGCAATGTTTGCCCATTTGAGTTTGTATGAGGATGGTAGTCCGTTAGTGAAACTTCGTGAAGCCTCGTGGTTAGAACAAATCAAGGAAAAGCAAATATTAGTCAAAAAGTTGGGACTTTTACTTCAGCAAGTTAAAAATGGTGAAATAGAGGATTTTGGAATAAACACGGAAGGTGTGTTGTACTTTCGTGGAAGAGTTTGTATGCCTAAGGACTCAGATCTGAGGCAAATGATTCTACGAGAGGCGCATAGTAGCCCTTATGCTATGCACCCCGGAGGAAATAAGATGTATCGGGATCTTCGTGAATGATATTGGTGGCGAGTTGAAGCGTGAAATTTCGAGTTTGTGGGAAAATGTTTAACTTGTCGCAAATGAAGGCAGAGCATCAATTGCCGTCAGGTTTATTACAGCCGGTAAAGATTCCTCTTTGGAAATGGGAGCAGATAACAATGGATTTTGTTAGTGGGTTACCTTTAACACCTACTAAGAAAAATTCTGTTTGGATAATTGTTGATCATTTGACGAAGACTGCTCATTTCCTACCAGTTCGTATGGATTACTTGTTACAAAAGTTGGCAAAGCTATATGTATCTGAAACTGTAAGGTTGCATGGGGTACCTGTATCTATTATATTATATAGGGATCCTAGGTTTACATCACGATTTTGGAAAGCTTTGCATGAAGCTCTGGGAACAAAGCTAAACTTTAGTACGGCTTTTCATCCTCAGTCAGATGGTTAGTCGGAGAGAGTGATTCAGATTCTAGAAGACATGTTAAGGGGTTGTGTGATTGACTTCAAAGGTAGTTGGGAGGATTTTCTACCGTTGGCAGAATTTGCATATAACAACAGCTATCAGTCTAGCATTCAGATGGCACCTTACGAGGCATTGTATGGTCGTAGGTGTCGTTCTCCTATTTGTTGGACTGAGTTGGGCGAATGGCATATGTGAGGTCCTGAGATGATTTCTAAAACGGAAGAGAAAGTTAAGGTTATTCGAGCACGGTTAAAGGAAGCTTTGGATAGACAAAAGTCGTATGCAGATCTGAAGCGTAGGGATATCGAGTATGCTGTGGGGGATCAAGTTTTCTTGAAGGTCTTACCTTGGAAAAAGATTTTCAGGTTTGGAAAGAAGGGCAAGTTAAGTCCTAGGTACATTGGACCATATCGTGTGATGAAGCGTGTTGGTCCAGTGGCTTATCAGATTGAGTTACCTCCGGAATTGAGTCAAATTCATAATGTTTTTCATGTTTCCATGCTGAGGCGTTATAGATCGGATCCTTTGCACTAGTACCGGTAGAAGAATTGGAGTTGAATTCAGACTTGTCTTTTGAGGAGGAACCAGTGGAAATCTTAGACCGAGATGTTAAGGTGCTAAGAAAGAAAACCGTGCAGTTGGTCAAAGTTTTATGGCGTAATCACGGAGCGGAGGAAGCTACGTGGGAGCCTAAGGATGCAATTCGGCAACAATACCCTCACCTCTTTCAACCAGGTAAATTTCGAGGATGAAATTTTCTTTAAGGAGGGTAGAGTTGTAACACCCTAAAATTCGAGTATCGATTTTATTGCATGTTTTTGATGCTTAGATTATGAAGGAAAATTTTCTTACTTCTTTTTCGTGTTTATTATAGTCCTGAAGAAGAGTATAGAATTATTCGGGAATGGAATCATTTTTAGTTTTGAGAATTTAATGAAGTGGATTAGGTGACATTGATACTTAAGTTAATTTAAGTGTCAAAGTGTAGCATAAGATGAGTAAATGATAAGGTGGTGTTGGCGCATGAGTTGTGGCATGAGGGGAGTGGTTCGAATCCCTTGGTTAGCATCTAGATAATTTTTATTTTTGCACAAGTATAGCAAGTGTCGGCCAAGCAATATATATGGTAAGGTTGGACTTTTCACTTTTGGTAAGTAGACTAAAGGAATACGATAATTGTTAACTTATGGTAGGGAATCAAGAAATTTTGGAAAGATAAGGGGACATTAGGCATGTATCAAGGAAAAGGTTTTGGAAATTATTTCATGGTCATTTGACCAATGAATTTGGACGGCATTGTGTCTAGGGGGAGGTTGGCCGAATATGTTAGTAGCTTGGCTAGGATTAGGAATTAGTTTTTGGTCATTCTTAACTTTTTGTGCAAGTTTTGCAACTCTTTCTCAACCTTTCTCTCTTGGCCGAATTTGAGCTTTTGGTAAGCCTTAATCTTTTGACCATTTGGTCATTTTTGCCTATCACTTTAGTATTCTTTGTATGCCTTTTCTCATAGTGCCGAAATTACCAATACCAAAAAGCCATTCCTTTTCTTTCTTCTCCCATTCTTAGAATATACATTGCTCCTAAACTCATTTTTGTCTTTTCTTTTCTTCTCTTTGAAAACCGAATCCTCATCATCATCTTTTTCTTCCATCTTTTATTTCATTATTTTATTTCTTTTCAATCAATACTTTCTCCAAAAATTTCTCTCATGGCCAAATGTTAGTGTGCCCATAGTGAACCATTTCTCTTTTCTTTGGTTATACATAGCGAATTCTCCATCATATCTAGACATCCTTCTCAATCCTTTCTTTTCAATCGTGGACAATAGGTAAGAGTTCTTTTTAGTTTATGTTAGTTAATAGTTGCTTTGGCGAATCTTGATGGTGGTAAGAAGGATCTCTTGGATCGAAATAATCATTTTTCTATTAACTTTTCTTTGTTATATTTTAATGCGATAGTAGAAGATCGAAACTCAAGTGTTCGTGAGTATCATAGAACGTTGAAATCGATTTAAGGTGTTAAGGGAACGTTTTGGTCGATTCTCATATTGTGGAGCAAGGATCTTTGTGGTAAGGAAATCTCACCCTTAAAACCTTTAGTATTATTTTGATATATTATTAGGTTGGATTAATGATCTTTTGTCATTGAAGACATTCAAAATAGGGAAGAAAAGGGTGGTGTATAGTGTTCGGAGAAGGAGGTTCCGTTAATCCCCTAAGTATAAGCAAAGGGCTATTTAGAATCTAAGATTTTCCACCGGGTTATGGACGCCATCCTAGGAGAATCAATTGTTTGAAGTTGTTCATACTCCGAACCTTTGTTTGTTCGTGGACTTTCATCGGTTAGCGAACCATCAATCGGGAGAAATCGCAAGTAGAAGTAGTACGAAATTCCGAGGGTAAAAGTTTAGATCTTATTCTAAGATTAGTTTTGTTAGTAAATTATAGCGTTTTAATTTATCGTGATGCGTATAGGTATCGACGAGCGGGAAAGTCTAGTTCTCACTATAACCAGGTGTGTAACTTCACACTCATTCTCGGATTAGATATCACTCCGTAAGTATTGTGATAAAATCATAAAAATAGCAAAATCAGAAAAAAAATACGTAGTAATTCATACTCTTGCGTAAATGCATGAAAACGGTTAAAACTGAAAAATCTGCGAAAAATTGCTAGATCGATGAATTGGGCCGAAAGATTGCTAGTTTGTTAAATTGGGCTGAAAAAAAACTGTTAGATTGTTAAAATGGGCCAAAACTATTCTAGTTCGTTATATGGGCCAAAAATATTCTAGTTCGATATATGGGCCAAAAATATTCTAGTTCGATATATGTACCAAAGTTCACTAAATTGCTAAATGGGCAAAGTACTAATTTGTTTTATGGGCCCAAATGAAATGCTTAATTATAGACCCATTTATATTATGGATTATTTGATAAATTATTATATGGCTATATTTTGTTATGCACACATGATTGCATGGGGTGGGTATTTGATGAAGAGAAGAATGGCTGCTGCCAAAAATCTAGTTCTATGGCTCGCCACAAATTATTTTGGCTTAATGCCTCTAGTTCGGTGGCTCTGCCACAAATTATTTTGGCTTAATGCCTCTAGTTCGGTGACTATGTCACAATCTAGTTCGGTAGTGCACTACAAAATTATTTTAAAGGCTTAATGCCTACGATTGGTGTGTTTGGCGGGGTGGGTTGACTTGATCCCCACAGGTGTGTTGGTTGGTACGGGGGTGTGTAGCGGATGGATATTAGGCTTGGTTAGGAAATTCATTTTTCATGCATTTCTATTTATTTTACTTTATATTGTTAAAATGAAATTGGGCTCAAGCCCAAGTTAATGTCTCGATGATCTGGCCCAATAATGGTGGTAAGTGACTTGCATAATCGAGGTCTTAGTAACTCACCCTATTTTATTATCCATCTCGGTAATGGAAATTGATGTGGACTTGGGTAGGGGATGACTTGGTGGAGGCCATACTACGAGCATGGGTTTTAAACTATGAACTTTATTTAAATTACTTATTTTAATTACTATTTTGGGTTTGATGTAATAAGGCCTCTAATTATGTTTTTATGGATTTTATGTGTGGATGGATTTAATTTATTTTAAGACTTTTCTTTGGGCTTTTGTTTAATCTATAAAGTTTTCTTAAAAGTATTGAGTTTTATAACAATTTGGTCACCTTAATTATTTCTTTTAAATTTCTTTCAATTCTTTTTAAATTACTTTAAGGTTTTTGATAAATATATTCTAAATGATAAGATTTCAAATAAAATATTTCTTAATCTACAAATTTTTAAATCTTTGGTCTTTGTTTTATTAAACTTTATTTCCAAAAGGTGTTGAAGTATTATTTTACTTTAAACATTAGAAAATTAAATGGATGTTCGATTCGGTGTGACAAACCAAGTCTCGTCTTAACGCATAGACCTGGTTTGTGGTGTTACACTTGGGTCGTGGGTATCTTCGTGGAGGCCATACTTCAAAACGATTAAATTTTGAATTTTGGATTTCATTTAATACTTTTAATTATTTGGCTATTTGAATTAAGGTTGTAATAAGGCCTCTAGATTAATTTTTGGTTTTGTTTATTGTTTGATGAATGTATAAACCGCTTAAAGTATTTTAATTGAGATTTAATTTCTAAAAAACTTAAATAATCAATTTATTCAAAATGAATATACAAAAGGATTTCATAAAATTTTCATATTTCTTTACTCGGAAATTTACTCGTAAAATTTTTATCAATTCTTTTCAAACTAAAATATTTTAATTCCTTATAAAATTTACTCGAATCTGTTAACGATATTTTCAAAATTTCAATTTATAAAATTTTGTTTCTCAAATTGTCGATTTATCAATCAAATCTAATTTGAATATTTCGTCTAAATTTTGTAGTCTATTTTACTTGATTTTTGAAAGACTTAATGGTTTTTCACATGTGACATGTCAGATCTGGCCTTAATGCATGGGCCAGGTTTGGGGTGTTACATATATTCCATAATAACATCACAACATATATAGGCTCAACAACAATCAAGTTTCCATGCACATATGCTTCCAACAACATGTATTCATTTAACATGTATAAATCATCTCTTTATATTACAAGTATAATTTCATAATAGTTCATCTCCAGTTCAGATCATCTCATATCAGAGCTTTACCCATATTACTTAGAATATCAATGTCACACGAGTAATAGTACACTAAAAGTATACAAGTCTATAATCAAGAATGAACATATTCATAAAATGAATTCCTTGTTCAAATATCAGCCTCTCATGTTTTCTTATGTCAATTGTCATATATCATCATTCTCATGTATGTTAGATTAATACGTGTAACAACTCATGTCTTATTCATATTCTCTCATGTCAATATTTTTACTCGTTGAATTTATTCAGAATATCAATGAATACATAGGTAGTACACTCGAGGTGTACAAATCAAGATCTGTCAATTCATATTCAGTGGTACCCATAAGGTACTATTTCAAAGAGTACACTCTCTAGCCATATATATACAGACAACATGATTACCGGTCCAGTCTAAATCCATTTTATGACATATGCTCTAAAGAGCTTGATCTGGATTACCCGTTCGGGCTAAATCCAATCCATAACATATGCTCGAGAGGAATTATATTATGATTACACTTCCGGGCTAAATCCTTTCATAAATGAGGTCAATAGGATTACTCGTCCGAGCCTAATCCATTCTGCAACAAATACAAGACCTCATTCATTTTGACAATTATGTTTATCCATCGATTTTCATCTATTCAAATAGGATTTAACATTTTCAAGCATTTTCCAAATGTGATTATTTCATACATCTATAACATCCATATAATTCAAATGATCACATTCCAAGCATAAAATAACATTTTCATCGTTTATCTTTTATTATCTAAATGGCATTATATGGGAGCGGATAACTATGGATTTTGTTAGTGGGTTACCTTTAACGCCTACTAAGAAAAATTCCGCTTGGGTAATTGTTGATCGGTTGATTAAGACCGCTCATTTCTTGCCGGTTAAAGACGGATTATTCTTTGCGAAGTTGGCGAAACTTTACGATCCGAAATTGTGAGGTTACATGGGTACCAGATTCATTATATCGGATAGGGACCCTAGGTTTACATCACGATTCGAAAGCGCTGCATGAAGCCTTGGGGACAAAGTTGAATTTCAAGACGGCTTTTCATCCTCGGCCCGATGGTCGATCGGAAAGAGTAATTGAGATATTGGAAGATATGTTAAGAGGATGTGTAATCGACGTCGAGGGTAGTTGGGAGGATTATCTACCATCGCGAATTTGCGATATAACAATGCTATCGCCTAGCATTCGATGGCACCTTACGAGGCATTGTATGGTCGTAAGTGTCGCCCCTATTTGTTGGACTGAGTTGGCGAAAGATGATGTTAGGTCCCGAGATGATATCTCGAGACCGAGGATAAGGTGAAAGTTATTCGAGCACGGTTGAAAGAAGCCTCGATAGATGTAAGTAAACGCAGATCCAAGCGGAGGGACATCGAGTATAGTGTGGGAGATCGGGTTTTGAAGGTATCTCCTTGGAAAAAGATCTTCGATTTGGAAGGAAGGGCAAGCTAAGTCCTAGATATATTGGACCTTATCGTGTCTTTGAAGCGTGTTGGTCGATGGCATATCGATTGAGTTACCTCCGAGTTAGATCAAATTCATAATGTCTTTCATGTTTCCATGTTGAGGCGTTATAGATCGGACCCTTGCACATTATACCGGTAGAAGAATTGGAGTGAATTGATTTGTCTTTTGAAGAAGAACCGGTGGAAATCCTAGACCGAGATGTCAAGGTATTGAGGAAGAAAATGTGTTGTTGGTCAAAGTCCTATGGCGAACCACGGAGTGGAAGAAGCTACGTGGGAGCAGAGGATGCAATTGAGCAACAATACCTCACCTTTTTCAACTGTAAATTTCGAGGACGAAATTTTCTTTAAGGAGGGTAGAGTTGTAACACCCTAAAATCCGAGTAAATAAATTGCATGAATTGGAGTTTAGAAAAATCTCTTATTTTTATTTCATTGCTTATTGAAGTCCTAGAGAGGGTAAAACATAAATTGAAGAAGGAATAAAATTTATTAAGTGAGAATTTATTGAAGTGAAACAAAGGTGATTAAGACTTAAGCTAAATTATGTGCTAAAAGTGTCATAAAATGAGCATATGGCATGGTGGAGATTGGCGCATGGGTTCAAGTAAGAGGAAGAGGTTCGAATCCCTTGTATAGCACCTAGATAAAATTTTTGTTTTAATTTTACGCTCATGGCTATGAAGTGTCGCAAGGGGACATATAAGGAAGGTGTTGACCATGTATTTTTGGTTAGTGTATCAATGGATTAAGGTAACAACTAACATATGGTATGGAATCAAAAGTTTAAGGAAAGATAGGGGACATAAGGCACTTATCTAGGGAAAATTTGGAAAGAAATAATGGCCAATTGACCATATGTTGGACGGCAATATTGGTAGGGGAGGAGAGCCAAAATTTTGTTAGTTTGGCAAAAATCTCATTCTTTTCTCTTTGGTTAACCTTTGCACTTTGTGCGAATTTTATTCCTCTCCTTTCAATATCCCTTTTGGCCGAATTTTGCATTTGGTTAAGCCAATATCTCTTGACCATTTGGTCACTTTTATTCATTTTGTTAACTTTCTTTTGTATTCTCCTTGCCGAAATCACCTATACCAAAATCAATCTCTTTCTTTTTTTTCTTTGCCATGGCCGTAATATACCAAAGACCTAAGTTCATATTTTTCTTTTCTTTTCTTCTAATCTCCTTGAAATCAAAACATCATCACCATCATCCTTTCGTTCTTATGCTATTTCTTTTCAATCGAAAAATTTTCCATATTCACTCTCTTGGTCGAATGTTATTGTGCCTATAAGCCAAAAATTATTTTTCCATTCTTAATCATTTATAGCGAATCTTCCATCAATTAAACATCATTCTTAATCTTTCTTTTCGTATCGGGAAGTAGGTAAGGGTTCCTCTCTATTTTCGATTAATTGATTAGTGATTTTATGGCCGAATATCATTGGTTAATTGAGGGTCTTTTGGATTGAAATAACGTTCATTCTAATAACGTTCTTTTCGTTATTATTATTTAGTGCAATAACGAGATCGGAACTCAAGAGATCGAGAAACGTTGGAGACGTTTTGTTTTGGTAAGGAAATCCTACTCTTTAAATCTCTAGTATTATTGATATTATTTTAGATCTAACTAAATTCTTTTGGATCTTGAAGATTGTCAAGATAGGGAAGAAAAGGGCGGTGTTTAGTTATCGTAAGAGGGGTGGATCTGTAAATCCCCCATTCAAACGAAGAGCGGTTTCGCGATCCGGATTTTCCAGGGTTGTGGGCCATCTTCGAAAGGAGTCCATTATTTGAAGTAGTACGAACCTCGGAGCCGTTATTCGTTGGTGGATTCTCACGACAAGTGAATCGATAAGCGAGGTAAAACCGAAAATCAAGTGATTCAAAATCAAGAGGGTAAGATTTTGGATCCATTATCGATTAAGATTTATTTTTACGAGTTAGTTGACTAACTAATCAAAATATATTTTAGGTGCCAAGAAGCGAGAAGGGTTAATACTCACGGTATCGAGGTGTGTAAATTTCACACTCATTATTTTGGTTGGATGTCAAATTTCGGTATGGAAGTAAATCGTAAAACGATTAGATCGGTAAAAACGTAAAAAATTGATATTATGACGAAAATACGTTAAAACGACAAATCGTGAAAATTACTTAAAATGCCTCGAGTTATTAATTGTTATTATGAAAATTGGATATTTATTGAAAATGGGCCGTAATTACTCTAGTTCGTGAAAATGGGCCGTAATTACTCTAGTTCGTGAAAATGGGCCGTAATTACTCTAGTTCGTGAAAATGGGCCGTAATTACTCTAGTTCGTGAAAATGGGCCGTAATTACTCTAGTTCGTGAAAATGCGTAAATACTCTAGTTCGTGAAAATGGGCCGTAAATACTCTAGTTCGATAAATTGGGCCAAAACACTCTAGTTCGTTAAAATTTAGCCAAAACGCTCTAGTTTGGTAAATGGGCCAAAGCCCACTAAATTGCTAAATGGATAAATTGCTATAATTATGGGCCAAATGAAATGTCATTTATAAACCCACCATGTTATGTATTGATAATAAATTTTATATTTTAAAGTATATGTATAATTGCATGGGTGGGATATATGAAGAGAAGAATGGCGATTGCCACAATATCGGCTTATTGCCTCTAGTTCTATTGGTTTCGCCACAATATCGACTTATTGCCTCTAGTTCGGTGGTTTCACACAATATCGACTTATTGCCTCTAGTTCGGTGGCTATGCCACAATTATAAAAAGGCTTAATGCCTACGATTGGTGTGATGGGTGGGTTGACTTGATCCCTCACAGGTGTGATGGTTGGTACAGGGGTGTTAGCGGATGGATATTAGGTTTGGGTTGGAATTACATGTTTTTTTTATGCATTATTAATTATTTTAAATTCATGATATATTATTGAATTGAATTGGGCTCAAGCCCATAATATCTTGACAATCGCCCAATAATGGTGGTAAGTGAGTTACACACGAGTTCTAAGTAACTCACCCTTTAATTTCTTTCCATCTCGTAATGGACCTCATTCATTTTGACAATTACGTTTATCCATCGATTTTCATCTATTCAAATAGGATTTAACATTTTCAAGCATTTTCCAATATTTTAGTTTTATGTGATTATTTCATACATCTATAACATCCATATAATTCAAATGATCACATTCCAAGCATAAAATAACATATAATTTATCTTTTATTATCTAAATGGCATTATAATTTATTTAAACATTTTTATTTATTGGGCTTGAACAGATATGTAATCATTTCACATATTCATGACATTTATACAATTTACATAAACACAATCAATGCAAGCATGTAAATAAACACAATTTAGTTACACGAACTTACCTCGACAAAGGTTCGTGTACAAACATCTACTAATCCAACATTTTCCCCTTTTCCTCGTTCTAACTCCGAATTTGGTCTATCCGGATCTATACCAGTAAATTTAACATCAAATTCACACATCTCATATACATTTGGACTCAATTTTCATCCTAGGCAAAATTACTATTTTGCCTCTAACTTTTCAATAAATTCCCATTTTGACCCTAGGCTCGGAAAATGAAAATTGTATAATTTACTCCCTATTCCAAGCCTAACCAAAATCCCATGAAAAATTTATAGAACATGTATTTAGCAAAATTTAGAATTTTTCATCAAATTTTACAACTTTGCATTTTAGTCCCTAAATCATGTTTTCATCAAAAACCACTTTATGAAGTTGTTTATTTATCAACAACATTTCATTTTCTACCATAAATTTCTAATTTTCAGCATATACATCCATAACCTGTAACACCCCAAACCCGGTCAACTCACCATGACCAAATCTGGCATGTTACAGAGGAAAACGGTTTGAAAACTTATTTGCCGTTCAGTTTGATAGAAAATGTCCATGTTTGTTAGAACCCGAATGTATTATTTTTAATTATTTAAAAACCGTGAGCATTTGAAATTGAGAAGAACCCTGAGTTTGGAAATCATCTAAAGTATCTTTGATATCATTTCATGAATGCTGTTACCCGATGGTAACGATTGGAAAACTCGAAACGAGGTAAATTTTGGAAAACTTTGGTTATCAAGTTGTTAAAACAAAACAAGTAATTTACTTTGTCATATTTGAAGATATATCTATAGCATGCAAAATAATCCAAAAACATAATTTAAAGGCCTTATTACAAACCCAAATAAAATCTGAAATTTAAAATAATGCCCAAAACAAAGTCTATGTAAAACCGAATGTGTTTAATGCATGGCCACCTCGAGTCCATCCGGCTCCTCATCCGCGATCTACGAATCACCTGAAAAGATAAGGGAGAAGGTGAGTCACCAAGACTCAGTGCATAATCCCCCTCTCGGTTAATGCAACATGCTTACACACAAGTCATAACCAAGCAATATATCATGCACCCAAACCTAGCCATCCATAACTCCGTTTCTACCCGTGTGGTACCAAACCACTGGTGGTGCCAAACCACTGGTGACCCAAAGTCACGATATCCAATAATAATGTGGTGCCAAACCATTGGTGACCCAAAGTCACGATTAATCCATCTGTGGGGCCAACCCACGTTGTGATACCAAATCACTGGCGACAATCCCGTAATATCAAATGTGGGGCCAACCCACTGTGGTGCTAAGCCACTGGGACGATTCACTATGAGGTGCCAAACCTCTGGTGACCCAAAGTCACGAAATCAACTATGGTACCAAACCACTGGTTTCCCAAAGACACGGATATCAAATCTTCCCCCTCCTCTCATTATACCCATAACAATGCAATACATGTACAAATCACGCCAACATGCTTTAATAATAACATATATCGATTGGAACATAGGACATAGTTTCAAGCATCACATATAACAAAATCATATCGAAACGGACTTACCCAAATCCTTGCTCATACCCATCAAGGTATCATGTCAAGATCTATACAGTTTTCTGCTTTTATCACATTTAGGTTATTAACATATTTACTAGGTTGTAAAGTGTTTAATTTACACACCTATTACTAATGCAACCATCGAATCCAAGACCGATCATCTTGACTAGATCCCTTGATCCTACATTCGGCTAACACTTAGGTTATTACCAAAGACCATTCGACTATACCCATAAAGCCCGAAGGATGTGATAACACATAACTAACACAATCCTTACCTTTCTGCCTTACGAATGCTAATCCCAACACAAGATATGCGAGACTGCTCCTCCCCCTACAATCGGCCAATCATCACAACTTAGTCTCAATAGCCTTCGACTTTTCAAAAATCTAATGGAAAGATTAAATCGGCATAACCCTTACCACTGACTTACTGAATTTGATTGGCAGAGAATAGAGGGCTTAGATCTATAGCTTCAAAATCCCGGAGATCCTACAAGAAACCAATCGCATGGTTGATTAAAAGCCAAGACAAATGCCGAAATTCAGCTTTTGTCTACAGATGTTGACAGAGAAAAAGAGGAAGTGAGAATAGAGTTTCGACCAATACCACTTACCCTTTTCAAAACTGATTGAAGAAAAGACCAAAGAAGATCAAGGCTTGATTGATATTCGGCCAACAGTGAGGAAGGAAGAGCTTGAGAACTTTCGACAATGGTGGAGGGCAACAAAGGAGATTCAGCACAAGAGAGAATGAAGAGAAAAGAAAGAGATGGAAGGGAATAGGATTGCTTTCGACTTTGAGAGAAAGAAAAAGATTGAGAGAGATGGGAGAAAAGGAGATTCGGCCAAGCTCCTAAATTGCCCAAAAAGAGAAGCGCAAAGAAAATGTCAAATGAGGTTTCGATTTTAAAGGAGAAAAAGAGAGTTTCCAAATGGTCCTTGTGTAGGTTCGGCTAGATGTTTTAGAGGGGAAAAACGACAAAAGCCTATGGTGGTTTCGGCCTTGACACAAAACAAATAATGAGAGCCTTCCAAGCTTGCTGTAAATATTACCTAGATAACTAAGGAATTTCGGCACCCCATTACTCAGCTTCCCAACCGTTTACTCCTCTTCCATCAAGAGTTCAGATTTTGGCAAAACTCCCTGAATCACTCCTGGCCAACCATTCAAATGAGTTTGAATTAATCAAACTCCTAAATACCCTCTTCTCCATCTTATCTGATAGAGTTTGTGCTGAGCAAAACTCCTCCCCCCCTTGGCGTCAAAATGGTAAGCAGAAAATGGAATTTCTGTTTCGAACTCGAATCTCCCACACCTTGTGGTGTCATTCTCTAGACACCTTAGTGGCGCCTCCTTTGCCACTTCACCAAGGTAGTTCTTATGCTTAACTTCCCACGAAATATACTTAACCCCTAGCTCCTTGACTCCTTAACTAACACTTAAAACAAATTTTTTCCTACAAATGGGCCTACCTTTGGCTTATAACTAGCCTCTAGAGCACCTCAAACAACAACCACACACATGCAAAGAAGTTCAAACACAATAACCCCTATTTAAGGATGTTACATAACCCATTTTCCATACTTCGATAACTTTACAAATTGATCCCCCAAATAGATAGATTAAGCTATCCCGATTTCAAAAATATCAAAATTATTTAAAACGGGGCTTGATTACTTACCCAAATGAGCTTGATAAGTCTTCTTCCTCTCTCTAGGGTTTCCATGGAAATATTTGGGGAAGATGATATGAAATTGTTTTCTTTTTCATTTAATTAAATTGTCATTTATTAACTTTTCATCTTCCAATTTATTCCTTAGCCTTTTTTTATTTTTCCATGGATGAGTCATCTCAAAATATCTACATACTTTCATTAATGGTCTAATTACCATATAAGGACATCAATTTTTGAATTCCATAGCTATTTAATCCTTATAGATACTAGAATTCAACTTTTTCATTTTATGCGATTTAGTCCTTTCCCTAATTAAACACATAATCGATAAAATTTTCGTATAAAAAATTTCACATGACTTTTCTAACATAATACGGACCATATAATATATTTTATTTTTGGCTCAGATTTGTGGTTCCAAAACCACTGTTCTGATTTCACCGAAATTAGGCTATTACAAAATGGCCCCGTGTATTCCAAGCAATACCGAGAACAATACCTAGAGGGATAAAAAAAGTATGCAAATGCAATAGCACTCTATTTGGGTAAAACTTTAGTAAAGTCGAAAAATCTTGTTAATAAGGAGGAGGATGAGGTCGAGCTAGGAGACCAAAACCTTGATGGGCCTAAAACTGAAGTTTAAATGGATGAAAGATCTAAACTAATAGCTGACCCCAAAAATACTCCAAGCTTGGAACTAGTGCCAAAGAACGTACCATTTCCATCAATGTTGGAGGACAAGCAACGAAAGGATGACACTGAATTTTTAAGTTTCTTAATCTTTTTAAATCCTTTAAAGTTAATTTGCCACTCTCATAGTTGATTAACAAGATACCAAAATATGCCAAATACTTAAAAGAAATAATGTCTAGGCATAAGAAACTAAAGAAAGGTAAGCAATACTTGTAACATAAACATAACACTAGTAAGTTCATATGAACTTAATGAGTTTTGAATTCAACTTACCTCTTTTTACTTTTCATGATAGATTTTTCATCTTGAATAATTGGATTTTCCGTATCTATCTTTGGCAAAATGCCTTTACATTTTCAATTGTATACTTTCATAATTATACGCCACTTATCATTCATACCATAACCTCATTCATCCAACTACTTGGCTGACTTCAGGTGTAACATCTCATTTTTCAGCAGTCTCAAAAATAGTGGTTTCGAGACCACAATTTCAACGTGTCAGTTTGTGAATAATAATTGATTAATATTTAGGAGGTTACTAGTGTCGTATTAATTTTTAATTAAGAAATTTTAATGTTTAGATAGTTAATTAAATAAAAGGACTAAAGTGTAGGAATTACAAAAGTTAATTTCTATTAACTATACAGATAAGTGTCTATGGAAATAAAATTGGAGGGACTCAAGAAGAGATTGTAACTTAATATTGGTTAGTGGGATGATTCATGCATGTTACAATTGAAAAACTAAGTTAGTATTAAGGTTAAAATTGTAATTGAATTAATATTGAAATAAAACAAAGATGATAAAATATCATCATCTCCATGTGTTCATCAACCAAAAATTGAAACCAAGAAACTCCATTAAAGGAGCTTTATATTCGAAAAAAACAAGCTAGTGCATGTAAGTGCTTTCTTGTTTTACTTTTCATGAATTTTACATTTTTTATGATTGTTGTCTTGAGGTTTAGCTAAAATAAGGTTAAATTGTGAAATTATCAAAGTATAAAAATTATGCCATTGAAATTTTTGAAGCTTTATAGTTGTAATAAGCTTGGATTGAAGCTTGATGATAAATTGTATTGAGTTTGTAAAGTGATTTTTATTAATTTTCATGTCTAGTGATTCAATTGAAAATAAATTAAATTGGACATGGTTTTTACTGATAAATTCTGAATTTTAGGGCTAATTGTGAATGGTTAAAAATTAAGTTCAATGGTTTTAAGGTTAATTGTGAGAAATAAGCTTGTTTAGGTTTTAATGATCAAATCGAATAAAGTGTAAATAGTTAAGGCAAATGTACAATCTGTAAATAAAGAAATATATGTATTGAATTGATTAGTATATGAAATTGAGATTTATAATTGAAATAAATCTTATTATATATCGAGAACAAGTTGATAACCGAGGAAAGGGAAGGTTACGGAATAGTTCTTGGACTTTTTCCATTACTGCAGTTAAGCCTTGGTAAGTTCGTTTAGTTTAATTTAATTAGATAAATTAATATGTGTGATGAATATAAAGGTAGTTGTTGAATATTTTGATAAAATGCTTGATGATTTTTAATATAAATTAAAATATAATCATTTGGAACTTGTTTAACGATAATACGATTTGAGCTGGATGAACATATGATAGAGTACGATTGACATGCCAATAGGTTATAGAGTGCATTGTACATGATTGAGATGTGAAGGGATTTGATACCTGATTTATGTTTATGCACTGAAGATATTGAGGTTCAACATTTTTTGCAAACTATCAAGTTATATTACAGTGATTCTGGTTTGTTACTGAGGGCAGATGTAAAGCCTTCGGGCTTATCAATTGGTGCCAAGGCGTGTTTTTGGTTGGATTGGCTCATTAGAGCATTTCACGTGTTTTGGATGGATAACTGTGTACTCATATCCGTATATCGTTCATCAGGCAATATCTCCAGTGTTAAATATACTATTCAAGAATTCCTGTTAGCATTATAGCTAGATGTTAAATGATCTAGTATAATTATACTCAAGTGTATTTGTATTTGTTGGTGTTTAACTCATCTATTACAAGTTGTAGTTGATAGGAAACACTGAATATTAATCTTGTTATTTAAGTTTTCATGTTATCTCTTTAAGTTTTATTATTATGAATAGACGATCTTACTAAGCTATTCAAAAGCTTACTTGTGTTATTTGTCTATTTCTTTGTAGATAACATCTTTAGAAATCGGGTGATCGGTTTAAGCCAAAGAAATCACACTATCTAGATATGTTTTGGTAGTTTTGAAACATGTACCTTTGGTTATATGGCTTATGATAAGTGTTTTGTAAATGTTTTGATTTCTAGTTTCCTGAGGTAGTTGCTATACTTGAATGATATTCTATTGGATATATCTTGGTTTATGTGTAATCATGCCTTTAGTGTTTGTCTTGTTTTGGTTCGTAAATATGTGTTTTAGTCTTTTGGTTATTTGTTACTATTATAGGTTATGTTTTGCTAGAAGTAAACTTGAATGGTTTGTGTGAATGGGAAAATTTGATATGTGTGCATGGTGTGGAATTATAAGCTTTGTTTGTAACTTGGTTGATAAATTGAATTGTGGTGTCAATGAGGACACATTGGTTAGGCACTAAGGATGGATGTTTTAACATGTTTTGAGCTTGTTTAATATTGTTTTGCGTAGGTCTAATTAATTGTATTTGAATTGTTTGTTGTCCAAGTAGGTTGATTATGCTAAACTTGAATTTGAAGGCACATTTAAGGCACACGGCCTAGGAAATGGGCAGTCACATGGCAGTGTGCCACACACCGCCTCCCCACACAGCCATATGTCATTTATTTTAGGTACAAGTTTCAAACGGTTTGAGACACTACTGTGTAGCTCAAGTTAGAATGTTACACTGTCTCGAACATGGCCTACGACATACCCGTGTGACCTAACATCGAATGCACACACAAACTATCACAACGACGTGTGGCCATAATTTGAATATACTCACATTTTGGCACATGTTTTGCGACATGGCAATGTGGCTCTATTTCGATTATTCACATAGTCAGACATATGGGCTGGGACATGGTTGTTTGTCCATTCCTCGAGTACTCACACGGTCCGGGATGTGTCATACAGCCTGGCCAGTGACCGTGTGACCCCTTTTTTTGAATTCTACTTATATTTTTTGATTGGTTCAAAATGACCTCTGGATGTTTTCAAATTATTTTTAGGGCCCCATAGGCTTGGTTTAAGGTCCGTAAATGTATTTATATCTTTCATTCAAAAGAATTATTGAATGATATGGAATTATTTGTATAATTGTTTCTATTTGAAAGTAAATGCTATTGATTTAACTATAATACTTGTAACCCTAAACCGATGATAGAGACAAGTTAGGGGTGTTACATCAGGTCTTTTCCATCGATACTACCTTTTTCTTTTCTAGTCAGACAACTTTCAGCAGTTACTCTTGAACAGTTAATCACATGAACTATTCTTGGCGGATACCACTTACTATTCATACTTTTGGCTGATACCCATATTTATCCTGCTAAATCAAATCATATTTTAGACCATACCTTGATTTAACCTAATACATACTCATACTGATGAGGAAACCTCTAGATCTTTTAGAAATGTTTGATATAGGGCATGATCGGTCTAAAATTGTTGAGTTTTAAAATTTATAAAGAGAATGATCGAACCTGGAAACTAACTCTGACAATGGCTTAAAGGCAAGTGTACCTATCAAACAGTAGTATAGCTTAGGCAAGACCATATTATCACACCCAAAGGAACTAAAAGTACTAATACTCACTTTCTTTCTATTATTTAGCCTAAATATTAAATGATTCGGTTGATTAACTAATTAATTACTAAACTAAGATGCAAGGACAAAAAGAATAAATTGGGAAATAACTTGAAGAGAAACTCAGTTGATCACGATGATACCATTAGGAAAAATCCACCTAGACTTCACTTATTATCTAACACTGAATCATACGATTTAGTCACTTGACTTGATCCGTAAGACTCCCTAATGTACATTAAACCCTCTCTTGAGGCAAATAACGTCTAACCCTAGGTTAATTAATAGAAATCTCTTTCTCACTTAATAACCCCCTAGAATAGCAGTAAATCGAACTATGGACTCCCATATTAGTTTTCACCCTAATCCGACAAAATCTCGTCACCCTATCTCTAGGCGCGCGAATGACTCCGCTTAATTATGCTAGATCTATTCTTAGGCAAGGTCTATTCCTCCTCCACCTAAGAACATCTGACTTGAATTAGTATCCCGAAAATATTATCACAAGAATTAAGCACACATAATTAAGAACAAATCAAGTATTTATCATATAATTCAGAAGAAAATAACAAGATTCATCTAGGTTTCATCCCCTTTAGGTATCTGAAGGGTTTAGTTCATAACAAATAAAGAAAACATCTCAAGAGAAAAGATAAAACAAAACATAAGAAATCCTTATAACCCCCTGAAGGAATTGAAGGAGGGATCTGCCGTCTTGAGTAGAATTTTAGCTTCTTGAGATGGATCAATTGGCTATCTTCGAGTGATTCCCGTAAAAGTTCTAGCTTCTGCCGAATTCCAAATGCCTCGGCCTTTTTGAATGGTTGGCCTCTAGGTTCTTTATATAGGCTTTTGAGATGCTTTTACTTGGCCTCTAAATGCCCTAATTCAAGTATACTTCCTACTCAGTGTTTGAATAGGCTTTGGAATGTGTTTTTTTGCCTCAAAGTATCCAAATCCAAGTACACTTCCTCTTTTCCACGACAAGGGCACGGCCATGGTACATGCCCGTGTAAATCATCTTCAGGCCATATCTCGATTCTGTCAGTTGGGGCACGGCCATGTAAATTGTGGCATGGTCGTGTCTTAGTTAATTTTCGAGGCACGGTCGTGTGGCTTGAAGTCCAAGCCGTGTCGATTTCCACTTTGGCCCGTTTTAAGCCTGTTTCTTATTCTTTTCGTCCTCGGGTGCTTTCTTGAGTATAAAACAAGAAAAGAAAGGATTAAGAACACCTTTTTACATAAATAAAGGGCTAAATCATCCAAAAGCATACTAAGTATGGGGTTAAAATATGTTACTTTTACGGTTTATCAGGGCACAAGACATCCAATATAATGAATAACTCATATTCCATCAGAGCTCAAAACAAGACATAATATTATACAAATATAATAAATATCATATAACTAAAAATTTTCGCCTTAATTTCATGGTAACTTAAATTGGTGGACTCTTATATGGAATACGTCCAGATTCTATACTGACAGATAACTACTATGAGTACCCTTTTTGAACAAACTGAGTCATACTTCTTCTCAAGAAACTTTTTTACAGACTTATTCAATTTTATCACAAAACTTTTCACACTAAAGCTTTAGACAATTCATATCTTTAACAAAAAATTACCAAAGTACGCCACTAGGGCCAGACAGAATACACCATAAAGTCTAGCAAAATGCCATAAAGGCTAATAGAATACGCCACAAAGTCCAAATCAGAGTACGCCATAAAGGCCAAATCAATTTACGCCATAAAGGCAATCAGAATGTCACTTAGACATCTTATGAACTGCTATTTTTGTGATATGGATTTTTTTAAAGTCACATCGCATGAGGTTTGTGTAACACACCTAACCCGTAATCATCGTTAGTTTAGGGTTAAAGGCATTACCGGACAATTCAGATCTTTTATGAACATTTTATAATATTATTCAACGAATCAAATCAAAGTGTCCCTTGAATAGATCTACAAGACCTTAAACATGCTTTATAATAGGGCTGGGACTAAATCGAACACATACAAAAATTCTCAAAAATTTAAATTTTTTTAAATTAAAGAGGTCACATGCCCATGTGGGTAGGCCGTGTGCCTCCCACTGCCTCAGACACACCCGTGTGTCTAAGCCGTGTCAAAATAGGGCATACATACTGACTTGTCCCCGCGGCCTGAGACACGCCCGTGTGCCTCATCCGTGGTCGACACTGACTTGCACCACACACCAGTCACACGCCCGTGTGTCTTGCCCGTGGTCGAGCCTGACTTGTTTTGTTTTGCAACCACGAAGGACACGATTGAGCCACACACTGTGTGGTCAACTGTGGGAAATTATAGGCCATTTGCAAGGCCAAATTGCGACCCACAATTTGGGGCATCCCTACAAGCACATACAAGCATATTTCTAAACATAATTGGAAACCAAAAACTCACCAAATGGTCATCATATCATCCCATTCAATATCATTTCTAAGAATACCAACTTAAATGCCAACTAGCTCAACTAATTCACAAATAAACCAAGCATGATTCATCCAAAACTTACCACTTCATCATAACCATCATTCATCAAACACATATACTCACTTTGCATCAATAAGCTTACCATTACCTTGACTATTCCATAACCATGGAATCATACCAAAACTGAACATCATATAGCATGACTCTTCATTCATTACACAACCATTTAACTAGCTATATCACATGGCTATACACATATTTCAAACCTAACTCAAGGTAACTAACCTATATATGCCATACTCTTGTATATACATTTCCAAAATGGTACCAAAATAAGATTGAGTAGTGTGATGACGATCCTCGATGATTCCCTAGCCCTTAATAGCTTTGATAATCTATAAAATAGAGCAAACACACATAGAGTACGCTTTCTAAAGCTTACTCAATCATATACAAATAAACATAACATAAAATACGCATAATATCTTTGGTACAATGTCATTAATACTTCTCATTTGCAATTTTGTAAGATGTTCTTAAGCTCATCTGTTTAGCCATAGTTTTCTAACATTTCACATCTCAAAGCATCACTTATGCTTATATCACATTCAAAAATAAATCACATATTATCTCATCAATTCCATACACATAATCATCTTCGTAAGTTCATATATACACTTACCTTTCATATAGTTGCTTAGTGTACAATTCATACGTACCTGATTCGTTTATACATTTCACGTAAACTTTCATTTCTCGAATTTGCCCATTGAACCGTTCGAAATCAAATAGGATACTTAGAATGCTAGAAATAGTCATACAATGCCAACGTCCCAGACGTGGTCTTACATGTAATCAAATATCGATGCGACTGTCCTAGACAAGGTCTTACACAAATCAAATACGATGCCAATGTCCTAGACATGGTCTTACACTTAAATCTGAAATCGATGCTAATGTCCCAGACGTGGTCTTACACGATGTCTCATATCGATGCCAACATCCCAGACGTGGTTTTACACGATATCACATAACGAACACCTATGTCATGACATATCTAATCCTATCTATTCCTAGGTTCGTATAGGACTTCTCGGACACTGATTCATTGTCAATACATCCTCGGATTTCATATTCTCATCATTTCATACACATTCACTATCATAAATATTTATATAAACATACATATACCAATGTACATACATTTATTTGTATATCGACTTCCTCGGATTCGGAATAATGGAAACAAACTTGGCTACTTAATTACTTTTGATTTCCGATGATCTAAGTCTATTTTCTTGGTTCTTGATCTATACACATTCAAATTTAACTCATTTATGCATTAATTCATTCGATTCAATCCAAAAACATATATTTAAGTCAATTTACAAATTAGCCCCCATATTTTCACATTTTGACATTTTAGTCCATATTTCACAAAATCACAAAATACACAAAATCTCAATACACCCATGCTTAGCTGAATTCTCATGTAATCCATACAAGTCCATACATTTCATTTATTTCACAATTTAGTCCCTCAAAATATTGTTTTCTCAAGTAAGTCCAAATTACTCAAATTCAACAAAAATCTAAAGACAAACTCTGTTAATCTAACACATATATTTCATATTTCATCTTCAATAATCACAAAGCTCATGAATTCGTCAATGGCACTTTTCAAAATCTTCATCAAGTCACAAAATTAAGAGATGGCTTTGAGAGAGCACTAAGCAACAATTACAAAAATGTAGAAATTATCAAAAACAGAAGCCAAACATACCTTGAATCAAGCTTAGACTTAGCCGAAACCTAGATGTTCTTCTTTTTCTTTCTTTTTCTATCACATTCAGCACTAAGGATGATGATAATGGCTACTTCATGCTTTTGGTTTGATTAAATTAAACTTAATTATTAATTTACAAAATTAACCTTTAAATTTTAACATTAAAAAGCCACTATCAAAGTCCATTACCGTCCAAACATTAGATAAATGGCCTAATTTCATTTTAAGGCCCTCTCATTCAAAAGGCAACTCAATTGAGCACTTTAACATATAAAATGTCACTTTCACTTTTTATACGATTTAGTCCTTTTCTCAAATTCAGCACACAAATGATCAAATTTAATTACAGAAATTTCACACATACTAATTCATATACTGCAGACATAGAAAATAATATTAAAATATTTTTCTGACTTAGATTTGTGGTCCCAAAACTATTATTCTGACTAGGGCCTAAACTAAACTATTACTGTTTGCCCATCACCGCCTTGAGACACGTAAAGATCCCCATTAGATAGATGTGGCTCATCCGCCCTTTCCAGAATATGCCATAGCCATGGACTTTTCTTCAGAATTTTCAAATCTTAATTCGTGTTTACTGTCCGATAGACTTCATCGATATCACCGCGATGATCAAAATCACATCTCAACCTCTCCACACTCAGATGCACCCTAGTCCCAAACATTTTTAATCTCACATCATACATTCATATAAACACATATTTACGTAGTCTATACTCATTTTGTTAACCAAATCATACTTAAATACATGTTTCACGGACATTAATATAATCACATTTCCTAGTATACATTCCAGGCATACACATATAGTTACTTCACAGATTCTCATACACCTATACACATAATTAATTATGTACTGAACTTACAAGGACCTGTATCAAGAATTCATACAAGTATTTAGCAACCATCCATTTGCCTATTCACCAATTTTGAGACATCAATCACAAGGACTCACATAGAATGACTTGTAGGAGTCGATACTAGGGACTCACCTAATACTCACCTACCGTAGCTACCAACTCCAGACTCAAACATCTAGTTCGAACCAACCACAAGAAATGCTTAATGAACATGAATTCACCATTATACTCATTTAAAGACCAATTGATAACACTTCATTTACAGAATATCCCCTTGCAGGGTTTTTTATTTATATATTATTATCTATGTACTTCATATCATCCTTACTCTTAACATGTAGAGTTAACAGACTTACTAGGGGATGGAACATCCTTTTCTTATTCCCACAAAACCTGAAAGAACACTCATGAGTGCCAATAGAATTCGGCTTATAGAGGAATAAGAACCATGCCAAACAGATGCCGAAATCTGACTTTTGTTCTCTATGAGTTGTTAGAGAAAGAAAAGAAGAGATAAGAGAGATTTGACCAAGAGCAAAACTTACCCCCAAACACCGAAGTCGATCTACGAAGCAACGAGAGAATAAGAAAATAGAGAGGTCTTTAAGGGTTGATATTCAGCCAAAGTGTTGGAAACAAGAAGAGAAGAGTAGAGAAGTTTCGGCAAAAGAATAAACTACAATTATGGTGTGGTGATCAATGTGAATTCACTAAGCATTTGAGAAGAAAAAGAAAAGACACCAAGGGAAGTTTAGATGAGTATTCGGCTAAGGGTGTTTTGAGAGAAAAGAAAAAGAATCAAAGATGCAAAAATGACCAAAAGTGAGAGTGATTTCGGCACAACAAGAATGAAAGAAAACTGAAAGTCAAGAAGTGAAACACCTATACCTAAATGCCAAAAAGAAATGCCCCAAAGCAACACAAATTCGGCACACCAACCACCCACCTAAAACCGAATGCTTCAAGCTCTCATAGCCACTCCCACAATTCAGCTAAGCCTTCCCCCACTTCAATCCCTCTTTTCTCTCCTTGTTTTCCTCTTGTCCAACCATTCAAACAAGTTTGAATTCTTCAAATTCCACAGATTCCTCTTCTCCACCCGTTTTGAATCTGTTTACTTGTTCAACATCTAACCACTAGAGTTCCACCTGAGCACAACTCCTCTCAGTTTTGGCGTCAAAAAGAAATACCCAAAGAGGGATTCCTACAGTTCTTGAACTAAGGCTCCTTCCCCCTGCTTGTGGCGTCACCTCCCTGAGCTAAGTGGCGCCTTCTTGCCACTTCACCAAGGCACTTCTTGTGCCAAAACTTGCTACACAAAACTCTTAACACCTAGCTCTTTCAGCTCCCCTTATCAAGTGCCAAAAAATAAAAATTTTCTATAGCCCAAGCCTACCATTGGCTCATATCCAGACCCTAAGACACCCTAACTAGCATCACAATCAAACCATTCATATGCAAACAATTAAAATGCAAGAGCCCCTATTTAGGGATGTTACAGAGATGTTACCTGTTCTTTGGCATTTGTCACATGAGGTAACATACCTATTGGCATCTTTAAATAGAGTGGGCCAGTAAAAACCTGATTCGAGTATTTTGTGTGCTGTCTAAATACCACTGTAGTGTCCTCCTGATGGTCCTGAATGACAATGTTCTAGGATTTTGCTTGCCTCTGTCCTTGTAACGCATCTTCGAATTACATGACCTGCACATATGCAGAAAAGAAAGGGATCCTCCCAAAAATAATTTTTCACATCAGCAGCGAATCTCTTCTTTTGGTGATGTGTCAATTTTTTTGATTGGATGTTAGTTGCTAGATAGTTTGCAATATTTGCAAATCGGGGTACCTTAGAATGTGTTATAGAAAAGAGTTGTTCTTCAAGAAATGAATCATTTATTTCATGTTCATCAAGCTCTTTGGTGTGTGGATTTTCAAGTCTTGAAAGATTATCTGCTGCGAGATTCTCAGCTCCCCTCTTATCCTGTATTTCCAAGTCAAATTCTTGTAAGAGTAAAATCCATCGTATTAGTCTAGGTTTTGCATTAGGTTTGTTTAAAAGATAACAAAGAGCTGAATGACCAGTGTAAACAAAAACTTTAGATAATATTAGATATTGTCTAAATTTGTCAAAAGCAAAAACTACAGCTAGCAATTCTTTCTCAGTCATGGTGTAATATTCTTGGGCGGTGTTAATGTTCTGCTAGCGTAGTAGATTGGTTGAAAATGCTTGTCTCTTTGTTGTCCTAAAACTGCACCTACTGCAAAGTCACTTGCATCACACATTAATTTGAAGGGTAAGTTCCAATCAGGTGCAATTATAATCGGAGCATTTACTAATTTATCCTTAAAGACATTAAATGCATCTAAACATTCCTGATTGAAATTAAAAGGAACATCTTTTTCTAGTAATTTTGTCAAAGGCTTAGCTATTTTAGAAAAATCCTTAATAAATCTTCTATAAAAACCTGCGTATCCTAAAAAACTTCTAATAGCCTTGACTGAACTAGGGGGAGATAATTTTTCTATGGTTTCAACTTTTACTTTATCTACCTCAATTCCTTTCTATAAATCTTATGTCCTAATACAATCCCTTCTCTAACCATAAAATGTCATTTCTCCCAATTTAAAACAAGGTTTGTTTCTTCACATCTCGTTAGAACTCGTTTTAAATTTTTAAGGCAAGGATGGAAAGAATTACCGAATACCGAGAAATCATCCATAAATACCTCCATGATGTCCTCCACGAGTTCGTCAAATATTGCTAACATGCAACACTGAAAAGTAGAAGAGCATTACATACTCCAAAAGGTATTCTACAATAAGCAAACGTACCGTATGGGCATGTAAATGTTGTTTTTTCTTGGTCTTCAGGAGCTATGGGGATTTGAAAGTATCCGGAGAGTCCATCCAGGAAGTAGTAATACATATGCCCGGACAATCTTTCTAGCATTTGATCTATGAAAGGCAAAGGAAAGTGATCTTTTCTAGTGGCATCATTTAACTTTCTATAGTCTATGCAGACTCTCCATCCTGTAACTATTCTTGTGGGAATTAACTCATTTTTTTCATTGGGTACTACCATCATTCCTCCTTTCTTTGGGACTACCTGCACAGGACTTACCCAAGTGCTGTCAGAAATAGGATAAATTATTCCTGGATCTAAAAGTTTAATTACCTCGACTTTGACCACTTCTTTCATGTTGGGGTTTAAACGTCTCTGAGGTTGCACACATGGTTTATATTCTTCTTCCATCAAAATTTTGTGGGTGCAGAATGTAGGGCTTATTCCCTTGATATCGGAGATTTTTAAAGCTATGGCTTTCTTGTGTTCTTTTAGTACTTTTATCAGTTCCTCCTTTTCTTTGGATTTTAATTCTGAGGAGATGATTACTGGTAGTGTAGAATTGTCTCCAAGGAATGCGTATTCTAGGTGTTTTGGTAATTGTTTGAGTTCCAATATGGGTAGCTCTACGATGGAGGGTTTTTGTTTTATTTCATTATCATTCTTGATGCTTTCTTCACTCCATTGTTCATATGATGACATTTTCAGATTCGACTCATTGTCTTCATCTTCTTCCCCCTCTTCTTGAGCTAGACACAATTCCAATGTGTCACCTTGTATAATTTCCTATAATGAATTCTTTATAATATTATCAGTAATGTCGATGAAATAACATGAATCATCTTGTTCTTTAGAATATCGCATGGCATTACAGAGTTGAAAGATAATTTCTTCATTACCTATTCTCAGAGCTAGTTTACCATTACCTACATCACTAATAGCTCTAGCAGTGGCTAAAAAGGGATGCCCTAAGATTAAAGGAACATTAATGTCTTCATCCATGTCTGACACAACGAAATCAACAGGAAAAATAAATTTATCAATTTTGACCAAGACATCTTTAATAATTCCCCTAGGATATTTAATAGATCTATCGGCTAATTGAATACTCATCCTAGTGGGATTTGGTTCCCCAAGATTTAGCCGTTTAAATAATTTGTAAGGCATTAGATTAACACTAGCACCTAAGTCTGCTAATGCTTTCTTGATGTTTAAACTACCAATTAAGCAAGGAATAGTGAAACTCCCTGGATCTTTTAATTTTCGTGGTAGTCTATTTTGGAGAAGGGCTGAACATTCTTCGTTAAGCTCCACTATGGATACCTCCTAAAGCTTCTTTTTGTTCGTAAGAAGTTTCTTTAAGAATTTTGCATACTCCGGCATCTGTGAAATAGCTTCAAAGAAGGGTAAGTTAAAATGTATTTGTTTAAAGAGTTTGAGGAACTTACCGTATTGAGCATCCAATTGTTCTTTATTCAATTTTACTGGATATGGAACTTTTGTTTTATTTTCTGTAGGCAATGGATTATCGTTTTCTCCTTTTACACTTTTTTCCTTGATAATTTCATGTGGTGTCTTTCTTTGTGGTTCAATTAACTCTTTACCACTCCTTAGTGTAACTGCTTTTACCTGCTGTGTGCTTTTGGAAAAAATCTCTATCCGTATTTCACATAATATCTCAATAAGTAATCCAATCAACGTGATGATTTCTCTTACCTGCTTTTTGATTCCCTTGATCGATCTTTGTTGCTCATCGAGTGTTTCTTCAGCCTTTTGAATATGAGAGTTTGTAGCTGTCACCAATTTTGTCAGAATCTCTTCGAGGTTTGATTCCCCTTCCTGTGGATAAGGTTGTTGAAAATTTAGAGGAAAATCCTGTCTTTGATCATTCCACAAGAAGTCTACATGGTACCTCCATCCTGTAGTATAAATGTCACTGTAAAAATTGTTTTGACATTTATAGTAGTTACCTATATAGTGGACTTGTTCATTTTTCATGCCATATCCATAGGGTGGGTACTCAGGATTCGCCACGCCTCTTACATTCGAGTTATACTACATTACTGGGTGTACCGGCGAGAGATTATTCAAACCATCAATCTTTTTATTCATTATTTAGAACTGATTAGATAACCTGGTGAGCATGTCAATGTTGAAAATACAGGTTGCTTCAGTAGGAATTATCCCCATGCCTTGCCACTAATAATTATTCAGTGCCATTCCTTTGAAAAACTAGAATTATCTGTCGAAATTTAAATAAAAGAAAAGCCAGCACAGTAAAAATAGTAATAATGGCTAGAGTAATAAAAATAGAGCTTTTGTAATATTTTAGAAGTTCCCTGGCAACGGAGCCAAAAACTTGATCGCTACAAAACAGTCTAGTTTTAATATTTATAAAAGAGTGATCGAACTCAGAGACCGATCATGCATAACGATAGAGGCAAGCACACCTATCAAACAGTAGTATAGCTTAGGCAAGAATATCTTATCGAACCCAAGGAACCTAAAAGTACTACTACTCACTTTCTTTATATTATTTAGCCTAAACTATGGAGTGATTGGTTTATTAAACTAAAACAAATGAAATATTTAAACTAAATGCAAAGATAAGAGAAATGAAAATTTGGGAAAAGACGTTGAAGAAAACTCAATTGATAAAGATGATACCTTCGGGAAGAATCCACCTATGACTTCACTTATTATCGACCTTTTCAATTCATATGATTTCTTTACTTAGCTTGATCAATGAGACTCCCTAGCCTATATTAAACCTTCTCTCGAAGTGAATAACGTCTAACCTTAGGTTAATTAGTGGAACTCTCATTCTCTTATAATAACCCCCTAAGGAAGCAGTAAATCGATCAATGGACTCCCATATTAGGTTTCACCCTAATCTGGCAAAATCTCGTAACCCTATCTCTAGGCGCCCAATCAACTCCGCTTAATTATGCTAGATCTACTCTTAGGCAGGGTCTATTCCTCCTCCACCTAAGCACATCAGATAAAGATAAGCAACATAATTAAGAACAAACTAAGTATTTATCATATAAATAGAAAGAATTAAATAACAAAATCCATCATAGATTTCATCTCCTTCAGGTATCTGAGGGGTTTAGTTCATAATTAAACAAGAAAACATCTCAAGAGAAAAGATAAAACAAAACATAGGAAATCCTTAAAACCCCTTGAAGGAATTGAAGAGGAGATCCTCTGTTTTGAGTAGAATTCTGACTCTTCAAGATGGATCAATTGGCTATCTTCGAGACAATCCCTAAACGAGTAAAGCTCTGGCAGAAAATTTAGCTAAAACCTGACGCCCTTGAATTGATGCCGTGGATTATTTATATAGACCTTTGGGATGCTTTCCTTGGCTCCTAAGTACATGTAATTTAGGTATAATTCATCCTAAGTGTTTGATTAGACTTAGGATTACGTTTCTTGGGCTCCAAGCATCCTATTTCGAGTGAAATTGCTCATTCTTGCGGCAGGGGCACGGCTAAGGCATGCCCGTGTAAGTCGTGGTCCAGCCCGTGTCTCCATTATGTTGATTTAGGCACGGCTATGACACGCCTGTGTAATATATGGGTAGAGGCCATACGTTGGGTCTGCTAATTGGGGCATGGCCATGTACATCGGGGTTAGGCCGTATTGGGCTTTTTGTCGATGAGGCACGGTCGTGTAAATCAGGGTGTGACCATGTGCAATCTAAATATTGGGGCACGGCCGTGTGGCATGAAGTCCAGGCCGTTTCGACTTCTTGGGTTGGCCCAATTTGGTCCATATTAAGCTTGTTTTACGTTCTTTTTATCCTTAGGTGTTCTCCTGAGTATAAGACATGAAAAGAAAGGATTAAGAGCATCTTTTTACATAAATTGAGGGCTAAATCATCCAAAAGCATACTAAATATGGGGTTAAAATGTGTTACTTTTACGGTTTATCATACTCATAAATCAGTACACAACATTTTGCTCTCTATGCAATTAAGTCTTTTCTCTTAATTCGACATTAAAACGATCAAATCATCACACAGAATTTTTACATAAGCTATGTCACATATCCTTCACACAGAAAATATCATTAAAATATTTTTACGACATCGAATTTGTGGTCTCGAAACCACTATTCTAACTAGGGTCTAAACTGGGCTGTTACAATTCTCCCTCCTTAGGGATTTTTGTCCCCGAAAATCTTACCAATGAATAGTTGTGGATGTTGCTCTCTCATAATGTTCTCAGGCTCCCACGTAGCCTCTTCAATTCCGCATTTCTCACCATTTTAGTAATATACCCCAATCAATTAAATGAATAATGTGTTCTCATCGGAATGAAATGAGCGATCTTCACCAATCTATCAACTATCACACAAATTGCATTCTTTCTTTCCCAGAGACAATGGAAATCCCGACACAAAGTCTATAATAACAAATAAACTTGATGTTCAGCTTTAATTTGTTGACAAACTAATCATTTCCACACATAGTCAGAGATGTCTCTTTTCATATCATGCTATCAATAAAATTGTTTTAGATCATTATACACTTTCATACTCTTCGAATGCACAGACAAACGATTACTATAAGCTTTATTCAATATTAACTGAATCATCTTTGAATTTATTGGAACATAAATTTGGTCTCTAAATCTCGAACAATCAGCACTATCAACTCAAACTCTGAATCCGAATTTAAATCGTATCAATTTCATTTTGCTATCATTTCATCATCACTTTTATGAGCAATACTAATCTAACGTACAAACATTGGCTCTACTTCCAATTCAGCTATAATTGCACTAGCATCACACAAATCTATTTGAGTACTCATAACTCGTAAAACATATAATGATTTCTGACTCAAAGCATCAGCTACAATATTAGCTTTACCCAAGTGATAATCTATCACAAGTTCGTAATCTTTCAATAATTCTAAACATCTTCTCTATTGCAAGTTCAAATCTTTCTGAGTCATCAAGTATTTCAAACTCTTATGATCGGTATAAACACGACATTTCTCGCTAAGTAAGTAGCGATGCCAAATTTTTAACATAAACACAATTGCAACTAATTCAAGGTTGTGTGTCGAACAATTCTTTCCATGCGTCTTTAGCTGTCTCAGAGCAATAATAATGATTTTGCCTACTTGCATCATTTCACGCCCAAACCATTTAACAATGCATAATCAGAACTTTAATTTTTCTTTGCCGATTCAAAGCTAAACTAACATTACGCTTTTGTCAACAACACTTTCAACGACTTAAAACTTTGCTGACACTTTTCTGACCACTCAAATCTAACATCTTTCTGTAACAACTTCGTCAATGGAGTCGCAATTATCGAGAAGCCTTTCACAAATCGTCAATAATATCTTGCTAGTCTAAGAAAACTACGGACTTCAAATACATTTCTCGGAGGCTTCCATTCTTATAATAGTAGAGATTTTACTCGGATCAACTCTTATTCCCGTAGCTGATACAACATGCTCCTAAACCAACCTCACGCAACCAAAACTCACATTTACTACACTTAGCATACAGATGCTTCTCACGCAATGTCTGTAACAAAGTTTTCAAATGCTCGAAATATTGTGTCTTATCACAATGCTACAACAAAATGATCCAAATACGGTATGAATATATGATTCATCAAATCCATAAGCACTATAGGATCATTCGTTAGTTCGAAAGACATTATTAAGAATTCATAATATCTATACCTCGTTCTGAAAATAATTTTCGACACATCAGATTCTTTAACTTTCTTTTCTGATACCTTTGTATCAATCACACATGCCAAATAGTCTTTGCAATCCTTTATCATATAACTCAACTTTCATCGAATGATAGCAATATCAAATTAGCCAGAAAGCAAACATCTCGAAAATCAACAGACAGTTCTTGCATATTTTATCCACTAAGACACACTTTCCTAAGGGGTTCGATACTCTAACCACAAATTCAGTAGACTCAACAGGTAGAGTCTTATTCGATACTAAATTCATACACACATAGGAATGGGTTGATCCCTGATATATTTATGCAATCACATCAGTATCGAATAGAGTTAAAGTACCGATCATGACATTTGGAGATGACTCTTCCTCTCTTGCTCATATAGCGTAAGCTCGAGCAGGTGCTCTCGCCTCTGATCTCACAGCTATATCAATGGTCCCTATTTGACTTCCACTATTGTTCCCGACATTTTTGGTTGGTCTACCCCTAGCTGTCACATTACTCGATCTCATATTCTGAACATTTTCTTCCTCAGTCATCTTTGGGCAGTCTCTAATAAAATGATCTCGTGATCCACATTTATAGCAAACTTTATTGTTATACTTGCCCAAGCACTCTCCCACATGTCGTCTCCCACATTGTCTACATTCGGTCTTGTTACTCTTAACACTACCAACACTTGTTTCATTCGGAGCTTGAATTCATAAACCAGTACTCTGTCTTGAAATGTCCAAACGAGGCATTTGAACAATTGCTTGCATCTTTATATCTCTTTACTAAAGTTTGAGAGAACTTATTCATCAATTTCATTCTTTCATCACGAGCCTTAGAATCAACTTTCTTCTTTTCTTTACCGAGCTCCTGAGCTTTGCATGCTCTTTCAACTAATACAACAAATTCATTTATATCCAGTATTCCAACCAACAACTTAATGTCTTCATTCAATCCCTCTATAAAACATTTGCACATAGTAGCTTGGTAGAAACACACTCTCTAGCATATTGACTCAATCGTACAAATTCTCGCCGACTCAAGAATGCATAAACGGCCATGTTTCAGCTCTAAAAACTCTTTATGTTTCTGATCAATGAAGCGCTGATTGATATACTTCTTTCTAAACTCGACTTGAAAGAAATCATAGGTTATTCTCTCTCTCAGAACTATAGATATCAACGTTTTCCACCAATTGTAAGCCATGTCTCTCAACAAGGAAACTACACACTTAATGCACTCTTTAGGGTTCAACGACATCTCATCAAATACTCTAATTGTATTTTCAAGCCAAAACTCAGCTTGCTCAGCATCGTCATCAGCTGTGGCCCTAAACTCTTCGGACCCATACTTGCAAGTCTTATCCACAGAAGGTTTATTCAATCTGATCAGATTTACGACTTGTAGCACAACAGGTACTTGTGGGGGTGGAGGTTGTGGAGAAGTTAGATTTGTTCTAACAAATTCTGAAAACCATTCACTCATCATACGGAAGAAGGCTTGCTTAGCCCCACCTTCCTCACCATTATCATTTGGCCTTGATGTGGCCGGCACTGTCCCTTGAGCAGGAGCAGGTGCATTACTCTCTACATCGTCAGTAACTGCTCGATCGGGATACATTACTATATTAAAACACATTTCAACTGTCAGATTTCATCACACTATCGTAATTTTACAATATGGCATGTATAGCTAGACTCACACACGCTACATTAGTCCGAGAATTGACTAAACTGTAGCTCTGATACTAATAAAATTGTAACACCCTTAACCCAAAACCATCACGGAATAGGGTTAAAGGGTATTACCGATCAATCAGAACATTTAAGCTCTAAATGTCGACAAAAATTCAAACATCATCAATCACATTCATATACAATCATAGTGTCCCTTAAACGAGTCATCAAGACCCTAAGCATGCTTATAAACTAAGTTGGGACTAAACCGAAACACATATAAATTTCATGAAAAATTGAAACTTTTCTAGAATACAGGGGAGACATGCCCGTGGGGGTAGGCCGTGCCTCTCCCACGGCTACATGACACACCCATGTGACCTCCCTATAGTTACATACTGCCAAAATCAACACAGCTAACAAGCATGCCCATGAGCTAAGGTCATTTCCTATAAGGTCATATACTGCCATTTCTCGCACGACCTATAGGTATGCCCGTGCCATGGCCATATACTATTAAAGCCAGCTACTGACTTGTGCACCACGGTTAAATGACACCCCCGTGTCAAGGTCGTGTGCAGTTTAAGCCACATTTTGCCAATTTACCCACGGTCTGAGGCACGCCTGTGTGCCCCAACCATGTGACATTATAGGCTATTTTTGCAAGGCCAACATTCCACCCAATCAGGGTCAAACCTACAAGCCAATCAACCAAACATTTCATGCACATATTGCCATCTAAAAGCATACCAATTTAGCAATTCAAAACATGCAATCAATACCAACTCTAATCACACTCAATTCAATAACAATACTTATTCTATCACAAGCATAATTCATTCCCAATCTCACTACCCCTACTAGCATTTATCAACACAAAGGTACCACTCAATATCAAATATCTCAATTCACAAATCATGCCAAAAGATATATCACATATACCAAAACCATTCACGCTAAAACTAGCACATATCTAGCCACATACCATGGCTACTTACAAAATCAAACATGATTCAAATGACCAGCCTATACATGCCATATTACAACTATATACATCCTTTCAAGAGTACCAAAATAGAATGCCGATAGTGTGATTGAGAAGCTGACGATCCCAGATCCAAGCTAGCTTCACTGACCCTACAAAGCAGAGAAACAAATCACACATTAAGCTTTCCAAAGCTTAGTAAGTTCGAATTATAAAATAATTAACTCAATGAACCAAGTCAATATACACATTTAACCATCACATAGATATTTTATCAATGGTGCACAAGTTCAACTTTATTCAATACTCACATAACATTCCATTCTTTCACTTCAAATTTCACCAATCACATAGTTATCATACTTACCTTGCCAACACTTAGTTAATCACTAATCATACTATCCAACCATCACATAGATGATGACACAACTAAGCACAATATCACTCTCAACCACATGCTTAATTAACTATTCATTTAACTTTTAAATCTATCATCAACCACATAGATTCAAACATACCTTGATCAACACGTAGTTACTCACCATTCGTTCAACCCAATTCCTCGATTTTACCTCTATTTCAACCTCTGCTATTACCCAAATGAATTTGCACACTTAGTGCCAATTTGACAACCGAAGCCTATTTGTCATCGCACACTTTGTGCCGATATGTTAAACAGAACTTATATCGGTAACGCACACACACAGTGTCATTTCGATGAGCCAAAACTTCTATCGTTTCACACACATAGTGCTATTCATTAAAGCCGTAGCTTCTATTGTTTGACACACATAATGCCAGTCGTTAATTATAATCGCACACTTAGTGTCTATTCTTTTATTCGACTTGCCTCGATGTCGCACACACAGTGCCAATTCAATAAGCCGAAGATTTCGTATTATTGCACACATATTGCTATTCATTTCTTATAATCGTACACTCAGTGCCTTAAT
This sequence comes from Gossypium rotundifolium, assembly GCA_025506655.1. NCBI lineage: Eukaryota > Viridiplantae > Streptophyta > Magnoliopsida > Malvales > Malvaceae > Gossypium > Gossypium rotundifolium. The sequence continues at coordinate 81,183,455 of CP106723.1, forward strand.
ACAAAACCGAACTCGATTCGATATCGCACACACAGCGCCAATCAAAAAGCTGAAACTTCTATTATTTTGCACATAAAGTGCTAATCTTCTCGGTTACCCTCCCAAATGCGCACACTTAGTGCCACATAGATTCATTTCTCACATAACATTTATAAATCATTAGTATCATAACCATTCGTTTCACAACATTTAAACACAGCTAAGTACACATATTATATCCGAACTTACCTCGGATGTCAAAATACCGAAATGGTCGATTAATCAAGACTTTGTCTTTGCCTCGATCTCGATCCGAACCTCTTCGTTCTTGGTCTATACACATTTAAATTCAATCCATTCAATCATCAATTCATTCATTTTAATCCAAACACACATATTTAATGAATTTTACAAAATAGCCCTCACATTTTAACATTTCGACACTTTAGTTCCTATCTTACAAAATCATCAAATACTCAAAATTTCATTACACTATGCTTAGGCTAAATTCTCCTTAGTCTCATAGGAGTCCACACATTTCATTTATTTCACAATTTAGTGCAACACCCCTATCCCGTATCCGTTGCCAGATTAGGGTTAAAGGCATTACCAAACAGATCAGAAACATTTATAAAAATAATCATACATGCATTCAATAATATTTAACATAATGTCCCTTATGTAGCATCGAGACCTTAAGCATGATAATAACCAAGTCAGGACTAAATCGAAACACATACTAAATTTCAAGGAAAACTAAAAACTTTCTAAATGCAGAGGACACATGACTATAGGGGTAGGCCGTGCCTCTCCCACGTCTTCTTGACACACCCGTGTGTCTTCCCTGGTGCTATCTACCACCAAAACCAACACGGTCACCAAGCACGCCTGTGTGCTAGGGCCGTATACAATAGATCACATACTGCCATTTCTCACACGGCCACCAAGTACTCCAGTGTTTAGGCCGTGTGCAATTTAAGCCACATTCGACCAATTTACCCACGGTCCTAGGCACGCCCGCATGCCTCAACCGTGTGACATTATAGGCCCTTTTACAAGGCCAATATGCCACTACTTAGGGTCTTCCTACAAGCAATATATACCAAAACATAACATGCATATATGGCAACCAAAACATATCAAATGGTTCACTTCATCCATACATTCAATACCAATTCCATTCATACCAAATTACAAACTAAATCCTACATCATTTCAAACATATATCATCCATTTGCTTAACCAAAACTTAAACATTTCATATGTATTAAAACATACCAAATATTTCCTTCATAACTCATTCATTCAAACATTTATCAACTCAAAAACTTGCCAATACACATGGTCATGCTCACTTCATAAACATATACACCTATCTAGCCTATACATGCCATAATTAGCCATATATATTTTCAAAAGGGTACCAAAATAAGTTTAGTAGTGTGATGATGATCCTTGAAAATTCTGAGCCTTCAGTAGCTTCGACGACCTATAAAACAGAGAAAATATACACACAGAGTAAGCTTTCCAAAAGCTTAGTAAGTCATACACAAATAAACTTGGTATAGAAAGCATATATCAATCACTTGGCAAACTTTCACATATTTGTTTTGGTTCATACACTTTTAACCAAATTAGCAATTTTTACCATTCAAGAATCATATGAACACATAGCTCATCTAGCCAAAACAATTCTTATCATATCACAAATTCCATGTATTTATCACCATAGTAAGATCACTTAGATACTTACCTTACATACACAAATAGTGTATAGACAACGTACCTGAGTCGAACTTAATATCAAATAATTGTTCATAGCTCAGATTTGACATTCATATCATAGTCTTTCCTGTTGAACCCTTAGGAACCTAGTAGGATACTCAAAAAGCTCGGAATAGTAGTACAATGCCAACGTCCCGATGAGGTCTTACATGCACTCGTATATCGATGCCACTGTCCCAGACAGGGTCTTACGCGTACAGATCATAACGATGCCAACATCCCAGATGTGGTCTTACACAAATCAATATGATGCCGATGTCCCAGACATGGTCTTACTCATAAAGTTCATATCGATGCCTACGTCCCAGACGAGGTCTTTTACATATAATTCATATCGATGCCTACATCCCAGACGAGGTCTTACACAAAATTTCAAATCAACGCCAACGTCCCGGACGTGGTCTTACATGATAAAACAGAATAGATACCTATGTCATGACATAGCTAATCCTATCTATTCCTAGGTTCATACGAGACTTCTCGGTTTTACCACTATATCGAACTTATTTCAAAATTCACACACTTAGCATCTCATACTTATTCATTTTCATCGATAGATAGATGAATACATTTATTCAATTCAATACAGATAAGTTTATTTGCATAGTGACTTACCTCGAGTTCGGTTTAACGAAATGAAAACGGCTACTCTGTTACTTTCGCTTTCCCGCGATCTAAGCTTTCCCGCGATCTATGTCCGTTTTCCTCGGTTCATGTTCTAAACATATTCAGAATTAACCCTTTTATTCACTATTCAATTCAATGAAATCCATACACATATTTTGGGCTATTTATAATTTAACCATCATATTTGCACACTTTATCAATTTAGTCCATTTTTCTCAAAACATCAAATTCATAAAATCCATACATACACATGCTTAGCCGAATACATATACATCACATATAAGCTGACATTTTTCATCAAACTTGAAATTTAGTCCTTTAATTTACCATTTTCTCAATTTAGCCCTATTTAGCTAAATTCATCAAAACTTCAAGAACATAACATGTTTATTTAGCTCAAATCTTTCATATATCAACTAAACTCATTTCAAAACTCAACATATCAACAATGGCATCTCACACAAACATCATCAATACCAAAAATTAGTATATGGGTTTGATAGCTCTCAAAACAACGATTGCAAAAATGTAGAAATCATCAAAAACTGAAACCAAATCATACCTTAATTTAAGCTCAACAATGGCTGAACCTAGCACAAAGTTTTCTTCCTTTTTCTTTATTTTATTTTTGGTCAAGATGAGAGAAGTAAAAGATGAACACTCATCTTTTGTTTCATTAATTTAATGTTAATATTTCATTTGCCAAAATAGCCTTCATTCATATAATTAAAACAATTATGCAATATGGGCATTTAAGACCTTATCCATCCACTATCTATAATTTGGGATAATAACATTATAAGGCCTCCACCTTAATAAAGCCACAACACATTGATACTTTCACAAATAGCAGGCAACTACCACATTTAATGCAATTTAATCCTTTGCTCAAATTAAACATTCAAACAGACTAATTAGCTTACGAAATTTAAACACATGCTTAATCACATATCAATGACACAGAAAAGAATATTAAAATATTATACAGACACGAATTTGTGGTCCCAAAACCCTTTATTTCGATTAGGTATAAATCAAATATTAGCTTCTCCCCTTAGGGATTTTCGTCCCCGAGAATCTTACCGTTAAATAGATTCGGATGTTGCTGTTTCATTGAATCTTCAGGCTCCCACGTAGCCTCTTCTAATCCATGTCGATTCCACAATACTTTCACTAATTAAATTTTCTTTTTTCTTAACTCTTTCACTTCACGAGCTAAGATACGGATCGGTTCCTCTTCGTATGTCATATCAGATCAAATTTCAATTTCAGATGGGACAATCACATGTGACGGATCAGACCGATATCTACGGAGCATCAAAACGTGAAATACATTGTGAATCTATTCTAGTTCAGAGGGTAACTTCAATCTATATGCAACAGGCCCAACACGTTCAATGATCTCATACGGTCCAATGAATCTCAGACTTAACTTGCCTTTACGTCCGAATCAGAGCACTTTCATCCACAGAGACACTTTCAAAAATACTTTATCGCCAATCTCAAATTCTATATCCTTTCATTTTAAGTCTGCATAGGACTTCTGACGATCGATGCTGCTTTGAAATAATCTCGGATCAGTTTCACTTTCTGTTGGGTATCTTTTATCAAATCGACCTCGTGTAACTTATTCTTACTGAGTTCAGTCCAATATAGAGGTGTACAACATTTACGTCCGTACAAAGCTTCATATGGTGCCATTTTGATGCTCGATTGAAAACTATTGTTATACGCAAATTCAATCAACGGCAGGTATTGTTCCCACGAACCATTAAACTCAAGTACACAGCATCTTAACATATTTTCAAGAATCTGAATAATTCGCTCGGATTAACCATCCGTTTGCGGATGAAAAGCTGTACTGAAATGCAATTTTGTACCTAAAGCATCTTGCAACTTCTTCCGAACCGCGATGTGAATCTCGGATCCCTATCTAACACAATAGATAGTGGCACCCTATGCAATCTCACAATCCCGAAAGTATAAAGCTCAGCTAATCTTTCAAGTGAGTAGTTAGATCTTACCTGAATAAAATGGGTTGATTTAGTTAATCGGTCAACTACGACCCATATTGCGTCTTTCTTTCTCAGAGTCACAGGCAATCCAGAAACAAAATCCATTGTTACTCTATCCCATTTCCATTCAGGAATCAAAATTGGCTGTAACAATCCAGACGGAACTTGATGATCTGTTTTCACTTGTTGGCAGACTAAACATTCCGAAACAAAGTCATAAATGTCTCGTTTCATACCAGATCATCAGTAGTGTTACTTCAAATCATGGTACATTTTAGTACTTCCAGGATGAACAGATAAACGACTATTATGGGCTTTATTCAAAATCAACTGAATTAACTCCAATTTCTTGGAACACAAATACGATCCCGGAATCTCAAACAACCACCCACAATTTGAAATTTAGATTCAAAATTCACTTCACATTGAGTTTGTTTCGTTAGCAGTTCATTATCGAATTTCTAAGCATCACATATTTGTTGTAAGAACAACGGCTTTGCTTTTAATTTAGCTATCATAGAACTATCATCAGACAGATCTAACTAAGCATTCAGAGCACTTAATGCAAACAATGATTTTCTACTCAGACCATCTGCATTAACATTTACTTTTCCCAAATGATAATCTATCACCAGCTCATAATCTTTTAACAATTCAAGCCATCTTCTTTGACACAAGTTCAAATGTTTTTGGGTCATTAGATATTTCAGACTTTTATGATCTAAAAATTCATGACATTTCTCACCGTACAAATAATGACGCCAAATTTGAAGTGCAAATACAATCGCAGCGAGCTCAAGGTCATGTGTCAGATAATTCTTTTCATGAGGCTTTAATTGTCTCGAATCATAAGCTACCACTTTGCCCTCTTGCATTAAAACACATCCCAGACCGTTTAATAAAGCATCACTATAAACAACAAATTCCTTACCCGATTTTGGCTATACTAACACTAGAGCTTTTGTTAACAGAGTTTTCAACTGGTCAAAACTTTTTGACCATTATTCGACCATTCAAATCTGACATCTTTCTGAAGTAATCTAGTCAACGGAATAGCTATAGTCGAGAAGCCTTTAACAAATCTACGGTAATAACCAGCTAAACCCAGAAAAATATGAACTTCAGACACGTTCTTCAGAGGTTTCCAATTCAGAATAGCAGAAATCTTACTCGGATCAACATGAATCCCAGAAGCGGACACAATATGCCCCAGAAAACTGACCTCATTCAACCAGAATTCATATTTGCTGAATTTTGCATACAATTACTTTCCTCTCAAAGTTTGCAACATAATTTTCAAATGTTCTGCATGCTCATTCTCATCACGTGAGTAAATCAAAATTTTGTCAATGAATACAATAACAAATTGATCCAGATACGGTCTAAAAATTATGTTTATCAAGTCCATAAAAATAGTAGGAGCATTAGTTAGTCCGAATGGCATAACTAATAACTCATAATGCCCATACCTCGTTCGAAAAGTAGTTTTCAGAATATCTGATCTTTAATTCTCAATTGGTAGTATCCTAATCTCAAATCAATCTTCGAAAATATAGTAGCTCATTTTAACTGATCAAACAAATCATCAATTCTGGGCAATGGATATTTGTTCTTTATAGTCACCTTATTCAACTGACGGTAATCGATACACATTCTCATCGTGCCATCTTTCTTTTTCACAAACAAAACAGGAGCACCCTCAGGCAAAAAACTTGGTCTAGCAAACCCTCTATCAGTCAATTCTTGTAGTTGTGACTTTAACTCTTTCAACTCTGTTGGTGCCATTCTATACGAAGCTATCGAAATAGGTGTCGTACCAGGCAACAATTCAATACCAAATTCAACTTCATGAATCGGAGGTAAACCCGATAACTCTTTAGGGAACACACTAGAAAAATCACAAATAATAGGTACTAATTCAACTTTCTTCTCGGATACTTTTGAATCAATCACATATGCAAAATATGATTCATACCCCTTTTTCACATAACTTTGAGCTTTCAAAACAGATATCATAGCAGGAAATCCATTTAAATCACTAGACTCAATCCGTACAATCTCATCATTCGGACCTCGTAAATCTATAGTCTTTCTTTTACAGTTCACAATGACATCATGCATAAACAACTAATCCATACCCAAAATAATATAGAATTCATCAAACGGCAGCAGCATTAGATCAGCAGGAAAATAGATATCTCGAAACATTAACGGACCGTTCTTGCATACTTTTTCAATAAAGACACTTTTACCTAAGGGGTTCGATACTTTTATAGCAAATTTAGTAAACTCTACAGGCAAAGTCTTACCATATAATAAATTCATGCATATGTATGAATGCATAGAACTAGGTCTATTAAAGCTATCATAGAAGTATCATAAAAAGTAAAAGTAGCCATTATAACATCAGGCAATGAAGCTTCTTCACGAGATCGGATAGCATACGCTCTGACAGGCGCTCTGGCTTTGAATCTGACAACATTGTCTCTCATAGTTCTCTGACTACCACTGACATTCTTTACATTCTTTGATGATCGACCTCTCGCAGGTGCATTATCAGATCATGGATTCTGAACAGTCTCTAGTTTGACAGGCTCAGAGCAATCACGGATAAAATGATCAAGCGATCCACATCTGAAGCAAGCTCTGTCATTTAATCTACAGCTTTTTGGATGTCTTTTTCAATAATGTTTACATTCAGGTCTCTCAGATCGAACATTACCAACACTGGCCACAGAAGCTGCTGAAATTTTGGAACTCATTTGCAATCTATCTCGGGTCTTGTTCAAATGTCTCGCGTTATCCTTGGAATGACTTTGATCATCTCTAAAGCTCTTCGGAGTAGATTGAAATAATTTGTTCTGAAAGCTCTTTGTAATATCTCAGACAGATTGGGAACACTTATAGAATTAATCATACATGCATTCTATAATATTTAACCTAATGTCCCTTATATAGATCATCGAGACCTTAAGTATGATAATAACCGAGTTAGGACTAAATCAAAATGCATACTAAATTTTGAGGAAAACTAAAAATTTTCTAAATGCAAAGGACACATGGCGGTGGGGGTAGGCCGTGCCTCTCCCACGGCTACTTGATACACCCGTGTGTCTTTCCCATGCCTATATACTGCCAAAACCAACACAGTCACCAAGCACGCTCGTGTGCTAAGGCTTTGTACAATAGATCACATACTGCCATTTCTCACACGGCCACCAAGCACACCCGTGTCGAGGCCATGTACAATTTAAGCCACATTCTGCCAATTTACCCACGGTCTTAGGCATGCCCGTGTGCCTCAATCTTGTGATATTATAGGCCCTTTTACAAGGCCAATATGCCACCCACTTAGGGTCTTCCTACAAGCAATATATACCAAAACATAATATGCATATATGGCAACCAAAACATATCAAATGGATCACTTCATCCATACATTCAATACCAATTCCATTCATACCAAATTACAAACTAAATTCTACATCATTTCAAACATGTATCATCCATTTGCTTAACCAAAACTTAACCATTTCATATGCATTAAAACATACCAAATATTTCCTTCATAACTCATTCATTCAAACATTTATCAACTCAAAAACTTGCCAATACACATGGCCATGCTCACTTTATAAACATATACACCTATCTAGCCTATACATGCCATATTTAGCCATATACATTTTCAAAAGGTTACCAAAATAAGTTTAGTAGTGTGATGATGATCCTTGACAATCCCGAGCCCTAAGTAGCTTCGACGACCTATAAAACAGAGAAAATACACACAGAGTAATCTTTCCAAAAGCTTAGTAAGTCATATACAAATAAACTTGGTATGGAAAGCATATATCAATCACTTGGCAAACTTTCACATATTTGTTTTGGTTCATACACTTTTAACCATATTAGCCATTTTCACCATTCAAGAATCATATGAACATATAGCTCATCTAGTCAAAATAATTCTTATCATATCACAAATTCCATGTATGTATCACCATAGTAAGATCACTTAGATACTTACCTTACATACACAAATAGTGTATAGACAACGTACCTGAATCGAACTTAATAACACATAATTGTTCATAACTCAGATTTGACATTCATATCATAGTATTTCCCGTTGAACACTTTGGAACCTAGTAGGATACTTGGAAAGCTCGGAATAGTAGTATAATGCCAATGTCCCAGACGAGGTCTTACATGTACTCGTATATCGATGCCATCCCGCATGTGGTCTTACACGCATGATCATAGTGATGCAAACGTCCCAGATGTGGTCTTACACGAATCAATATGATGCCGATGTCCCAGACATGGTCTTACTCATAAAGTTCATATCGATGCCTACGTCCCAGACGAGGTCTTTTACATATAATTCATATCGATGCCTACATCATAGACGAGGTCTTACACAAAATTTCAAATCAACACCAACATCCCGGATGTGGTCTTATATGATAAAATAGAACAGATGCCTATGTCATGACATAGCTAATCCTATCATTCTTAGGTTCATACGGGACTTCTCGGCTTTATCACTATATCAAACTTATTTTAGAATTCACGCACTTAGCATCTCATACTCATTCATTTTCATCGATAGACATATGAATACATATATTTGATTCAATATAGATAAGTTTATTTGCCTAGTGACTTACCTCGGGTTCGATTTAATGAAATAAAAATGGCTACTCTGTTACTTTTGCTTTCTCGCGATCTAATCTAAACATATTTAGAATTAGCCCTTTTATTCACTATTCCATTCAATTCAATCCGTGCACATATATTTTGGGCTATTTGTAATTTAATCCTCATATCTGCACACTTTATCAATTTAGTCCATTTTTCTCAAAACATCAAATTCATAAAATCCATACATACACATGCTTAGCCGAATACATATACATCACATATAAGCCCACATTTTTCATCAAAGTTGCAATTTAGTCCTTCAATTTATCATTTTCTCAATTTAGCCCTATTTAGCTAAAATCATCAAAACTTCAAGAACATAACATGTTCATTTAGCTAAAATCTTTCGTATATCAACTAAACTCATTTCAAACTCAACATATCAACAATGGCATCTCACACAAACATCATCAATACTAAAAATTTGTATATGGGTTTGATAGCTCTCAAAGCAACAATTGTAAAAACGTAGAAATCATCAAAAACTAAAACCAAATCATACCATAATTTAAGCTCAACAATTGCCGAACCTAGCACAAAGTTTTCTTCCTTTTTCTTTCTTTTATTTTTGGTCATGAGAGAAGTGGAAGATGAGCACTCATCTTTTGTTTCATTAATTTAATGTTAATATTTCATTTACCAAAATAGCCTTCATTCATATAATTAAAACAATTATGCAATATGGGCATTGAAGACCTTATCCATCCACTATCTATAATTTGGGAAAATAAAAATATAAGGCCTCTACCTTAATAAAGCCACAACACATTGATACTTTCACAAATAGCAAGCAACTTCCACATTCAATGCAATTTAATCCTTTGCTCAAATTAAACATTCACATGGACTAATTAGCTTACGAAATTTAAACACATTCTTATTCACATATCAACGATAAAGAAAATAATATTAAAATATTATACAGACTAGAATTTGTGGCCCTGAAACCACTGTTTCAACTAGGGTATAAACCAACTGTTACATTTTAGTCCCTCAATTTACACTTTTCACAATTTAGCCTAAAATATTTAATTTCATCAAAAATCCAAAGACAAAACATGTTAATCCAACACCAAGTATTCATACATCACTATCATCTAGCACATAGCTCACACATTCATCAATGGCTCATCACAAAAACATCATCAATTCACAAAATTACAACATGGGCTTGATAGTAGAAGAAGAAACGATTACAAAAACATAGACATTATCAAAAACCAAGCTCAAAAATACATTGAATTAAGCCAAATTCTAGCCGAAAATTACAAAACTTCAAACCGTTATTCTTCCTCCAACTTTCAACAATAAGAAAGATGATACATTCATCTTTTTCTTTCATTTACTTATTAATATTTAGCATTTTACCTATTTTCCCTTTTTATTAAACATATAAAATAAAAGTGCAATAAGGTTATTAAGTCATTTATGTAACAGACCGAACTTGACCCTAATTGGAATGGTGGTTTTGGGACCACGAATTCGAGCCCAGAAATATTTAAATATTATATTTAGTGTTTATTATATATGAATTTATGTGTGAAAGTTTCAGAGAAAGATTTTATTGTTTAAGTGTTGAATTTGATAAAAAGGACTTAATCGCGTAAAAGGTAAAAGTGGCATACTAAAGTGAAATGTGCTAATTTGAGCATGGCTTTATAATATGAAGTATTAAAAGGGTAAATAACCCTTTTTATGAGTTAGTGGCTGGTCATGGACAAGTTTGTCCTTAAGATATAATGTTTGGTTATTTTATTATAAAGGTTAGTTAAGTAATTTAATAATAATTTAATATATGTTAAATTAAAACAAAACAAAAGACATTTTTTCTCATTCATCTTTGTTTGGCTGAATGTTTGCATGAGAAGAAGGGTTCAAAGTTCTTGAAAATTTGGCACCTTGAAGCTAAAAATTGAAGGTGAGTCCTTAGTTGGTTTTAGATAATTTTTACGTTTTTGAGATCGTTGCTTTGAATATTACCCGACCCATGCTTGAATTTTTCAAAATCATGTGTTCATGAGGTTCGACCATGGATGAATTCTTGAGGTTTTTGATGTTTGATGATTTTAAATTAAAGATATGTTAAGGATTGATATGTTTTGTATTAGAAATTTTAGTGAATTTTAGTATTTAGGGTTAATTTGTAAAAGTAAATTTTTAGAGGGGCTTATTTGCAAAATAAGTGAAAGAAATGGACTCATAAGGCCCTTGTGAATATTCGGCCCTTACATAGTCTTAGCAAATTTTGTGTATTTTATGTTTTGTACAATTAGGACTAAATAGTAAAATGTGAAATCTTAGGGGCAAAATGGTAATTTGCATGTTTATGTGTTTTGGGACTAAATTGAGTTGAAATGTACTTGAATGAGCTGAATTTAATATGTTCTAGATCAAGAACAAAGAAAAACGAGCTTGGATCGGGGAAAAATGAAAGTTGTCGATAGCCAGGTTAACGTTGTCCGTCGAAAGTAGAGGTAAGTCCTTAAGCTAGATTATATTAAAGAATGAATTATGAATGTGTTTAATGACATTGTTTGATAAATTTGGGCATGTTTTTATGTGATAGCCGAATGTAAAGGTAGTATATCGAATTGGATATGTTTTGTTAATACTTTGTAAAGGTGTATAATCGATATGATATGCGAGTATACAATGATGTAATGATTTTATTTAGAAAATGTGAACAAGTTAGATGAGTTTGAAATGTGATGAATTATGAAATTTAAGTGATTAAATTGGATATGGTATTATTGAAATGTGCATTAGAATGTTGAAAATGTTGATATTTTGGGCTATTAGCCTAGCGTGCCTTGTCTTTGGTGTTACTTATCGTGCTTTGATGCCTAGCGCAGGTGCTTATCGTGCTTTGACATATTTGGGCTTAGTCTTGGGTGCCTGCCAGCAGTTTAGTGTCGATGACATATTAGCGTGCTTAGTCGTGACATATTAGACTTCGTGCCTTAGTGCTTAGTGTCGGTGACATATTCAAAGCTTCGTGCCTAGCGGGCTTTGAGCGGTGACATATTCGAGCTTTGTGCCTTGCAGGCTTAATGCCAGTGAATTGATATAAATGGGAAATTTGAGAATTGAATAAGGTAAGTTATATTTAATGTTTAGCGTTAAAAGCTCGGGTAAGAGTTGGCATATTATGTTTATAAGGATTGAAGTGAGTAAAGTTCTTATTGTTTTGAATCAAATTCGATGTGTTGAAATGGTCAATTGCACAAGTACTATATTTTATAATGTTGAATCCTTTTATTAATATGTATATACATTGTTTATATGTGAAGTTGATAGTGTGTATGTACATGATGACATAGAAACAATAATTAATACAAATGTGACATTAGTATTTGGCTAAGTGTATTATATTTACATATGTATAGAAATATTTATATACAATATTATGTGTGCTTAAGACTTACTAAGCCAGTAAGCTTACTTTGTGTGTTTTCACTATTTATTTTATAGATCTTGGTCAAGCTACAGGCTCGAAGGATCGTTAGTGAAGTCAACCACACTATCATCCCTTTTTGGTATAATCCAATTAGTTGATTTTGAATTGAAGGCATGTATAAGCTAGATTAATGGTTGAATGATTTCCTAACTTCTATAATTATAGCCATGCGAAAATGGCTAGATTTTTATGCTTGAGTTTTATTGTGGTTAATTATGGTTTAGACTCATTTTGGGAAATATGCTATATGACGTGCATGAATGGTGTTTTGATTAGACAATATCATTTGTATTCGTTTATGTGATTGAGGATTTATGATTTTAACTTAGACTATATGGTAGATGATTAATGCTTGATGATTTATGACAAATGACATATAAATTGATTAAGTGGTGTTTATGTATATGTTCATGTAATTGACTCGTTATTGTGGGATAACTAGTAGGTGGTTTAATGTATGAGTATATTCAGCTATGCTTAATCATATATACATGATCATAGTATGCTAATTAGGCATGTATGGTTTAATATAAATGTTAGAAAATAACACAAATGAATATGATCTTATATACATAAAATATGTAATAAAAAAGATGTATAATTGATTTAGTCTTAAAGTCCTTTGTATGTGTGTTATATAGGAATAAGTGTATATGTCTTGTATGCCATGTATGTGAAGAAAAATGTTAGTAAACTAGGTATATTATGAACTTATCTATTGGGACCGAAAATGGTGGTTAGTATATTAGTCAAATGGATGTGAATTAACGGTTAAGTTGATGGTTACTTTAGTATATAGTAAATGGTTAATGATGAGCATGATTGTGGTTAAAACTCGGTTGATGTTTTGGTTATGCATTTGTAATTTGAGTAGGATAATTTAATATGTGATTTGAGCATACTTTTAATTATGATTGTGCATCGAAATGATTTAAATTGATATGGTCATATACGAATGGTCTTATAATTATGAACGGGGTATGTTTCAACTTAAATTAATATACCAATTATATTCGCTCATATTGACTAATATCAAGGTTGCATGGGTAAGAAATATTTAAGTTGTGTAATATGGCTCATATAGTTTTGAATGAGCATGGACTGAGTAAGAAATGGTACATTGATATTTGACAGAACATATAAATATATGAAATGTATTAATATATGTTTGCATGTGAATATGTATGCGCATATAAATTTTGAAGTCGTCTAAAACTTTGATTATTTGAATGTTATATATGATTGACTGGTGAAGTTTTTTAAAACATGTGAATTATGATTGTCTGAGATGTGTTTTGGTCGGTAATGCCTCGTAACCCAAGTCTGGCGATGGATATGGGTCAGGGGTGTTACATTTTATTGGTATCAAAGCTACGGTTTAGTCAATTCTAGGACTACTGTAGTACGTAAGAGTCTAGCTATGCATGCCTTTGAATTTTATATGTGATAGTGTGGTGACTTCTAACAATTTCAATTGTATTTTATATAGTAAATGGATTTCGATCCCGATAGAGCCGTAGCTGATGATGTGTAGAGTGTTGCGCCTGGTCTCGCACATGGATCAGCGCCATTAGACTCTCAACCAGTTACGAGTAACCACGAGGGAGAGGCTAAACAAGCCTTCTACCAAAATGAATGGTTTACCTAGTTTGTTCAGAATAATCCGGCTGTACAACAACCTCCACCCCCAAATAATCCAACTCCAGTACCTTCAGCACCCCCGATGATGGATCCGATGAGATCTAGCAGACCTCCCATTGATAAAATTTGGAAATATGGGGCCGAGGAATTCAAGGCCAATCATAATGATGATGCAGAACGAGCCGAGATGTGGCTTGATAACATTATTCGGGTTCTCGATGAGTTATCTTGTACTCCAGATGAATGCCTAAAGTGTGCTATATCTTTACTTCGGGACACTGCCTATCACTGGTGGAACACACTGGTATCCGTAGTTCCGAAAGAAAAAGTAACTTGGGACTTCTTCCAAATTGAGTTCCGTAAGAAATATATCAGTCAGAGATTCATCGATCAAAAACGAAAGGAATTCCTTGAATTAAAATAGGGGCGAATGACTGTGACAGAATATGAACGAAAATTTGTCAAACTTAGCAGATATGCTAGAGAGTGTGTTTCTACTGAAGCCATTATGTGCAAAAGATTTGAAGACGGTCTGAATGAAGATATAAAGTTGTTGGTCGACATTCTTGAAATCAAAGAGTTTGTGATACTAGTCGAGCGGGCTTGTAAGGCTAAAGAGCTCGAAAAAGAGAAAAGAAAAGCTGAAATAGAAGCAAGAGATACTCGTAAGAGATCAACAAGTAAGACTTACCATTCGGTGCCTAGGAAATTTAGAGATGACTCCAACCGACACAAAGCTACTTCAGATTTACCTAGACGTGATCGACCTCCAGGGAGTTATCGAGCCACTTCAATAGCTAGTGTTGGTAACGTTCCTCAGGACCGAGTCGAGTGTAAACATTGAGGGAAATGGCATTCTAGAAGTTGTAGGGCTCATGATCGGTCCTGCTTTAAATGTGGACCGTCGGACCATTTCATTCAAGAGTGCTCGATATTAGCCGATCAGAATACAGTTTAGAACACTAGACCGAGCAGCACGCCAGCACGGGGTCAACCACCCAAACCTTATAGTAAAATAGGTGGTAGTCAGAGAGGGATGAAGGACACTGTAGTTCGATCAAAGGCCCAAGCACATATCAGAGCTTATGCTACACGAGCCAGAGAGGATGCTTCTTCCCCCGATGTTATTACCGGTACTTTCACCCTTTATGATATTACCGTGGATCGCACTAATTGATCTGGTTCGACTCATTCATATGTGTGTGAAACTCTAGTATTGGTAAGACTCGCCATTGAGTCTCTTGAGTTTGTGATTCGTGTGTCCAACCCTTTGGGTAGATGTGTACTTGTAAATAAAGTGTGTATAGGTTGCCGTTGATGATTTGGGATTATTGTTTCCGGTGATTTAATGTTGTTGCCCTTGATGAGTTTGATATAATTTTGGGAATGGATGGTTAACATCACATGATGCGATGATGAATTGCAAAAGAAAACTTATTGATTTGAGATGTCGAAACGGTGAGATCATCGTAATTAAATCCAAATGAGTTAAGCGGGTTTCCTACAATAATATCCTCGATCATTGGTGGAAAGTATGTGAGAAAAGGGTGCAAACTTATTTGGCTTATGTATTGGATAATAAAGTGCCTGAAAAGCATATTGAATCTGTACCGGTTGTGTGTGAATACCTAGATGTGTTTCCTGAAGAACTACCAGGTTTACCACTAGTACGAGAGATTGAGTTCAGTATTGAATTAGCACCAGGAACAACTCCGATCTCGATAGCTCCGTATCGAATGGCACCTACTGAGTTAAAAGAGTTGAAAGCATAGTTGCAAGAGTTAACAGATAGGGGTTTTGCTTGATCGAGTTTCTCTCCTTGGGGTGCACCAGTTCTTTTTTGAAAAAGAAAGATGGAACGATGCGAATGTGTATTGATTATCGGCAACTGAATAAGGTAACTATAAAGAATAAGTACCCGTTACCTCGGATTGATGATTTGTTGATCGGTTGAAAGGGCTTCATTATTTTCAAAGATAGATTTGAGATCGGGTTATTATCGGCTAGTAGTCGAGATATAGATGTGCCAAAGGCGTATTTGGATGAGGTACGGACATTTTGAGTTCTTGGTTATGCCTTTTGGGCTTACTAATGCACTCGCTTATTTTTATGGATTTGATGAATCGGGTTTTTAAACAGTTTTTGGATCAATTTGTAGTACTGTTTATCGATGATATATTAATCTACTCCAAAGATGAAATCGAGCATGCTGAGCATTTGAGATTAGTGCTACAAACTTTGTGGAATCAGTAGTTGTATGCGAAGTTTAGTAAGTGTGAGTTCTGGATGAAAGAGGTCAGCTTTTTTGGGACATGTTGTTTCAGCATCAAGCATTCGAGTTGATCCGAACAAAATCTCGGCTATACTTGATTGGAAACCACCGAAAAATGTTTTCGAGATTCAAAGTTTTTTGGGACTTGCGGGCTACTATAGACGGTTTGTGAAAGGTTTTTCTGTAATAGCTACACCATTAAAAAAGCTACTACAGAAAGATGTCAAGTTTGAGTGGTCGAAAAATTGTCAGAAAAGTTTCGATCAGTTGAAAGCCCTTTTGACGGAAGCTTGATTGTTAGCTCAATTGAATCGGGTAAAGAATTTGTTGTGTATTCTGATGCTTCCTTAAATGGTTTGGACTGCATTTTGATGCAGGAAGGCAAAGTTGTAGCCTACGCTTCAAGACAATTAAAGCCGCATGAAAGAAACTACCCGATGCATGATTTAGAACTTGCAGCTATTGTGTTTGTACTAAAAATTTGGCGTCATTATTTATACAATGAGAAATGTCATGTTTACTCGGATCACAAAAGTCTTAAATATTTGATAACTCAGAAAGAGTTGAACTTGAGACAACGCAGATGGTTAGAATTGTTGAAAGACTATGAGTTACTGATTGACTACCATCCGAGGAAAGCTAACGTTGTTGTAGATGCATTAAGTCAAAAATCATTGCTTGCTCTTCGTGCATTGAACACACAGATGGTTATGTCATATGATAGTTCAATCATAGCCGAGTTAAAAGCAAGACCGATGTTTATTCAGCAAATTTGTGATGCACAGAAAGTTGACAAAGATTTGATTGCTATTCGAATTCAGTTTGAAAATGGTGCAGAATCAAATTTTTAGATTGATGCAAATGACTGTTTAAATTTTAAAAGCTGAATGTGGATTCCGAAGAACTCAGATTTGATACAGATGATTCTGAGTGAGGCCCATAGTGGTCGATTATAAATACATTCGGATAGCACAAAGATGTATAATGATTTAAAACAGTTCTATTAGTGGCCGGGCATGAAACAGGATATATCTAAATTTGTTTCGAAATGCTTAGTTTGTCAGCAAGTAAAAGCTGAACATCAAGTGACATCCGGACTACTTCAGCCAATCATGATACTTGAATGGAAATGGGATAGAATTACAATGGATTTTGTATCCGGTCTTCCTATGACACCGAGTAAGAAAGATGCCGTCTGGGTTATAGTTGATAGGTCGACTAAATCACTCATTTTGTGATGGTTCGCATGGACTTTTCACTCGATAAACTTTTTGAATTATGCGTATCGTAGATTGTGAGATTACATGGTGTACCAAGTTCCATCGTTTCACAAAGACCGAGATTTACATCACGGTTTTAGAAGAAGTTGCAAGATGCCTTAGGTACTAAACTTCATTTTAGTACGACCTTTCATCGCCAGAATGACGGTCGATCGAGCAAACTATTCGAGATACTTGAGGACATTTGTGATGTTGCGTTCTCGAGTTTGAAGGTGCGTGGGAACGATACCTACCTTTGATTGAATTTGCTTATAATAATAGCTTCCAATCTAGTATCAAAATGGTGCCTTATGAAGCCTTGTACGGGCAAAAATGCTGAACCCTTTTATCTTTGGGTGAGCTCGTGAAGAATAAGATACACGGGGTTGATTTGATTAAAGAAAGTAATGAAGGTAGCTATTATTAAAGGCAATTTAAAAGCTACTTGGATCGTCAAAAGTCCTATGCTGATTTGAAACGTAAAGACATTGAGTTTGGTCGGAGATCGAGTATTTTAAAGGTTTCTCCGTGGAAGAAAGTACTCTGTTTTGGTAGGAAGGCAAGTTGAGCTCGAGATTCATCGGACCGTATGAAATCATTGAACGTGTTGGGCTGTTGCTTATAGGTTGAAGCTACTCTCGAATTAGAAAAGATACACGATGTATTTCACGTTTCTATGCTCCGTAGATATAGATTAGATCCATCACATGTGATTGCTCCATCTGAGATTGAAATCCAACCTGATATGACGTATGAAGAAAAACCGATCCGTATTTTAGCTCGGAAATGAAAGAGTTAAGAAACAAAAGGATTTCCTTAGTGAAAGTATTATGGAATTGCACGAGTTGAAGAGGCTACGTGGGAGCCCGAGGACTCAATAAGGCAACAATATCCGACGTTATTTAACGGTAAGATTTTGGGGATGAAAATCCTTAAGGGGGAGAGTTGTATGAATCGAATTTGACCCTAATCGGAACGGTGGTTTTGGGACCACGAATCCGAGCCCTGAGAAATATTTAAATATTATAGTTAGTGTTTATTATATATGAATTTATGTGTGTGAAAGTTTCGTAGAAAGATTTTATTGTTTAAGTGTTGAATTTGATAAAAAGGACTTAATCGCGTAAAAGGTAAAAGTGGCATACTAAAGTGAAATGTGCTAATTTGAGCATGGCTTTATAATATGAAGTATTAAAAGGGTAAATAACCCTTTTATGAGTTAGTGGCTGGTCATGGACAAGTTTGTCCTTAAGATATAATGTTTGGTTATTTTATTATAAAGGTTAGTTAAGTAATTTAATAATAATTTAATATATGTTAAAGTAAAACAAAACAAAAGACATTTTTTTCATTCATCTTTGTTTGGCCGAATGTTTGCATGAGAAGAAGGGTTCAAAGTTCTTGAAAATTCGGCACCTTGAAGCTAAAAATTGAAGGTGAGTCCTTAGTCGTTTTAGATAATTTTACGTTTTGAGATCGTTGCTTGAATATTACCCACCCATGCTTGAATTTTTGAAAATCATGTGTTCATGAGGTTCGCCATGGATGAATTCTTGAGGTTTTTGATGTTTGATGATTTTAAATTAAAGATATGTTAAGGATTGATATGTTTTGTATTAGAAATTTTAGTGAATTTTAGTATTTAGGGCTAATTTGTAAAAGTAAATTTTTAGAGGGGCTTATTTGCAAAATAAGTGAAAGAAATGGACTCATAAGGCACTTGTGAATATTCAGCCCTTACATAGTCTTAGCAAATTTTGTGTATTTTATGTTTTGTACAATTAGGACTAAATAGTAAAAATGTGAAATCTTAGGGGCAAAATGGTAATTTGCATGTTTATGTGTTTTGGGACTAAATTGAGTTGAAATGTACTTGAATGAGTCGAATTTAATGTGTTCTAGATCAAGAACAAAGAAAAACGAGCTTGGATTGGGGAAAAACGAAAGTTGTTGACTAGCCGATTAATGTTGTCCGTCGAAAGTCGAGGTAAGTCCTTGAGCTAGATTATATTAAAGAATGAATTATGAATGTGTTTAATGACATTGTTTGATAAATTTGGGCATGTTTTTATGTGATAGCCAAATGCAAAGGTAGTATATCGAATTGGATATGTTTTGTTAATACCTTGTAAAGGTGTATAATCGATATGATATGTGGAGTATACAATGATGTAATGATTTTATTTAGAAAATGTGAACAAGTTAGATGAGTTTGAAATGTGACAGAATTATGAAATTTAAGTGATTAAATTGGATATGGTATTATTGAAATGTGCATTGGAATGTTGAAAATGTTGATATTTGGGCTATTAGCCTAGCGTGCCTTGTCTTGGTGTTACTTATCGAGCTTTGATGCCTAGCGGGCCTTGTGCTTGGTGTTACTTATCGTGCTTTGATGCCTAGCGAGCTTAGTCTTAGGTGACATATTTGGGCTTCGTGCCTAGCGAGCTTAGTCCGATGACATATTCGAGCCGTGCCTAGTGCTTAGTAGATGACATATTTAGTCGTGGGTGACATATTCGGGCTTCGTGCCTAGCAGTGCTTGGCCGGTGACATATTCGAGCTTCGTGCCTAGTAGGCTTAATGCCGTTGAATTGATATAAATGGGAAATTTGAGAATCGAATAAGGTAAGTTATATTTAATGTTTGGTGTTAAAAGCTCGGGTAAGAGTTGGCATATTATGTTTATAAGGATTGAAGTGAGTAAAGTTCTTATTGTTTTGAATCAAATTCGATGTGTTGAAATGGTCAATTGCACAAGTACTATATTTTATAATGTTGAATCCTTTTATTAATATGTATATATATTGTTTATATGTGAAGTTGATAGTGTATATGTACATGATGACATAGAAACAATAATTAATACAAATGTGACATTAGTATTTGGCTAAGTGTATTATATTTACATATGTATAGAAATATTTATATACAATATTATATGTGCTTAAGACTTACTAAGCCAGTGAGTTACTTTGTGTGTTTTCGCTATTTGTTTTATAGATCTTGGTCAAGCTATAGGCTCGAAGGATCGTTAGTGAAGTCAACCACACTATCTTCCTTTTTTGGTACAATTCAGTTAGTTGATTTTGAATTGAAGGCATGTATAAGCTAGATTAATGGTTGAATGATTTCCTAACTTCTATAATTATAGCCATGCGAAAATGGCTAGATTTTTATGCTTGAGTTTTATTGTGGTTAATTATGGTTTAGACTCATTTTGGTAAATATGCTATATGACGTGCATGAATGGTGTTTTGATTAGACAATATGATTTGTATTCATTTTTGTGATTGAGGATTTATGATTTTAACTTAGACTATATGGTAGATGATTAATGCTTGATGATTTATGACAAATGACATATAAATTGATTAAGTGGTGTTTATGTATATGTTCATGTAATTGACTTGGTTATTGTGGGATAACTAGTAGGTGGTTTAATGTAAGAGTATATTCACTATGCTTAATCATATATACATGATCATAGTATGCGAATTAGGCATGTATGGTTTAATATAAATGTTCGAAAATAACACAAATGAATATGGTCTTATATACATAAAATATGTAATAAAAAAGATGTATAATTGATTTAGTCTTAAAGTCCTTTGTATGTGTGTTATATAGGAATAAGTGTATATGTCTTGTATGCCGTGTATGTGAAGAAAAATGTTAGTAAACTAGGTATATTATGAACTTATCTATTGGGACCGAAAATGGTGGTTGGTATATTAGTCAAATGGATGTGAATTAATGGTTAAGTTGATGGTTACTTTAGTATATAGTAAATGGTTAATGATGAGCATGATTGTGGTTAAAACTCGGTTGATGTTTTGGTTATGCATTTGTAATTTGAGTAGGATAAGTTAGTATGTGATTTGAGCATACTTTTAATTATGATTGTGCATCGAAATGATTTAAATTGATATGGTCATATCTGAATGGTCTTATAATTATGAGCGGGTATGTTTCAACTTAAATTAATATACCAATTATATTCGCTCATATTGACTAATATCAAGGTTGCATGGGTAAGAAATATTTAAGTTGTGTAATATAGCTCATATAGTTTTGAATGAGCATGGATGAGTAAGAAATGGTACATTGATATTTGATGAACAATAAATATATGAAATGTATTAATATATGTTTGCATGTGAATATGTATGCATATAAATTTTGAAGTCGTCTCAAACTTTGATTATTGAATGTTATATATGATTGACTGGTGAAGTTTTTTAAAACATGTGAATTATGATTGTCTGAGATGTGTTTTGGTCGGTAATGCCTCGTAACCCAAGTCCGACGACGGATATGGGTTAGGGGTGTTACAATTTAAACATCCACTATCATAAAAATGGATCAATAACAACATAAGGCCTACACCTTAAAAAGCCAACTACATTTAAGTACTCATAAATCAGCACACAACATTTTACTCTCTATTCAATTAAGTCTTTTCTCTTAATTCGGCATTAAAATGATCAAATCATCACACAAAATTTTTACACAGGCTATGTCTCATATCCTTGACACAAAAAATATCATTAAAATATTTTTACGACCTCGGATTTGTAGTCTCAAAACCACTGTTCCGACTAGGGTCTAAACCAGGCTGTTACACTTGTAATCGGAAGATCCTATTCCAAAATGAGACTTCTGCGAGGGGATATTATCCCGAAACCACGCTTTCATTGATGAATCCATGAGCATATCTTTTTGTACACCCTAAACCCGACCTAGACATTATGGCCGAATTTGGCGTGTCACATTGATGTGTCTTTCAAAAATTAGACTTGTTGGTAGAAATTCGTTTCTGAGTTGAAATCTCTTTGTTAAAAATGAAATCATCTTAACCATTTACTATCCATTTAAGATGTTTTTACTTTAAAAAAAAATTATTTGTTGTGGATGCAATATCCAAACATGTTGAGAAAACGGTATTTTGAAAACATTTAATCTTTTTGAAAGCCAACACTCTATCACTATCAGTTAAGTATCAAATAAATAAAGCCAAATTAACATAACTTAGGTTTAAGAGGCCTTATTATAGAATCAATAGCCCAATAAGAAATTGAAATAAACAAGTTTAAAGTAGAACAACAACAATTGTGTGGCCACCTCCGAGTCTCTCGTGGCTCCAAATTATCTAAGGCCGGGGATTACCTGTACAGTAAAAAGAAAGGGTGAGTTTACGAAAACTCAGTGTGTAATACCCTATCAGTCAATTAGTAACAGTATATATAGTAACAGTCTGGGCCTTGGCCCTATTCAATAACAGTGCAGTGTGGGCCTAAGCCCAATACAATACCAGTACTGTGTAAATATGCAACTCACCCTAATCTAGCCAACACACCACCCATACCAACCAACACACCATGTGGGGATAAAATCGACCCACTCAGCTAGCACACCAATATCACAACATAGCTACCATAAATAATAACAAAGCAGAGCTACCAGTAACAGTATATGTGGCAACGCTAGAAGTAATAGTGAATGTGGTAGAGCCACCAATACAGTATTTCCTCCATATTAGAATCCCAACCCCATGTAGTATGTCATGTATGCAGAATGTCATGCTCAAAATCAGTCATACAAATCACAGACAAATCAGTCATTTACCCTCGAGGGGCAAAGTAGTCATTTTTCCTTTTTGGGGTATTACAGTCATTTTACCCTATAGGGGCATTACGATCATTTTACCTTACAGGGGCATTATGGTCATTCTACCCTATGGGGGTATTTTGGTCATTTTACCCTATTGGGGTATTTCGGTCATTTTACCTTATGGGGGCATTTCGATCATTTTACCCTATGGGGTATTCCAATCATTTTACCCTAGAAGGGCATTACGGTTATTTTACCTTACAGGGGCATTATGGT
The DNA here is from genome assembly GCA_025506655.1 of Gossypium rotundifolium. Taxonomy (NCBI): domain Eukaryota; kingdom Viridiplantae; phylum Streptophyta; class Magnoliopsida; order Malvales; family Malvaceae; genus Gossypium; species Gossypium rotundifolium. The sequence goes on from CP106723.1 coordinate 81,207,083, forward strand.
CATTCTATCTTATGGGGGTATTTCGGTTATTTTACCCTATAGGGAAATTTCGGTCATTTTACCCTATGGGGTATTTTGTTCATTTACTAATTTTGGGGTCTTGGTGCAGATAACGACTTCTCCGAAGGTCTATAGTCACCTCGAGCGACACAGATAACCTAAATGGTTATAACAGTGTAAATGGGCCCAATAGCCAATATTTCATCCAAGTGGGCCCACACGCTCGTGTGGCCCATGTAGCCCACATTCAGTCATGACTATGTGAACTACATAACCAGTCTAGTATTTGTTAATTATCGAGGATTTTGTTTGTGTGGGGCCCATGAGCCTTATTGGGCCCACACGACCCATTTTGGCCAAACGAGGCCCATGTTGGCCTGAGAGCACGAGAACACTCTTGGTGGCCTCTACAATTTATTTCCCATGATTGTGGGCTCGATTTACCACACGAGCGATCGTAGGCTCATGAGGCTTCATATGCCGAGGTTTCAGCTTTTTAGCTTTTGCCGATTCGCAGAGGAGATAGTGTGATTACACACTTTACCTGCGTTCGCGCCTATTACTGTTTGCAGGGTATGGTTACACACCCTTTCGGCTTTTAAGCTGATTATCATTTACGAAACACAGTTACACACCTATTCGTGATAACGAGTAAACTAGCCCATGTGCACTCCAACATATTACAACAGAAGCTTTGGTTAAATACTTAACACACGAGTTGAAAGAGACACTAACCGAAACCTATTCAAAAAGATTACTTACTATTGCCTTGCTTGAATGAGTGTGGATTTAACCTACTTAGATCACTAACGAAAGTGGATAATAGGCCCCTTAATAATTATCTGCATACGAATCGAACCTCCCATTAACGCACATATGTGACAATACTTGATCCTTAATAAACACATACTTACCGAATTGTAGAGTTAATATTAAGAGGAGGAAGGATAAACCTACAAGAGTATGCCCTAAACCAAGACACGAAAAGAAACACCCATACCAGAGATGGAAGATTTGGCTACCCAAAATCAATGACCAAAGAAAAGAAATTTGTGATAGAGAGATCAACCAGTTGCCAGAGATTAGTTGTTGAATCGAAGAAAGAAGTGAAGGAGTAAGGGATGCAGTAAAATGGCTTAGGTACTAAAAAGAAGGGGTGATAACAAGAATGATTTGAAAATAACAGAGGAAGGAAAAGGTAATATGTATTCGGTCACCAATGAAAGATGGAGAGAAAGACAACTATAACCAAAAAGAACCGAGGAAGGGAATGAAGAGTATATTCGGCCAAAGAAGAGACTAACAACAAGTCAGAAATAGAGAGCAAGAAAAAAACAAAAGGAGAAATTTGGCACAATAGGGAACAGAGTTGATAGAAGCTGACAGTAATTTGCCAAAAACCCAAAAGAACACCACCAAAACTGATAATGCTCATAAACTCCCCCTCCTAGCTAAATTTCTCATACACAAGTTTCCCCATTCGGTTACACCACTCCCAATTTTGAATTCCTTGATTTTCTCCACAATTTCCTCCAACCTCATATTTCAAAATTCCATGATACTCTCTCCTAACAACCCAGATTATCTCCCCAATCTCTCCTTAACTTCCTCCATGACCATTTCAAATTCCAATTTGTAGAGTTTCAGTCAAGCTCAAGGAAGTAAAATAAATACTCCCTTGCACAACATGAGACTCGAATCCAAGCTCCCTTGCAACTTAAACCACGCCACTAACCACTTTACCAACCAGCTCCTTGTGACATATTTTAACCACACATATCTAAAAGGCCTACTATCAAGCACCAAGGGTTTTATTCACTTAAAAACTAAAATTTTTACTAAAGCCCAGGTTTGAACCCAGGACTTCCCCGACACTTCTCAGGACCCTTAACCACTGAAGAAGACATTTAATTGTGTCATTTTCTTGCACAATTAAATACTAATGTACTCCCTACTGATCCATACACAATGCCCAATACTTCTAGGCCCAAAATTCGAGGCGTTACACTTTTCCTTATACTTTTCTTTATATTTCTTTCTTTAACATTGTTAGATGAATGTTTGTGTAAAGATTATAATTAATTTGTGCTTTCTAAATATTTCGCATGTTGCTTTAATTTTAATTATTGCTAGAATGATTGAGTTTATTAGCAGATCAACTATTGGGAAAGGAAGAATGTGAAATAAACCCGAAGCTTGACAACCCTAGGAATTCATTTAGGTGGGAATTAACCCAAAATTGGTATGGCCTATCCATGAGCACTTTGACCCAGAACCGATCTGGACTGTGAGTTCGTAAGGTAAGTAGTTCTTATTGACTCATTATTCTAGTGGAGGATCAAAAGATCATGCTAGGTTCTTGACTAGTTGAATGATTAGAACTCTACTTCAATAATTAATTAGGTAAAACAATTGGATCTAGGCTAAAAGGAACTCACATAATCAAAACAAGGAATAGGAAAAGCCAATACAAGAGCCTAGGATTAGATTTAGGTTTAGTCAAATTTATTTAGTTTCTTATTATTATTATCATCTTACTTTTTGATTAACACTATAAATTTGTGACTCGATTAGATTTGTAATTATTTCCCGTAATTGGCTTGATAATAGTTTTACCCGAACTACAATCCCTTGGGTACGATCCTCAAAATATATATTACAACTTGACCAGTATACTTATGGATACCAACTTATAACTCTCTATTTTATTACAGTATTCACACTCTAGACAATAGTACGTTCGGAGGTAGTCAAGTTGTTAGCGCTGTTGTCGGGGATTGTAACGGTTATAATTGTTATTGAATTGATTACCTGTAAATAATATTAGTCAAAAGAAAAATCAATTAGATAGTGTGATAATTTTATTATTCCAATTTAATTTCCATTTTCCATAATTTTTATTATTTTATTATTTCCCTTGTTGATTAAGAAAATTTAATCATGAGTGCAATTAATGATGATTACAGTTGGTATAAAGGCAAGATGTGGGATAATTTATACGATGACATGGAATCAAGTTGTTTAGATAGATGTTCAAAGGATCAATGGAGTTTTCATAGAAAACATCGAAAAGAAGTGTATTCATATGAACCTATATATGAGTTAGATGATAAAAAGATTTATATGCCTAAATACCCAATATAGTCTCTTTCTAATCCACCAGAGATATTGTCATCTGGAACAATCAAAACCGACAAAACTTTAGCCTAAAACATAGATGCCCACATGGATAAATTTTATGATGATGATAGTGGGTCTAAGTCAGATGAGTCATCTTTTTGGTATGATGAGTGGCACAATAGTGAAGGAGAAATTTGGTTGAACGGTGCTTTGATAAACCGGTGGAGTGATAACAATGAATACAATATGGTCTAACATCTAGACGAGTTACCTTGCGATGCATATGGGAGTTACGACCACAAAGATATAAGCAAGTATCTAAAAGAACTTGTACATAAGCTCCGAATAAGCATACATCCGAGTGTGATCAAATCTACTAAGCTAATAATGAAACATCGAACATTTTATCAATAAAGTCAAATAAGATGACACAAATGATGGTAATGCTCTGAGAGATATCAGAGGCATTACCTCTACGGGAAGAGGTCATCTATGATGTTTTCAACTCTGACCATGATGACTACAGTATTACCAAAAATGTTCAAACTTAGATGATGGAAATTGGAAAAAGTTTGGAATTAGGGACTTTGTTGATGAACTAAACATAATCAAAAGTGTCCCCAATCCAATTGACATATAATTGGACATAATAGTAGATGTAACCACTAACATGAAGCTTAAATTGATTTTAAATGGAGCTGTAGAAGAATCAATACACCTTCTGGCCATAGTAAAAAGGTATCAGCTGAAGAGATCTCATCTGATAATGGTAACAAAGCTCAAGTGACCAAATCTTTGTGGACATGGAGAGAATGAAGCTAAAGGCAATAATACCTCGAAAAATAATTTTAGGTTGGCTCAGATTTGGTACCAAATGGCTTGTAATATGGATGTCACGTCAGTCAAAGATAAGGAAACATCGTTTCAATCGATCAAAAGGGTTGGTTCATATACATTGATAGAGGAACAAACGTCGGATCAAAGTGTTGAGATCCAACTGAAAGTTCTTCTATGGTGGCGCACGGATCATCGCAGTTTTTAAAGAACTTCTACTTCTACTTTAAATTTTTTTTAGTTTTTTTTTATTTTATTCATTTATTTTTTTATTATAATTTTTAGTTGTGTTCAATTTTTTTTACATAGTAGGGACTGATAGAACTGAAAAAAATAGAAGAAATCAAAATTGGGCTCGATGTCGCAACATAGCAACCTAATGTCACGACATCCTTGACAGAACACACCTTGCAACATTGAAGGCCAAAGTTCATCTGAATATTAGACGTTCTTTCATCCATTATCGACACTTCATCTTTTTCTTCTTATTTCCATTTTTATTTTCTTTCATATTTCTTTTGTAGTTTTTTTTTGGCACTCTCTGTCTACTTAAAGCACACAAACCCCAAGATTATCATAACAATAAGGATTTGATCTACTCAGGGAAGCTTTCTTGTTTGTACTTTAATTATTTTACACTAAGGGCAATGTATGTTCTAAAGTGTGGGGGAAGTACATAGGATTTTTTTTTGTGCTTTCGTTTGTGTGTTTACTTTGATTGAATTGATTATTTATTTACAAAAAAAATAAATATTATTTTTTTGTTGATTGGTGCTTGTATTATATTAATACTGTGAATAGTGGTTGAAATAATAAAGCATGTAATGATTTTTGTCAAGCATAAAACTTTTTATTGATATAAGATAATTTGATTATTTTTTAGGGAAATTGATTAGGTTACTTAGTTAAATTTCATAATAGATTAGAAGTACCTAATTCAAAGTGTTTGATGATGCCATATGAGATATAAGTCTCTTAGATACTCATAAAGACATGAATGCTTGAATTGATTATTATTCACTCGATTCAGTTCGAAGCATGAAAGAAATTTTGTATGGTGGGATGCTTAGGGATAACCTAAGGCATTGTTTGAATAACTAGATCTCAAATGACCAAACCTTGATGCTACGAATCCCTAGTCTCCTCATTTGAGCCTGATAACTCCTTTTTGATGAACCTACGAAAAGTTGAAACCCAAAGAACACACATAAATTGAAAACTTGAACTCTTCCCTAATCTTGGTCCTTTAATACATTACAGAATAGATGTCAACCCATAGATATTGAGGGTTTAAGTAGATACATCACGATGGTTTAATAAAAAGAGCAAAAAATAAAGAAACAATGTGATACAGTGATTATAGGTTAGGAAAAAATGTGTGACAAAAAAATTGAGAAAGAGTCAAAAGTAAAAATGAGAAGAAAATGTACAGAACAGAAACAAAAGCATTGTGATTGAGGATAGAGTAAAAAGTCAAAGTGACAATAAAGTGTCACAAAGTAAGAAAAGTCAGTCATCAGTGCACCGAAACTTGTTGCTGACCATAGTTGCTATTATTATATAGTATCTTCATACATTGAGAGGTAAGGTAGGTGAGACAGGGAAAAAAGGAGGTGAGCTTGGATGGGACTTTACGGGGAAGAGAGGGAGCAATGTCATATGCCTAACTATTTTTAGTGTTTGAACCATTTTGAGCCATATTTTTCTTTGAACTCATACCATCCTAAACCTCAGTATGTTACAAGCTTAGAAGACCAATGTGACTTAAGCGTTCTCTGTGCATAATCTTTCGAAATTGCTAACAATTTTATTTAATGAATGTTTTTGACCCACATGATTGTATATGCAACATATTTGTTTGATTTATGTTAATGGTGATGCTGCTAAACATTTGGTCATGGGAATTATTTCTAACTTGTTAGTAATGTAACTTTGTAAATTAATATTGATTTACTTTAAAAATTCTCAAGGCATCGAATTATCAAGGTTAAGTTATATGTGCGATAATAATTGTTATAACTTCAATATTTGACAATAATGCTCTTCGTAGTAATAAATTCCAAGGGATGTCTTATTAATGTGTGCTGTGTCTAGACTTGGTTTGCTTGAGGCCAAGCAAAAAGTTAAGTTTGAGGGAGTTTAGGTGTGAGATTCTTATTTACTTCCATCTTCACTAACTTTCACTTGTTTAAAGAAAGAAATTAAGTCATTTTTGTATTATTTTTATTTTGTCTTTTTCCAATATATGTGATTTGGTTGTTTGAGGACAAGCAGCAAGTTAAGTGCAAGGGAGTTTCATCTGCCACAAATCATAGTATTATTTACATCCCTTTTTACACATAATTATAGCTTGTTTAATAGTAAATCAAAGAATTTTAGTATATATTTAGGTTGTTATACTTAAAGTAGTAATTTATGAATTCTAGTAATTTTTATTACATTTTATATATCTAAATAAGGTTACATGGTCTTGTAGGTCAAGTCGGGAGCTAAAGATGCTTATTTGGGCCAAAACTGATCCCTATGTCATAACACCAAGATATTGATATCTCATCATTGAAGAAAGAAGCTAAAAACGAGTTCTAGAGTGAAACTGCTCTTGGTGTCGCGACATAGCCCTCCTACGTCATGGCATACCCCCTACGAAGCCCAAAATTCATGCACATTTTAACTACGTTTTAGAGGAAAATTAGCTGTATTTATCAGGTTAAACACACAATTTTTAAGGTTTTGATTCTTAGGTTTTTCTTTCATTCTTATTTTTTGCTTAGGTTATTTAATGTTCTTGTAATCAGAAGATCCTATTCGGAAGTGAGACTTCTACAAAGGGAGATTATTTCGAAACCACGCTTTCTACATTGTTTGATGAATGTTTATGTAAAGATTAGAATCAATTTGTGCTTTCTACATATTTTGCATGTTTCAATTGCTTTAACTTAATTAGTTGCTTGAATGATTACGTTTCTTAGATGATCAAATATTTGGGAAAGGAAAAGCATGAAATAAACCCTAGGCCTGACAACCCTAGGAATTCATTTAGGTAGGAATTAACCTAAAATTGGTCTGGCCTATCCATAAGCACCTTAACCCTAAACTAGTCTGGACTGTGAGGTCGAAAGGTAAGTAGTTCTTCCTAACTCGTTAATCTAGTGGAAGATCGAAAGATCCTACTGGGGTATCGACTAGTTGATTTATTAGAACTCTACTTCAATAATTAATAGGTAAAACAATTAGATCTAGGCTAAAAGGAACTCGAGTAGTCAAAACAATGAATAGGAAAAGCCGATTGTAACATCCTGAATAGGGCCTATGCATTTTCAGTTTGATTGTATGAAATGACAAGTTTAAGCAATAAGAATAAATTTTTGATATTTTTGGAAACCTGGAAATGCATGAAAATGGAAACCTAAACATTTTGGAAATCTGAACATTTTGGAAACCTGAACATTTTGGAAACCTAAACATTTTGGAAACCCGAACATTTTGGAAACACGAACATTTTAGAAACACGAACATTTTGGAGACCTGAACATTTTGGAAACTTGAAGATGTAAGAAAATGGCAAGTTACACAACGATCGAAAATTTTAGGAAACTTAGAAATAAGGTAGGAATGACAAATTTTAAAGTTCAAAATAGGAAATAAGGGCAAGAGGGCCTTAAAAGAAAAAGTGGGTGAAATTTGACACACAAACAGGCTTGGAAAAGTGGCCTGAAGGTGTCACTTAGGGCTTATGGAAATGGCCTAAGTTCGAGTCACTTGGAAAGCAAATAATGAAGGTTTTATTTTGCTTCCATGGCTAAGAGGTTGGATGGCACAAGCTTCTAGAATTAGAGGAGTTTTAATTCCGTAAATATATGATAAAATAAGTGATAAATAATGGATTTTTAATTGAAGAGATAAAGGGTGGATTAAACACTTTTAATTTAATTAGGTGATAATTAAAGGAGATAATATTATCACTTGTGGGGAGTAGTGGCCAAGTCATGGACTTTTGGTCTAGCAATTTCAGTTAAAGGAGGAGAATTGAGGCTATTCTCTCATCTTTTCTAGCCTTGCCGAAATTTTGCTAACTCTCTCCCCCTCTCCGCCGAATTTTCCTTAAGCAAGAAACCATCCTCTTTTCTTCTATTTCTTCTCTGTTTCTACTATCAAAGCCAAACCTTTGTTGATTCTAAGTAAAGAAGCAATCGATTAAAGGCATCAAGGTAATGTTAAGCTATTCAATTTCCTTTCTTTTCTTTTCTAAATGCCGAAAGTAAAAGTACTAATCCCAAATCTTGTTCATGGCCGAATCTACAAAGGGTCCCTCAGGTTTCTATACTTTTCTGAATATAAGGATCAAGGATCCAAGGTAAGTGAGTTTATACATTCGGCCAAGGCTAGATCCTAGGTATTCAAATCAAATTAATCAAAAACTAATGGATTCAGGGAATTAGGATTTGGTCGATTCCAAGGAAGAGGAAGGTGAAGTTTTCGGGATTTAAAGTTCATAAGGTAAGCATCTAAAAGTATTCGGCCAAGGCTTGTGTGATTATCTAGATCAGTTCTTTAATTATTAAAAAGCCGAAAACTAACCCATATTGAGATTCAAGGTTGGCCGAATATCAGGTAAAGGAAAAACCAAGTTTTCGGGATTTGAATAAACACCAAATCAGCCTCAAGGTGAGTCTTTTTACAAATCCTACTAGGATTTGGTTTTGTTTCAAGCCAAATGGGTTTATTAATATGTCTTATATGATGGCCGAATATAGGAGTTAATGATCTAAAGTTAGATCGATTCTCGAGATCTCAAGGAACCTTGTTAAGCAAATCAGGTGTGTACGCACACTAACCTTCGATTTATCATGTGGAAATTATTTTTATGAATATGTATAAGAATATGAATATGGCTAAGTACCCTAATGTGGTACAAAGGTACTCAGGTATGTTTCCTACTTTCGATAGGATTATGAAATATGTTATTCTATAACATGTGAAAATACGAATATGAATATGAATTTAATTATATGCATGATTATTAATTTTTGGGGCATTCGGGTTTATGTGAAAGGGGAAGAAGGTGTTGACTTTGGTCTCACCAACGTTATATGGTGACTACGGTCACAAATATTTGACTATGGTAACTCCGGTTACACTATCTGAATTTGGTAACTTCAGTTACATTATTTGAATATGGTGTCTTATGACACAAATTATATGGGCGATGAGCACGTCGACTGCAGCGACTGCCTTCGATGGTGTGTAGCGGATGGAGGGTTGACTTAGTAGTCCCCACGGTGTGACTGGCAGGTACGGGTGGTGTGTAGCGGATGGACCATTAGGCTTGGGTTTGGGTTGCATCATAATTTATTTTATATGAATCTGATGTTTGAACATGTATGCCTGATTTGTTGAATGTTAGTATTGTGTGCACACTGAGTCTGTTGACTCACCCCGTTGTGGGAATTATTTTCAGGTGATGAGCAGTGACGGACCGGGCCGGTGGACCTTGAGGTGGCCATGCTACATTCGGAGATTTTATTTTATTTGGACTTTATTTTATTTAGTACCTTTAATTTTATTTTGGGTTTTACTTGATGTAATAAGGCCATAAGGCCCAGTGGATTATTCTTTATTTTTACTTCACTTTTAAATATTGTGCTAAAGACTATTTTGGACGTAATAAATCAAATTGGATTTACAAGATTAAATAAATGGGTTTCCAATCTAAGCCCAATCCACAACAACATTTTTCTAAATATTTTACAAATTTTCTCTAAGTAACAACAACCTTTGAAACCGATTTACTTTAGGAACATACCAGATCCGGTTCAGGCTCGTGGGCCGGGTGTGGGGTGTTTTAGTTTGGTATCAGAGCCCAGTTTTAAACTCTCGGCCTGTGGGCTAAGGCCCCAAACGTTTTCAAAGCGAGCCAAATGATTTTCTTTGAAAATAAGGAAGCTTCGGCATGGCCCCTAAGTCTCCAACCCATGATCCACCGGTAAGTACCCCTAACTATATGTGTGATTCTCGTGAACTTTATAAGGGTAGAAAAGGCATGGAACGAGAATAGAATAATAGGAACTTGAACCTAGGATTAGACTACTCAAACACAAAACCACATAAGACTCAAAGCACTAAACAAACCTATGGCTAAGTCACTGAGCTAAGGTGTGGTAACCCTTGTACGCATGTCTAGGATTGGATCTGGAAGAGCTTGGTATTTAAGCAGTCCTAGTTACTCACCTCCTCTTCACAGGAATCCTACCTGGTGCGTAGCTTCGGTTCACTATAACTCAAAGGGCTCAGTGGTGTGGCAACCTCTGTGCGCATGTCTACGAATGGTTTCAGTGGGAGCTTGGTATTTAAGCGATCCGCGTGACTCACCTCCTCTCCACACGAATCCTGCACTGGTGCGTAGCTTTGGTTCACCACGACCAAGAGGGCTCGGTCATAAAGCTAAACATAATGACTAAAACCCGAGAAAGGAACTAGCCATGTTTTAAAAAAGAGAGAACAAAACAACAAACTCAAGTTTTTTAAACTTTAAAACTTTCTTTTAAATCTGAGAAAATTATTTTTACAACATTTTCTAAAAAACTCTTGATTTGCGAAAATTACAAAAATGCCCTTAGGGGTGAAATTACCAAAAAGACCTCGGTTTATAAAATGTTCAACTACTCAACCGCTTTACCAAAATTTCATTATTTTTATAACATTCAAAAACCCTAATTTGCAAAGTATCAAAAATACCTTAATTTTGGAAAATTACAAAATTACCCCTAACTTACAAAATTACCAAAATGACCCTGATTTCCAAAAATTTTTGCAACATTCCCATTTTTGAAGGAACAATTATTGAAAAGAACCCTCAGAGCTTTGCAACTTTTGAAATACCCCTGATTTATAAAATTTTACCAATTTACCCTGATTTGAGAAAAATTACCAAAATACCCCTGAGGTCAAAAATTACCGAAATAACCCCGAATTTTAAAATTTTTCCAAATTACCCCTAGACTTCAAAATTTTCAAAATAATTTTTGACAAAAACACCAAGGAACATTTTTCTTCTGAAAAATTATGAAAATGCCCCTGTAGGACTAAATTACGAAAATACCCCTAGGTAATGGAAAACAACAACAACAACAAAAACTACAACGTTTCTCTGAATGAATGAAAGTTCATATTTGTTTGATGGATGAATGAATGAATGGAAAAGGCGTGTTTGTATGCGAATCGAAAGAACCACTCTTAAATCCCTTTTCATAAAACTCCTTCACTTTGGTAAATAAGTGGAGCAATGACTAATTCATAAAATTTCTTAATCAGATCTCGACGTTAGAAAATGAGCTCTAGAGGACGTGGTCATCGTGGTCGAGGTAGAGGAAGGATGACCGTGTCGAAACCCGTTAGATCGGGTCAAGGGTCCGACAATGAAATGCCACTGCCACCACCGCCCCCAGCTGTTAATGTTGAGAAGCAGCCTCAGACGGGGAAGATGCCGTGTCGCAGGTGTCTTTGCGAGTTTTGGAATTGGTGGCGGTGCGGAGGAAATTCAGAAATCGAAAGTTCAGACCGAACGGCTCCGAGCTAATGGAGCGAAAATGTTTCGAGGAGTATCTAATGTGGCACCCAGACAGTGAGTACTAGTTGGAAGCAACGGAGCGTATCATGGATGAGCTTGATCGAATTCGAGAGGAAAAGTTGAAAGGGATGGTGGCGTTGTTCGCGATGAAGCGATCGATGGTGGTTAACTGTTGGGATGGTGCCACGGTGAAAATTTGGCTTGGGAATATGTTAAAGAGGCATTTCGGAAGAAGTATGTAGGAACCGGTATGAGATGAACAAAGGAAGGCTTTTCTAGGGTTGGTATAAGGGAGTAAGTCCATCGCGGAATATGAGGCGAATTTACGAGATTGAGCCACTACGCCGAGGGTAGTGGCAACCGGTATGAACGCATGTGTCCGCTTTGAGGACTGGTGAGAGATGACCTAAGTGTTGATAGCACCATATCGTGAGCGAGAATTCTCGCTTTGGTGGAAAAGGCCAAGGTGGCGAGGGATTAAGGATGCTACAAAGGCACCGTGGATAGAAATAAGGCCAAGAGAGGATTTGGGCCATCTGGAAAGGGCTACAAGAGGCCTAGGTTTACGAGCCACGAAATTAACAAAAGTTGGTGCAGGTGAGGCGCAAGACGCCCTTGTGAGCATTGTGGGAAGAAGCACATGGGAGAATGTTGGAGAAAGACGGGAGGATGTTTCAAGTGTGGGTCCAAGGACCATATGCTTAAGGATTGTCCCAAACAACCAGATGAGAGTCGACCGGCAGTTCAGAATGCTAGCCAGACCAGTAGAGGCGGACAGTAGCCTCAACGGGGTCGTAGTTCGGGTAACCGAGGAAGTGGTGCTGGCAGAGGCCGTGGAACACAGGGTCGAGGTACTAATGCTAATGCCGATGCAAGACAACCGGGTTTGGTTTATACGGTTCGCCGAAGGGAAGATGGAGACGCGCCGGATGTTATAACCGGTACGCTCTTTATTTTTGATAAACCCTATTTTGCACTGATTGACATGGGCTCGACCCATTCCTATGTTGCAAGTAGTGTAGTGGAAACACTAGGCCTAGACTCTGAACTTTTTGATAGACAGATGACTGTAGTAAGCCCATTAGGCCAAACTATAGTGGTAAACAAGATCTTTCGGAATGTACCCTTAGAGATTCAGGGAGTGCACTTTCGGGCAGACTTGATGGAATTACTCTTCGGAGAGTTTGAACTTATACTCGGAATGGATTGGTTAGTAGAACACCGAGTCGTATTAGATTGTGCGGCTAAACATATGGAACTAAGAACCCTGGAGGATGAAGTGGTAGTAATGATCGGAGAAAGGAGGAACTACTTGTCTAATGTAGTTTCGGCACTGAAGGCTGAGAAGATGGTTAAGAAAGGTTGCGAGGCGTTCTTAGCTTTCGTAAGTGCGATAGGTGGAAAGGAGGAAGGTATTAATGGAGTTAGGACGGTAAGGGACTTCGTGGATGTGTTTCCAGAGGAATTATCGGGAATACCCCCAGACAGGGAGGTGGAATTTGGGATAGATTTACTACCCAGAATAGCTACTGTGTCAATCGCTCCATACCGAATGGCACCAAAGGAGTTAGTGGAGCTCAAGGCTCAAATACAAGAACTGTTGGATCGTGGGTTCATCCAACCCAGTGTGTCTCCGTGGGGAGCACCGGTCCTATTTGTGAAGAAGAAGGATGAAACTATGCGTATGTGCATAGATTACCGTCGATTGAATAAGTGACCATTAAGAACAAGTATCCCCGCCAAGGATCGATGACTTGTTCGATCATTTGAAGGAGCCGCAGATGTTTTGAAGATCGATTTACTGATCGGGATACCATCGATTGAAGGTGAAGGAGGTGATATCCATAAGACCGCTTTTAGGACAAGATATGGCCACTTGAGTTTGTGGTGATGCCATTTGGGTTGTGAACACTCCATTGCGTTCATGGACATGATGAATCGTGTTTTCCAACCCTACTTGGATAGGTTCGTCATTGTGTTCATCGACGATATTTTGGTGTACTCAAGTCGGAGGAGGAACATGATGAGCATCTCCAGTCGTGTTGAAAGTGTTAAGGAGAAGAAGCTCATGCCAAATTCAATAAGTGCGAATTTTGGCTTAGGGAGGTGGCATTCTTAGGACATGTGGTATCCGAAGGAATAAGAGTAGATCCTAGGAAGATTGAAGCAGTGTTGGATTGGAAACCACCTAGGTCCGTGGGTCGACATCCAAGTTTCTAGGCTTGGCGTGCTATTATGAAGGTTTGTAGAAGGATTCTCGCCAATAGCCACGCCTTTAACCAAGTTACTAAGGAAGGAAGTACCTTCGAATGGACAAATAAGCAGCAGGAGAGCTTTGAAAAGCTTAAGAGGGTGTTGACTAAGCTCCAGTGTTGATTCAAATAGGAGGCGTGAAAAGATTTTGTGGTGTACTATGACGCTCGACACTGGGGTTAGGGCTGTGTGTTAATGCAAGAGGGCAAAGTAGTTGCTTATGCGTCACGACGACTAAGGCCTCATGAGGTTAACTACCCAACTCATGACTTAGAGCTAGCAGCGATGGTTTTCGCCTTAAAGTTTGGAGGCACTACCTTTATGGAGAAAGGTCGATTATCTACACAGCACCACAAGAGCCTTAAATATTTATTGACTCGAAGGAGTTGAACTTGAGGCAACGAAGGTGGGTGGAATTATCAAGGACTATGACCGCTCGATAGAATATCATCCGGCAAGGCGAATGTGGTAGCCGATGCCCTAAGTCGGAAGGTTGTATCGGATCTACGGGTTTTGTTCGCTCATTTAAGTCTGCTTGATGACGGAAGTCTGCTAAGGAATTACAAGTCGTGCCCACATGGTGAAGGAGGTGAAAGAGGGACAGCTATCGATAATGACTTAAGTACTAAGTTGCGCAAGTACATCAAGGGGATTAAAGGACTATGGCGCCAATGATGAAGGAATATTGTGCTATAAGGGAAAAGTCCGTATGCCGAGGAATAAGGAGTTGAGACAAAGGATTCTTGAGAAGCATGGTAGCCCTTATGCTATGCATCCGGAGGCATCAAGTCAGATAGAGATCTAAGGGAGCAGCTTTGGTGGTCCGGCCTGAAACGAGAGGTGACTGAATTTGTGGGGAAATGTTTGACGTGTCAGCAAGTTAAGGCTGAAAACCAAGTCCCATCGGGATTGCTTCAACCAATCGAGATTCCCCAATGGAAGTGGGAGAGAATTACCATGGACTTCGTTAGTGGGCTTCCCCTTACGCCTACTAAGAAGGACTCGGTATGGGTGATAGTGGACCGTTTGACCAAGTCCGCACACTTTATCCCAGTAAGAATGGATTATTCTCTTCAGAAGTTGGCTAAGTTGTATGTGGCGGAAATTGTGAGATTACATGGAGTACCAATGTCGATCATCTCTGATAGAGACCTAAGGTTTAAGTCTCGATTTTGGAAGGCACTTCATCAAGCTTTAGGCACTAAGTTAGACTTTACTACGGCTTTTCATCCACAATCGGACGGGCGATTCGAACAGGTTATACAAGTGTTGGAGGATATCGAGAGGTCAGGTAATGGATTTTCAAGGAAGTTGGGAAGATTACTTGCCTTTAGCCGAGTTCGCCTACAACAATGACTATCAAGCCAAAGATTCGGATAGAACCATACGAAGCATTGTATGGAAGGAGATGTAGAACACCCACTTGTTGGACCGAGTTAGGAGAACGCCGAGTTTTGGGTCCGTAATTAGTGGCGTAAACCGAAGAGAAGGTTGAGTTAATTCAGCACGGTTGAAGGAAGCCTCGATAGGCGTAAGTCGACGAGACCTTAAACGGAAGGAAATAGAGTTTGAAGTGGGAGACCAAGTATTCCTAAAAGTCTCGCCGTGGAAGAAGGTAATAAGGTTTGATCGAAAAGGGAAGTTAAGCCCAAGGTTTGTAGGGCCTTATCGAGTACTGAAACGAGTTGGGCCAGTGGCATACCAATTAGAGTTGCCACTAGAATTGCAGCAGATGCACGACGTATTTCATGTGTCCATGTTACGTCACTATCGATCGGATCCGTCGCATGTGGTATCTGTTGAAGAAAAGGAGCTAAGGCCAGACTTATCCTACGAGGAAGAACCGATTCGGATCTTGGAACATGATGTGAAAGTACTACGAAGGAATACAGTTCCTCTAGTCAAAGTGCTATGGCGCAATCATGGAACGGAAGAAGCTTCGTGGGAGTCAGAGGAGACCATGCGATAGCAATACCCTCAATTATTTTAGTTAGAAAATTTCGAGGACAAAATTTTGTTTAAGGGGTAAAAGCGAACATCCCGAATAGGGCCTATGCATTTTCGGTTTGATTGTATGAAATGACAAGTTTAAGCAATAAGAATAAATTTTGATATTTTGGAAACCCGAAAATGCATGAAAATGGAAACCTAAACATTTTGGAAATCGAACATTTTGGAAACACGAACATTTTGGAAACCTAAACATTTTGGAAATCAACATTTTGGAAACCCGAACATTTTGGAAACACGAACATTTTGGAAACCCGAACATTTTGGAAACTTGAAGATGTAAGAAAAATGGCAAGTTACTGAGCCGATCGAAAATTTTAGGAAACTTAGAAATAAGTAGGAATGACAAATTTTAAAGTTCAAAATAGGAAATAAGGGCAAGAGGGCTTTAAAAGAAAAAGTGGGTGAAATTTGACACACAAATAGGCTTGGAAAAGTGGCCTGAAGGTGTCACTTAGGGCTTATGGAAATGGCCTGAGTTCGAGTCACTTGGAAAGCAAATAATGAAGGTTTTATTTTGCTTCCAAGTCTAAGAGGTTGAATGACACAAGCTTCTAGAATTAGAGGAGTTTTAATTAGTAAATATATGATAAAATAAGTGATAAATAAGGATTTTTAATTGAAGAGATAAAGGTGGATTAAACACTTTTAATTTAATTAGGTGATAATTAAAGGAGATAATATTATCACTTGTGGGGAGTAGTGGCCAAGTCATGGACTCTTGGTCTAGCAATTTCAGTTAAAGGGGAGAATTGAGGCTATTCTCTCATCTTTTCTAGCCTTGCCGAAATTTTGCTAGCTCTCTCCCCTCTCTCGCCGAATTTTCCTTAAGCAAGAAACCATCCTCTTTTCTTCTATTTCTTCTCTGTTTCTACTATCAAAGCCTAACCTTTGTTGATTCTAAGTAAAGAAGCAATCGATTAAAGGCATCAAGGTAAGGTTAAGCTATTCAATTTCCTTTCTTTTCTTTTCTAAATGTCAAAGTAAAAGTACTAATCCCAAATCTTGTTCATGGCCGAATCTACAAAGGGTCCCTCAGGTTTCTATACTTTTCTGAATATAAGGATCAAGGATCCAAGGTAAATGAGTTTATACATTCGGCCAAGGCTAAATCCTAGGTATTCAAATCAAATTAATCAAAAACTAATGGATTCAGGGAATTAGGATTTGGCCGATTCCAAGGAAGAGGAAGGTGAAGTTTTCGGGATTTAAAGTTCATAAGGTAAGCATCTAAAAGTATTCGGCCAAGGCTTGTGTGATTATCTAGATCAGTTCTTTAATTATTAAAAAGCCGAAAACTAACCCATATTGAGATTCAAGGTTGACCGAATATCAGGTAAAGGAAAAACCAAGTTTTCGGGTTTTGAATAAACACCAAATCGGCCTCAAGGTGAGTCTTTTTACAAATCCTACTAGGATTTGGTTTTGTTTCAAGCCAAATGGGTTTATTAATATGTCTTATATGATGGCCGAATATAGGAGTTAACAGATCTAAAGTTAGATCGGGATTCTCGAGATCTCAAGGAACCTTGTTAAGCAAATCAGGTGTGTACGCACACTAACCTTCGATTTATCATGTGGCAATTATTTTTATGAATATGTATAAGAATATGAATATGGCTAAGTACCCTAATGTGGTACAAAGGTACTCAGGTACGTTTCCTACTTCCGATAGGATTATGAAATATGTTATTCTATAACATGTGAAAATACGAATATGAATATGAATTTAATTATATGCATGATTATTAATTTTTGGGGCATTCGGGTTTATGTGAAAGGGGAAGAAGGTGTTGACTTTGGTCTCACCAACGTTATATGGTGACTACGGTCACAAATATTTGACTATGGTAACTCCGGTTACACTATCTGAATTTGGTAACTTCGGTTACATTATTTGAATTTGGTGTCTTATGACACAAATTATATGGGCGATGAGCACGTCGACTGCAGCGACTGCCTTTGATGGTGTGTAGCGGATGGAGGGTTGACTTAGTAGTCCCCATGGTGTGGTGGCGAGCACGGGTGGTGTGTAGCGGATGGACCATTAGGCTTGGGTTTGGGTTGCATCATAATTTATTTTATATGAATCTGATGTTTGAACATGTATGCCTGATTTGTTGAATGTTAGTATTGTGTGCACACTGAGTTTGTTGACTCACCCCGTTGTGGGAATTATTTTCAGGTGATGAGCAGTGATGGACCGGGCCGGTGGACCTTGAGGTGGCCATGCTACATTCGGAGATTTTATTTTATTTGGACTTTATTTTATTTAGTACCTTTATTTTTATTTTGGGTTTTACTTGATGTAATAAGGCCATAAGGCCCAGTGGATTATTCTTTATTTTTACTTCACTTTTAAATATTGTGCTAAAGACTATTTTGGACGTAATAAACCAAATTGGATTTACAAGATTAAATAAATGGGTTTCCAATCTAAGCCCAATCCACAACAACATTTTTCTAAATATTTTACAAATTTTCTCTAAGTAACAACAACCTTTGAAACCGGTTTACTTTAGGAACATACCAGATCCGGTTCAGGCTCGTGGGCCGGGTGTAGGGTGTTTCACCGATACAGAGCCTAGGAGTAGATTTAGGTTTAGTTAAATTTATTTAGTTTCTTTTTATTATTATCATCTTGCTTCTTGATTAATGCTACTAATTAGTGACTCGATTAGATTTGTAATTATTTCCCATAATTGGCTTGATAATATTTTTCCCTAAACTGTAGTTCCCTTGGGTACGATCCTCAAAATATGTACCAAGTGTTTAGTTGTAAACAAATTATATTACAACCTAACCCGTATAATCGTGGATATGGCCCCATAACTCTCTATTTTATTGCATTATTCACTTTCTAGATGATAGTACGTTGGAAGGCGATCATCTATCTACAAATTATACATATCATACAACATATACAAAGACATATTTGCTTACTCTTTTCTTATCCTTCCTTGGGTTAAAGCTCGGATCCCCCAATCACATATCAGAATAAATATCACATTTTTTACCATTTTGAACACATACATGATACCATGATTTCAGGGCTTTTTTCATGGTTAACAACTAGCATGCCCTACCTTAGGCAGCACCCATATCACTAGGCTGATTAGCAACTAACATGCTTTACCACGATCCCAACAATCACGCCAACTTGTTAGTAACTAACATACTCTACCAATGGCCCAATATTCACACTAACCTAGTTAGCAACTAACATGCCCTACTAGTGGCCCATCATAAACTCCCACCTAATTAGCAACTAGCATGACGTACTAGTGGTCTAACACATTTTCCATTCTGGTTTGCAACTATCATGCCCTACTAATGGCTTATCATGTCAAGATATCGAGTTTATACCCCCAAGGAAGCCATATCTCTTTCCAATCAAAAACATGCACACATAGATGATTACATACAATAGATTTCCCAAGGTTGCACGATAATGTTTTCACCTGAACTCTAAGCTATAACAACCAAAATTTAGTGATATACTCAAGATAGAAGGAAACACATAGAAGAGTATTACAGACTGGATACTCAAATATAATCCCAAAAAGGATTGATAAACTATCTCTATTGCCACAGGCACAACCCTATTTTATTAATCGATCACTTGTCGATTCCTCTTCAATGAAGAACTCTTATTAAGTAGAATACCAATGTATAATAGAGCAAGAGAAAAGGGAAGAAGAACCCCTACTACAAACGTTTCACTAATATTTATAGCTCACACAAGTCTTACACAACTTACACGTTGGTAACATGCAAAGATAACTCATTATCTATTGTGGCCAACGTAATCATTCTAAGTATGTCAAACAATAAAATAATCATTAAATTTTAGTTAATTCCTAACAAGATCTTAATAAGAACTAAACTAAAATTAAATAGTAAACACAAATATTAAAATTGAAACAATCAGGGCCACAATCCAACAACCCACAACTGGCATATATTAATAGAAGGGTCTATCAAACAAATTTTATCAAGACACCAACACTGATTGGTGACGCCCACAACGACCACGCCAATACACAAGGCTAGAAACCTAGCACTTTGCCAAAAGGAAAACCCTTCAACCAAAATCATTACAGGCTTTCTAGCTTAATCAAATAGTCCGCCACTCATGGCACAACACATATTACATGTAACACCCTATACCCGGACTGGCCACTAAGCTCGAATACTAGGATGTCACACCACTGTCACACATCACATGCACTTGTTATTAAGCAAACATCTTCCATTTTAGCATTTGTGCAAGTTTTGGTTCATACATATTCTAAACATCATCTAAGCATGCTAATCATACATCAAATGAACTTATAACACAAATTAATCATGCATTAGAACCATAAAGCAAAATTTTGAAACAAATCACATAGGTATTGATACTATATCAAAGGTATCGATATTTCTCTCATATGGTGTCGATAATATTTGGAAAATCAATACCAAAATAGCATTCTATTTCTCACTTAAAAATCAAAACCCTAGAAATTATTGGTACCTTTCATAAAGTATCAATTATTTTACCCCGGGTATTGAAACTCGTGATGTGGTATCAATACTAATTACATTACTAACTTCTTGCACTTTAAAAAATCATGGAGGTATCATTTTTAAAACCTAAATATCGATACCTCTACTTTAGACCACAAAAATACAACATATTTAAGCATTTAGATCATTCCAACTTATACCAATTCGCATGCAGTAGTTACATTATCAAAAGAACATTAAAACATATATATTAATAACTCAAAGCATCGTAGAAATGTCTAAGCAAGAAAAGGATATAACAAGAACAATATCCATAAACCCTAAGGGAAATTAAGTCATGAAAATATCCAAACATCATAGCAACCTTTATACAAATATTCTACCACATTGCCTTAGTTTCCCCATAATATAAACAAATAAATAAACACCTATGAAATGATATAAATTTCTTGCTTGGATCACTCCCTTGGGACCAAACTGCTCACACCAGAACACAACTAATCTGCAATGGTATCAAAAGGAGTGGATGAGCTTTACAAGCTTAGTGAATTATTAGAATAACTACCACATAATCATGTCACCATGCATTAACGAAACAACCATATAGCACAATTACAACCTTTCAAATTTTAATACCACAATACTTATTCATGCATTATCCATTGATTCATTTACATAGTAATCATATACTCATTTTCATATTTTATGATAATTTGGCACTTGAGCTATGAAATATAAAAGTGGGCACTATAACCACACATCTGATACACTGATATCTAGCACACCAAATGACTCATAGAGTCAAACATATCCCAAAAAGTGTAGCATATAGATAGCACTGTCCAACACTCCAAATATGTCACGGTGAATGGAGCTTAGCTCACATACCCTTATCTCTTCAAATTTTTCCCTAGCCTTAACGCCTCAAAAACACAACACATATAGGTGAGTACTCACAATCCTATGGTATGTGTAACACCGCTAACCCAAATCCGTCGCTGAAATAGGGTTACGGAGCATTGCCAAAGTTTACAAATCAAACGGACAAAAATTTCAAACGTTTCACATCATGACAATATTCATATAAAAAAATCAAAATCAAACATATTATCCTTATCCGAGCCCCTGAGGCCCTAAATACGCTTTAGAAACAAGTTGAGACTAAATCGAGAACTCAAAATTTTTTTTAAAAAATATTGAAAAATTTCACAGCTACAAAGGTCACACGGCCGTGTGGCCAGGCAGTCCGAGCATTCAAAATGGGGACACATGGCCATGTCCCAACCCGTGTTCATGCCCGTGTAACTCACTAACTTGGGCCACACGGCCAAGCCACACGCTCGTGTGCTAGGCCGTGAACCTTTCAAAGTAACCTTACATGCCCGTGTACTAGGCCCTGTGCTAGGCCGTGTAACATCCTGACTTGCAACCCTTTGAAAGCTATAGGGGACACACGGCTGTGTCACCTGGCCGTGTGTCACACACGCCCATGTCTCTACCTATGTAGACAAAAATAGGCTATTTTATAAGACATTTTTCTCACCCAAATAGGCATAAACCTACACCCAACATTGTGCATAACAACAAGCCATAATAAGGCACCCAGAACAAGCATAATCAAGCCTTAAACATATGTTATATTCACATACAACCAATATGCCCTTAGGCACATCAAATGACAATTTATAAACATGTCTAACCATGTGTTCAATATAACCAAATGATCAACTAACATATGTGGATATTTGCATCAAAATTTACCATGTAACTCACTTACCAAAACATACCAAATGGTACCATTTAATTTCTTAATCACTAAAATTAATATACATATATGCCTTCCACAACAAGGCGCCAATTCATAACAGATTATATGACATATTTAATATGCACAATCAACTACCTTTCTACCTTCCATCATTCAACCATATAAAGTCACATAACAACCATTACCAGGCTACTTATATACATATTAAAATATACCATTTCACTAACACAAGACCAAAATGCAAACTAACCAAATGGTCAATTACAACAACCAAAACACATATAAGCCAACATTAGCTAAAAGAACCTATACATGCCATTATAACCAAAATTAAACCAACCAAAAGTACGAGAAGAGACGATAGATACTATGATATAGCTCCGAAAAGCTTCCAACCTGAATGAGCTTCTGATTCACTATAAATACGGAAAATAACATGGAGTCAGCATTTAAGCTTAGTAAGTTCGTATAACATAGAATTTAACTTACCATTTGATCAAATAATAGGTAACTAACAAAGCATATCCTAACATAACTTGGCCAAAAGCCTAAGCACATATACACCAACCACATTAGTCATGTAAATTCATATATGAATCAATAATCATGGATGAGTTCAGCAATTAATTAAGTTTCCATATACATGTAACATCCATATCATGTATCTATATATCATGTAAAATCATTTCCATGTATTTCAAGTAAATACCTGTAATAGTTCGTATCAAACTCATATCATCTCGTAACAGAACATTACCCATTGAACCATATAGAATATCATTGGATACTCGGGATAGCTCAAACGTAGTGTGCTAAACTATAATCCATCAAATCTTGTACATGTATGCTCATACGAGTTGTGAATCAATATGCTCTCTCGAGTTGTAAATTGGTACGCTCTCATGAGCTGTAAATCGGGAAGCTCATACGAGCTGTGGGGCGATACATAGCCCATGATGCTACTTATACGAGATGTGGAGTATCCGCAACACATGCCATACCTCAGCCCTTGGTAGAACTAGAAACACGAAAATATACACACTATTTCATGCCCTTTTTAACTCAAATTCATGCAATTTTGGTAAAATTCTTGTCAAAAAATATATAATTATTATAAAATAATTAAATTGTACTTGAATTATTAACATGTTGAATTTTAATTAATTTTATAATAAATTTTTATTATTTTCGATAGATTTGCACAAAGGGCAAAAAACGGCATGATAGACACTACTAGAAGCACAAAATCGAGAAACAATTTTGAAGCATCAAAGGCGAATTATACTTTTACCCAAGACATTCGAATTATGAATATTAATTCATAATATAATTAATTTTTATTTTAATCAAATTTAATTGGGTTTGATAAATTATTGTTAATTAATTATGAAAAAGGGCCCAGTTGAGCTGAACCGAGAAAATCGATCCAACCTAGCACTAGGCAACCCAAAACCATTCCACATGATGACCCAATTACCTTGTTTGGATGATTATTTGGCTTTCAAAATGGCCCTTGAAGAATCCTTAAAATTTCATTCAAGCCCTTCACTATTCATCTTTTCAAAGTTTGCCTCTACCTTAAAATAGCATGTTTGAAATCTTTAAACATGCCACATGTGAGGCCGGCCATGGGGGAGTCTTTGGCTACTGATTTTGGCAATTTTTAGCAGCCTCCTCAACCTATAAATATCCCCTTGACTGCTCACTTCAAACACATCTCAAACCTATTCATTTCTTCACTTCTCTCTCAATTTTCTCTCTTCATTCCCTTCCATTGTTCTTTATTTTCTTTCCCTATTCCTTTGTAAATTTCAGCTCTTGAAAAAGATTCATTCAACCACCATTTGGAGAAGCATTCAAGTGTTCATGGAAGCCTCGGTTCAACAAGAACAATCGGAGAAGGAGGAGCAGAGCAAACTAGTCAAGCCTCGGAGAAACACTAGATTTGATTCTTGTTCCCTATCCTTTTAATTTTGTTGTTGTTATGATGAATATGCCTATGAATATTTGTGATTTTGATATGTTTAATTTAATTAATTTGGCTTAAATTTAATTCGTGTTAGGTTGATTGCATTTTGTCCACTTCATTTATTAAAATTGTGTTTGTGTTGTTATAGGCATTGGTAACTGTTTCATTAAGTAAAACCATGACTAAGTTATTCTTGCATTACAATTGTAAGGTAACTAATGAATTAATTATTTAAACGGATTGAAATTGTAATTAATTGACACGATACTTAATCAGTGCATGTTTAATCATCTAAGGTAGTTGAGGGTTAAATTAGCAATGGTATCTAACGATACATTAGCTATGCATAACTGATAAACCATAATTTATACATTATTTGACCCCATGCTTAGTTTATTTTTGAATGAATTTTCATTAGACCTAATGGATTTGATGCTCCTAATCCCTTAATTTCATGTTTTACATTCAGAAGAGCTTAGGGAGTCGAAAAGAATGATAAACAGGCCAAAAAGGGACAAAATGGGCCTACCTTGAAAATCAACACTGCCTGGACTTCCACACACGGGCAAATCACACGGCCGTGCGTGACAAGCAAAATCGCGCATGGTCAAAAGCCATCAAACACGACCATGTGTGGTGAGCAGAAGCTAGCACGGTCTAAAAAGTCAAACACGAGCGTGTCACACGGGCGTGTCCCTGCCATACCAAAGTTTAAGTCTATTCGAAAAAGGGTACTTGTAGGCCAAGAAAGGTGTTCCAAAGCCTATATAAACACCCTAGGGGGCAACCTAAAATAGGACGCCAAGTAGAAGGCAGAAAATACTCAAAGACAGCCATCCGGTGCAACTCGGAAGAAGGATCTCCATCAAGACTGAAGATTTCCTATCAATTTCTCTTGAATTTTTTGGGTTTTCCTATCTTTTGTTGTTTTTCTTATTTTAAGAGGTTTCCTTTTATCAGTATGAACTAATCCCTTAGATACCTAAGGGGGTGAAACCTAAGACGGATCTTATTATTATATGATTTATAAGATAAATACTTGTTCTTATTCTTAATTGTGAGTTTTTATTCTTGTTTTGATAATTCAGGTTAGTAATTCAAGTCGAATGTGCTTATTCAGAGGAGCAAAAGTCCCTGTTTAAGAGTAGATCAACACAATTAAGCAGAGTTGATTGTAACCCTAGAAATAGGGTGATGAAAATCTATCGAATTAGAGTCAAATCTAATAAGGGAATCCATAGATTGAGTTAATGCCACAATAGGGTTTTAAGTTAGAAAGATATTTCAATTAATCAACCTATAGTCAGTTGTTTTTAGTCTTGAAAGAGATATTAACATAATTTAGGGATTTCTACAAATTAAGTTAAGTGAATAAATCATATGAATCAAAAGTAATAAGTGAAGTCTAGGTGGATTCTTTCTTAGGTATTGCTTATCTCATATAGTTGTCTAAAAGTATTTTCCCAATTTGTTCTCTGTCGTGCTTTTAATTAAGTTTTAGTTTAAAAGAAATCACTCCAAATCTTAGGCTAGATAATAAGAAGATAGTAATTACTAATACTCTTGGTCCTTGTGGATACAATATTACCGGTCTTACCCTAACTATACTATTAAACGATAGGTACGCTTGCCTTTATTGTGATCATAGTTAGTTAGAGATACATCAAGTTTTGTCCCTTGCCGAGGACTAAGATATTAGAGAGGCTAATTTTTTATTTCTTTAGCCATTCTTATTTTATTGCAATTTAATTTTACTTTTTATTTGTTTTTACTTCTTTAATTTTTCTTTCCTTGCTTCTGGCAAAAACTTTTAGTTTATGACTAGAAGGAACACATCAGAACCATTACTTTTTGACAGTGATATAGAAGGTACCGTTCGTAGAAATCAAAGAGAAATAAGGTGAAGTCTACAATACATAGAAGAAGAGCAAGAAGACGAAACCAATACTACCGAAGAGATGGCCGACAATAATCTGCTACCTCTTGTGGTTGCTGCAAATGTGGTGAATCAAAATCCTACTTTTTGCACTATATATGATTATGCTAAACCTAATTTAATAGGAACTGAATCAAGTATTGTTAGAACTGCTGTTGCTGCAAATAATTTTGAACGGAAACCTAACACTATTAAGATGATTCAGCAGTTTGTTCAGTTTGATGGTTTGCAGGATGAGGATCCCAACAATCACTTGGCAAATTTTTTAGAATTCTGTGACACTTTCAAGATTAATGGCTGTTCAGATGATGCCATTCACCTTCGGTTATTTCCCTTTTCGTTGAGGAATAAAGCCAAACAGTGGTTGAACTCGTTACCACGATGATCAATCACTACATGGGAACAAATGACCGAACAAATTTTACTTAAATATTTTCCACCAGCTAAAATGGCTAAGTTGAGGAATGATATCTCTTGTTTTGCACAGATCGATTTAGAAACACTTTACAATGCATGGGAGAGATACAAGGTTCTAGTGAGAAGGTTCCCTCTCCATGGGTTACCATTATGGTTACGGGTTCAAACCTTTTACAATGTTGTGAACCCCTCAACTAGGCAGCTGATTGATGCAGCCGGCAGCGGTACACTAAACAATAAAACACCTGAGGCTGCTTACAAATTCATTGAAGAAATGCCACTGAATAACTATCAGTGGCAAGTTTTGAGGACGAAGCCAACAAAGGCAGCCAGTGTTTTCAACCTCAACGCAGTGACCATGCTATTAAACCAGGTAAAGCTTTTAAATAAAAAGATTGATGGTTTGTATGATTCTTCGCAGGTACGTTCAGTGATGTAGTATGATACGAATGGAGGAGGAATGGGCAATACAGAATATCAATCCTACAACCCTGGCATGGAGAATTAGCAGCTAAATTGTATGGGTAATAACTCTAAACCTCTAAATAATCATTACAATAATACATATAGTACAGGATAGAGGAACCACCCAAATTTCTCATGGGGTAATGAAGGAAATCAAAGACCGCAACCTCCTCCAATTTTCAACCACCATACCAGCAAGAGAAAAAGCTGAACCTTGAAGATATGCTAGCAAACTTTATTTTGGTGTCAGAGACTCATTTTCAGAATACTGAAACAACGTTGAAAAATCAGCAAGCATCAATTTAAGGGCTTGAGAATCAAATTGGATAGCTGGCTAAGTTAGTTTCTAAAAGGCAACCAGGTAATTTACCTAGTAACACCGAACCTAACCCAAAAGAGCATGTGAAGGCGGTTACACTAAGGAATGGGAAGGTGTTGGTTGAAGCCAAAAAAAAGATGCCACAAGAAACTGATAAGGCAAAAGGTGAGGAAGTAAACAAGAATGTAGCACCGGTGCTTGAAGAGTATAAACCACCAATCCCATATCCAGCAAAGTTGAAGAAAGACCGCGTGGACGAACAATTCGATAAATTTCTTAAACTTTTTAAACAATTAAATATTAACTTACCTTTTGTTGAAGCTATTTCGCAGATGTCGACATACGTAAAATTCTTAAAAGAGCTTTTGACAAATAAAAGGAAGTTTAAAGAACTATCAACCGTGGAGCTTAATGAGGAATGTCTAGCTATTCTCCAAAATAAGCTACCAACCAAATTGAAATATCTATGAAGTTTCACTATTCCTTGTTTAATTGGTAGTTTAAATATTGAGAAAGCATTAGCTGATCTATGTGCCAGTATTAATTTAATGCCTTATAAAATGTTCAAGCAACTTGGTCTTGGGGAACCAAAACCCACTAGGATGAGTATTCAATTAGCTGATAAATCTATTAAATATCCTAGGGGAATTATTGAATATGTTTTGGTAAAAGTTGATAAATTCATATTCCCTATTGATTTTCTTGTGCCTGACATGGATGAGGATGTTGAGGTGCCTTTAATTTTAGGACGCCCATTTTTAGCTACTGTTAGGGCTGTTATTGATGTAGGTGATGGTAAACTTGTGCTCAGGGTAGGTGACGATGAAGTTATTTTTAAAATTGATGATGCTATGCGATACTCTAGAGAGCAAGATGATTCCTATTATTTTATTGACGCTATTGATCATTTTATTCAAGATTCTTTTCAGGAAATCATACATGAAGACACGTTAGAATTGTGTCTTACCCAAGGTGAAGAGGCAGATGACAATATTAATGAGATGGGGGAGATACAATTTGAGTTAAATTTGAATATTTCTTCCCCAAGACAAAAGAAGTATAAAGGCATTGAAATAAATAACAAAATAAAACAAAAACCCTCTATTGAATAGCCTCTTAAATTGGAATTCAAACAGTTACCAAATCACTTAGAGTATGCATTCCTATGAGATGATTTTACACTACCGGTAATTATTTCTTCAGAATTGGAACCCAATGAGAAAGACAAGTTACTACATGTACTAAAGGAGCATAAAAGAGCCATACCTTGGAAAATTTCTAACATTAAAGGGATAAACCCATCGTTTTGCACCCATAAAATTTTAATGGAAGAAGAATATAAACCATGTTTACAACCTTAAAGACGATTAAATCCCACCATTTAGGAAGTTGTTAAAGTTGAGATAATTAAACTTTTAGATGCTGGAGTTATTTATCCTATTTCTGACAGTACTTGGGTAATCTTGTGCAGGTTGTTCCAAAAAAGGGAGGCATGACTGTTGTAGCCAATGCGAAGAATGAATTGATTCCAACAAGAACAGTCACAGGTTGGAGAGTTACATTGACTATAGGAAGTTGAACGAGGCCATGAGAAAAGATCACTTTCCCTTACCCTTCATTGATCAGATGTTAGAAAGATTATCTGGGCATATGTACTATTGCTTCCTAGATGGACTCTCTGGCTACTTCCAAATCCCAATAGCTCTTAAGGATCAAGAAAAGACAACATTTACATGTCCATATGGTATGTTTTCTTATCGTAGAATACCTTTTGGACTATGTAATGCTCCTGCTACTTTTCAGCGCTACATGTTAACCATCTTTGATGAACTTGTTGAAGATATTATGGAGGTATTTATGGACGACATTTCGGTATTCGATAATTCCTTCCATCTTTGCCTTAAAAATTTAAAATGAGTTTTAATAAGATGTGAGGAAACGAACCTTGTGCTTACTTGGGAAAAGTGTCAGTTTATGGTTCAAGAAGGGATTGTGTTAGGTCACAAAATTTCTAGTAAAGGGATTGAGGTTGATAAAGAAAAAATTGAAGCCATAGAAAAATTACCTTCCCCTAGTTCAGTTAAGGCTATTAGAAGCTTTTTAGGACATGCTGGGTTTTATAGAAGATTTATTAAGGCTTTTTCTAAAATAGCTAAGCCATTAAAAAAATTACTAGAAAAAGATGTGCCTTTCAATTTTAATCAAGAATGTTTAGATGCATTTAATGCCCTCAAAATTAAATTAATAAATACTCCAATAATAATTGCACCTGATTGGAATCCGCCTTTTGAACTAATATGTGATGTGAGTGATTTTATAGTAAGTGCGATTTTGAGACAATGAAGAGACAAGCATTTTCAGCTGATTTATTACACTAGCAAAACATTGACGGCCGCACAAGAAAATTACACCACCATAGAAAAGGAGCTGCTAGCTGTGGTTTTTGCATTTGATAAATTTAAACAGTATTTGATATTATCTAAAGTTGTCGTTTACACTAACCATTCAGCTGTTCGTTATCTTTTAACTAAATTTGATGCAAAACCTCAACTCATAAGATGTATTTTACTCTTATAAGAATTTGATTTAGAAATTTAGGATAAGAAAGGAGCTGAAAATCTCATGGCAGACCATCTTTCTAGGCTTGAAAATCCACATATCAAAGAACTCGACAAAAGTGAGATAAATGAATCATTTCCTAAAGAACAACTCTTTGCTATATCCGACTCCAAGGTACCTTGGTTTGCAGATATTGCGAATTATTTAGCTGCTAACATCCTACCAAAAGGGTTAACATATCATCAAAAGAAGCGATTCTCTGCTGATGTGAAAAACTATTTTTGGGAGGACCCTTTTCTTTTTCATATATGTGCAGATCAAGTAATTCAGAGATGTGTTACAAAGGTAGAAGCAAGAAAAATCCTAGAACATTGCCATTCAGGACCAACAGGAGGACATTATAGTGGGACTAAGACAGCACATAAAATGCTCGAATCAAGTTTTTATTGGCCCACTCTGTTCAAGGACGCTAACAGGTATGTTACTTCGTGTGATAGATGTCAGAGAACAGGTAATATCTCTAAATGCGATGAAATACCTCAAACATATATGCTATAATGTGAAATATTTGATGTATGAAGTATTGATTTTATGGGTCCATTCTTTAGCTCATTTGGGAATAAATACATCTTAGTAGCGGTTTTTTATATGTCAAAATGGGTGGAAACTCAAGCTTTACCTACTAATGATGCTAGAGTGGTAGTAAGATTTCTTAAGAAACTCTTCTCTCGATTTGGAACACCTGAGCAATTATTAGTGATAGGGGTACTCTTTTTTGTAATAATCAATTTGATAAACTCTTAAAGAAATATGGAGTGCACCACAGAATAGCTACCCCTTATCACCCTCAAACTAGTGGACAAGTTGAAGTAGCCAATCGAAAGCTTAAGCTTATTCTAGAGAAAATCGTAGAATCAAATAGGAAAGATTGGGCATTAAAAGTAGACGATGCTTTATGGGCCTATAGAACTGCTTTTAAAACTCACATAGGAACATCCCTATACAAACTTGTCTATGGGGAGAGTTGTCATCTACCATTTGAATTAGAGCACAAAGCATTTTAGGCTATAAAATTCCTAAACTATGATCTTAAACTTGCAGGTGAGAAAAGATTGATGCAGTTGAACGAGCTAGATGAGTGGCGAGTTAATGCCTACGAGAACTCACATTTATACAAGGAAGCAACAAAGCGACGCCATGATGCTCGTTTGAAACAACCAAAGCAATTTGAAGTTGGAGATCTTGTTCTACTATACAATTCAAGGCTCAAATTGTTTCATGGAATGCTGAAATCAAGATGGTCAGGTCCATTCGTAATCAAAACCATTTTTCCCTATGGCACAATTAAGGAAACTAATTCGACTTATGGCACATTTAAGGTAAACGGTCAACGACTTAAACTATATAATGGTGAAGATTTTTGGAATATGAGAGAGGAGGTTCAGCTCTATGAACCTTCATACAAAGATGAAAATAGGGTAAGTCTAGCTTAAGACTAAACGAGCGCTTTTTGGGAGGCAACCCGAGCTCTAACCTCATTAACATCCATATTTTTTCTTTTTAGCATCTAATTAAAAACTAACCATATTAATAGGCACAGGTTTCCCTACCCACACGACCTTGCACATAGGCGTGGCCGTGGCCATGTGGACACCACGACTAGGTACACCAGTGTGGTAGAGATCGTGTGGGAACAGGATAAAATTCCCCAAAACACGGGCTACGATAAAATGCCACGGCCTTGCGATGCGACCGTGGTCGAAACTGACTCAAAAACACGGGTTGCAATAAAGTGTCACCGTGCCATGCGATATGACCGTGGTTGATATTAAGTAAAAGACACAGCGTGCGACACACCCGTGCCTAGAAGCCATGGTTAAAACTAAATAAATCACAAGGGCGTGGGACACGCCGGTGCCTATAGGTCGTGGTCGATTCTGACTAATTACCATGGGCGTGTGATCCTAAACACGGGCGTGGGCCACGACTCAAACTCACCCTAATTCAACATTTACGAAACACATAGGCTAAACATAGGACACACGGCTATGGGCCTCAACCGTGTGCCCCAATTTCTATTTAAACCACCCCACTGTTCATCTTCTCCCAAATTTTCCCCTCTAAAAACCCTAGCCGCTTTCCACTCTCTCTACTAAGTTCCTTTATTTCTGCTACCTACCACTCTCTCCTTATCTTTCGACCTCTTGAGTGACCTCCATGCCGTGTAAGACCACCATAGTCCACGCCTGTAAGACCACCACGCCTGCATCGCCACCCATTCTCCAACACCTCCATCGGTTCACTTCCTTTGGGACCCTAGGAGGAACTCTATTCTTAGATTATTTTCATTATTGTTAAAACATAAATTTCCTTCGATATGGAGAGGTGTATTGATTTTAGTGTATTCTTTTTCCATATCGCAGATCTTGGAGCAAGTCCAACTAGTCGATTATACTATTGTTTAGAACTACTAGGGTAGTCATTGTGGGGCCCTCGTGAAAAAATCTTTTGATTTTTCATGTATGTAATGACCCATGAGAAAAAGGCACTTTTTGAGATTATCGAGTTTCCTTTGGGACATATTTAGAGCTCACTATGGAGCTGGGCCGCCTTCAACATTCCACCTTGAGCCCTCCCGACTGATGACCAACTTTTTGATTGTCGACCCATGCACTATGAGCCTAATTCCATCTACTTTGACGGGGCCTCTAGGGGCCTCGTACGAGAGATGAGTATAACAGAGTTTGGGGTCACCTTAGGACTTTATACCGATGAGTTCATGGAGGATGAAGATTTCGAGGACCTCCATTGCCACATCCACAACTCCCCTTCTGCCTGTTAGAGAAATTTAGTCCCCGTCTCGGCCACCTATGACCCAGTTGCTCCAAGGTGTCAGCTCTCGCCCCATCATTGAGGTACTTACACGCTATCCTAGCTCAAACTTTGACGGGTAGGCGTCAGAGCACCGGTGTCGTGAACACTCACGACACCTACTTTTTGTGGTAAATGGCACATGGGCATGTCTTTGACTTAGCTTACTTCATCGCCCTTCCCATTTGTCATCAGACAAAGTGACATAGGAGTGGAGTCACCTCCATAATCCCATACATCACGCGCTTGGCTCGATATTTTAGGCTCCTCAACACCACAGCTCAGTCTTCCTCGCTCACCCTTATCGGGCAGATGTCCTCGCAGGGCATCCAGATGATGCTTCACATGAGGATGATTGAGCATCGACGTGGGTTCAATCCTCCCCAATACCGGCTATCGCAACCCACTGAGCAGGACGACCCAGAGGAAATTACTGATGATGTCCCTCCACATCACAAGGCACCACCTTTTGAGCCACTACAATCACACCGACCAGGTCATGCGACTGTTTCACTGACTGACATCTCTGAGCACCTCACTCGATTCGAGTAGTACTATACTCAACAATTTAACGATAATGCTCAATGATTCGATGGCATCGAGGCGACCCTTCAACAGATTTGTCAGCATTTTCACATATTGCCGCCACACCCACCTCGCAATCCATCGACTGAAGAGGACTTTTGAGTTTTATTTTTTTGTTTTCTTTTATTTTAATTTTTAAAATATTTCTCTTTATATTTCTTGCCTTTAATTTATATTAGTATATTCTTATTTCTTTTTATATCTGGCTGTTCATTATCGAGTAACCATAAAAATACATTAATAAAACCCCCTAAAACTTTACTGATGACTCTGCAGTTTCAAAAGGTTCAAGGTGCTATTAAGGAATGAAAAAACTACTAGAGTATTGATAAACCATAAAAGTAAAGTATTCTAGGCCCACATTTAGTATGCTTTTGGATGATTTAGCCCTTGATTTATGTAAAAAGGTGCTTTTAATCCTTTCTTTTCATGTATATACTCAGGAAAGCACCCGATGATGAAAAAAACAAGAAACAGGCTTAAAACGGGCCAATTTGGGCCAAAGAGGAAATCAACATGGCCTGGACCTAAAGCCACATGACCGTGCATCATCAAATTTTAACCGTAAAAGTAATATATTTTAACACCATATGATAAACCGTAAAAGTAACATATTTTAACCCCATATTTAGTATGCTTTTAGGATGATTTATCCCTGATTTATGTAAAAAGGTGCTTTTAATCCTTTCTTTTCATATTTATACTCAGGAAAGCACCCGAGGACAAAAAGAACAAGAAATGGGTTTAAAACGGGCCAATTTGAGCCAAAGAAGAAATTGACACGGCCTGGACTTTAAGCCACACGGCCGTGCCTTGAAAATTAACTAAGACATGGCCATGCCATGATTTCCACGATCGTGCCCCAATCGATAGAATCGAGACACGGCCCAACCACAATTTACACGGGAAAGAGCAATTTTGCTCGGATTTGGATACTTAGAGCCAGAGAAACACTTTTCAAAGCCTGTTCAAACACCGAGTAGGAAGAAGACTTAATTTAGGACACATGGGGACCAAGTAAAGGATTCAAAAGCCTATATAAACACCCTAAATGCATCCTGACGAAGGAGGCGGTTAGCTAGGCCAAGGAGCTGAGCCAAAAAGATCACATTTGTAGGAATCATTCGAAGATAGCCATTGGATCCATCTCAAGAAGCGAAATTCTACTCAAGACGACGGATTTCTCCTTCAATTCCTCTAGGGGTTTTAGGGATTTCTTATATTTTGTTTTATCTTTTCTTTTGATATGCTTTCTTTATTTGTTATTAACTAAATCCTTCAGTTACCTGAAGGGGATGAAACCTAGATGAATTTCGTTCTTATTTTTTGAATTATATGATAATACTTAGTTTGTTCTTAATTATGCATGCTTAATCTAAATCTGATGTGCTTAGGTGGAGGAGGAATAGGCCCTGCTTAAGAGTAGATCTAGCATAATTAAGCAAAGTTGGTCGAACGCCTAGAGATAAGGTTACGAGATTTTGTCGGATTAGGGTGAAACCTAATATGGGAATCCATTGATCGATTTACTGCTATTCGAGGGGGTTATTATAAGCGAATGAGAGTTCTACTAATTAACCTAGGGTTAGACGTTATTTGCCTCAAGAGAGAGTTTAATATAGGTTAGGGAGTCCTACGCATCAAGCTAAATAAGGAAATCATATGATTCAGTAATAAGTAACAAGTGAATTCTAGGTGGATTCTTCCTAAGGGTATCGTCATAATCAATTTAGTTTCTTCAAGTTATTTCCCAATTTGTTCTTTTTGTCTTTGTGTCTTTCGCTTAGTAGTTGTAAATTAGTTAAAGCAACCAATCACTCCATATTTTAGGCTAAATAATAAAAAGAAAGTAAGTATTAGTACTTTTAGTTCCTTTGGGTTCGATAATCCGGTCTTCCCTAAGCTATACTACTCTTTGATAGGTACACTTGCCTTTATGTCGTTGTTACATTTAGTTTCCAGGTTTGATCATTCTATTTTTAAATTTTAAAGCTCTAATTTCAGCGATCAAGTTTTGGCAGTTGTCGGGGAACTAAAATATTAAGAAAACTCTATTTTTATTACTTTAGCCATTATTTTATTTTACAATTTATTTTATTTTCATTATTTTTACTAAATTTTATTTTTCTTTCTTTTTCCTAGTAGGTACCTCTAGTTTATGACTAGGAGGAACCCGACAAGACCTCTAGTATACGATAGTGAAATTGAAGCTACCGCTCGGAGAAATCACAGAGAAATTAGGCGAGTTCTAAATTACACAGAAGAAGAGCGAAAAGGCAGATCCAATCCTACTGAAGGGATGGACGAGAATAACCCACCATGAGATGTGGCGGATGCTCCGCGCACTATGTATGGTTATACTAAACCCAATTTGACAGGAGCAGAATCTAGTATTGTTAGGCCTGCTATCGCTGCTAATAAATTTGAATTAAATCCTAATACAATACAAATGATTCAACAATTTGTTCAATTTGATGGTTTGTAGGACGAAGACCCGAACACTCATATAGAAAATTTTTTAGAGTTCTGCGATACTTTCAAAATAAATGGCATTTTTGATGATTCCATTCCTCTTCAGTTATTTCCCTTTTCATTAAGGAATAAAGCCAAGCAGTGGTTGAACTCGTTACCATGAGGGTCAATCATTACATGGGAACAAATGACCGAAAAATTTTTATTAAAATATTTTCCACCGCCAAAACGGCTAAATTACGGAATGATATTTCTTCTTTTGTGCAGATGGATTTAGAGACATTATACGATGCATGGGAGAGATACAAAGATCTCTTGAGGAGATGTCCACACCACGGACTACCATTATTGCTTCAAGTACAAACCTTCTACAATGGTGTAAATCCCTCAACGAGACAACTAATTGATTCAGCCACCGGTGGAACCTTGAATAATAAAACTCCTAAAGCAGCCTATGAATTTATTGAAGAGATGTCGTTGAATAATTACCAGTGGCAGGTTACAAGGACGAAATCGAAAAAATTAGCCAAAGTCTACAGGATTGATGTAGTAACCATGCTATCAAATCAGGTAAAGTTGATAAATAAAAAGCTTGATAGTTTATGTTCTTCACAGGTACACCTAGTTATGCAGTGCGACACAAGTGGAGCTGTGGCGAATCCTGAGTACCCACCCTCCCAACCAGGAGCATAGAACAAACAGACAAACTATATAGGTAATAATTTCAGATCCAATAGTAATCCTTATAGTAATACTTACAATCTAGGTTGGAGGAACTACCCAAATTTTTCATGGGGAGGCCAAGGAATTCAAGGAAATCAAAGACAACAACCTCCTTCAAATTTCCAAAATTAACCATATCCGCAAGAAAAGAAGCCAACCCTCGAAGAGATGCTGACAAAATTTACGTCAGACATAGAAAAATGCTTCCAAGATGCGGAGAGAACATTTAAAGATCAACAAGAATTAGTTGAAAAACTTACTGAGTCATTCGAGGAGCTCACTAAGTCGATTGGACCGCTTACTAGGATGATTTGTGAAATACGGGTAGAAATTTTTCTAAAGAAACAAAACAGGTAAAAGCAGTTACACTAAGAAGTGGAAAGGAATTAGTGGAACCAAAGAAACAAATCCCACACGAAGATAACAAAGCAAATGATGAGGGAGTGGAGAATATAAATCCAGTACGCAAAGAAAGTAAACCACCAATCCCATATACAGCAAGGCTAAAGAAGGCACGGCTAGATGCCCAATATGGTAAGTGCCTTAAACATTTTAAACAAATACATATTAACTTACCTTTTGTTGAAGCTATTTCATAGATGCCGAAATATGCAAAATTCTTAAAGGAACTCCTGACGAATAAACGGAAGCTTGAAGAAGTATCGATGTTGGAACTTAATGAAGAATGCTCAACCATTCTCCAGAACAAGTTACCAACCAAATTAAAAGACCCAAGAAGCTTTACTATTCCTTGCTTGATTGGTAGCCTAAATATTAATACAACATTAGTTGATGTAGGTGCCAATATTAATCTAATGCCTTACAAAATGTTTAAACAATTAGATCTTGGGGAACTAAAACCCACTAGGAAGAGTATTCAATTGGCCGATAGATCTATTAAATATCCTAGAGGAATTATCAAAGATGTTTTAGTAAAAATTGATAAATTTATTTTCCCTGTTGATTTTGTTGTGTTAGACATTGAAAAAGATATTAATGTTCCTTTAATTCTAGGACGCCCTTTTTTAGCCACTGCTAGGGCCGTTATTGATGTAGGTGATGGTAAACTTGCATCAAGGATAGGCGATGAAGAAATTATGTTTCAAATTTATGATGCCATGTGATATTCCAAAGAGCAAGATGATTCCTGTTATTTTATTGATACTACTTATCATATCATTCAAAATTCATTGCATGAAATTATACATGACGACACAATGGAACTTTGCCTAACTCAAGAAGAAGGGGAAGAAGATGAAGGTGATGAGATGAATTTGAATACATCATCATTCAGGCAAGGGAAAGAAGAAAGCATTGAAAACAATGACAAAATAAAACAAAAATCCTCCATTGATGAGCCACCCAGTCTGGAATTAAAACAATTACCAAAACATTTAAAATATGCATTCCTCGGAGACAATTCTACGCTACCGGTAATTATCTCTTCAGAACTAGAACCTAAGGAAAAAAATGAGTTGATAAAGGTACTAAGAGAACATAAAAAAGCCATAGTTTGGAAAATATCTGATATAAAGGGTATAAGCTCCTCGTTCTGCACCCACAAAATTTTAATGGAAGAAGAATACAAGTCGTGTGTGCAACCCCAGAGACGGCTAAATCCCAACATGAAAGAAGTAGTCAAAGTCGAGGTAATTAAACTTCTAGATGCAAGAATAAGTTATCCTATTTCTGATAGCACTTGGGTAAGTCCTGTGCAGGTAGTCCCAAAGAAAGGAGGTATGACAGTGGTGCCCAATGAGAAGAATGAATTAATCCCAACAAGAACAGCCACAGGATGGAGAGTCTGTGTAGACTATAGAAAGCTCAATGATGCCACCAGAAAAGATCACTTCCATCTACCCTTCATAGATCAAATGTTAGAAAGACTATCCAGGCATATGTACTGCTACTGTTTTTTGGACAGACTCTCTAGATACTTCCAAATTCCCAAAGCTCCTGAAGATCAAGAGAAGACCATATTTACATGTCCATATAGTACGTTTGCTTATCATAGAATGCCTTTTGGATTATGTAATGCTCCTGCTACTTTTCAATGTTGCATGTTGGTAATTTTTGACGAACTCGTGGAAGATATCATAGAGGTATTCATGGATGACTTCTCGGTATTCGGTGATTCTTTCAATCTTTCCCTTAAAAATTTAAAACGAGTTTTGATGAGACGTGAGGAAACCAACCTTGTTTTGAATTAGGAAAAATGTCACTTTATGGTTAGAGAGGGAATTTATTAGGACATAAGATTTCTAGTAAAGGGATTGAGGTAGATAAAGCAAAGGTTGAAACCAGAGAAAAATTACCTCCCCCTAGTTCAATTAAGGCTATTAGAAGCTTTTTAGGACATGTAGGATAGAAGATTTATCAAAGATTTTTCTAAAATTGCTAAGCCTTTGACAAAATTACTAGAAAAAGTTGTTCCTTTCAATCTCAATCAGGAATGTTTAGATGCTTTTAATGTACTTAAGGATAAATTAATAAATGCACCGATTATGATTGCACCTAATTGGAACTTACCCTTTGAACTAATGTGCGATGCAAGTGATTTTGCAGTAGTTGCAGTTTTGGGACAACGAAGAGACAAGCATTTTCAGCCAATTTACTACGCTAGCAGAACATTAACACCTGCACAAGAAAATTACACCACCACATAGAATGAATTGCTAGCTATAGTTTTTTCTTTTGACAAATTTAGGCAGTATTTAATATTGTCTAAAGTTGTCGTTACACTAATCATTCAGATCTTCGCTATCTCTTAAACAAACCTGATGCAAAACATCGACTCATACGATGGATTTTACTTTTACAGGAATTTGACTTAGAAATACAAGATAAGAAGGGAGCTGAGAATCTTGCAGCAGATCATCTCTTTAGACTTGAGAATGCACATATTAAAGAGCTTGATTAAAATGAGATAAACGATCCAATTCCCGAAGAACAAATTTTTTCCATAAAACATTCTGAGGTACCATGGTTTGCAAATATTGTGAATTATTTAGCAGCTAACATCTTACCGAAAAGACTAACACATCACCAAAAGAAATGATTCTTTGCTGATGTGAAAAACTATTTTTGGGAAGATCCTTTTCTTTTCCGTATATGTATAGATCAGGTTATCCGAAGATGCGTTACAAAAGCAGAAGCAAGCAAACTTCCGGAACATTGCCATTCAGGACCCTTAGGATGACACTACAGTGGCATTAAGACAGCACACAAAATACTCGAATCAAGTTTTTATTGGCCCACTTTATTTAAAGATGCCAACAAGTATGCTACCTCGTGTGATAAATGCTAAAGAACAGGTAATATTTATAAACAAGATGAAATGCCTCAAACATATATGTTATCATGTGAATTATTTGATGTATGGGGTATTAATTTTATGGGACCATTCCCTAGTTCATTTGTAAATAAATACATCCCAGTGGCAGTTGATTACATGTCGGATTGGGTAGAAGCGAAAGCTTTACCAACCAATGATGCTAGGGTAGTAGTTAAATTTCTCAAGAAACTGGTTTCTAGATTTGGGATATCTAGAGCTATTATAAGTGATAGGGGTACACATTTTTTGTAATACTCAATTTGAAAAAGTTCTAAGGAAATATGGAGTACACCATAGGACAACCACCCCATATCATCCTCAAACTAGTGGGCAAGTTGAAATCACAAATCGAGAACTTAAGTACATCATAGAAAAAATGGTTGAATCGAATAGAAAAGATTGGGAATTAAAAGTAGATGATGCCTATAGGCATATAGAATAGCTTTTAAAACACCTCTAGGGACATCCCCATACAAACTCGTATAAGGAAAAAGCTGTCATCTACCATTTGAGTTAGAACACAAAGCTTTTTGGGCCATAAAGTTTTTAAATTTTGATATTAGAGCTACAGGAAAGAAAAGAATGATGTCGATGAGCGAACTTGAAGAATGGAGAGCTAAGGCCTATGAGAACTCGAAACTATACAAAGAGGCAACAAAGCGACGCCACGACTCTCGTCTGAAGAGGTCAAAACAATTCGACGTAGGGGACTTGGTTCTATTATACAACTCAAGGCTCAAATTATTACCTGGGAAGCTGAAATCAAGATGGTCAGGACCATTTAAAATCAAAACAATTTTTCCATGTGGTACAATCAAGGTAACTCACCCCACAAAGGGAACATTCAAGGTAAATGGCCACCGACTAAAAGTTTATAATGGTGCCGATTTTAGGGACATGAGAGAGGAGCTTCAACTCTGTGAACCTTCGTTTAATGAAAATAGGGAAAGTCTAGCTTAAGACTATAAACGAGTGCTTCTCGGGAGGAAATCGAGCCCTAACTTATTGACACTTTCTACTTTGTTACTAACCCACAAAAATTACAGGTTGAGGTAACACGGCTCTACACACAGGCGTGCCTATGGCTATGTGAGAGCCATGGCACGAGCCACGGGCATTCCAATAGTCGTGCGCAAACAGAGAAAATTCTTTTATCAAACACAGACAAGACACGCCCATGCTAAGTAACTGTGCTTAAATATTGACTTCTAAAGCACGGGCCATGCACAACCATGCGTCATGACCGTGGGGACATACTGACCTATCGCACACGGGGAACGCACGTCCGTGCTAAAAATACCAAACACGCCTAGCACACGATCGTGCAATACGACCGTATAAAGACACTGACTTATCGATCACGGGCATGGTAACCTGAACACGGTGTGTAAACAAATACGCCCTCCATACATGGGCATGGCACATCGACGGAGGGCAAAACTCTATTTAAACCCCACAACCCTTCTCCTTATCCCCATCCTCTGACCTTATACTTTTTCCTTCGTCTTTCTATTTCTTTTCTTAGAATAAGTATTCAGACTCTTGAGCTACACTAGAATCATGCCGAAGAAGTGTAATAAGGCAAGCATTGTCTCCTTAAAGGAGACCCCAACACATAAGTTCATGTCGGTTGCTTCATTCAAAAATCAAGCCAAGGGTCTTTTAGACCATTTAAATTCTTCTTTATGTTTATTTTCCCCTTTATCCTACTTGTCTATAATTCTCTTCTGTAATATATTTTAAATTCTTTTAGTTTCTTGGTTTTAGGTTCTAAAGGCTACATGGGAATCACGCACCACAGCCTTAGACGTCACATTCACCTTGCAAACCATCCAACAATAAGGACTCCTTAGTCCATTAGTCTTTTCTTTCAATTTTGGTTTTCTTCTTAGTCTCCTTCTCTTTATTTCCTTTGTCTTTAATTAAAGTATTAGTATATTAATAATGTTTCTTTAGATTTATTGTCTATATCTTTGCAGGCTACCCAATTTCTTTATCTAACATAAAGATCATCGGTAAACACCCCATCAGGCCCATAGAAAACAGCACCACCACCTACTCCACCTACTTTTTACCACCAAAGATGCCAACTCCTAGAATCATCCAAAATTTAGGAAGTGTTACTTCTCCCCTTCCCTTTTGATCATTTTATCACATAATTGTATATCAATCTTTGTACATTGATGGCAATGTACAACATAAGTGTAGGGGGTAAAAGTACGTAACTTTTCTATTATTCTCAAATCCTGAATTTTAGTCTTGTCCATAAGAAATCTTCTCATATTATTAATTAGGGTGAAATTTCTAATGATTTATGATTATTATTAACATGCTTTTGAGTAAGTCATTGATAATTGTGCATTGATAATTTATACTTGAAGAATACTAGAAAATCAAGCATGATAAGTCTATTTTTAAAAAAAAAAAATTGTCTAGGATGTTGAACTAAATTTGAATATTACCTTGAAGTTTGAAATCTACAGGATTGATGTCAAATACACATAATTTTTGTGAGACTTGAGTCGTATAGAGCATATATTCTATTTTATGTTCACTTTATTAATTTTGAGTGTGTCAACACTGAATTGTTTTTCTAGAACTTGCCTCGATTATACATGTCGAGACCATATTAATGATTTGATATACTGAGATGATAAAGGCGCCTAGGTTTTAACCCATTCACTCCACTAAAAAGCTTACCTACATAATTAACCCTTAGTGAACCCATTTGATCCCAACAACCCTTTTATTGAATTACCGCTTAATATTAACCTAAAACCTTTTGTATTTGTTATCACCATTCTTTTGACTACCCTTCTTTCGAGAATTGTTTTGATCAGTTGCTGAATTAGTTTATTTCAATTACTAAAGTTCTCTCTATTATGTTTCTAGTTTGTTCTTCAAAAAAAACCCAAGTATATTCAAGTATTAGTATATGATTAAAGGAGCTTATGCATTTAAATTCCAATTATTAAAGAAGAGCTCGTATCAAAAGTATTATCAATAGTAGTATTATTAGTTTCAAATTTTCAATTGATGTAATCATTTATTAGTTTTAGTTAAGTAATTTGTCATGTCAATCTCGACTCTAAACCCTCTAATTCAGCCTTTATCCGCACCTTTAACCCAAGCCCCGTTACAACCCTGTCAAAGACCTTTTGATTTATGTATCATCTCATATTATAGTGGTGGAGATTTGATTTTTAGGCAAGCCTATGGGATTAACTTTTCAGGTTTGACTTATGAGTGCTTTTTCTTAATCCTTGAACACTTTGAGTGTTTTGAGTGAATCCTTAGTGAGGATGTCAATCCTTGTCAGTTTCAAATTAAAAGGTAATCGGTTAGATAAGGAGAGACACCTATATTTTCGTACTACAAAATTCATAACTTATATTGTTTGAATCTTTAAGACTCTTTGAGCTAAATTATCCACGCATAAATTGTCTATGAATTATGATGAAGCATTGTTGATAGGAATTATGTATTACAGAAAGTTCGTTTTAATTATAAGTTGAGAATTTTGCTTGAGGACAAGCAAAAGCTTAAGTGTGGGGTATTTGATAAACCGTAAAAGTAACATATTTTAACCCC
Source organism: Gossypium rotundifolium (assembly GCA_025506655.1). Lineage (NCBI taxonomy): Eukaryota > Viridiplantae > Streptophyta > Magnoliopsida > Malvales > Malvaceae > Gossypium > Gossypium rotundifolium. Next base: position 81,250,388 of record CP106723.1, read on the forward strand.
AAAATTAGTATGCTTTTAGGATGATTTAGCCATGATTTATGTAAAAATGTGCTTTTAATCATTTCCTTTCATATTTATACTCAGGAAAGCACCCGAGGATGAAAAGAACAAGAAATGGGTTTAAAACAGGCCAATTTGGGCCAAAGAAGAAATCGACACGGCTTGGACTTCAAGCCATACGATTGTGCCTTGATGATTAACTAAGACATGACCATGCCACGATTTACATGGCCGTGCCCCAATCAGCAGAATCGAGACATGGCCTAACCACGATTTACACGGGCGTGTGCCATGGTCATTCCCCTGTTATGAGAAAGAGCAATTTCACTAGATTTGGATACTTAGAGCCAAAGAAACACTTTCCAAAGCTGGTTCAAACACCGAGTAGGAAGCAAACTTAATTTAGGACACTTAGGGACCAAGTAAAGGATTCTAAAAGCCTATATAAACACCCTAAGTGCATCCTGAGGAAGGGTGTAACATCCCAAAGTTGGGCCTAGTAGGATTGGGCCCATTGGGCCTTAGGCGTAGGAGCGTGTAACAGCCCAAACCCGGCCCAATCGTTAGGACCGAATATGGGTCGTTACTAAGAAGAACTTTTTGAAACCCATTTTCCAAATCCACTTAAGTTTTGTTGAAAACTGCTCATTTTAAGTTATCTTGCCGAAATTATACTTAGTCCAAATTGAAAATTTAATTAAGTCAAGTTATTACACAAATTTTCAGATGTGCCCGATGGCACGATAAAACATTTTTCGTGTTAATTTAGAAAAACGTGTAATTCAAATTTTAATTGAAATAAAAATATCCAACATAAAAGAAATAATTAAAGTAAAGTTTAATGAGGCCTTATTACATCCAAAATAAAACAACCCAATAACCAAATTTAAAATAACAAGAATTAAAGTCCATTAAATTTTAAGTCCACCGCATGGCCTCCTCAAGTCCCTCCTACCCATGTCCGCAATCTAAGCATCACCGAAAGAAATAATGGAGAAGGTGAGTCACCAAGACTCAAAGATGTAACCCTTCCCGCTTTTAAAAATATTTTTCATACACAACATATAACAATTAATATGCAAAATAATGTGTACCCAACCTAGCCAACCATACGCCACTGCTCACCCTGCTGTGGTACCAAACCACCGGTGGTGCCAAACCACCGTGACATATAGTCACAATGTGTTACCAAAACACTGGTGTCCAGAGACACAAATCGGGTGATGGGGCCAACCCATCGTGGTGATACCAAATCACGGCGCGACGATCCCATATCTCAAGTGGGGCCAACCCACGGTGGTGTTAACCACAGGACAAGTCGCTATTGAGGTACTAAACCTCCTGGAGGTACCAAACCTCCGTGACATATAGTCACGGTGTGTTACCAAAACACTGGTGCCCGTCGACACGATTAATACCGCCTCCACTCATCAATCCCACAATGTATAAACATACATATGTTTCATGCCATCACATTCTTAAATTTCATGTGTCAATACATCATGCTTACCAAAAGCATTAATAATAATAAATCACATTAACAGTACTTACCGAATCACCACTTATACCGATTTAGTATTAATTCCAATGCTACATTAATAAAAATGAGCATTCACAAAGTTAAGCATAGTTAATATATTATATAGTGTGTATGTACACACTGTTACCACGATAGTCTTAAATCTCAAGATAATCAATCGGCCACACTCTAAGTCCTTGCCCTATATTCTACCAACTATCAAGGTTAGTAATATGGCCATTCGGCCAAACCAAATTATTTAAAGGGTCATATTTTGTAACCCGCATCCTTACCTAATCGCTTGAATCCTAGCTTGGCACCAATCGCAAAAATCGGTTCATAAACTACAGTTGGTCAATATTAGCAACCATGGCTTTCGCTTTCCTTAATCATTAGAGGAGTAATCTTTTATAAGTAACCACTTACCACCACTTACCCAAAACCGAATGTCAGAGAATGCCAGATCCGATCTCTCTGTTTTGAGATCCCGAAGTGCCTATCATCGATTTCAACACTGGTTAGAACTCTTGCTACTAGTTACCGAAATTTCGGCTTCCATTCAATCCCATAAGTCGACAAGAAAAAGAAAATACAGAAGGAGGGTTCGGCCATCCCTTACCTTGATAATCGATTGAACTACAAAGAAGTCCCGGAGTATCAATGCCACTGCACTATTCGGCCAAAGTAAACTATAAAGAAAAAGGGGTTTCGGCACTACAAGAGAGTATTAGATTCGGCTATTTGGAGGTAGGGCAATAGGGTTTTGATCTATGAAGAAAAGAAATAGATGGGCTATGGAGATGTGGAGGATTCGCCAAGGTTGAAAAGAAAAGAAATTGATGGCTTTTAGTCTTCAAAGAGAAAGAATAAAAGATAGGAGGGTTGAGAGTTTGGTAGTTTGCAAAGATGGAGAAAAGAGCAAAACCAATGCTAAGTCGATGTTATTTATAAGCATTCGCAACTCCCCCCTTCCAAAAGTCCTTGTCGTCCACTCCTCCTCAACAAGGAGTCCAAGATTCCTCTAACTTCCTTAATTCACTCTAGACCACTTAATTTAAAACCATTTGAATTTTCTAATAATAATCCAATGATAATTTTTTAAATCTCCATGATCTACTTGATTATCCTTAAAATAATATGCTTATATTATCCTTCATTTAACTTATTATTTATCATCAATAAATAAATAATAATAAGAGTTTAAAGAGAGGAGAAACTCCCCCATGTGCCGTCAAAATAAAAAAAAAAAGGGGATTTCCATGACTCGAACACAAGCTCTCCCTTGCTCCTTGGTGGCGCCACATGTAGCTCTTAAGTGGGCTTGCTTTGCCACTTAATCTAGGCTTATTTTATGTCCAAATTATCCCCATTTATTCTTATAACACCCTCTTGCTAAGGCTCCCTACCTTAATGCTTAAAACTAAAATTTCCTACCAAATCGAGTCAACACAAAGCCTTAAATTGATCATTATTATTCCATAAATAATGACACTAGCTCATACATAAGAAAAACAATTAAATTCCAAATAACCCCATTTTTGGATGTTACAGTTCTACCCCTTAAAATAAATTTCAGTCCGAAATTACATAACTAAAACAGATGAGGTATTATTGCCAGTATCACATCCTCGATTCCCGTAGCTTCCTCAAGACCATGATTCCGCCATAGCACTTTTACTAAGGGCACCGACTTCCACGAGAACCTTTATGTCTCTGTCCAAGATCCGAACGGTTCCTCCTCAAAAGATAAGTCTGCGTTAACCTCGATTTCACACGGGCACCACATGTGATGGATCCGACTGCACTGCCTTAACATTGATACGTGAAAGACGTCATGTATCCGACTTAACTCGGCAGCTCAAGCCGGTAAGCTACCGGTCCTACTCGCTTCAAGATCAGATATGGGCCAATGAATCTTGGGCTCACCTTCCTTTTCGCCCAAATCTTAGTACCTTCTTCCACAGACACCTTCAGAAGACCTTGTCTCCCACAAAGATACTCCATTTCTTGCGTTTGAGATCGGCATAAGACTTCGCCTATCGATGCTTCCTTGAGACGAGACCGAATCACTTTGACTTTGTCTTGATCTCGCTACCAATTCGGGCCCAACACTTGTCGCTCACCCAACTCCGCCCAACACGCTTGAGTTCGCATTTTCGTCTGCATAACCGTATGGTGCCGTCTCAATACTCGCTTGGTAGCTATTGTTGTAGGCGAACTCGCTAGAGGTAAGAATTCCTCCCAACTACCTCTAATTCCAAGACACAACCCTCAAAGATATCTTCTAAAATTTGAATGACCCTTTCGGATCGCTTCAGTCGTTCGAGGATGGAAAGTGTCTTTGAAATCCAACCGCTGCACTCCAACGCTTGATGTAACGCTTCCAAAACCTCGAGGTGAACCTTGGGTCCCTATCCGCGATAATCGACACGGTACACCATGCAATCGACTATCTCGCCACATACAACTTTGCTAGTTTCGAGTGAGTAGTCCATTCTCACCGGTATGAAGTGAGTGATTTAGTCGACGGTCTCACGATTACCCAAATCGCATCTTTCTTCTTTGGGCGTAAGGGGTAGACCACCGACGTAAATCCATAGTGATCCTCTCCCATTTCCATCGTGAATCTTTACTGGGTTGAAGTAGCCCCGATGGTAATCGGTGTTCGGCCTTAACTCGCCGACACGCCAAACACTTCCCTACAATTCCGTTATCTCACGCTCAATCCGCCACCGTAATGTTTAGAGATCTCCATACATCTTGCTTCCTCCCGGATGCATAGCGTATGGGCTGCTATGAGCATCCTGGAGAATCTTCCGCCTCAACTCCATATCCTTTGGCATACAAGGCCGTCCTTGAAAACATAACATACCATCACCAGTCACACTATACCCTTCTAAACCACCATCCTGAACTTGCATTCTCTTAGCATTTAACCCTTCATCCGCTAACTGTTTGTCCTTAACCTCCTCGATCCACGTTGGCTTAACATGAAGTTCTGCCAAAAGACTTCCATCGTCATATAGGCTCAACTGAGCAAACATTGCTCTTAAATCCGCCACGACCTTCCGGCTCAACGCGTCGGCCACCACGTTAGCCTTACCCGGATGATATTCGATGGAACAGTCGTAGTCCTTCAACAGTTCAATCCATCGGCGCTGTCTCAAATTCAGATCCTTCTGTGTCAGAAGATACCTCAAACTTTTGTGGTCCGTGTAAATTACCGACTTCTCCCCATAAAGATAATGTCTCCATACTTTTAGGGCGAAGACGACTGCGGCTAACTCTGTGTCGTGTGTTGATAGTTAACCTCATGCGGTCTCATTTGTCGGGACGATAGGCTACTACCTTTCCATCTCAGATCAACACACACCCCAAACCAAAGTGTAAGATGCATCACAATAGATCGTGAATAATTTCCGCTCGGGTTGTACTAAAACCGAGCTTGGCCAAAATTTTCTCAACTTATCAAAACTTTCTTGCCGCTTTCTAACCACACAAATGGAACACCTTTCCTTAGCAACTTAGTCAACTACACTGCGATCGAGAGAACCCTTCCGCAAACCTCCGATAATACCCCGCTAAACCCAGAAAACTTCGTATCTCTGCCACCGACTTAGGTGGTTTCCACTCCAACACCGCTTCAATCTTGCGGGGATCCACTCTAATCCCTTCCGCTGACACTACGTGACCTAAGAAAGCCACCTCCCTTAGCCAAAATTCGCACTTACCGAATTTGGCATACAACTGTTTTTCCCTCAACACTTGCAGAACTATCCGTAAATGCTTGTCATGCTCTTCCTCCGTCCTTAAGTAAACCAATATGTCGTCTATGAACACTACGACGAATTGATCTAGGTATCTTTGAAATACCCTATTCATTAAGTCCATGAACGCCGGGGCATTGGTCAACCGAATGGCATCACCAGAACTCGTAATGCCCATACCGAGTTCGAAAAGCCGTCTTGTGAACATCGACCCCTTCACCTTAAGTTGATGGTAACCCGACCTAAGGTCTATCTTGAAAACACCGACGCTTCTTCAATCGGGTCAAACAAGTCATCGATCCGCAGAATGGGTACTTGTTTTGATCGTTAACTTGTTTAATCGACGGTAGTCGATGCACATCCTCATAGAACCGCCCTTCTTCTTGACAAACAACACAGCGCCCCACGGAGATATACTAGGTCTAATAAATCCTTTATCCAAGAGCTCCTCGAATTTGAGCCTTCACCCACCAATTCCTTTGGTGCCATTGATGAAGGTGCTATAGACACGGTGCCGTTCGGGTAGCAGTCTATATCAATTCGACTTCCGATCCGGAGGCGGATCTTAAGTTCTTCAGGAACACATCAAGAAATTCCCCAACCGTTCGGACCTTTCCAACCATCGACTCCTTAGCTTCCAAAGCATGATTCGCACCAAATACGCCTTACAACCCTTCTTGACCATCTTTTCCGCCTTCAAGGCCGACACCATATTGGATAGGTAATTCCTTCTATCACCTATCATAACCACTTCACCACCTTCACCGTCTTAAGAACCATGCGCTTAGCCGCAATCCAAATTACCGATACTTAGCCACCAATCCATTCCAAGGATCAAATCGAACTCCCGAATGGTAGTTCCATCGGATCGACCACGAATCGACCCTTGAGTTCTAGGGTGCGTCCTAAAAGTTTGTCTACCACTACCGAGTGACCTAAAGGACTCACTCATACCATCTCCCTATCGGCAGCCTCGAGTCTAGGTTCAAAGTCTCTACCACACCATCGGCTACGCATTTAATGTGTAGACCCCACATCAATCAATGCATAATAAGGAAGACCAAAAATCGAAACGCACGGTTATGACATCCCAAGGCCACCCTCCTCATGACGCCTTGTCAGATAGACTAAGCCAGCCGCTTAGCCTCGTGTTGCCTAAACCTCGCCTCGAGTTCCTCGACCTCGATTAGGACCATTGCTTCCTCTACCATTGCCACGACCCTCTGCGGTCCCACATTTCGGCCCCGAGTACTGTTACGCCCCTCCGCCGATTTCGAGCTCGCTCGGGACAATCTCGACCCGATGTTCTAAAGATCCACACTCAAAACATCCTCTATCGCGGTCGAACAACCTCCCCAATGGGACTTCCACGGCGATTGACCGAGCGGTCTCGATTAGTAGCTACGGGCCTTTCGCTGACGGCCCACTGCCTAGCCTTCTTCTCGATCATTACCATCGATCCGGTGACCCAAATCCTCTCTTCTAATTATTTCTACTATAATTCGCCACGACCTCCTTGATCCCTCGGCTACCTTAGCCTTTTCCACAAGAGATGAAAACTCACTGACTTGTCATGGGCAATCAAGAACCTCAAGTCATCTTGAGTCCGTCCTCAAAGCGGACCACGGGCTCGTGTTCAAGAGCTACGATGCCTCTTGCATACCTACTCAAATTTTAAAACTCCGCCTCATACTCGGCCACGGACTTAGTTCCTTGTACTAGACCCGAAAAGCCTTCTCTCGTAAGGCGTCGGTGTGGCGGTGCCCACATACTTCTTCTCCAAAAGCGGTTTTAAAGTAGTCCCACGAAGATCATCATTTGTGGCTCCATCCCGAATCGTCACCATCACTGCACGCTTCATCCTTTAGAAGCGTATGACCCTTTCACTTTTTCCTCCTCGGTCAGTCAAGATCATCCATTACCCTTTCAGAGATTCCAATACTACGCTACACTGGTGCCACTCGACACACCGGAACACCTCGGCTCAGTTGGATCAATCCGCCGGGAACAGATTTCGAGCTCCTAAATTTCCACCACCACCACCAATTCGAGGACTCACAATACCGCTATGAGCATCGCCTCCTCCCGTCCCGATCTCGCCTCCTCGCTCCAAAAGTGGAGGTGGTGGTGGCGGTGGTACATCGCTGTAACCTTGTCCCGACTGACGGGTTCAGACACCATCATCCTACCCCTCAAGGCCCACCACAGGCCCACGCCCTCTAGAACTCATTCTATCTATCTGCGCTTTTAACTGATTAAGAGAAATTTTATGTTTTAGCGTTTGTTCCACTTCATTACTCGCAAGAAATTTTATGAAGAAATTTTAATTAGGGATTCTTTCGTGCAAACAAGGTTTCGATCTTCTATCCTAGTTCACACAAAGAAGTTCTTGCATCCATTCCTTAATACTTTCCATACCTATTCGCTCTTCTGGACGTTTCATCCATTTCTAACCTGTGGGTATTTTCGCCATTTTCCTCTGTGGGTATTCTCGTAAAAAGAAATTTTAAAACTTTAGTAAAGTAGGTTGTTCAAAATTCCCAAAACTGGAGGGTTTTTCTGAAAAAGTTGTAAAATTTTAAAGATACATCATCACTTTGAAACCAGGGGTATTTTGGTAATTTTGTCCATCAGGGGTAATTTTGTAATTTTTATAAAACAAGGGTGTTTTAACCATTATAAAACTCTGAGGGTCCCTTTTGAGAATTTTCCTTCTTAAAACGGTGATGTTGCAAAAATTTTGTACTGGGGCATTTTGGTAATTTTATAAGTTGAGGCGTTTTGTAATTTTTCCAAAACCAAATATTTTCTGATGATTTTCAAGGCTAAGTTGTTGAATATTTATAGAATAGTTAAAATTTTTGGACAAAATCATTGATTTGATATTTTATGAGTCGAGGTATTTTAGTAATTTTTTTCCCTAAGGGCATTTTCGTAATTTTCCACAAATTGAACTTTTAGGGGTAAAACATTGTAAAAGAGTTGTTCTTATTTTTGAAGGGTGATTTGAAAAGTTTTAAGACCAAGTTTTGTTGTTTTTTTTTCAAAATCAAGGCTAATTTCTTTCGGGTTTTAGTCATTATGTTTGGCCTATGACCGAGCCTTCTTGGTCGGGGTGAACCAAGCTACGCACCAGTGTGTTTCAAGTGGAGAGGAGGTGAGTCACGCTGGACTGCTTAAATACCAAGCTCCCACCGAACCTTTCTAGACATGCGCACTGAGGTTACCACACCATCGAGTCCTCTCGAGTTAGGGTGAACCCAAGCTACGCACTGTAGGATACTGCGAAGAGGTGGTGAGTCACTCTGACCGCTTAAATACCGTGCTCTTCCTGTTCCAATCCTAGACATGCGTCTGGGGTTACCACACCCTAGCTCGGTGACTAAGTTATAGATTGGTTTAGTTCTTTAAGTCTTATGTTTAGCTTGTGTGTTTGAGTAATCTAATCCTAGGGTTCAAATTCCTATAAGTCTATCTACGCTCCATGCTTCCTACCCTTCTACTGTAATATAATTCACAAAGAAGTTTAGAGGTACTTACTCAGGCGGATCGGTCTTGGGAGACTCGGGCCATGCCGCTTTAAAACCCAAAACAATTAATAAGGCCTACTAAAACATTTTTGGGCCTTGGGCCCCCACAAATGAAGTTTTGAACTGGCTCGATACCAATTTGTAATTTCAAACCCTACCCAATCGTTAGACCTAATATGGGTCGTTACTAAGAAGAACTTTTGAAACCCATTTTCCAAATCCACTTAAGTTTTGTTGAAAATCGCTCATTTTAAGTTATCTTGTCGAAATTATACTTAGTCCAAATTGAAAATTTAATTAAGTCAAGTTATTACACAAATTTTCGGATGTGCTCGATGGCACGATAAAACATTTTCGTGTTAATTTAGAAAAACGTAATTCAAATTTTAATTGAAATAAAATATCCAACATAAAAGAAATAATTAAAGTAAAGTTTAATGAGGCCTTATTACATCCAAAATAAAACAACCCAATAACCAAATTTAAAATAACAAGAATTAAAGTCCATTAAATTTTAAGTCCACCGCATGGCCTCCTCAAGTCCCTCCTACCCATGTCCGCAATCTAAGCATCACCGAAAGAAATAATGGAGAAGGTGAGTCACCAAGACTCAAGATGTAACCCTTCCCCGCTTTAAAAATATTTTCATACACAACATATAACAATTAATATGCAAAATAATGTGTACCCAACCTAGCCAACCATACGCCACTGTCTACCCTGCTGTGGTACCAAACCACCGGTGGTGCTAAACCACCGGTGACATATAGTCACAATGTGTTACTAAAACACCGGTGTCCAGAGACACAAATCGGGTGATGGGGCCAACCCATCGTGGTGATACCAAATCACCGCGGCGATCCCATATCTCAAGTGGGGCCAACCCACGGTGGTGTTAACCACAGGGACAAGTCGCTATTGAGGTACCAAACCTCTGGAGGTACCAAACCTCTGGTGACATATAGTCACGGTGTGTTACCAAAACACTGGTGCCCGTCGGCACGATTAATACTGCCCCCTCCACTCATCAATCCCACAACAGATAAACATACATATGTTTCATGCCATCACATTCTTAAATTTCATGTGTCAATACATCATGCTTACCAAAAGCATTAATAATAATAAATCACATTAATGTGTACTTTACGAATCACCACTTATACCGATTTGGTATTAATTCCAATGCTACATTAATAAAATGAGCATTCACAAAGTTAAGCATAGTTAATATATTATATAGTGTGTATGTACACACTGTTACTACGATAGTCTTAAATCCCAAGATAATCAATCGGCCACACTCTAAGTCCTTGCCCTATATTCTACCAACTATCAAGGTTAGTAATATGGCCATTCGCCAAACCAAATTATTTAAAGGGTCATATTTTGTAACCGCATCCTTACCTAATCGCTTGAATCCTAGCTTCGCAGACCAATCGCAAAATCTGGTTCATAAACTACAGCTTGGTCAATATTAGCAACCATGGCTTTCGCTTTCCTTAATCATTAGAGGAGTAATCTTTATAAGTAACCACTTACCACCACTTACCCAAAACCGAATGTCGAGAATGCCGATCCGATCTCTGCTTTGAGATCCCGAAGTGCCTATCATCGATTTCAACACTGGTTAGAACTCTTGCTACTAGTTGCCGAAATTTCGGCTTCCCTTCAATCCCATAAGTCGACAAGAAAAAGAAAATACAGAAGGAGGGTTCGGCCATCCCTTACCTTGATAATCGATTGAATTACAAAGAAGTCCCGGAGTATCAATGCCACTGCACTATTCGGCCAAAGTAAACTATAAAGAAAAAGGGGTTTCGGCACTACAAGAGAGTATTAGATTCGGCTATTTGGAGGTAGGGCAATAGGGGTTTTGATCTATGAAGAAAAGAAATAGATGGGCTATGGAGATGTGGAGGATTCGGCCAAGGTTGAAAAGAAAAGAAATTGATGGCTTTTAGTCTTCAAAGAGAAAGAATAAAAGATAGGAGGGTTGAGAGTTTCGGCAGTTTGCAAAGATGGAGAAAAGAGCAAAACCAATGCTAAGCTGATGCTATTTATAAGCATTCGGCAACTCCCCCCCCTTCCAAAAGTCCTTGTCGTCCTCCTCCTCAACAAGGAGTCCAAGATTCCTCTAACTTCCTTAATTCACTCTAGACCACTTAATTTAAAACCATTTGAATTTTCTAATAATAATCCAATGATAATTCTTTTAAATCTCCATGATCTACTTGATTATCCTTAAAATAATATGCTTATATTATCCTTCATTTAACTTATTATTTATCATCAATAAATAAATAATAATAAGAGTTTAAAGAGAGGAGAAACTCCCCCATGTGCCGTCAAAATAAAAAAAAAACAAAAGGGGATTTCATGACTCTAACACAAGCTCTCCTTGCTCCTTGGTGGCGCCACATGTAGCTCTTAAGTGGGCTTGCTTTGCCACTTAATCTAGGCTTATTTTATGTCCAAATTATCCCCATTTATTCTTATAACACCCTCTTGCTAAGGCTCCCTACCTTAATGATTAAAAACTAAAATTTCCTACCAAATCGAGTCAACACAAAGCCTTAAATTGATCATTATTATTCCATAAATAATGACATGGCAGTTCATACATAAGAAAAACAATTAAATTCCAAATAACCCCATTTTTGGGATGTTACAGAGCGTTTAAAATTTTTAGGAATAATAGAACAGCTCTATTGCAAGTTGGATTTAGTAGGTGAGTGATTTTGGAAGGTTAGGGGGCTTCTATGAAGTCCTGGGTTCAAGTTAGGCCTTAGGAAAAATTTTGGTTTTAGGTGAATAAAACCCTGAGAGTTAGTAGTAGGCTTTAAGAATAAAATGTGGAGAAAAAGACACAAGTGGAGTGTGTGGTGTAGTGGCAAAGTGACGACACATAAGAGACAAGGGGATGACGTCATAAGGAAGGAAGGACGTCCAAGGTTCAAGTCTTGGCTCTTGCATTTTGGTTTTCTTTTTAAAGGGACTCTAGAATTTTTCCATATGGTTATATTTAGTTGCGATGGTTTTAGAAACAAGGAGCTAGTTGGTAAAGTGGTTAGCGGCGTTGATTGTGCTATAAGGGAGCCTGGGTTCGAATATCATGGAAAGCAGCAGAGTATTTATTTTATGAATTGGACGGGAAGAGTTTGAGTTGGATTTAAACTCACTGACGGAGGGATCCCACATCAAAAAGATACAAAGAAGGAAGGTGAGAAGCTAGCTATAAATAGAGCTGCCTAGGAGGAGAAGGAGCATACCTAGTTGGCGTTAGGCATGGGAGTGCTCGGAGCGCGGTTTAGCAGCTTCAGATTCCTATCAAGTGTGTACCTCTCTCTACTCTAGCTATAGAGCGGTAAATGCCGAAATGCTGGTCACATCAAGAATGGTAGTTACACGGCGTGCGGCGCTGCGTGTGGGGCTTCAATGCGATAGTTGAGGCCATCAGTAGTGTTCTTATGGGTGTGGGCTGTTGGGGTACGATGGCCCAAAAGGGGCCAAGTGGGCCCAATGGGCTTGAGGGCCCACATGAGTAAATTGGATGATTGAGTAGTAGAAAGTGAACTAGACTATGTGAATATCATATATGTGGCTAGGTTCGGGCTGAATGGGCGACACGAGTGTGTGGGCCCACTTGGGTTGAGAATGGGCCTTAGGCCCATTCACATCATTATCTCTGTTTAGAATACTTGAGTCATTCGAGGCGATAGTGGACCTTCTGTTGGGTCGTTAATACCTTGATTTGTAAAATGACCAAAATACCCCTTATTTGTGAAATTATCGGATTACCCCTGGTTTGTAAATTACCAAATTACCCCTAGTTTGCGAAATTACTAAATTATCCTGTTTGAAAAATTACCAAATTACCCCTGGTTTGTGAAATTACCGAATTACCCCTAGTTTGTAAATTACCAAATTACACCTAGTTTGTAAATTATCGAATTACCCCTAGTTTGTGAAATTACTGAATTACCCCTACTTTGCGAAATTACTGAATTACCCCTGGTTTGCGAAATTATCGAATTACCCCTGGTTTGCGAAATTACCGAATTACCCTTGGTTTATGAAATTACCAAATTACCCCTGGTTTGCAAAATTATCGAATTACCCCTGGTTTGTAAATTACTGAATTACCCCTGGTTTGCGAAATTACCAAATTACCCCTGAATTACAAAATTACTGAAATACCCTTAGTGTGTAATTACCACTTTACCCCTAAACGACAAATGACCGTTGTACCCTCGTGGTAGTACTAATGTTGTCTGTGTTAATTGTATGATTGATTATGTTCGAGATTGGCCACTAGGTTGTGGGTCAGCTTCTGGGCAAAGTCGTAGGCAGATAGTAGTAGTTTCGATTAACGATAGTGTCGACGTAGAGAGCGTGACATTACGTGTTATCAGGTGTGTAACTCTTACACACTTTATATGTTAACTATGTTATTATCTATGTATTACCAAAAGTCAAAGTGACAATATTGGTCACCAAAAGTACCCTTCTGGGTTTGGATCAAGGATTCCGGGTAAGTTCCGTAATACTTTGTTGATAGCAAAAGTATGGATGAATGGAATGGTTGGTTGTTATGCATTTGAAAGTATGATCATATCATATTGATTGTTAAACATGGCATGGACTTGGGGTATGATGTGATGAGGGAGAAAACGTTATCTCTTTTAGACTGTCACCAGTGGTTTGGTACCACAAGTGGGTTGGCCCCACATATTACCTTTGTGACTAAGTCTCAGTGGTTTGGAACCACCAGTGGTTTGGAACCACCAGGGGTTTGGTACCACATATATATTATTTTGTGACTCGTCCCAGTGATTCGGTACCACAGTAGGTTGGCCCCATATATATGCATTACGGGATTGTCACCAGTGGTTTGGTACCACAAGTGGGTTGGCCCCACATATTCTCTTTTGTGACATTTGTCACCAGTGGTTTGGAACCACCAGTGGTTTGGTACTACATATATATTATTTTGTGACTCATCCCAGTGGTTTGGTACCACAGTGGATTGGTCCCACATATATTCATTACGTGATTGTCACTAGTGGTTTGGTACCACAAGTGGGTTGGCCCCACGTATTCTCTTTTGTGACATGTCACCAGTGGTTTGGAACCACCAGTGGTTCGGTACCACCAGTGGCTGGGTGCCATAGTTATTGGGTAGATTCAGGAGATGCGGAGATTGAACATAATAGGTTGGGCTGGGTTTGCATCGCATTGCATACATTATCTGCTGTGACATATGATATGGGTTAAGGTTCAACCGAGGCTATTTTGGGCTAAAGCCCAATTGCCACCGTTACTGTAATGGGCTTCAGCTCGGATTGTTGTGATGCATGTTCTTACCAATCAGGGTTGTACAACCTGTGTTTTTGCAACCCCTCTTTTTATTAAATGTTTCAAGTAATTTCAAGCGATAGAGGATTGGAAGTCGTGGAGGACTCGGGGTGGCTATACATCGGAGATAGTACTCGTGAACTTTAGTAATTTTGATTTTTACCTTATTTTAAGAATAGTTATTTTGGGATTATTCTACTTTAATTTGGATTTTGGCAATGTATTAAGGCCATTTACACTTTAATTTGGGTTTATACTTATTTTTATTAACTTTCTTTAGTTTATTTTGGACTATTAAGGCATGCCTAATAAATTGTTCAAATGGATGATTTCCAAAACTCAAGAACTTTGAGACTTTACAATTGGCTAACTAAAATTTGGGTTTGAATAGAAAAGTTGCTAAATTTTCAAACTAAGACAAAAAAAAAATTGTTTCAATTGATCACTCAGTATAAATTCTGTTTCTATAAAATCAAAGGTTTTTACCCAACTCATGATGTTAATCTAATTTTCAAAATTTTTCTTTTCCTGTGACATGCCAGATTCGATCGTAGCATTTGACCGGGTTTGGGGTGTTACAAAGGGGAGCGGTTAGCTAGGCTAAGGAGCCGAGCCAGAAAGATCACATTTGTGGGAATCATTCGAAGATAGCTAGTGGATCCATCTCAAGAAGCCAAAATTCTACTCAAGGCGGCAAATTTCTCCTTCAATTCCTCTAAGGGGTTTTAGGGATTTCTTATGTCTTGCTTTATCTTTTCTTTGGAGATGTTTTCTTTATTTGTTATGAACTAAATCCTTTAGATACCTGAAGGGGATGAAACCTAGATGAATTTTGTTATTATTTTCTGAATTATATGATAATACTTAGCTTGTTCTTAATCATGCATGCTTAATCTCAATCGGATGTGCTTAGGTGGAGGAGGAATAGACCCTGCTTAAGAGTAGATCTAGCATAATTAAGCAGAGTTGATCGAACGCCTAGAGATAGGGTTACGAGATTTTTCCAGATTAGGGTGAAACGTAATATGGGAATCCATTGATTGATTTATTGCTATTCTAGGGGGTTATTATAAGTGAACGAGAGTTTCACTAATTAGCCTAGGGTTAGACTTTATTTGCCTCGAGAGAGGGTTTAATATAGGTTAGAGAGTCCTACGGATCAAGCTAAGTAAGGAAATCATATGATTTAGTAATAAGTAACAAGTAAAGTCTAGGTGGATTCTTCCTGAGGGTATCATCATAATCAATTGAGTTTCTTCAAGTTATTTCCCAATTCGTTCTTTTTGTCTTTGTGTCTTTTGCTTAGTAGTCGTAAATTAGTTAAAGCAACCAATCACTCCATATTTTAGGCTAAATAATAAAAAGAAAGTGAGTATTAGTACTTTTAGTTCCTTTGGGTTCTATAATTCGGTCTTGCTGAAGCTATACTATTGTTCGATAGGTACACTTGCCTTTAAGTCATTGTCAAAGTTAGTTTCCAGGTTTGATCGTTCTATTTATAAATTTTAAAGCTCTGATTTCAGCGATCACCCAACCACGATTTACACGGGCGTGTGCCATGGCCGTGCCCCTGCTGTGGGAGAGAGCAATTTGACTCGGATTTGGATACTTTGAGCCAAAAAAACATATTCCAAAGTGTATTCAAACACCAAGTAAGAAGTAGACTTAAATTAGGACACTTAGAGGCCAAGTAAAGCATTCCAAGAGCCTATATAAACTCCCTAAGTGTATCCTGAAAGAGGGTGGTAAGAGAGGCCAAAGAGCTGAAGCCAGAGCAGTCAATTCAGGGAATTGCTTGAAGATAGCCAGTTGATCCATCTCAAGAAGAAGGAATTCTACTCAAGACGGTGGATCTCTCCTTCAATTCCTTCAGAGGGTTTTAGGGATTTATTATGTTTTGTTTTATCTTTTCTCTTGAGATGTTTTATTTTAAAGTTATGAATTAACCCCTTCAGATACCTGAAGGGGATGAAACCTAGATAAATCTTGTTATTGTTTTCTGAATTATATGATAAATACTTAGTTTGTTCTTAATTATGCATACTTAATCCAAATCTGATGTGCTTAGATGGAGGAGGAATAGACACTACTTAAGAGTAGATTGAGCATAATTAAGCAGAGCTGATCGCACGTCTAGAGATAGGGTGACGAGATTTTGCTGGATTAGGGTGAAACCTAATATGGGAATCCATAGATCGATTTACTACTATTCTAGGTGGTTATTATAAGCGAACGAGAGTTCCACTAATTAACCTAGGGTTAGACATTATTCGCCTCAAGAGAGGGTTTAATATACGTTATGGAGTCTTAAGGATCAAACTAAGTAAATAAATCATATGGTTAAGTATTAATTAACAAGTGAAGTCTAGGTGGATTCTTCCTGAGGGTATCGTTGTATCAATTGAGTTTTCTTCGAGTTATTTCCCTAGTCATTCTTTTAGTTCCTTTGGGCTAAATAATAAAAAGAAAGTTAGTATTAGTACTTTTAGTTCCTTTGGGTTCGACAATCCGGTCTTGCCTAAGCTATACTACTGTTCGATTGGTACACTTTCCTTAAATCGTTGTCAGAGTTAGTCTTTTATAAATCGTAAAAGTAAGATATTTTAATCCCACATTTAGTATGCTTTTGTATGATTTATCCCTGATTTATGTAAGAAGGTGCTCTTAATCCTTTATTTTCACGTCTCATACTCAGGAAAGCACCTAAGGATAAAAAGAACGTAAAATGGGCTTAAAATGGACCAAATTAGGCCAACCCAAGAAATCGAAACGGCCTGGACTTCAAGCCACACGACCGTTCTTCGTCAAATTACTTCACACGGCCATGCCAAGATTTACACGGCCGTGCCCCAATCGATAGAATCGAGACACGTCCTGAAGACGATTTACACGGGCGTGTGCCACGGGCATGCCCCTGCCACGGGAATGAACAATATCACTCGGATTTGGATGCTTGAAGCCAAAGAAACATACTCCTAAGTCTACTTAAACACCTTAATAGTAATTCTACTTGAAGGACGTACTTAGAAGCCAAGTAAAGCATCTAAATAGCATATATAAACAACCCAAGGCAGTTGTTCTAGAGAAGGTAGTTTTAGGCAGAGTTTTTTGCCAGAGCTTTTATTCAGGGAATTACTCGAAGATAGCCAGTTGATCCATCTCAAGAAGTCGGAGTTCTACTCAAGATGGAGGATCTCCTCTTCAATTCCTTCAGGGGGTTTTAGGGATTTCTTATGTTTTGTTTTATCTTTTCTCTTGAGATGTTTTCTTATTTTGTTATGAACTAAACCCTTCAGATACCTAAGGGGGTGAAACCTATGATGGATTTTGTTATTTGATTTCTAAATTATACGATAAGTACTTAGTTTGTTCTTAATTATGTTGCTTAATTTAATCTGATGTGCTTAGGTAGAGGAGGAATAGACCCTGCCTAAGAGTAGATCTAGCATAATTAAGCAAAGTTGATCACATGCCTAGAGATAGGGTCACGAGATTTTGCTGAATTAGGGTGAAACCTAATATGGGAGTCCATTGATTGATTTACTGCTTCCTTAGGGGGTTATTATAAGAAAACGAGAGTTCCACTAATTAACCTAAGGTTAGATGTTATTCGCCTCAAGAGAGGGTTTAATATAGGTTAAGGAGTCTCACGATCAAGCTAAGTAAAGAAGTCATATGAATTAAAAGTTAGATAACAAGAAAAGTCATAGGTGGATTCTTCCAAGGGTATCGCCTAAAATCAACCGAGTTTTCCATGCCTTTTCCCAAAGTTTCATTCTTTTGTCTTTGCATCTAGTTTAGTTTTCATTAGTTTAATAAACCAATCGCCCATATTTTAGGCTAAATAATAGAAAGAAAGTGAGTAGTAGTACTTTTAGGATCCTTTGGGTTTGATAAAATAATCTTGCCTAAACTATACTATTGTCCGATAGGTGCACTTGCCT
Source organism: Gossypium rotundifolium (assembly GCA_025506655.1). Classification (NCBI taxonomy): domain Eukaryota; kingdom Viridiplantae; phylum Streptophyta; class Magnoliopsida; order Malvales; family Malvaceae; genus Gossypium; species Gossypium rotundifolium. Next base: position 81,268,506 of record CP106723.1, read on the forward strand.
CAATCATTGTCATAGTTAGTCTATAGGTTCGATCATTCTTTATAAATATTAAAACTCGACTGTTTTACATGATCAAGTTTTTGGCGCCGTTGCTAGGGATACTAAAATATTAAGAAAGCTCTATTTCAATTACTTTAGCCATTATTTTATTATTTTTTGCAATTTACTTTTATTTTTAGTTTAGGTTAAATTTTCATTTACACTAAATTTATTTCTTTCTTCCCTAGCGGTACCTCTAGTTTATGACTAGAAGGAACCCGAGAGGACCTTTAGTGTCTGAAAGTGACATTGAAGCTACCACTCACGTAAATCGCAGAGAAACTAGACGAGATCTAGACTATCAAAGAGAAGAACAACAAGATGATCCAATCCCTCAAGGGATGGACGAAAACAATCCACCGCCAAATGTGCAAGAATGAATGCTCACTGACTATGTATGATTACGCTAAACCTAATTTGACAGAGAGAATCTAGTATTGTTAGGCCCGATATAACGCTAATAATTTTGAATTAAAGCCTAACACAAAACAAATGATTCAATAGTTTGTTCAATTTGATGGTTTGCAGGACGAAGATCCTAATACTCATATAGCTAATTTCTTAGAGTTCTGTGATACCTTCAAAATAAATGACATTTCTGACGATGCCATACGTCTTCGGTTATTTCCCTTTTCATTAAGGAATAAAGAAAAACATTGGTTAAACTCGTTACCACGAGGGTCAATCACCGCATGGGATCAAATGACCGAAAAATTTCTTTTAAAATACTTTCCACTAGCCAAAATGGCCAAATTTAGGAATGAAATATCTACTTTTGTGCAGAATGACGTAGAAACATTATATGATGCATGGGAAAGATATAAGGATCTCCTGAGAAGATGTCCAAACCACGGATTACCTTTGTGGCTTCAAGTCCAAACTTTTTACAATGGTGTGAATTCTTCAGCGAGGCAAATGATTGACTCATCAGCCGGTGGAACTTTGAATAAAAAAACTCCTAAAGCTGCTTACGACTTTATTAAGGAAATGTCATTGAATACCTATCAATGGCAAATTACAAGGGCCAAATAGACAAAATCAGCCGGAGTTTTTAACATAGACGCATTAACAATGTTGTTAACACAGGTAGAGATGATGAATAAAAAGCTTGATAATTTATGTTCTTTGCAGGTACACCCGGTAATGCAATACGAAGCAATTGGGAATGTGTTGAATTCTGAGTACCCACCTTACCAACCAGAAGCAGAACATGAGCAGACAAACTATATAGGTAACAAGTTCCGATCTAATAATCCTTATAGTAACACTTATAACCCAGGTTGGAGGAACCAACCAAATTTTTCATGGGGAGGACAAAGAAATCAAGGAAATCAAAGGCAACAACTTCCTCCAAATTATCAAAATCAGCCATATCCACGAGAGAAGAAATCAAACCTAGAAGAGATGCTGACAGAATTCATGGCAACCACAGATTCTCGTTTCCAAAAGACTGAAGCAGCACTTGATGAACAACAAAAATCGATCAAAAGGATCGAAAATCAAGTTGGAGAACTTACTAGGTTAGTGGGACATCTCACAAAGTTGATTTTTGAATGTCAACAAGGACGTCTAGCAAGCAACACAGAAATAAACCCAAAAGAACAGATCTAAGCCATCACAGCTCAAGAGGGTACAAAGGTAGACGAGCCCACCACGGCACAAAAAACCAAGGAAGAAAAAGGTAAAATAGAGGTAGCACATGAAAAGCCAAAACCAAGAATCAAAGAATAAAAACCTCGCATACCTTATCTCGAAGCATTGAAAGGAGATGATTCAGAGGAACAGTTGGGTAAGTTTCTTAAACTTTTAAAGAAATTACATATTAACTTACCCCTTCTTGAAGATCTTTTCCAGATGCCAGACTCGAGGAAATTTTTAAGATAACTCTTGACAAACAAACGCAAAATAGATGAAGAGCACCATGTGGAACTAAACGCAACATGCTCGGCAATGTTACAGAATAGACTACCGTAGAAACAAAAAGATCCAGGGAGTTTTACGATTCCATGCTTAATTTGGTAGTTTAACTATTGATAATGTGTTAGCTGATCTAGGGGCAAGTATAAATGTCATGCCTTATGCATTGTTTAAACGACTAGGTCAAGGGAAGCCTAAACAAACTAGGATGAGTATTCAACTAGCTGATAAAACTGTTAGAATTCTTAGGGGCATTATTGAAGATGTTCTTGTAAAAATCGATAAATTTGTTTTCCCAGTAGATTTTGTTGTTTTAGACATGGATGAGGATAATTCAATCCCCTTAATTCTAGGAAGACCTTTCCTAGCAACTGCTAGAACTAAAATTGATGTTGCCACAGGTGAACTCATACTTTGCATAGGGGATGAATCGATTAAGCTTCAAGCTCTCGACTCAACCAGAACAACGGATGATGAAGGTTAGAAAGTCACTTTAATAGATAATCAAATTGTTCAACCTTTACTACAGGAAATATCACAAGGCATCAAACCTGAGCCAACTCATAGCCCCCAAGCCTACAAAGAAGAATCACACAAGAAACAAAACCTTAAGGTCGACGATTTAGAAGAACAAAAGATACAAGTCAAAGAAAAGCGGATCCACAAGAAGTAAAACCAGATGAACCGCCAGAAAAGCTCGTAGGGACATCAAATCACTTTAAAATAAGAGACCAGGTATTGTTAGACAAAGCCAATCCCCACATTACTTCAACAGACATGAGGGCAAAAGGAGAAATTCTTCTTAAGGTACACGATATCTTCCCACACAAAATTGTTGAGGTAAGCAATCCAATATTTGGCAATTTCAAGGTGAACGCTTCTCGACTTCAACTTTGTCATAAAAATAGAACTGTGCGCATGAGGAAGATATTCAAACCTTTAAACCTCCCTAAAATTTTCAAATACGAGGACAATCTAGCTTAAGACTATAAACGAGCGCTTCACAAGAGGTAACCCCAGTAGTAACTCAAGTTATTTTCAAATTTATTTTCAGTTTCTTTTCTTTACATCCTTCTTTTCTAAATAATTAGTTGTAAACTAACACAAAAGTACAGATTTTCAGGCCACACGATCGTGTCTGTGGCCGTGTGGACCACCGAACTACCACACTGACAGAGCAGAGGCCGTGCAATTCAGGCCAACCACTGTCAGACATCACGGGCCCAACCACCCTTCCCCACGGGCACTGACAGACTAGCACGGTCGTGCCCCTAAAATCGTGTGAAGCTACTGACTATCTCCCAACGGGTGTGGTCCGAGAAACGGGCGTGGGAGACTCAACACGCCTGTACCCACGGCCGTGCGATGCGGCCAAGGTCGACACTGACTACTCAAACATGGGCATGGCACATCAAGAATGTGCATGGGCAATGAAACACACTCCACACCATGGCTATGCGAGGTGGCCATGTAAATTGACACGCCCTTGGACCACGGGCATGGGAACGTGCCAGATTTAAAATTCTATTTAAATCCCACAGCCCTTCCCCTTCTTCCTATCTTTTCTCTTTCATTTTTCTTTCAAAATTTTCTTTCTCCGTAGGAAAAGTATCCAAGACTCTTGAGAAACACTAAAATCATGCCGAAGAAGTGGAAGAAGGCAAGCATAATCTCCCTATGGGAGACCGATTTACATAAGTTCATGTCGGCCGCTTCATTCAAACACCAAGCCAAGGGTCTTTGAGACCATATAGTTTTTACTTTCTTTTTCTCTTTTGCTTGAATTTCCTTCTCTTTTGAAATCTTATGTTTAGTTTAGTTTATTTTAATTCAATTTTTTAGTGTTAGGTTCGCCAGGCTTCTTGGGAATCACACCAACCACCACGATAACCTCTTCACATCCACTACCACCATCACATTCCCAACCTTAGTGTTGATTCCCACCTTGCGAACCATCCTTCAATAAGGACTTAACAGTCTATTTATTTTTTATTTTCACTTTAGATTGTTTTCTATTTTAGTTATTGCCTTCTTTCTTATCTTCATATATATATTTAGTTTATTTTAAATATGTCTTAATAATCCCTGCTAATTCTCTACAAGCTCCCCAATTTCTTCATCTAGCACAGAGATCATTGGTAGCCACCCCACCAGGACCGTAGAAAACGCCACCACTACCTCCTCCAACTACTTTCTACCACGACCACTGCCAACTCCCAGAGCCATCCAAAAATCAGGAATTCACTTTACCCTTTATCTTTTGATTTATCCCATAACTGTCATTAATAATCTTTGTACAATGAGGACAATGTACATCTTAAGTGTGGGGGGTAAAAGTGTCAAACTTTTTGCATTATTCTCAAAATCCTAAATTTAGTCTTGATTCGAAAGTGTTTTTTTTCATATTACTAATTAGGGTGAAATTTCCTTGATTTATGATTTTTATTGATATGTTTTAGATTAAGTCATAGTTAATTGTGCATTGATGATTAAATTTGAAGAATACTAGAGAATCAGGCATGGTAAGTCTACTTTCTAAAAATTAAAATTGGTGGGTCTTTCAACTGAATTTGAGTATTACCTTGAAATTTGGAATTTATAAGGATTGATGTCAAAAACACCCATAATTTTTGTGAGATTTTGAGCCTTATAGAGCATATATCCTTTTTCATGCTCACTTTATTGATTATGAGTGTGTCAAGTTTGAACTGTTATTCTAGAACTTGCCTCGTTTATACATGTCGAGGCCACACTTTTGATTTGATATACAAAGATGATAAAGGCACCTAGGATTTAACCTACTTACTCTATAAAAAGCCTACCTTCACAAATTAACCCCTAGTGAACCCCGTTGAATCCTAACAATCTTTTTATTACTCACCCACTAATATTAACCCAAAATCCCTTTGTATTTGTTATCACCCTTTCTTTTGACTACCCTTTAATCGAGGTTTGATTTGATTAAGTTACCGAATTATATTAGTTTAGTAGTTACATTTATCATTTATGATGTAATATTTTCGTTTGTTCTAAAAAAAGATTAGAGCATTTAAATTCCAATTGTTGAAGAAAAAGCTCGTATTAAAGTATTATCAAATTTTAAGTGATGAAAATACTCTTTATTATAGAGTAATTATCAATAGTCGTATTATTAGTTTTCATTCGATGTAAATATTCATATTTAGTTCATTGTTTCTAGTTAGGTAATTTGTCAATTAGTCTCGATTCTAACCTTTTCTTTAACCTGTATCCCTACCCTTAACCTTAGCCCCGTTGCAACCCTAATAAAGACCTTTTGATCTATGTATCATCTCATTTACAGTGGTGGAGATTTGATTTTTAGGCAAGCCTATGGGATTAACTTTTTAGGTTCGACTTATGAGTGCTTATTCATGAACATTAAACACTTTGAGTGATTTGAGTGAACCTTTAGTGAGGATGTCAATCCTTGTCAGTTTTGAATTAAAAGGTAATTATTCAGATAAGGGGGGACACCTATGTTTTCGTACTACAAAGGTATGACTTATCATGATTGAATCTTTAGGACTCTTTGAGTTGAATTTTCTATGTATAAATTATCTATGGATTATGATGAGACATTTTCGATAGGAATTATGAATTATGGAAAGTTTGTTTTAATTGTAAGTTGAGAATTTTTCTTGAGGACAAGCAAAAGCTTAAGTGTGGGGGTATTTGATAAACAGTAAAAGTAACATATTTTAATCCCACATTTAGTATGCTTTTGGATGATTTATCCCTGGTTTTATGTAAAAAGGTGCTCTTAATCATTTCTTTTCATGTCTTATACTCAGGAAAGCACCTAAGGATAAAAAGAACGTAAAACGGGCTTAAAACGGACCAAATTGGGCCAACCCAAGAAATCAACACAGCCTAGACTTCAAGCCACACGGCCGTGCTTCGTCAAATTACTTCACACGGCCATGCTACGATTTACACGGTAGTGCCCCAATCGACAGAATTGAGACACAGCCTGAAGACGATTTACACGGGCGTGTGCCATGGCCGTTCCCCTGCCATGGGAATGAGCAATTTCACTCGGATTTAGATGCTTGAAGCCAAAGAAACATACTCCTAAGTCTACTTAAACACCTTAATAGTAATTCTACTTGAATGGGGTACTTAGGAGTCAAGTAAAGCATCTAAAGAGCCTATATAAACAACCCAAGGTAGTCGTTCTAGAGAAGGGAGTTTTAGGCAGAGTTTTCTGCAAGAGCTTTTATTTAGGGAATTACTCGAAGATGGCCAGTTGATCCATCTCAAGAAGCCGGAGTTCTACTCAAGACGGGGGATCTCCTTTTCAATTCCTTCAGGGGGTTTTAGGGATTTCTTATCTTTTGTTTTATCTTTTCTCTTGAGATGTTTTCTTATTTTGTTATGAACTAAACCCTTCAGATACCTGAAGGGGATGAAACCTATGATAGATTTTGTTATTTGATTTCTAAATTATCTGATAAGTACTTAGTTTGTCCTTAATTATGTTCTTAATTTAATTTGATGTGCTTAGGTGGAGGAGGAATAGACCCTACCTAAAAGTAGATCTAGCATAATTAAGCGGAGTTGATCGCACGGCTAGAGATAGGGTCACGAGATTTTATTGGATTAGGGTGAAACCTAATATAGGAATCCATTGATCGATTTACTGCTTCCTTAGGGGGTTATTATAAGAGAACGAGAGTTTCACTAACTAACCTAAGGTTAGATGTTATTCGCCTCGAGAGAGGGTTTAATATAGGTTAGGGAGTCTCACGGATCAAGCTAAGTAAATAAGTCATATGAATTAAAAGTTATATAACAAGAGAAGTCATGGGTGGATTCTTCTTGAGGGTATTGTATAAAATCAACTGAGTTTTTCCACAGTATTTTTCTAAAGTTTAATTCTTTTGTCTTTACATCTAGTTTAGTTTTTTATTAGTTTAATGAACCAATCACTCCATATTTTAGGCTAAATAATAGAAAGAAAGTGAGTAGTAGTACTTTTCGGTTCCTTTGGGTTCGATAAAATAATCTTGCCTAAACTATACTATTTTCTGATAGGTGAACTTGCCTCAATCGTTGTCATAGTTAGTGTATAGGTTCGATCATTCTTTATAAATATTAAAACTCAACTGTTTGACACAAGCAGTCTCCAAGTTCGATCACATTCATTATAAATTTTAAAGCTCGATAGACACACGATGAAGTTTTTGAAAAACTTGATCGTGTGTCTATCGATCTTTAAAATTTATAATGAATGTGATCGAACTATAGACTAACTCGACAACGATTTAAGGCAAGTGTACCTATCGAAATGAAGATAGCTTAGGCAAGACCGAATTGTCGAACCCAAAGGAACTAAAAGTACTAATACTAACTTTCTTTTTATTATTTAACCTAGAATATGGAGTGATTGGTTGATTTAATCTAATTTAACGACTACTAAACTAAAGACTCAAAGACAAAAGAGAATGAATTTGGAAATAACTTGATGAAAAACTCAATTGATCACGATGATACCCTCAGGAAGAATCCACCTAGACTTCACTTCTTATCTAACACTGAACCATATGATTTATTCACTTAGTTTGATCTGTGAGACTCCCTAACGTATATTAAACCCTCTCTCGAGACTAATAACGTCTAACCCTAGGTTAATTAGTGGAACTCTCTTTCTCTTATAATAACCCCCTAGAATAGCAGTAAACCGATCTATGGATTCCCATATTAGGTTTCACCCTAATCTGGCAAAATCTCATCGCCCTATCTCTAGGCGTGCGATCAACTCCGCTTAATTATGCTAGATCTACTCTTAGGCAGGGTCTACTCCTCCTCCACCTAAGCACATCAGAATTTGGATTAAGCATGCACAATTAAGAATAAACTAATTATTTATCATATAACTCAGAAAATAATAACAAGATTCATCTAGGTTTAATCCCCTTCATGTATTTGAAGGGTTTAGTTCATAACTTTAAAATAAAACATCTCAAGAGAAAAGATAAAACAAAACATAAGAAATCCCTAAAACCCCCTGATGGAATTGAAGGAGAGATCCGCCGTGTTAAGTTGAATTTCATCTTCTTGAGATGGATCAACTGGCTATCTTCGAGTAATTCCCAGAATTGACTGCTCTGGCTTCGACTCTTTGGCCTAGCTCACCGCCCTCTTTCAGGATACACTTAGGGTGTTTATATAGGCTCTTGGAATGTTTTACTTGGATTCTAAGTGTCCTAATTTAAGTCTGCTTCTTACTCGGTGTTTGAATATGTAACATCCCAAACCCAGCCAAAACAGTACGACCTGATATGGAATGCTACTGGGAAAAAGGAGAAAAACGAATTTTTTTCTTTAAGAAAGTACTGTAAGCTTTGAAAACTGTTCGTTTGAGGTGTGGTTTTGAAAACAATAGTTTGTAGTTGAAAGAAAATTTCTGAGTTAAGTTCTATTTATCATGCTTGTTAATGTTTGAGAAAAAAACGGTTGTTTTTATGCCCTCATGCTTTGGAAAATCTTGTTTTTTTTTTTTTTTTACGTCTTTCATATTTTAAACATGGCAAGGATATATATAACTTAAGTGAAAATTTAAAGAATGGAACCTACAAAAAAAAAAATCCAAAATTTACCAAATGTTATAGCGGCCTTATTACATATTAAAATCCCAGAAGAGAATAGCAATTAATAATTTGAAAATAAAGTTTACTAAATTAACCCTGCATGGCCACCTCTAGTCCATACCAACCCCGTCCAATAAGTCACGAGCTACCTGCGATGTGTTAAGAAAATAGGGTGAGTCATCAAACTCAGTGTGTAATTAGACATCCATACTCCACAAGTGGGCTTGGGCCCCAGTCACCATACCATACATAAATAATCAAATGATAGCCCAACCCAACCTATTAATCGTCCTCTACACACCACTCTGTACATCCATCCTCATACATACCGGGGGATTTCTACAATCGACCCTCCATCCGATACACACCTCTTTGGCAGTCATGTTGACAGACACACGGCTCAAAGTCCACATAAGTGGTCTAGCCACTGAATCCACACGTGATTAAATCACCATATCCACAATGTGGCTTGAAGCCATCATTAATCGTGACAAAGTCACCCACATATACACTTCCCCTTTTCAATCATTTATATTCCCACCCATGCATATGTAACGTAATATAGCAAATATCCAACATGATAAACATACATATATATATACTCACATATATAATCATACTCAGATGCATCCACAACCATTTATCCACAATCATCACTATAAGTAGTAAACTAACCTTATTACTGATTACCCAACACAGGTAATACACCCACCACTGCCATTGTTTTTAGCTTTCAAGTAACGTATGTACGTGTATATTCATAAAAATTAAAGGAATGGTGTACTAATTACACACCTGAGAACCTGAAGAACTAGGCTATCGATCTTCCTAACGTCCTCACTCGAAGAAACTACAACGATCTACTTGTCTTTTTTTTAGACGCTAGCCCACACCCCGGTGGCCAATCCCGAACCGCTAAAACTACTCGCTTATTAAATTTAGGGTAGGGACTATGTGTCCAACCCTCTCTTTAACTGAATTGTACTCGATTCCATCAAATAAGATCTTGGTCAGAAGACCCGATTAAAACGTATATTCAGATATTAACGAACTACATAGAAGACTTTAATCCAATTCCCCTTACCAAATTTAACAGAACTTGGAGAGTCTCCACTGAACTAAGAGATTGTCGAAATCCCTACATGAACCCTTGTTAGATTCGGCCTAGCACTTATGGTCCAAGCAAGGTGGCCTTCGGCCGAACAAAAAGTGTACCCATCTTACCTTGAATAATCGAACCCAACTGATCCCTAATGCCCTCACACGGCTATGCATAAAAGGCACGAAATCAAGCCCTCCAAAGATTCGACCACACACAGGAAATAGAGTTAGACTCTTGGCTTCAGCAACCCAAAGAGAAAAGAGTAAGATCCAGTTAAAAGAGAACCCCCTTACCACTATTAGCAGAAACTGATTGGGAGAGTTGCACTAAACGAATGACAGCGCTTCTTCTAGCAATTGACCAATGAAGGAGTTACCACCAAAGAGATACTTGGCTTCGAATGATTCGGTTAAGGATGAGGCTCAAGGAAACAAAAAAATAAGAGAACGAATAAAGATGAAAAAGAGAGAAGTAGTGATGAATGGAAGATTTGGCCAAGGTTCCAATAGATAGAAGGGATATTTCGCTCTTGAAGTGAAAGTTTAAGATTATCAAAATGAAAAAGAAAAGAGAATAAGAGAGAGATGTGGTTTGGCTTAGAGAAGAAGTAGAGAGAAGAGAAGATGAACAAAAATGCACCAAATGGTCACTCTCACTTTCGGCTTTTTGCTATAGGAAATGAAAAAAGAAAAGAATGACTCTTGCTTGACACTTTTCGGCAAAGGAACTAGAGGAGAAAAGACACAAAAAGAAAATGATCACACTCCCTACCACAATACCTAATTTCGGCACCTAAAGCACCCTAGCCGAACCACTCCCCTCATGACCGAAAATCATCTCCTTAGAACCCCATATTCGGCCAACACTCACACCCCTCTCCTAATCCCTTATTGCTCTCCTAAATTTCCTCCTTCTCACTCATTCAAATAAGTTTAAATGATTCAACTCCTAATAATCCTCTCCACCACTTATTCAAAAATATTCGACCACTTCAAACCTTCCCCCTTAAGTGCCCGAGCCGAATCCATCTCCTATCTCTCCATGCGTAAAAATGAACTCCCAAAATGCTATCCCTGTAGCTCGAACCCCTTCCCCCTTTGAACTCCATTCTGACGCCACCACCAAAGCACACCAAGTAACGCCTCACTGCCACTACACCACCCTTCTCCTTGTGTCAATAACCACAGAATTAAATCCTTAATAGCCTAGCTCCCCTAGCTTTCCCCCCTAAAGCCTAAAATCAGAAACTAGTAAGGCTCAGGCTAAACCCCAAAGTTCCCAAAGCCCCCAAACACACTCAAATAGTCATGCAAAGCATACCAACACATACATACGAAGTAAAATACGAGACCCCTAAATCTAGGATGTTACAGTTCTACCCCCTTAAAGAAAATTTTGACCTCGAAATTACCTGGCCAAAAGAGATGAGGGTATTACTATCGCATTGCCTCCTCTAGCTCCCACGACACTTCTTCCAAACCATGGTTCCGCCATAAGACTTTAACCAAAGGGACTGATTTCCTCCGTAGCACCTTAATGTCTCGTTCCAAAATCTGGATTGGTTCCTCCTCATAGGACAAGTCTGGCTTTAATTTCACTTCCTCGATTGGAACTACGTGAGACGGATCCGAATGGTAATGTCTTAACATCGAGACATGAGACACATCATGCATATGCTTCAACTCTAAAGGTAATTCCAACTGATACGCTACTAGTCCCACTCGTTTCAAAACCCGATAAGGCCCTATAAACCTGGGACTCAGCTTACCCTTCCTTCCAAATCTCATCACCTTCTTCCATGGTAAAACTTTTAGGAAGACCCGATCACCTACCGTAAATTCTATGTCCTTCTGTTTTAAGTCCGCATACGATTTTTGTCTGTCTGACGCCTCCTTCAGTCGAGTTCGAATTACCTTAACCTTTTCCTCTATTTCTGCAATCATTTTGGACCCAAAATTTGGCGTTCGCTCAATTCTGTCCAACAAGTAGGAGTGTGACACTTCCGCCCATACAGTGCTTCTTACGGCGCCATCTGGATACTAGCTTGGTAATTGGTGTTATATGTGACTCTGCCAGAGGTAAGAATTCTTCCCAACTACCTCTAAAATCGATGACGCATCCTCTCAACATGTCTTCTAGGGCTGAATTACCCTCTCCGACTGACCGTCCGTCTGCGGATGAAATAATGTGCTAAAATCCATCTTAGTACCCAAAGCTTGATGCAATGCCCTCCAAAATCGCGACGTAAATCTAGGGTTCCTATTTGATATGATTGATACTGGTACCCCATGAAGTCTCACAATTTCTGCCACATACAGCTTAGCCAACCTTTGAAAGAATAGTCGACACGAACAGGTATGAAATGAGTGGATTTTGTCAACTGATCCACTATTACCCATACAGAGTCCTTCTTATTAGGCGTAAGGGGTAGCCCACTAACTAAGTCCATCGTGATTCTCTCCCACTTCCACTGTCGAATCCTCACCGGCTGTAACAATCCTGAAGGCAACTGGTGTTCGACTTTGACTTGCTGACATGTTAAACACTTTTCCACAAACTCTATAACTTCTCGCTTCAATCCGGGCCACCAAATCTATTCTTGTAGATCCTGATACATCTTACTTCCTCTAGGATGCATAGCATAAGGGCTACTATGCGATTCCTGAAGAATCATTTGCCTTAACTCCACATCCTTCAGCATGTAAACCTTTCCACAGAAACATAGAACTCTGTCGTTGTTCAAACTGCAATCCTCTATTCCCCTATCCTGTACTTGTAGAAGTCGAGCACCCAGAACATCATCCGGTAACTGTTTCTCTTTTACTTGACTTATCCAAGTCAGTTTCACTTGCAGTTAAGCTAATACACTCCCGTCGTCATATAAACTAAGATAAGTGAACATAGCTCTCAAATCGACACTACCTTCTGACTTAACGCATCTGCCACCACATTCGCCTTACCCGGGTGGTATTCAATCAAGTAGTCATAATCCTTCAACAGCTCCACCCACCTTCGCTGCCTCAAGTTCAGCTCCTTTTGAGTCAGCAGATACTTCAGACTCTTGTGGTTAGTGTAGATCACATACTTCTCTCCATACAAAGAATGTCTCCACACTTTTAAAGCGAAAACCACCGCAGCCAACTTCAGATCATGCGTAGGATAGTTAACCTTATGCGGTCTTAATTGCCGAGACGCATAGGCAACAACCTTTCCCTCTTGTATCATCACACAACCTAACCCCTTATGAGAAGCATCACAAAACACCACAAAATCTTTCCCAGCTTCAGGCTGAATTAAAACCAGAGCCTCTATCACAATCCTTTTTAGCTTCTCAAACTCTCTTGCTGCTTGTCTGTCCACACAAAAGGTACCTCCTTTCTTAACAACTTTGTCAAGGGTGCCGCAATTGAGGAAAAACCCTCGACAAACCTTCTGTAATAACCCGCTAATCCCAAGAAACTTTGAATCTTTGCCACAGACTTAGGTGGTTTCCAATCCAGCACCGCCTCGATCTTCTAAGGATCAACTCTTATCCCTTCGACAGATACTACATGCCCCAGAAAGGTGACTTTCCTTAACCAGAATTCGCACTTGCTAAATTTGGCATACAATTTTTTCTCCCTTAAAATCTGTAGAACTACCCAAAGATGCGCATCATGCTCCTCTTCTGACTTGGAGTATACTAGAATGTTGTCTATGAACACCACTACGAACTGGTCCAAATAGGGTTGGAAAACCTGATTCATCATAACCATGAACGCGGCTGGTGTGTTTGTCAATTTGAACGGCATTACCAAAAATTCATAGTGCCCGTAGCGAGTCCGGAAGGCCGTCTTATGAATATATGCTTCTTTTACCTTAAGCTGGTGATATCCAGACCTTAAATCTATATTCGAAAAGACTGAAGCCCCTTTGAGCTGATCAAACAGGTCATCTATCCTCGGTAGCGGGTACTTGTTCTTGATCATCAGCTTATTCAACTGGCGGTAATCAATGCACATGCGCATAGATCCGTCCTTCTTCTTTACAATTAACACTGGTGCTCCTCAAGGAGACACACTGGTCGAATAAATTCGCGATCTAACAACTCTTGGATTTGAGCTTTCAATTCAACCAGCTCCTTCGGTGCCATCCTGTAAGGGGCGATAGATACTGGAGCCGTCCCTGGCAGAAGCTCGATTCCAAACTCTACCTCACAATCCGGAGGCAACCCTAGAAGCTCTTCCGAAAAAAATCCATAAATTCCTTTACTGTCCTAACCTCTCCCACCGTTATCTCCTTTGCATCCAAGGCATTAACAAACGTCAAGAAAGCCATGCAACCTTTCTTCAACATTCTCTCTGCCTTGAGAGCAGATACTACATTAGACAAGTAGTCCCTCCTCTCACCTATCACCAAGACTTCATCATCCTCAGGAGTCTTTAACCTCATGCGCTTAGTAGCATAATCCAAGTTTGTACGATACCTTACTAACCAGTCCATGCCTAAGATCAAGTCAAATTCCCCAAATGGTAACTCCATCAAGTCAGTCGAAAAAACTGACCCCTAAACTTCTAAAGGCACACCTCTAAAGAGTTTATTTACCACTATTGATTGCCCTAAAGGACTAAGTACAGTCATCTCCCTAGAGGCAGTTTCAGGATTCATATTTAAGGTTCCAGACACCATACTAGCAATGTAAGAGTGAGTCGACCCAACATCAATTAGTGCAATAAAGGGTAACCCAAAATGAGAACGTACCCGTGATAAAGTCTGGTGCATCCCCCTCTTCACGAAGTCTGGCCGCATAAACTAACCCAGGCTGTCTAGCCTCAGTACCCCTTGTACCTCTGCCTGGTGTGCCACAACCTCGACCAAAACCATTCCCTCCTCGGTTTAGACCACGACCTCTTAGCATCTGTTGACCACCCCTTCTTGGCTGCACATACCCTTGACCTACCATCCGAGCCCTAGCCATATCTTGCGGACAATTCTTAATCAGATGATCCTTTGACCAACTCTTAAAACACTCCTTGTTTCTTCCCATAGCACTCCCCCGCATGTGACCTCCCACAATGAGCACACTGTCGAAATTGCCCAACAGCAGCTGGCGTAGTAATGCGAACAGGTCCATCAACCCTAAGCCTTTTCTAAAAATTTCCCGATGATCTAGATAGTCCATAGCTCCTCTTATTCTTGCCTCTGTCCTTATGTCTATTATGCTTCTCCGTTCGCTTAACCTCCTCAGCTATCTTAGCCTTATCCACCAAAATAGCAAAGTCCCTCTCCCACTGAGGAGCTATCAACACTCGCAGCTCATCTCGTAGCCTATCTTGAAATCTCACACAGTACTCGTAGTCGGTTGCTACAATCCCTCGGGCATATCAGCTTAACCTCAAAAATTTTGCCTCAAACTCGACTACTGACTTACCCTCTTGAACTAGATTCAAGAATGCCTTCCTCTGCACATCCACAAAATTGGCCCCAACGTACTTCTCTTGAAACTTCGTCTTAAAGAGATCCCAATCTACTCGGTCTATCGAAGTACCCTCTTTGATAGTGAGTCACCACTGGTAGCCCTCATCCCGAAGTAGAGAAATCGCACCCTTCAGTTTCTCTTCAACTGTGCAGTCCAAGTCATCCATAATCTTTTCGACTGCTTCAACCAATACTCAACCACGTTCGGAGCAACTCCAGAAATACCTCAAAACATTTCGTCTCTATTATCTCGGAGTCGCTCAGGGACGGACTTTTGAGTTGCTGCTCCTGCGCTCGCCCCAGCCACTCGCTCTAACATACACAGCATCGCCTGAGACACTGCATCGTCTCTACCTATTTGACCTTGAAACTCTACTTCTGCAGCAAGCGGTAGCGGTATCTCATTCCCTGACCCATGACCAGACCCTGCTGGTTCTGATACAGCCATCTAGCCTCTACCACATCCTCGTACATTATATCCACGTCCCCTACTACTCATCTTTCTAATAGCGTCTTAATCTGAATTGAAGAAATTTTATGCATTAGTATTTCTTTTCACTCAGTATTATCGAGTAGTTTTATGACACAAAAATTTTAAGTTGTTCCTTCGTAAAGCACATACATCTCTAAGGGTTTCTGTCTCTACAGTAAGCATTCTAAATTCAATCATCCATAACAATACATCATATAACCACCCTTCACAATTTATTTAATAGTCAAAAGACCTACCTAGTGGACCTGGGCCAGAACTCGAGTGCCATTCCTTCACAAGACCATTTCATGGAAAAATTCTCTTTAGGTTAACTGAAATACATGATTTGAAAACGTTGTGACCCTAAAACCCAAGGCTAAGTTAAAAATTTGGGCTTTGATACCAAAATTGTAACACCCGAAACCCAGCCCAAACACCACGACCGGATATGGAATGCTACTGGGAAAAGGGTGGAAAATAATTTTTTTTCTTTAAGAAAGTACTGTAAGCTTTGCAAACTGTTTGTTTGAGGCGTGGTCTTGAAAACAGTAGTTTGTAGTTGAAAGAAAATTACTGAGTTAAGTTAAGTTCTATTCATCATCCTGTTAAGGTTTATGAAAAAATGGTTGTTTTTATGCCCTCGTGCTTTGGAAAACCTTGTTTTTTTTACGTCTTTCATATTTTAAACATGGGAAGGATATATATAACTTAAGTGAAAATTTAAAGAATGGAACCTACAAAAAAAAATATAAAAATTACCAAATGTTATAGCGGCCTTGTTACATATTAAAATCCCAGAAGAGAATAGCAATTAATAATTTGAAAATAAAGTTTACTAAATTAACCCTACATGGCCACCTCGAGTCTATACCAACCCAGTCCAATAAGTCACGACCTACCTGCGATGTGTTTAGAAAAGAGGGTGAGTCATTAGACTAAGTGTGCAATTAGACAACCATACTCCACAAGTGGGCTTGGGCCCCAAGTCACCATACCATACATAAATAATCAAATGATAGACCAACCCAACCTATTAACCGTCCTCTACACACCACTCCGTACATCCATCATCATACACACCAGGGGATTTCTACAATCGACCCTCCATTCGCTTCACACCACTTTGGCAGTCATGCTGACAAACAGACTGCTCAAAGTCCACATAAGTGGTCTAGCCACTGAGTCCACACGTGATTAAATCACCACATCCACAATGTGGCTTCAAGCCATCATTAATCGTGACAAAGTCACCCACATATACACTTCCCCTTTTCAATCATTTATATTCCCACCCATGCATATGCAACGTAATATAGCAAATATCCAACGTGATAAATATACATATACATATATATACTCACATATATAATCATACTCAGATGCATCCACAACCATTTATCCACAATCATCAATGTAAGTAGTAAACTAACCTGACTACCGATTACCCAACACAGGTAATACACCCACCACTGCCATTGTTTTCAGCTTTCAAGTAACGCATGTATGTATATATTCATAAAAATTAAAGGAATGGTGTGCTAATTGCACACCTGAGAACCTAAAGAACTAGGCTATCGATCTCCCTAACGTCCTTACTCGAAGAAACTACAATGATCTACTTGTCTTTTTCAGATCTGGCCCACACCCTGGTGGCCAATCCCGAACTATCGAAACTGCTCACTTCTTAAATTTAGGGGTAGGGACTACGTGTCCAACCCCTCTCGTTAACTAACTGGCACTCAATACCATCAAATAAGATCTTGGTCAGAAAACCCAGTTAAAACGTAGATTCAGATAATAACGAACTACATAAAAGACTTTAATCCAATTCCTCACCGAATTTAATAGTACCCAAAGAGTTTTCACCGAACCAAGAGATTGTCGAAATACCTACATGAACCCTTGTTAGATTCAGCCTAACACTTATAGTCCAAACAAGGTGGCCTTCGACTGAACAAAAAGTGTACCCATCTTACCTTGAATAATCAAACCCAATTGAGCCCTAATGCCCCTCACGCTGGCTACAGACAAAAGGCACGAAATCAAGCCCTCCAAAGATTTGACCACACACTAGAATTAGAGTTAGACTCTTGGTTTCTGCAACCCAAAGAGAAAAGAGTAAGATCTAGTTAAAAGAGAACCCCCTTACCACTATTACCAGAAACCGATTGGGAGAGTTGGCACTAAACGAATGACGGCGTTTCTTCTAGCAATTGACCAATGAAGGAGTTACCACCAAAGAGATACTTGGATTTGAATGATTCGGTCAAGAGATGAGGCTCAAGGAAACAACAAAATAAAATAATGAATAAAGATGAAAAAGAGAGAAGTAGTGATGAATGGAAGATTCAGCCAAGGTTCCAATAGATAGAAGGGATATTTGGCTCTTGAACTGAAAGTTTAAGATTATCAAAATGAAAAAGAAAAGAGAATAGGATAGAGATGTGGTTTCGCTTAGAGAATAAGTAGAGAGAAGAGAAGATGAACAAAAAATGCACCAAATGGTCACTCTCACTTTTGGCTTTTGACTATAGGAAAAGAAGAAAGAAAAGAATGACTCTTGCTTGACACTTTTCGGCAAAGGGACTAAAGGAGAAAAGACTCAAAAAGAAAATGATCATACTCCCTACCACAACACCTAATTTTGACACCTAAAGCCCCCTAACCAAACCACTCCCCTCATGACCGAAAATCATCTCCTTAGAACCCATATTTGGCCAACACTCAGTCCCTCTCCCAATCCCTTATTCCTCTCCTAAATTTCCTCCCCCTCACTCATTCAAATAAGTTTGAATGATTCAACTCCTAATAATCCTCTCCACCACTTATTCAAAAATATTCAACCCTTCAAACCTTCCCCCTTAAGTGCCCTAGCCAAATCCATCTCCTATCTCTCCATGCGCAAAAATGAACTCCCAAAATGTTGTCCCTGTAGCTCGAACCCCTTCCCCCTTTGAACTCCATTCTGACGCCACCACCAAAGCACACTAAGTAACACCTCTCTGCCACTACACCACCATTCTCTTTGTGTCAATAACCACAGAATTAAATCCTTAATAGCCTGGCTCCCCTAGCTTCCCCCCTCAAAGCCTAAAATTAGAAATTCCTACTAAGGCTCAAGCTAAACCCCAAAGTTCCTGAAGCCCCCAAACACACTCAAATAGTCATGCAAAGCATACCAACACATATGTATGAAGTAAAATGTGAGACCCCTAAATCTCGGATATTACAGAATACACTTTGTAATATGTTTCTTTGGCTCAAAGTATCCAAATCTGAGTGAAATTGCTCTATCCCGCGACAGAGGCACAGCCATGGCACACGCTCGTGTAAATTGTGGTTGGGCCGTGTTTCGATTCTGTTGTTTGAGGCACGGCCATGTAAATCAGAGATCAGGCCGTGTGAAGTAATTTGATGATGCACAGTCATGTGGATTTACGTCTAGGCCGTGTTGATTTCCTCTTTGGCCCAAATTGGCCCGTTTCTCATTCTTTTCGTCCTCGGGTGCTTTCCTGAGTATAAACATGAAAAGAAAGGATTAAAAGAACCTTTTTACATAAATCAAAGGCTAAATCATCCAAAAGCATACTAAATGTGGGCCTAGAATATGTTACTTTTACAGTTTATAAAATACCCCTACACTTAAGCTTTTGCTTGTCCTCAAGCAAAATTCTCAA
This sequence comes from Gossypium rotundifolium, assembly GCA_025506655.1. NCBI lineage: Eukaryota > Viridiplantae > Streptophyta > Magnoliopsida > Malvales > Malvaceae > Gossypium > Gossypium rotundifolium. Next base: position 81,287,781 of record CP106723.1, read on the forward strand.
CTTACAATTATAACGAACTTTCCATAATTCATAATTCCTATCAATAATGCCACATCATAATTCATAGATAATTCATACATGGAAAATTTTAACTCAAAGACTCGTAAAGATTCAAACAATTCTAGATCATATATTTGTAGCACGAAAAGTATAGGTGTCTCCCCTCTTCTAAATATTTACCTTTGATTCAAAATCAACAAGGATTGACATCCTCACTAAAGATTCACTCAAATCAGTCAAAGTGTTTAAGGTTCACAATTAAGCACTCAACAGTCGAACCTGATAAGTTAATCCCAAAGGCTTGCCTGAAAATCAAATCTCCACCACTATAATATGAGATGATACACAAATCAAAAGGTCTTTAAAAGGGTTGTAACGGGGCTTGGGTTAAAAGGTGTGGATAATGGCTGAATTAGAAGGGTTAGAATCAAGATCGATTTTGACAAATCACGTAACTAAAAACAATGAACTAGAAAATAAATGATTACATCAATTGAAACTTTGAAACTAATAATACTACGAGCTTTTTTCTTTGATAATTGAAATTTAAGTGTACAAGCTCACTAATACTGAATATACTTTGATTTTTTGATTTTTTTTTTTTTTGAACAAACTACATAATAAAGAAAGAACTTTATCAATTGAAATAAACTAATTAGGCAACTAATCAAATCAATTCTAGATATAAGGGTAGTCAAAAGATTGGTGAGAACAAATTCAAAGGGTTTTCGGGTTAATATTAAGCGGATAATTCAATAAAAAAGGTTGTTAAGATCAACGGGGTTCACTAGGGGTTAATTATGTAGGTAAGCTTTTTAGTAGAGTGAATGGGTTAAAATCTAGGTGCCTTTATCATCTTAGTATATCAAATCATTAATGTGGTCTCGACATGTATAATCGAGGCAAGTTCTAGAATAACAATTCAGTGTTGACACACTCATAATTAATAAAATGAGCATGAAAAGAATATATGCTCTATAAGGCTCAAATCTCACAAAAAATTATGGGTATTTTACATCAATCCTGTAAACTTCAAGCTTCAAGGTAATATTCAAATTCAGTTCAATAACATATGAAATTTCTAATTTTTGAAAAAAATAGACTTATCATGCTTGATTCTCTAGTATTCTTCACATATAAATCATCAATGCACAATTATCAATGACTTATTCAAGAGCTTATCAATAAAAATCATAAATCATCAGAAATTTCATCCTAATTAATAATATGAGAAAATTTCTTAGGGACAATACTGAAATTCAGGATTTTAGAATAATGCAAAAAGTTAGGTACTTTTGCGCCCCCACACTTAAGATGTACATTGCCCTCAATGTACAAAGATAGATAAATAATTATGTGATAAAATAATCAAAAGATAAGGGGAGAAGTAACACTTCCTGAATTTTGGATGATTTCGGAAGTTGGCATCTTTGGTGGTAGAAAGTAGGTGGAGGAGGCGGTGGTGGCATTTTCTATGGGCCTGGTGGGGTGTCTACCGATGATCTTTGTGCTAGATAAAGAAATTGGGTAGCCAGCAAAGATATAGCCAAGAAATCTAAAGAAACATTAATAATATACTAATACTATAATTAAAGACAAAGGAAATAAAGAGAAGGAGACTAAAAAGAAAACTGAAATTGAAAGAAAAGACTAATGGACTAAGGAGTCCTTATTGTTGGATGGTTCGCGAGGTGGGTGTGACTTCTAAGGCTGTGATGCATGATTCCCAAGCAGCCTTTAGAACCTAAAACCAAGAAACTAAAAGAATTTAAAATATATTAACCAGAAGAGAATTATAGATAAGTAGGATAAAGGGGAAAATAAACATAAAAAGGAATTTAAATGGTCTAAAAGACCCTTGGCTTGGTTTTTGAATGAAGCGGCCGGCATGAACTTATGTGTTGGGGTCTCCTTTAAGGAGACAATGCTTTCCTTCTTACGCTTCTTCGGCATGATTCTAGTGTAGCTCAAGAGTCTAGACACTTTTTTTAAGGAAAGAAAGAAAAAAGAAAGAAGAAAAATGAGAGGAGAAGGAGGAGGGCTGTGGGGTTTAAATAGGGTTTCAAATCTGGCACGTTCCCACGCCCATGGACCGAGGGTGTGTTGAATTACACGGCCGCATTGCACGGCCGTGTGTCTAGGCGTGTTTACTCACCCACGCCCGTTGTACAAGCCCATTTTGCCCGGCCCAAACCCAAAACCCAACAAACCCAAATCAAACCTAAAGGCCCAAACAAAAAAAATCAAGAAACCCTAGCCCCTAAGATCAGCACCGAACCTACCCCCTAGCATCTGACTTCTGACCCCTGGCCTTCTGACGCTGTCTGCAGCCACCAACCACCGCCCATGTCACGTCCATCGCCCTCAAGTTGCACCTGCAAGAGAAAACATGGAAGCAAATAGATTAAAAAAATTGTAAAAGATGGCTATATAAGCCGTTTCAAACAATTGTATAAGAAATTTTTTTTTCCCTTTTTAAGCAATACAAAAAAGAAAACAGAAAAACAAACAGATTCAAGCACTAAAAAGGGCAGAGATCAAGCAATAAAAAAAAAGAGATGATTTTATATTTGTTTACACTCTTTCATTCGTGTTTCAAATCTTTTTTATTTATTAATCAACCCAAATACACATACATAAATATTTTTTTAAAAAAAAAATACCTTTTTTGTGAAATTTTGAACACCGTGAACGGTGGTCGGTGACAACAGCCGTGACGACAGAGAACGACATCTGACGAGTCGAACAACGTCGTGAACGTAACTCGCAGAGAGAAAAAAACAAAAGATTAGAAATTTTTTTTAGATGCAAGTGAAATGAATTTTTTTTCTGATTTTTGGACCTTATATAGCCCCTCAAAACGACGTCGTTTTGGGGTTGATCTTAAAGCCCAAAATGACGTCGTTTCACCCCTAAGATCCGTGATGTTGACCTGACCCGCCTCAAGATCCGTGTGATTTTTCATTGGTTGGGCAAATTGCCCTTTTGGCCCTTCCGCATTTTTAGTATTTCAAATCAAATTTGCAGTATTCGTACATTGGCCCTGAAATTTTGCACGGTTTCACGATTTGGTCCTTCCTCAAACGCCGCATTTAACTTATTGGGGAATATTACCTCTTTGGTCCCTCATCTTTTATGCGCATTTCTAATTTAGTCCCCAAACCCTATTTTATTTACAATTTGACCCGAAACTTTTGTTTTTCATGCAATTTAACCCATTTTTCAATTATTTTGCAATTTTTGCAACTTTTACTATTATTTAATATTTTTATCATTATTATTATTATTATTATTATTATTATTATTACTTCCACTTGTATTTTATTATTGTTTATTTTACTTATTCTTTTGTACTTTCTATTATAGTTTTCATTATTTTTCCTAGCAATATATTGTTATTTTATATTTAAGTTATTATTATAATCATTATTAATATTCATATTAACATATTGTTATTATTTTCATTATTATCATTATTTTATTTTTAATAATATTATTATTATAATCATTGTCATCACTTTATGTTCGCTAATATTTTGTTGTTGTTGTTATTTTTAACATCTTTTCATTATCTTTATTTTATTATTACAACACTACTACTATTTTATTTTCATTAATATTATTATTATTATTATTATTACTATTATCATTATCGTTACTATTATATTGTTAGCATATTATCCTTCCCGATATCTCAGTTTTATAACAATCGACATTCCATATTAGCAATTCGAGTGGGTCGAGCCCTAACTTATTGGGTTCCGATTTTTCTGGTTTAAGCTAAACAATAGAATGTCCCTTTTAAAAATCTCAATTCAAATTTTGAACAAAACACTTAATTCCAAAAATTCAAAATGTCGCGCCTTAACTTATTGGACTCGACATCTATATACCTCGGATAAGTTTTTTAAAAAAATAGGGGCAATATTCCTAATTTGGACCTTCGAGAAAACGAGCCCTAACTTACTGGGTTCTGACCTCTCATTTGACAAATGACGAGGGATCCTTTTCAAATATAAAACCAAGTTTTTAAAGGCAAGCTTAGTTTCGGAAGTCTAAAGTATCACGCCCTAACTTACTGGACATGGTGCTTTATCTCTTCAAAAATAAGAGAGCCTTAACGTCCCTTCCGATCCCTTCAAATTTTGAAAGTAAAAGTATCTATTTTCGAATCGTTTCAAAGTTTTCAACGTTAGGACATCGATTAATCAATTTGGTACCAATTTTGGGCGACGAGGTGCTAACCTTCTTCGTATGTGAATCGACTCCCAAACTCATTTTCTGGATTTCGTAGACCAAAATCATTGTTTTGTTAAAAACAACTATTTTACGGGGTGACCCGATCACACCTCATCAAAAAAGATTGGTGGCGACTCCCTTCCTTTTCGTTTTCAAAACCCTCGAGTCAACCACGTCGTTTCCTGTCTTATCAAAAAATGGTTACGACAGCTTGGCGACTCCGCTGGGGATACGAGGGTCAGGCCATAGATTGATTAATTTTTGTCCTTTTGATTAAAATTGGAAAATGGTTTCAAAAAATCATGCTTCTTTTAATGCACTTTCAATTTTGGGTCTCGTAAATACTTTGGCATTGCATTGCATGGCCGTTGTGGTCACACCCTTTAAGTGGGAGCGAGAAGCTATGCCTTCGTGAGGTTTTCACCTCCGCATGGGCTAGTGGACTGCTTTCGGGATACATCCGTACCTATGTCTTCGTGAAGTTTTCACTTCCGCATGGCCATAGGGAAATGTATTCCCCTGAACCGAGCTCGGTCCATATGATCCTATAATAGGTGAGGATTGAGGAATCTGCTGGTTCGAGTACCTTAAACTTTAGAACTCAACCACATGTAAAGAGCCTAAGAACCCACCCCGAGATGAACTATGCCAAACCTTAGTAGTTACCCAGATAGGCGTTTGTGTATTTTACATGCTTTATATCTCATTCTGTGGTACAAATTGATGATGTTTTATTTCCTCTGCATGTCATTTCCATTTTTATGAGGCATCGATTCACGGTCTGTTTCTGAGTTAGAGAGCTGGTTATGGAAAGAAAATTCCTTGATAAAGTAGAAGACAATGCGACCATCTGTACATGGTCAGAGCAAAGCCAATTAGAAAAAGGGGACAGCTTAGCTGAGGGATATGTGTCAGAATTATGAGATTTTACCAATATCAGTGTCATGCAGAATGAACTCCAAGAGTTGAAAGAAATATGGACCCAGTGGGATGACGAGGCAAAGCAGTTGTTCTATAGTACCTACGGTGATCTACCATACTTGCTTGATGTCAAAATAGATAAGCACCTATTCTGAGCAATTACTCATTTCTAGAATGCTGCTTATAGCTGTTTCTCATTTGGGAAAGTAGATTTGGTTCCCACGTAGTGGAATACACGACCTTGCTATGTTGTTCGAGAATTCAAGTTGATAAAGCTTATTCCAAAGTGGTTAATAGCCCGACTTTTACGAAGAAATTGATGAATATCATGGGAATAAGCGACCAATGGGTTTAAGCTAGAATGTAGAAGAAAGGCGAGGGTAAATATATACCTTGGATATAATTGAGGGACTTGATCCTAACGAATCCTGATGCAAAGAAAAAGATTGACGTCTTGGCCTTGTGTATTTATGGTTTGGTGATCTTCCCAAAAGCCCAAAGACACATTGATGAAGCAGTTATTGATTTGTTCAGCTAATTAGACAAAAGGGTCACGCCTGTTCCTGCCATCTTGGCTGAAACATTCAGGTCCTTGAATTTTTGTCAGAGAATAGGTGAAGGCAGATTTATTGGATGTACACAGTTGTTATTGGCTTGGTTCCATAGTCACTTCTGGAAGGTGGATAAAGTGTCTTATCAGTTTTTGTCGAAGAATTACTCCCCGTTGAAAGAGATAGTAGCTACGCCTAGGAGAGAAGACATGTCTGAAGAAAACTGGATAGCGCTCCTCCAAAACCTTCAAGAAGATGACATCGAGTGGAAGGCTCCTTGGATGATTCTCAACAAGGTCCTTTATCGTTGTGGAAACTTATTGGGTTTCTCATCGAATTTGGGGTGCCCTTTGCACATGCCCTTTCTTGGTCCTAATACAAGATAGCTCAAGGCAGTTTGTAACAATGACATATGGGCTAGCTCAATGTGAGTTCTCATACGAAGGGGGGAGCTATAAAAAAGGGTTAAAGAGATCTCCAGTGCTTGGAATCAGATTCATAGTATGAGAAGATTATCCGCAGGCCCGAGGACGACCCCAAAATACAGTGAATAGGGGACTAGGAGAATCAATGATAACATCCCCGAGCCAAATCTAGAGGGCGCCCGATCGAGAGAAAAATGCTTGCGAGTGGTCCCGTCAGAATTAGAGATTGTGAAACAAGATTTTGAACAGATGAGTTCAGAGCTTGGAAAAAGGATAGAAAAGCTAGAAGAAGAAAAGATGCTCCTCCAATTAGAGGTGGACGGGCAAAAATCGAAGGTTGAGAAACCTAGAAAAGAAAAATGGAAGGTAGAGGAAGACCGAGATAACTTGAAGATGAAATACAAGAAGATTCGTCTGACGATAAAAAATGCTAGATTAGGAAAAACTTTGGAGCAGCGACGACAAGAGATCCAAGAAGAAAAATTCAGAGTTAGCAATTGGGAGAAAGAGTTTCAAGAAATGCAAACACAAAAAGAGGCCTTAGAGAAGGGCATGATAGAAAACCAAAAGGAGAAAAAGGGACTAAAAGCTAGAATAGCTGAGCTTGAGCGGTCTTTGCACCACTACCGGAGTAAAGACTCGAAAAGGAAATTGAAATCAAGTCTGAACAAAATCAAGGAAATGAAAGATATGGTTGAAGAGCTAGAATCGGCATTACACAGTAGTGAACTCTGGATTGAGCTTCTGGAAATAAGAGACAGGCGCTGGGAGGAGGAGCTTCGCCATTCTTGTGAGCAAGTCAGAAGCCAGGATTACCTCATGGGTGAAGTGATAATCCAGATTCGAGAGGTAGCTGATCACCTACAGACTTTGGCTGCAGAGGCTGACATATTGAGCGTGAGATATGAGCTACAACTGGGTTGTAACCAAGAGCTAATCTCTTTGCTTGAGAAAATCAAAACCTTAGGCCATAGGGCGAAAGCATATTTGTAGTCTGTTTTATGTAAAGGGTTTTGTTTTCTAATAAAGTTTCCTAAAATGAAGTTGAATCTGAATCGATGCCTTCTTCTTGCATTCATGCATTTGTATTGCATGCATTTAGGGTCTATAAAAAGAGCCTAATTAGTTAAAGTTATAACAAAAGAAAAAGAGAAGGGGAGAGAGAGAAATCTGAAAACTAAACACCCTTACGATACACGTGCTAAGTCAAAGAAAATGGATCAAAGGTTAGAACAATTCTAGAAGGACTTGCAGGATCAGATGCAAGAACAAATGACAAAACTCCAACAAGAAATGAGGGACCAGATGTTAGAGGCTCAACGGAACATGATGGCCTAAATGAACTTGATGATGAATGGGATAACGGACAAAGGGAAAGGCCCTGCAGTTAGTACTGGAGAAGAAAGTGAAGGCCATCCCCCAGGATTCACTCCACCTCACGTCCATGTAATGCAAAAAGGATATTCTCAAGGGGAACCCACAGGCTTGGAGCAACTACCCGCACCACCTGCTCATCTAGGGCAAGGTATATTCACATCGAACCTCGCGGCTAGTCCTGCTGATCCAATTGTTCCAAATTTGGATGGTCTAGTAGAAATAGCCAGGTTGAAAATGGATGATCATAATATCTATAGGAGCTTAAAAGAAAGGCTCAAGGCAATAGAAGGTACTGAAGTCTTCTCTGCACTGAGTGCCAAGGAACTTAGTTTGGTGCCCGATCTAGTTCTGCCTCCGAAATTTAAAGTACCTGATTTTGAAAAATATGATGGGACGAGATGTCTAAAGGTACATCTCATCATGTTTTGTCAGAAGATGACTGGTTATGTGACTGAAGACAAATTGCTAATACACTATTTTCAAGATAGCTTGGTTGGATCGGCCGTTCGATGGTATAATCAACTCAGCAGAGAAAGGATCCGATCATGGAAGGACCTAGCATCAGCATTTTGTGAACAATACAAGCATGTCTACGACATGGTGCCTGATCGACTAACATTGTAGATGATGGAAAAGTAGAACCCCCATTAACCAAAACTGAGATAACGGTCCTCTTTATCAACACTTTGAAAGTGCCATTTTATGATAAGTTGGTAGGAAATGTCACAAAAGACTTCTTCGATATTGTAATATCTGGGGATCTTATAGAAAATGCCATCAAGAGCGGAACGATGGAAGGCCCCGAAAGTTCAAAAAGGGCAGCCCGATAAAGAAAAAAGAGGTAAAAACTCATATGGTAGGGACTGAGAGCCACTATGCTTCTAATCCGTACCCAACCCAATCACGACCTTAATACCACCCACCTCCAAACTTCTATTTTCCTCCTCAAAGCCTCTACTATCAAGCACCTCCTCCTTACCCCGTTTTCACTACAAATAACCAAAGACCATTCACTATATTCCCACAAAATACTATACCTACTCAAAGCCAACCCAAAAACGAACAATGATCGACAAAACCCAATCCTAAGAAACCCCAATTTACCCATATCCCTGTGTCGTATGGAGAGCTATGCCCAAAATTACTAGAAAAACAATTAATACCCCCATATAATATGGCACCATTAAAACCTTCACACCCAAAGTGGTACGATCCTAATGCTAGTTGCATGTACCACGCTGGAAACCAGGGGCATTCTATAGAATATTGTCTAGCCTTTAAAAGAAGGGTTCAAGGTCTTATTGATGTAGGCATTTTACGATTTGATGGTGTTAGTAATATGGCTAAAACCGCTCCCTAACCATACTAAAGGGAACGTGAGTATGGTGATGAAGAAGGACGGGTGGCGAGCCAAATGTTGTGTTGCTGAAATAAATACACCTTTGTGGAAGGTATGGGAAATAATGATTGAGAAGGGTTAGTTCTGTCCCCTCAATAGAAGTTTCAAGGAAGAAAGTACAAAAGGTCAAAGTTTTTGTGTCTTCCATGGTATAGAAGGGCATTACATCCAGTCTTGTGAGGAATTCAAAAAATTACTTCAAGAAAAGATGGACAATAAGGAGGTCGAGATCTTCAACAGAATAGAAGAGGCTGATGAAGGAGAAATAAGCACCTCTGATAATCAACCATCAGCTATCCCTTATAGTGCCGATCGGCCTCTGGTGATTTATTATGAGGTCAAGAAGAAGGAAGTCCAACCAAAAGTAGTTATTGAAGTGCCATCTCCTTTCCCTTACAAGTACAACAAAGTTGTACCATGGAAATATGATGTCAATATTTTCATGCCTGAAGGTGAAAAATCCAAAGCTACGACTGGAAGTGTTAGCAAAGTAGGACACTTTACCTGCAGTGGGAGATGTTATTCTCCTGAGGTGGTTGAATCAAAGAAAAAATTCATTGACTCGAATCAGAAAGGAAAGGCGCCAATGCATGGTGCTGAGGTTGATGTTGAAATACAGTCTGAGCAAAAAATTAAAAGACCTGTGAATGAGGATGAAGCATATGAATTCTTAAAGTTCATCAAGCACAGTGAATATAACGTCGTGGAGCAGTTGAACAAGCAACCAGAACAAATCTCGGTATTATCCCTACTGTTGAATTCAGAGCCACATCGGAATGCTTTTTGAAAGTGTTAAATCAAGCGTATGTGGCGAGCAATGTATCTGTTGAAAAGCTTGATAGGTGGGTGAACAACTTGAATGCGGATAATTTCATCTCTTTCAGTGATGATGAAATACCACCAAACGGCAGGGGTTCTGTAAAAGCATTGCACATCACAACCAGTTGCAAAGGCTATATAATACCGAATGTGCTTATTGACAACGGGTCTGCACTCAATGTCATGCCCTTGGCCACGCTTTCCAAGATGCCAGTTGATATGTCTCATCTAAGGCCTTGTCATTCCACAGTAAGGGCATTTGATGGGACATGACGAGAAGTCATGGGAAAGATTAAAATTCCTTTAGAAGTGGGCCCATGTACATATGATATCGAGTTCCAGGTGATGGATATCACGCCCTCGTATAATTGCCTTTTAGGGAGGCCTTGGATCCATTCTGCTGGGCAATTCCTTCATCTCTCCATCAAAAAGTAAAGTTTATCATGGATAGCCGCTGATCACGATCCTTTGGTGAAGAAGATATTGTTGCATCCGTCTCGACGCACCCTACATCGAAGTAAACAAAGATGCAGTAGAATGTTCTTTTCATTCTTTCGAATTTATCAATGCTACATTTATTGCCGAAAGAAACAACATTCTAACACCCAAGCTATCAAGGAATACCGAGATGGGAATTAAGCTGACTGTGGGAAAGGGAGTCCGTGCGAAGAAAGGTTAGGGAAGAAATCAGCAAGGGATGGTTAGAGCACTAAAACCAGTAAATCACAAGGCTTGATGCGGTTTAGGATCCAAGCCGAATATGTGACAAAGAAGAAAACAGTTGCAGAAAGATCAAGAATGGAGGATTGCAAGAGCCTCAGGTCGGGATTTGGAATGGGAGCCCATAGCGTATCCTCCTTCGTCAAAAACATTTACATCTACAGGAATGATGTACCCAGGGCGAGATAATACACAAAGCACGATGTTATGGATTGAAAGGGGTCTTCAGAATGTCAGTATAAATGTTGTTGACAAAGGGGATAATGCAATTGAAGATGTTTCAATGATACGCCTTGTCCTCCGGATTCATTTTGAACAATTGACCGCTGTGGATCTTCTTGTAGTTTCTAAGTCCTCTCAGAGTAATGCTCAATGTTAACTCTCTTTTTGTTTGCCCCCAAGTAATAGTGGGATTCTTTTGTAAGAGCTTATGTTTTCTCTTTATCATTTAAATGAACGTTAATGGAGATGCATTTTGTCATAGTCTTTTCATTCTTGTAAACTTCATAATTATTCCCTTTTCTCAGAGCCTGTCCTTACATGTACCTCATATCATGCCATAACATTATGTTTGTTTGGTTCCAATACTTTGATGCTCCTCTATAGTTTTCTTTTCCATTCACCTTTCAGGTGTTCAGATACTAACGACATGAACAATCTCGTTACAAGTCCTGAGATCGATTTTGAGAAAGCTATTTGTGTAGGAGAATGCGAAGCTGAGGAAGATGCTGAAGATTATGTCTTGTCTCCTGACTTACTAAGAATGATAGAACAAGAAGATAAACATATTTTACCCCATCAAGAATCTATTGAGACGGTGAATTTAGGAAATGAAGAAAAGAGGCATGAAGTGAAGATTGGGACCTCCATTTCAGAGAAGACCAAACATGATTTGATCGCCTTGCTTCGTGATTACAAAGATGTATTTGCATGGTCGTATTAGGATATGCCAGGGTTAAACGAAGATATAGTGGTCCATAGACTCCCACTGAAACTAGAATGCAAACCCATTCAACAGAAGCTAAGACGAATGAGACCTGAAATACTGTTAAAGATAAAAGAAGAAGTCAAGAAACAATTTGATGCTGGCTTCCTACAAGTCGCCAAATACCCAGAATGGGTAGCTAACATAGTCCTAGTACCGAAAAAAGATGGCAAGGTATGAATGTGTGTGGATTATCGTGATCTGAATCGAGCAAGTCCTAAAGATAATTTTCCCTTGCCCCACATTGATACATTGGTGGATAACATAGCAAAACATTCATTGTTTTCTTTCATGGATGGATTTTCGGGTTATAATCATATAAAGATGGCTCCTGAAGATATGGAGAAAACCACATTCATGATGATGGGGAACATTTTGCTACAAGGTTATGCCATTTGGATTGAAGAATTCCAGGGCAACATATCAAAGGGCTATGGTGATGTTGTTCCATGACATGATGCATAAAGAAATAGAAGTCTACGTCGATGATATGATTGGCAAATCTCGGGGGGAAAGAGAGCATGTTGAGAACCTCAAGAAGTTGTTCGAAAGACTAAGAAAGTTCCAGCTAAAGCTTAATCCAGCCAAGTGTACGTTTGGGGCTACCTCAGGAAAATTACTAGGCTTCATCATCAGTGAGAGAGGTATTGAGGTTGATCCATATAAGATAAAAGCCATACAAGAACTACCACCTCCGTGCACACAAAAAGAAGTCAGAGGATTTTTAGGGAGGTTAAACTACATTGCTCGATTCATTGCTCAACTTACCAACCAGTGTGACCCAATTTTTGACTCCTTCGAAAACACAATCCTAGAGAATGGAATGAGGAGTGCCAAGTGGCTTTTGATAAAATGAAACAGTATTTGTCTAGCCCTCCGGTGCTAGTACCGCCAACTCTCGGGAGACCGTTAATATTGTATTTGACCGTGTTTGAAAACTCAATAGGTTGCGTGCTGGGGCAACATGATGAGTTTGGGAAAAGAGAAAGGGCAATTTACTACCTCAACAAGAAGTTCACGGAGTATAAAGCAAAGTACCCATCAATTGAAAAATTTTGTTGTGCTTTGGTCTAGGTAGTTCGAAGGCTCAGACAATATATGTTGTATCATACGACATGGTTAATTTCAAAGCTGGACCCAATAAATTACATGATGGAATCATGTGCACTCCCAGGAAGAATGGCACGATCGCAGATCCTACTATCAGAGTACGATGTCATATACGTGAGTCAAAAGTCGATAAAGGGGAGTGCGATAGCTGACTTCTTAGCAACTTGAACAACAGAGGAATACGAGCCATTGAGATTTGATTTCCTAGACGAAGACTTGATGTGTATTACAGAAAAAGAGTGTGAGTCGTCAAAAGAGAAATCATGGAAGATGAGCTTTGACGGTGCATCAAATGTATTGGGGTGTGGGATTGGAGCAGTCCTAGTATCACCAGAGGGGAACCATTATCCGCTCACTGCCAGATTAAATTTCTTCTGTACCAATAATGTTGCAGAATATGAGGATTGCATCATGGGACTTTGTGCAGCCATTGAACGAAACATCGAAATCTTGAAAGTGTACGGGAACTCAGCGTTGGTGATGTACCAAATCTATGTAGATTGGGAAGTGAGAGATTTGAAGTTGGTCAAATATCACGATCTTGTTGTGGAGTTGGTCAATGGGTTCAAAGAAGTGACTTTTAATTACTTCCCACAAGAAGAAAACCAATTGGCTGATGCCCTGGCCAATTTGGCCTCAATGTTCAAAGTAAACAGAGAAACGAAAATAATGCCTCTCCAAATGAGCATATATGAGATCCCTACACATTGTTTTAACATTGAAAAAGAGACAGATGGACGACCATGGTTCCACGATATCTTAGAATATGTCAAGAATTCAATATATCCCGAGCAATCAAATGAGAACGACAAAAGAACAATCAGAAGAATGGTGGTGGGATTTGTTCTTGATGGGGACATCCTATACAAAAGAGGAAAAGATCAAGTGCTCCTGAGATGCGTGGATGATGTTGAAGCCAGGAAAATACTTGAAGATGCCCACGAAGGAACTTGTGGAACGCATGCCAATGGTTTCACTATGGCTAGGCAGATTATGAGACTCGATTATTACTGGCGGACGATGGAAAGTGACTGCATTAGTTACACATGAAAGTGCCATAAATGTCAAATTTATGGTGATAAAATTCATGCAGCCCCTTCGCCCCTTCATGTCATGACTTCTCCGTGGCCTTTTTCTATGTAGGGCATGGATGTTATAGGGCCAATTTTCCCAAAAGCTTCTAATGGACACCGATTTATTTTTGTGGTCATAGATTACTTCACAAAATGGATAGAAACCACTTCGTTTGCTAATGTGACAAAGACCACAGTTTGCAGGTTCTTAAAAAAAAATCATATGTCGATACGGTTTGCCTGAGAGAATCATTTCGTACAATGGTTTGAATCTGAGCAACAAGATGATGAAGGAAGTGTGTGAGCAATTTTAAATAAAGCATCATAACTCCTTACCCTATCGCCCAAAGATGAATGGAGCAGTAGAAGCTGCTAACAAAAATATTAAGAGGATTATTGGGAAAATGACCGAGACATATAAAGACTGGCACGAGAAGCTACCATTTGCTTTGTACGCATATCGGACATCTGTGTAAACATCTACGGGAGCAACTCCTTTCTCTCTGGTCTATGGAATGGAAGTTGTGCTGCCCATCGAAGTTGAGATCCCCTCTCTACGAGTCTTAATGGAGTCAAAACTAGAAGAATCAGAATGGATTCGAGCTCGATATGACCAGCTAAACCTTATCGAAGAAAAATGCTTGAAGGCGATCTGTCATGGACAAATGTACCAGAAGAGAATGATCATGGCCCATGACAAGAAGGTGCAGCCAATAGAATTTCGCGAGGGAGAACTTGTACTGAGAAAGATTCTCCCAATACAAAAAGACTTATTCTCCCAATACAAAAAGACTTTCGAGGAATATGGGCACCAAATTGGGAAGGGCAATACGTCGTAAAGAAGGCTTTCTTAGGTGGAGCTTTAATTCTCACTGGGATGGATGGGAAGGAGTTACCAAATCCAGTGAACTCAGATGCTGTGAAGAAGTACTACGCCTAAAAAAAAAAAAAAGAAAAAAAGAAGAAGGAAAGGATCAAGATGAAAACCCGAAAGGGCGTCTTGGAAAAAAAATGATCAAGATGAAAACCCGAAAGGGCATTTTGAAAAATAAAAAGATTAGGATAAAAACCTGAAAGGGCATCCAAATGAAGGAGGCCACATGAAGAGCATAAAGAGCAAGATGATTTGAAATGAGAGTCAAATGCCGAGATTATAATATTTGAAGCAGACTTGGAAGCTCAAAATCTTCTACACAAGAAGCTTTGCTCGAAAAGATCCAGGATGAAGAAACATGGAGAAGTTCATGCGTTAGATATCTAGAGCATTTGCGACAATTGAACTTGCTTTCCTTTTTTATAACATTTTCTTTATTGAAATATTCCTTGTCAATTTTCTTTGCTTGTTGCTTTTGAAATAAATATGAGTGTGAGGTATCCCTTTCATACCTACTTTGCCATTTTCATGTATCTCATGTTTGGTTCATTTTAAATGATAAATAGTGAAATTATATACTCTAAACAAAAAGGATGTTGAGCATTATCTAGATGAGAATTTGGTAAGTGCAAGAGCCTCAAAGCAAGGACAAAGTTCAATAGGGGCCAAAAAGGTAATATACGAGAAACGCAGATCACTCGTAAAGCTTGAGGACGGGTACAAAACCTGAAAAGAAAGTCAAGAGTCTAAGTAGTGAGTGCAGGTCATTATGAAAAACCATAACAAAAAGGGATATATGACAAACCAGCCAAAGGCGCATGACATAATCATGTAGGCATAAAAGCATTTAAGACAAACACGTGCATATCATGATAACATCATGCATGACACATACAAGTACGCCAATAAAGCAAGAAGTTTTGATAATAGTTGTATCAAAGTAAGGAAAAAGAAGACATCCGAGTTCCACCAGATGATATGTTTTGAAATTCTGATTGCAAAATATCAACTCATAATAGGAGAAGTGAGTTCAGCCTCAGGTCATACCCTGAGGTGTTTTTCAATTTCTGTTTAAAAATTAACTCATAATAAGAAAGGTGAGTTGAGCCTCGGGTCACATGCCGAGGTATTTTCAATTTCTATTTTTCAAATTCTATTTGTTTCAAAAATCAACTCATAATGGAGAGGTGAGTTGAGCCTCGGGTCGCACACTGAGGTATTTTTAATTTTTATCTTTCAATTTCTGTTCAAAAATTAACTCATAAGGCGAGAGGTGAGTTGAGCCTCGGGTCGCACGCCGAGGTATTTTTAATTTCTGTCTTTCAATTTCTGTTCAAAAATCAACTCATAATGCAAGAGGTGAGTTGAGCCTCGGGTCACATGCCGAGGTATTTTCAATTTCTATTTTTCAAATTCTATTTTTTCTAAAATCAAATCATAATGTGAGAGGTGAGTTGAGCCTCGGGTCGCACGCCGACGTATTTTTAATTTCTGTCTTTCAATATTTGTTCAAAAATCAACTCATAATGCGAGAGGTGAGTTGGGCCTCGGGTCACATGCCAAGGCATTTTTAATTTCTGTCGTTTAATTTCTGTTCAAAAATCAACTCATAATGCGAGAGGTGAGTTGAGCCGCGGGTCACATGCCAATGTATTTTCAATTTCTATTTTTCAAATTCTGTTTGTTTCTAAAATCAACTCATAATGCGAGAGGTGAGTTGAGCCTCGGGTTGCACGCCGAGGTATTTTTAATTTATGTCTTTCAATTTCTGTTCTAAAATCAACTCATAATGCGAGAGGTGAGTTGAGCCCTGGGTCGCATGCCGAGGTATTTTTAATTTCTGTCTTCTGCTCAAGAATCAGCTCATATTGTGGGAGGTGAGTTGAGCCCCAGGTCATACACTAGGGAGCAGATTGAAGATAGTAGGTCTGGCATTCCCGATATTGCAGGAGTAGATCGAAGTGAGCAACCTTGGCATTCCTGATGTCGCAGGAGCAAATTGACAATAGCAGATTTGGCTTCCTGAATCTATAGGAAGAAGATCGAAAACATCGAGTTTTATCTCCCTAAAGTTGTAGCAGAGCAGAAAGAAGACAATTAAACCTATCTCCCTGAGATTGCAGGGGAGCAAATTGAAACTACAGGTCCTATCTCACTGAAGCAACGGTGGAGTGGATCGAAACGACAAGATGCGGTGGACCGGAATGAGGTTACCTGGAGAAAAGTGCACCAAAGAAGCTAAAGCCCAGTGAGAACGGGCAAAATTGGTCTTTCTTATGTCTTTGCTCTATTCTCGTACACGACAATGAGCAAAGAGGGGCAGCTGGACAAGCCCATTTTGCCCGGCCCAAGCCCAAATCCCAACAAACCCAAATCAAACCTAGAGGCCCAAACAAAAAAAAATTCAAGAAACCCTAGCCCCTAAACTCGTGTACGAACCTACCCCTAGCATCGACTTGACCCTGACCTTCGATGCGTCTGCGACCATCGACCACCGCCCATGTCACATCCACCGTCCTCAAGTTGCACCTGCAAGAGAAAACACGCAAGAAAATAGATTAAAAAAATTGTAAAAGATGGCTATATAAGTCGTTTCAAACAATTGTATAAGAAGAATTATTTTTCCCTTTTTAAGCAATAGAAAAAAGAAAACAGAAAAACAAACAGATTCAAGCACTAAAATGGGCAGAGATCGACCAATAAAAAAAACGAGGTGATTTTATATTTGTTTACACTCTTTCATTCGTGTTTCGAATCTTTTTTATTTATTATTCAACCCAAATACACATACATAAATATTTTTTTAAAAAAAGAGAAAAAATACCTTTTTGTGAAATTTTGGCCACCGTTCACAGTGGCCGGTGATGGCACCGGTGTGACGGAGAACGGCGGATGACGACTGAAGAAACACCAACGAACAGAACCTGCAGAGAGAAAAAAACAAAAGATTAGAAATTTTATTTTTAGAAGCAGGTGAAATGAATTTTTTTTCTGATTTTTGGATCTTCTATAGCCCCTCAAAACGACGTCGTTTTGGGGCTGATCTTAACGCCCAAAACGACGTCGTTTCACCCCCAGGATCCGCGTCTTGACCCGACCGCCTCAGGATCCGTGTGTTTTTTCATTTATTGGGCAAATAGCCCTTTTGGCCCTTTCACATTTTTAGTATTTCAAATCAAGTTTTTAGTATTCGTACATTGGCCCTAAAATTTTGCACGGTTTCACGATTTGGTCCTTCCCTCAAACGCCGCGTTTAACTTACTAGGGAATATTACCTCTTTGGTCCTCCACCTTTTATGCGCGTTTCTAATTTAGTCCCCAAACCCTTGTTTTATTTACAATTTGACCCGAAACTTTTGTTTTTCATGCAATTTAACGCATTTTTCAATTATTTTGCAATTTTTGCAACTTTTACTATTATTTAATATTATTATTGGTTATTTATTATTATTATTATTATTATTATTATTATTATTATTATTTCCACTTGTATTTTATTATTGTTTATTTTACTTATTCTTTTGTACTTTCTATTATAGTTTTCATTATTTTTCCTAGCAATATATTGTTATTTTATATTTAAGTTATTATTATCATTATTAATATTCATATTAACATCTTGCTATTATTTTCATTATTTTCATTATTTTATTTTAATATTATTATTATTATAATCATCGTCATCACTTTATGTTCGTCATTATTTTGTTATTGTTTTTATTTTTAACATCTTTTCATTATCTTTATTTTATTATTACTACACTACTACTATTTTATTTTCATTATTATTATTATTATTATTATTATTATTATTATTATTATTATTACTATTATCATTATCGTTACTATTATATTGTTAGCATATTATCCTTCTTGATATCTCAGTTTTATAACAATCGACATTCCGTATTCGCAATTCGAGTGGGTCAAGCCCTAACTTACTGGGTTCCGATTTTTCTGGTTTAAGCTAAACAATGGAATGTCCCTTTTAAAAATCGCAATTCAAATTTTGAACAAAACACTTAATTCTGGAAATTCGAAATGTCGCGCCCTAACTTACTGGACTTGACATCTAGATACCTCGGATAAGTTTTTTAAAAAAATAGGGGCAATATTCCTAATTTAGACCTTCGAGAAAACGAGCCCTAACTTACTAGGTTCTGACCTCTCGTTTGACAAATGACGGGAGATCCTTTTCAAATATAAAACCAAGTTTTTAAAGGCAAGCTTAGTTTCGGAAGTCTAAAGTATTGCGCCCTAACTTACTAGACATGGTGCTTTATCTCTTCGAAAATAAGAGAACCTTAACGTCCCTTTCGATCCCTTCAAAGTTTGAAAGTAAAAGTATCTATTTTCGAATCGTTTCAAAGTTTTCAACATTAGGACATCGATCAATCAATTTGGTACCAATTTTGGGCATATCGAGGGTGCTAACCCTTCCTTGTGCGTAACTGACCCCCAAACTCATTTTCTAGATTTTGTAGACCAAAATCGTTGTTTTGATGAATCAAACTATTTATTAAAAACAACTATTTTACGAGGTGACCCGATCATACCTCATCAAAAAAGATTGGTGGCAACTCCCTTCTTTTTCATTTTCAAAACCCTCGAGTCAACCACGTCGTTTCCTGTCTTATCAAAAAATGGTTACGACACCCGTTCTTCAGGTGCCATGCCCGTTTCTGAAAAGCCAATGTGTTGGCACAGTTGGGCGGCATGGGCGTGTTTGTCCCGTGTCTGATAAGTCAGTGGCTTCACACGGTTGTGGAGCAAGACCGTGCCAATTTACTGGTGCCCGTGGGGGAGTGGTTAGATCCGTGACATCTTGGGGTGGTTGGGAATGATTCACAAGGCCTCTGTTGTGTCAATACGGTGGTTCTAGTGGTCCACACGGCCTTGTGGCCTTGAAGTTCTACACTTTCGGTTAGTTTAAAAGGAAATAAATAAGGAAGGGAAAGAAACTTAAAATAAATTTGAAAGTAAATAGTATTAGTACTCGTGTTGCCTCCTAAGAAGCACTCGTTTATAGTCTTGAGATGGACTTTCCTCTAATTAGAAAAAATAGGGAGGTTTAAAGGTTTGAATATCTTCCCTCTTGCTTAAAATTTTATTTTCTTGATAAGGTTCAAGTCGAGAAGCATTTACCTTAAAAGTACCGAATGTTGGATTGCTTACCGAATGTTGGATTGCTTACCTCGACTGTTCCATAGGGGAAGATATCGTGTACCTTAAGAGGAATTTCCTTGCTTACGTTTAGGTCTGTTGTGACGATGCGAGGATTGGCTTTGTCGAGTGGCACCTAGTCTCCTATTTTGAAGTGATTTGATGTTCCTACGAGTTCTTCTGGTGTTACTTCGTGTGGGTCCAGTTGTTCTTTGACTTGTGTCCTCTACTCTTCTAAATTGTCGATCCTAAGGTCTTGTTCCTTGTGTGATTCTTCTTTGTCGCTTTGGGATCTGTGAGTCGACTCAAGGTTATGCCTTTGTGGTGTTTCCTGCGATAAAGGTTGAACAATTTGATTCTCACCTGTATTCAATTTCTTACCTTAATCGAATGTTGTCCTGGCCGAGTCAAGAGCTTGAAGACCGACTAATTCGTCAATGTAACATCCTGGAATTGGGCCTAGTAGGATTGGGCCCAATGGGCCTTGGGGTTAGTAGCGTTTAAAATTTTTGAGAACAAGAGAATGGATTTAATGTAAGTTGGATCTAGTAGGTGAGTGATTTTGGAAGGTTAGGGGGATTTTATGAAGTCCCGGGTTAAAGTTAGGCCATAGGAAAAATTTTGGTTTTAGGTGAAAAAACCCTAGGAGTTAGTAGATAGGCTTTAAGAATAAAATGTGGGGAAAAATGACAAGTGGAGTGTGTGGTGTAGTGGCAAAGTGACGCCACATAAGAGGCAAGGGGGTGACGCCACAAAGAAGGAAGGAGGTCTAAGGTTCAAGTCTTGGTGCTTGCATTTTGGTTTTCTTTTTAAATAGATTTTTGAATTTGGCCATAAGACTTATATTTAGTTGCGCATGATTTTAGAAACAAGGAGCTAGTTGGTAAAGTGGCTAGCAGCGTGGGTTATGTTACAAGGGAGCCTGAGTTCGAATCTCATGAGAAGCAAGGAGTATTTATTTTGCTAAGATGGGGCGGCAAGAGTTTGAGTTGGATTTAAACTCTGCTAGCGGAAGGATCTCACATCGGATAGGTACGAAGAAGAAAGGTGAGAAGCTAGCTATATAAAGAGCATTCTAGGAGGATAGTTAAGATACCTTGGAGGACGTTGGGCATAGGAGCTTTGGGAGTGCGGTTTAGCAGCTTCAGAATTCCTATCAGGTGTGCAACTCTATCTCTACTCTAGTTGTAGAGCAGCAAATGCCGAAGTGTCGATCACAGCAATGGTAGCCACATGGGCGTGCGAGCATACGCGTGGAGGCTTCGACGCAATAGTTGAGGCCATCGGTGAGTGTTCTCATGGTGTGTGTTGTTGAGCTACGATACCGAAAGGGCCAAGTGGGCCCAATGGGCTGAGGCCAATATGAGTAAATTGTATGATTGAGTATTAGATAGTGAAATAGACTATATGAATCTCATATATGTGGCTAGGTTTGAAATTTGAATAGGCCACACAGTGTGTGGGCCCACTTAGGCCGATAATGGGCCTTAGGCCCATTTGCATCATTATCTCTGTTTAGAATACTTAAGTCGTTCGAGGCGTCAGTGGATCTTCTGTTGGGTCGTTAACACCCTAATTTGTAAAAAGACTGAAATACCCCTAGTTTGCAAAATTACCAAAATACCCCCGATTTACAAAATTACCAAAATACCCTCAATTTATAAAATTACCGAAATACCCCTGGATTAAAAAATAACTAAAATACCCTTGGTTTACAAAATTACTAAAATACCCCTGGTTTGTAAAATTACTAGAATACCTGTCGTTTGCAAAATTACCGAAATACCCCTAGGTTGCAAAATTACCGAAATTCCCTTGGTAGGTAAATTACAAAAATACCCTTGGTAGTTAAATTATGAAAATACCCTTGGTAGGTAAATTATGAAAATACCCTTGGTAGGTAAATTACGAAAATACCCTTGATGGGTAAAATAACCTATATGCCCCTAGAGGGCAAAAATGACGAAAATGCCCCTAAATGTTATATGATTATTCTTGTATGTGATTTATTATTGTTATCGTATGGTTATTATTGTATGTTGCATTTATGTGTTATTCTGTTGCATGGGGATAGGGTTATTCGAAAGGGGAAGTGTAGATAGGATTGCATGATCGCTTGACGACTATAGATCCACCGAAGGCTTTTATCCACCGAGCAGCTATGCTATACCGATAAGTTAGTGCCGCAATCGGTGCTACATGAAGAGTGCAGGGATGGGTGGGTCAATTAAATCCCCACAGGAGTGCAGGGTTGGACAGGAGACGGAGTGCAGGGTTGGTATGCGCATTAATGCATTACATATGTAGTTTTATTTGAGATGGGCTCAGGCCCAGATAAATATGATTTGTGACAATTATGGGTTAAGGCCCAACTAAGGCTTTTATTGGCTAAGGTCCAATTGTCACCATTACTGAAATGGGCTTCTACCAAACTATTGTGATTCATGTTCTTATTGATGAGGTTATGCACTTTGAGTTTTCGTAAACTCACACCCTCTTTTAATATTTTTCTCGGGTAATCCTCAGTAAGCGGTTCGATGTGCTAGAGGACTTGTAAGTGGCCACACTACGAGTAGTTTTGGACTCTAGTATTTTACTTATTTTCAACTTGGGTTAATATTTTGTAATAAGGCCTCTCTTAAATTCTGGTTTTAGTTTTGGATTTTTAGCTTATTATGTCTTAAATCTACTAAACTTTGTATCACGATTTTCCAAAACAATATCTGATTTCAAAATACTACGCTTTCGCGAATAGTTCGTACACATCACATTTTCATAAGTCAGTCATTTTAATTAAGTTTTTGCAACCAACAAAGTTTTTTTGGTAATAACTTTTTCATAAATATCGATTAATAATGAACAAACGCAAACTGGGACTTTAGTTTTTAATATCAAGTAGGATTGGGCCCAATGGGCCTTGGGGGTAGTAGCGTTCAAAATTTTTTAGAACAAGAGAATGGATTTAATGCAAGTTGGATCTAGTAGGTGAGCGATTTTGGAAGGTTAGGGGGCTTTTATGATGTCCCAGATTAAAGTTAGGCCATAGGAAAAATTTTGGTTTTAGGTGAAAAAAACCCTGGGAGTTGGTAGATAGGCTTTAAGAATAGGATGTGGGGAAAAATGACAAGTGCAGTGTGTGGTGTAGTGGCAAAGTGACGCCACATAAGAGGCAAAGGGGTGACGCCACAAGGAAGGAAGGAGGTCCAAGGTTCAAGTCTTCGTGCTTGCATTTTGGTTTTATTTTTAAATGGATTTTTGAATTTGGCCATAGGACTTATGTTTAGTTGCGCATGATTTTAGAAACAAAGAGCTAGTTGGTAAAGTGGCTAGCAGTGTGGGTTATGTTACAAGGGAGCCTAAGTTCTAATCTCATGAGAAGCAAGGGAGTATTTATCTTGCTTAGATGGGGCGGTAAGAGTTTGAGTTGGATTTAAACTATGCTAGTAGAAGGATCCCACATCGGAATGATACGAAGAAGGAAGGTGAGAAGCTAGCTATATAAAGAGCATTCTAGGAGGAGAGTTAAGATACCTTGGTGGGCGTTGGGCATAGGAGCTTTGGGAGCGTGGTTTAGCAGCTTCATAATTCCTATCAGGTTTGCAACTCTCTCTCTACTCTAGTTGTAGAGCGGCAAATGCGAAGTGGCGATCATGGCAATAGTAGCCACATGGCGTGTGGCGCACACATGGGGGGCTTCAACAGCGATAGTTGAGGCCATCGGTAGTGTTCTTCTTGGTGTGGGTCATTGGGCTACGATGGCCCGAAAGGGGCCAAGTGGGCTCAATGGGCCCGAGGGCCAATATGAGTAAATTATATTATTGAGTAGTAGATAGTGAAGTAGATTATGTGAATCTCATATATGTGGCTAGGTTTGGGCTAAATGGGCCACACGAGTGTATGGGCCCACTTGGGCCGACAATGGGCCTTAGGCCCATTCGCATCATTATCTCTATTTAGAATACTTGAGTCATCGAGGTGACAGTAGATCTTCTGTTGGGTCGTTAACACCCTGATTTGTAAAAATACTAAAATACCCCTAGTTTGCGAAATTACCAAAATATCCTTGATTTATAAAATTACCAAAGTACCCTCGATTTGTGAAATTACTGAAATACTCTAATTTGTGAATTTATCGAAATACCCCCAGATTACAAAATTACCAAAATACCACTGGTTTGTAAAATTACTAGAATACCCCTAGTTTGCAAAATTACCAAATACCTCTAGGTTGCGAAATTATCAAAATACCATTCGTAGGTAAATTATGAAAATACCCTAGGTAGGTAAATTAAGAAAATACCCTTGGTAGGTAAATTACAAAAATGCCCTTGGTAGGTAAATTACGGAAATACCCTTGATGGGTAAAATGATCGATATGCCCCTATAGGCCAAAAATGACGAAAACACCCCTACATGTTATATGATAATTCTTGTATGTGATTTATGATTGTTATCGTATGATTATTATTGTATGTTGCATTCATGTGTTATTATGTTGCATGCGGATGGGATTATTCAAAAGGGGAAGTGCAGATAGGATCGTATGGTCGCTTGATGATTGTGGATCCACTGAAGGCTTTTAGTACCGAAAGCGACTATCTTTGACCGATAAGTTAGTGCCGCAACCGATGCTACATAAGGAGTGTAGGGATGGGTGGGTCGATTAAATCCCAGAGTGTAGGGTTGGACGGAGGCGAGTGTGTGGTTGGTATGTGCATTAATGCATTACATATGTGGTTTTATTTGAGATGGGCTCAGGCCCAGATAAATATGATTTGTGACATTTATGGGTTAAGGCCCAACTGAGGCTTTTATGGGCTAAGGCCCAATTATCACCATTACTGAAATGGGCTTTGGCCCAAACTATTGTGATTCATGATCTTATTGATAAGGGTTATGCACACTGAGTTTTCGTAAACTCACACCCTCTTTTTAATATTTTTTTCTCAGGTAATCATCAGTAAGTGATTCGACGTGCTAGAGGACTCGGAGATGGCCACACTACGAGTAGTTTTGGGCTCTAGTATTTTACTTATTTTTAACTTGGGTTAATATTTTGTAATAAGGCCTCTCTTAAATTCTGGTGTTTGTTTTGGATTTCTAGTTTATTATGTCTTAAATCTGCCAAACATTGTACCCCTAAATGATGAACAAACGCAAACTGGGACTTTAGTTTTTAATATTAAGAAAGGTTTTCAAATGGAACCATGGTTTCTCGAAAAGCACCCCTATGTGACATGCCAGATTCGGGCCTAACTTTTAGGCTAGGTTTGGGGTGTTATATTTAGTGGTATCAGAGCCTAGGTTGCGAAACTCGGGCTATGAGATGGGCTTACATTAGATAATAGACTATACGGGCTGTTATTGCTGTAGGTAGATACTGGACTTACTTTAGATGATAGACTATACTGAGGCCCGGAGGGGACTAAAAACTATAGTGAGCTGGCAATTTCAAAAACAACTCTTAACTACTTCCATAAAACATTTGTTTAATTACTGGAAGTTTGAGCTAAATTCATAAAATTTGTAATTCAGATAATTAGGACTAGAGTGCGCAGCAGAAGTGTAGTGGTATATCCGGTATTGTGCGACTATGAGATAGTTGGAAATTTTGGGAACGAAATTTCTCTAAGGAGGGTAGATTTGTAACATCCTGGAATTGGGCCTAGTAGGATTGGGCCCAATGGGCCTTGGGGGTAGTAGCGTTTAAAATTTTTGAGAACAAGAGAATGGATTTAATGCAAGTTGGATCTAGTAGGTGAGTGATTTTGGAAGGTTAGGGGGCTTTTATGATGTCCCGGGTTAAAGTTAGGCCATAGGAAAAATTTTGGTTTTAGGTGAAAAAAACCTTGGGAGTTGGTAGGTAGGCTTTAAGAATAAAATGTGGGGAAAAATGACAAGTGGAGTGTATGGTGTAGTGGCAAAGTGAAGCCACATAAAAGGCAAGGGGGTGACGCCACAATGAATGAAGAAGGTCCAAGGTTCAAGTCTTGGTGCTTGCATTTTAGTTTTCTTTTTAAATGGATTTTTTAATTTGGCCATAGGACTGATATTCAGTTGCACATGATTTTAGAAACAAGGAGCTAATTGGTAAAGTGGCTAGCAGCGTAGGTTATGTTACAAGGGAGCCTCAGTTCGAATCTCATGAGAAGCAACGGAGTATTTATTTTGCTAAGATAGGGCGGTAAGAGTTTGAGTTGGATTTAAACTCTGCTAGTGGAAGGATCCCACATCGGAAAGATATGAAGAAGGAAGGTGTGAAGCTAGCGATATAAAGAGTATTCTAGGAGGAGAGTCAAGATACCTTGGAGGGCATTGGGCATAGGAGCTTTGGGAGCCCAGTTTAGCAGCTTCAAAATTCCTATCAGGTGTGCCACTCTCTCTCTACCCTAATTGTGGAGCGGCAAATGCCGAAATGCCGGTGTAACACCCCAAACTCGGTCAACACACCACAACCGAAACTGGTATGTTACAGGGGAAAAAGGATTTTGAGAAAATATGTTTAAGTTTAGATGTTTGCTGAAAACACTTCGCGAAATTGTGTATTTGAAGAAAAACTCGAGTAGGCTTGATTAAAATCTGTTGGTGTATTTGAAAAACCCGAAAATTTTGAAAACTTAATCAGATGTGTAGGTAAAACTAGTTTATCTCTTTTAGAAGTTTAAGTTGTTTCTTATTATTGCTAAAACATTTTGACTTAGTAGAAAATCGTGTTTAAGTTAGAAAAACATTTGAGTTCACTTCATCCCAAATCTTAGTGTGATACCCGATGGTATAGCTTAAAATATCGCTTTTGTAGTTTTGAAATCGTTATCTTTCCAAGTTTTAACACATTTTAACCCAATTAATTTGTTAAGGCATATTATAAATCTACTTTAAACATAAACATAGCAAAATATAATTTTAAGAGGCCATTTACAAACCCAAATAAAACCAAATAGTAATGAATATGCTTAAGCACCAAATTAATAAAAGTCTACGCAATTCCTTATTTAAGCATGGCATGAGCACCTCGAGTCCATCCCGGCTCCAAGTCCGCGCCTAAGTGTCACTGAAATGTCAAAGAGAGAGAGTGAGTCGCAAGACTCGAGTGTAAATCCCCCTCCGAAAATACAACATGCTAACACACACCATAACAAAGTAATGCAAGTAATGCACCCGATCCTAACCAACCATATCACCTTTTCTACCCGTGTGGTACCAAACCCTTTGGTGGTGCCAAACCCTTGGTGACCCAAAGTCACGATATCCATAATATGGTGCCAAACCTTTGGTGACCAAGTCACGAATAATCCAATGATGGGGCCAACCCATTGTGTGATACCAAATCACTAGCGACAATCCCAGATCTCATAAGTGGGGCCAACCCACGGTGGTGTCAAACCACGTGGGGCGAGTCGCAATGAGGTGCCAAACCTCGGTGTCCCAAAGACACAATGTGATACCAAATCACTGGTGACCATGATCCACAAATCCGATGATGGGGCCAACCCATCGTGTGATACCAAATCACTTGGCGTCAATCCCAGATAATCAAGCGTGGGGCCAACCCACCGTGGTACTAAGCCACTAGGACGAGACGCCGAGATGCCAAACCTCTGGTGACCCAAAGTCACAAAAGATGTGGTACCAAACCCTTTGGAGGTGCCAAACCTCGGTGTCCCAAAGACACAGTGTCCCAAAGACACGGATATCATACTCCCCTCCTCTCATATGCCCATACATGTCATCTCGATGCAAATCATGCCATAGTGCAAACATGCTAATATAGTATCACCTCACATATTACATATATCAGCAATCATGCTAGCATATACCCTTAAGAGAACTTCAATGGAGCGAACTTACCGGGATCAGAACACATACCCCATAGGTACCATAGCAATCATCATCTTGCTCCACTTAATACACGAACATATTATTATTAACATATTACTAGGTAATCGATTGTGTTAGTTTACACACCTACAAGCCTTAACCGACGAACCACTAAGATCCTTGATAACCTCGATACCCTTTGCTCCTATAAACCGGCCAAACAAGAGATTAGCATCCTAGGCCATTCGGCCAAAACAGAACATACCAAAAAGAGTCAACACTTGAAACCCGAGACCTACCTACACGCTTTTGAACACTAGCCCACACACTAAGTGCTCCTGCTCCACTTACTACAATCGGCAACCAATCAAAGATAATAGCCTTCGGCCTAAACAAATACCAAACGATTAGACTGTTAAAACAATCCCTTACCACCACTTACCAACCGATCAACAGAGAACCGAGGCTAAGCTTGATCTGCTTCAAACTCGAATGCCCTACGATAAAACGATTCCAAGCGAATGATCACTATACTTCCAAACAAACACCAAAACCAACTCTTACATTTGAAGATGCCGACAGAGAACAGAAGATAGAACATAAGCATTCGGCCTTACCTACTACCTTCTCCAATGATTGGAAATGAAACCCCAAAAAGATCCACACCACACCCACAATTCGGCCAAGGTGATCGTAAAAAGAAAAGGGAAATTCGGTACAAGAGGTGAAGGATAAATAGTTTTAGAAAAGAAAGGTAATCAAGATGAACAGAGGGGAATACTTTCGGTTTTAAGAGGGAAAGAAATGAAGAAGGTGTTTAGGAGAACAAGTTTCGGCTACTACTCTTCAAGAAAGGGAGAAAGAAAGTGTGAGAAGAAGATGCTAGTTTCGGCTTAGCATGAATGAAAAGGAAGAAGAAAGGAGGGTTCGGCCAAATAATAAAAGGGAGAACAAGAAGCAAAATCAGAGATCAAGGGAGCATTCGGCTACTACTAAAAAAAATGATGGAAACAACAAAGCAACTTCGGCACAGGTAAGATTGTTGAAGCTTTCGGTTTAAGGAGAACAAATGAAATGAAAAAAAAAAAGATGAAAGCACTTGGGGTTTCGGTTTCAAGAATGAAGAAAAATAAAATGGGAGAGTTTTCTTGAAATTGACACCAAAAGACCAAAAGAAAGATTTGTTTGACACTAGCTATGACCGAAAATGCACCCAAAAATCCAAGGGAATTTTGGCACTTCCCCACTCCCTCACAACACTTACCAATGGCCAAACTCCCCCAAAACTCTCCTCAAAAACTAGCCAACCTCCCCCCAAACACTCCCAAGCCACCAATTCAAATTAGCTTGACCAAGTCCACCCCACAATTTGCTCTCCACCCACCATTTGAATAGGAAGACTTAGTCCAAGGCGAGTTTGAAGCGCCTACAACTCCTCCCTCCATCTTAGTCAAAATAGGAGCCAAAATGTGGGATTTTCAGCACTTGATCTCGGGACCTCTCCCCCTTGCCATTGACGCCACACCAAGCTCCTAGTGGCGCCTTACTTACCACTCCACCAAGGCTCCTCATGTGATAAAAATTCACCTAAAATATTTATAAACCCCAGCTCCTTCAGCTCCTATCACCTAAAGCCCAAAACTAAAATTTTCCCACCTACTCAGGCTCACTCCTAGCCTACAACTAAGCCTCGAAACCACACAAACAACAACATAACAAGCCATTAACATACAAACAATGCCAAAATAAAAATAGCCCCTTAACCCGGGATATTACAGTTCTACCCCCTTAAAATAATTTCGACCTCGAAATTACCTGATCAGAAGAGTTGCGGGTATTGCTGTCTCATCGCATCCTCGGGTTCCCAAGTAGCTTCTTCCACGCCATGATTCCGCCAAAGAACCTTAACCAAAGGCACAGACTTCTTACGCAGAACCTTCACATCCCGATCTAAAATCTGTATAGGCTCTTCCTCCATGGTCAACTCTGGGTTTACCTCAATCTCTTCCACTGCCACCACGTGTGACGGATCAGAACGATATCGCCTAAGCATCGAAACGTGGAACACGTCATGAATCTGACTTAGCTCTGCTGGCAACTCGAGCTGATATGCAACTGGTCCCACTCGTCTCAGTACCTTATACGGCCCAATAAACCTTGGACTTAGCTTGCCTTTCCTCCCGAACCTTAATACTTTCTTCCATGGCGAGACCTTCAGAAAAACTTGATCCCCCACAACAAACTCTATATCTCTTCGCTTAAGATCGGCATAAGACTTTTGCCGGTCCGAAGCTTCCTTCAATCTAGCCTGAATCAACTTAACCTTGTCTTGATCTGACAAGAACTCAACTGGTCCCAACAACTGACGTTCACTTAACTCTATCCAACAAGTAGGTGAGCGACATTTCCTACCGTACAATGCCTCATATGGTGCCATCTTGATGCTTACTTGGTAACTATTGTTGTAGGCGAATTCGACTAACGGTAGATACTCGTCCCAACTACCCTCAAGTCAATACACAACCTCCTAACATGTCCTCCAAGATCAGTATAACCCTTTCGATCGCTTGACAGATTGCGGATGAAATGTCCGTCTTTGAAATCTAACCGTGTACCCGAGCTCGATGCAACGCTTTCGAACCTTGGCGTAAATCTGGGATCCCTATCCGAGATGATCGACATCGCACCCCATGCGTCTCACTATTTCGACACATCTGACTTCGCCAACCTCTCAAGTGAGTAATCCACCTCACCGAATAAAGTGAGTGATTTAGTCGATCGATCCACAATTACCCAAATCAATCCTTCTTGCTTGGTGTAGCGGTAATCCAGCGAAATCCATAGTTATCCTTTCCCACTTCCACCGAGGAATCTTCTTGGTGAAGCAACCGGCGACAAGAAGCGATGCTCGGTCTTGACACGCTAACATGTCGACACTTCCTACAAACTCTGTCACTTCCTTTTTCAGACCCGGCCACCGAACTATTCTCTGAGATCCCTATACATTTTGCTACCTCTAGGATGCATAGCGTAGGGGCTGCTATGTGCATCCTGAAGAATCTTTTGCCTTAACTCAGTGTCTCTCGGCATACAAGCCTTCCCCGAAAAACAAAGCACCCCATCACTAGATAAACTGTAACCCTCCAAACCATCAT
Source organism: Gossypium rotundifolium (assembly GCA_025506655.1). Classification (NCBI taxonomy): domain Eukaryota; kingdom Viridiplantae; phylum Streptophyta; class Magnoliopsida; order Malvales; family Malvaceae; genus Gossypium; species Gossypium rotundifolium. The sequence continues at coordinate 81,318,410 of CP106723.1, forward strand.
TCTGCACTTGTGTCCTCTGCGCACTCAAAACCTTATCCAACAACTATTTTTTCTCCGATCGCTTCAACCCAAGTAAGCAACCTCTCACTCCGCTGAATACTCCGTCGTCATACAAACTCAAGTGGGCAAACAACGCTCTTAAATTGAAACAACCTTACGGCTCAACGCTCGTCGCCACAACGTTAGCCTTGCGGATGATACTCAATTGAGCAATCGTAGTCTTTCGGTGACTCGATCCATCTGCTACATCTCGATTCAAGTCTTTCCGAGTCGGGAAGGTACTTCAGACTCTTATGATCCGTGTGAACAATCGATCTCTCTCCGTTACAAGTAATGCCTCCATATCTTCAAGGCAAAGACTATAGCCGCTAACTCTAGATCGTCGTTGGATAATTCACCTCATGTGGCCTCACCGCCGAGATCGTAAGCCACAACCTTCCCTTCTCGTGATCGACACAACCCAATCCGTATGTGATGCATCGATGAACTGTGAATTCCTTACCAGCCTCAGGTTGAATTAGAACCGGAGCTTCAGTCAAAATCTTCTTCAACTTGTCGAAGCTCTCCTGCTGCTTCTCAGTCCAAATAAACGGAACCCCTTTTCTTAACAATTTGGTCATCGGTGCTACGATCAACGAGAAACCCTCTACAAATCTTCGGTAGTATCCTGCCAAACCCAGAAAACTCCGAATCTCAGCTACTGACCTAGGCGGCTTCCAATCTAAAACCGCCTCAATCTTTCGAGGATCCACTCTAATCCTCTCACCGATACTACATGACCCAAGAACGCCACCTCCTAAGCCGAACTCAGATTTACTAAACTTCGTGCATAAAGTCAGTATCTCCTCGAATCGCAATACCACCTAAATCGCATCATGCTCCTCCTCGGTCCTTGAATATACCAAGATGTCGCCGATAAAAACCACTACGAATCGATCTAAATCGTTGGAACACCCTATTCATCATATCCATGAAGGTTTTGGCGTTAGTCAATCCAAAGCGGCATAACTAAGAACTCAAAGTGCCCATACCGAGTGCGTAAATGCCGTCTTGCAGATATCCACCTCCTTCACCTTTAAGCGGTGATACCGGACCTTAAATCGATCTTGAGAAAGGCGACGCACCTTTTAGGCGATCAAACAAGTCATCTATCCGAGGCGGTGGATACTTATTTTTGATCGTCGACTTATTAGGTTATGTAGTCTATACACATCCGCATAGTACCGTCTTTCTTCTTGACAAAAGTACCTGGCGCTCCAAGGCGAAACACTTGGCCTAATGAAGCCTCACCAACAATTCACGGATCTCGAGCCTTAAGCTCCACTAACTCTTTAGGCGCCATCACATGGAGACTATAGAACCTTTGGCGCGATTTGCAATGATCTATCCCGAACTCTACCTCTCGATCCGGTGGCAAACCGGAAGCTCCTCGGAAATACATCAACAAATTTTCTAAGCGTCCAACCGAAATCTCCACAATGAGACTCTTTAGCCTCCAAGGCATACACATGAACCACATATGCTTCACAGCCCTTTCTGACCATCTTCTCGGCTTTCAGAGCAGATACCACATTGGACAGATAATTTCTCCTATTACCGATCAGAACTACCTCATCACCCTCAGCTGTTTTTAGAACCATGCGCTTAGCCGCGCAATCCAACTTCGCCTGGTACTTAACCAGCCAGTCCATCCCGAGAATCAGATCGAACTCCCCAAACGGCAGTTCCATCAGATCAGCCACAAACACTACCCCTTGGAGTTCTAGAGGTACGTCTCTATACAGCTTATCCACAACTACAGAGTGACCTAAAGGGCTTATTACGGTCATCTGCCTAGAAGATATTTTAGTCGAGATCCATGGTCTTCACTATGCTACTTGCAACATATGAATGTGTTGAACCCACATCAATTAAAGCGATAAATGGAGAACCAATGATTAAAAGCGTCTCGGTAATGACGTCCGGCGGCCGCCTCCTCTCGATGCCTCATGGTATACACTAGCCCCTACCGTGCGGCCTCGAGAACTACACGCACCTCCGCCGGTGCTCCTCGCCCACTGAGAACCATTACCTCCTCGCCATTACCTCGGCCCCTCTGCGGTGATGGTCCATTATTCTGTGATCGAGTACTACCGACTCTCTGATGAATCCTAGCCAACTTGTGCGGACGGTCCCTCACACGGTGGTCCGATTGAGCCACACTCAAAACCTCTACCATCACCCAACATCCTCCCAATGAGCTTTTCCTAGCAGTTACATGCGGCGTTCCCCGCCTAGCAAACAACAAACCTACTGACCGATTCGCCCACTTCGGTCTAGCCCTTTTCACGGATTACCGACGACCGGAAGATCCAAAACTCCTCTTGTGCGGTTCCTATCCATGCCTTGCCTCACGAGACTCTTTAATACCCTCGGCCACCTTCGCCTTATTCAATCGTAGCAGCAAATTCACGCTCGCTGCGGCGCAATCAACAATCTTAATTCATTCCGCAGCCATCCTCAAACGAACACACCTCTCGTGTTCAAGAGCTACCATACCCACCGCATACCGACTCACCTCGTAAACTCGCCTTCGACTGAGATGATTTACTCCCTGAACTAACCTCGTAAATGCTTTCCGTTGCTCATTAATGTAGTTGGCTCCACGTACTTTTTCGATGGCGACCTAAAATAGTCCCAAGTCGGATCTTCCAACAGAATATTTGTCTCGAAGCGTGAGCCACCTTGGTATGACTCATCTCGAGAAGTGATACGATCCCTTTAATTTTTCTTCATGATCAGTCTAGATCGTCCATTATTCTCCTCGCTTCCGGTCAATATTCAAGTGATGCTAGGAGCAACACCCGAGACACCCCAAAGAATTCACCCCATTTGCCCAAGTCGCCAGCATGATTTTCTAGCTCCTACGCCTCCACCTACTCCAACTACCCTTTCCAGAGCCAGAAGATCGCCTTTGTGACACCTGCGTCATCCCCGATCTGCTTCGAAACTCACCACCTCCGGTGGTGGCGGAGCCCAGATCTCATTCTCGACCCCGACCGGATCCTACGGGTTCAAAAGCATCATCCTATCAGCGACCTCGTCCACGACCACGTCCACCTCGAGTACTCATGACTAAATCTAAATCGATTTAAAGAATTTTATGCATAAGTAATTATCCCACTGTTTAAAAGCAAAGTCTTATGAATATTAAAGAAGCTTTGTTTTCGCGAGTCCACTGAGTCCTATCAGTTTCAGTCTCTAAGGTAGTCTTACTATCACTAGCCATCCAATAACATCTCATCAATATCATTATCACAAACAATAGTAAAGGGGTACTTACCTGGGCGGATTGGTGCCGGAGACTCGGTGCCATGCCTTTCACACCATACTTTTTAAAACATAACACTTAAAACAGACTTTTGAAAACATTTTGGGCCTCAGGCCCACAGCCGAGCCTTTGAACTTAGCTCTGATACCAAAATTGTAACACCCCAAACCTGGTCAACACACTACGATCGAATCTGGTATGTTACAGGGGAAAAAGGATTTTGAGAAAATAGGTTTAAGTTTAGATGTTTGCTGAAAACACTTCGCAAAATTGTGTATTTGAAGAAAAACTCGAGTAGGCTTGATTAAAATCTGTTGGTGTATTTGAAAAACCTGAAAATTTTGAAAACTTAATCAGATGTGTAGGTAAAACTAGCTTATCTCTTTTAGAAGTTTAAGTTGTTTCTTATTATTGCTAAAACATTTTGACTTAGTGGAAAATCGTGTTTAAGTTAGAAAAACATTTGAGTTCACTTCATCCCAAATCTTAGTGTGATGCAGATGGTATAGCTTAAAATATCGCTTTTGTAGTTTTGAAATCGTTATCTTTCCAAGTTTTAACACATTTTAACCCAATTAATTTGTTAAGGCATATTATAAATCTACTTTAAACATAAACATAGCAAAACATAATTTTAAGAGGCCATTTACAAACCCAAATAAAACCAAATAGTAATGAATATGCTTAAGCACCAAATTAATAAAAGTCTACGCAATTCCTTATTTAAGCATGTCATGAGCACCTCGAGTCCATCCCGGCTCCAAGTCCGCGCCTAAGTGTCACCTGAAATGTTAAAGGAGAGAGAGTGAGTCGCAAGACTCAGTGTGTAAATCCCCCTCCCGAAAATACAACATGCTAACACACACCATAACAAAGTAATGCAAGTAATGCACCCGATCCTAACCAACCATATCACCTTTTCTACCCCGTGTGGTACCAAACCACTGGTGGTGCCAAACCACTGGTGACCCAAAGTCACGATATCCATAATGTGGTGCCAAACCTTTGGTGACTGAAGTCACGAATAATCCAATGATGGGGCCAACCCATCGTGTGATACCAAATAACTAGTGACAATCCGTATCTCATAAGTGGGGCCAACCCACGGTGGTGTCAAACCACAGGGGACGAGTCGCAATGAGGTGCCAAACCTCGGTGTCCCAAAGACACGATGTGATACTAAATCACTTTGGTGACCGCAAATACAAATCCGATGATGGGGCCAACCCATCGTGTGATACCAAATCACCAAGGCGTCAATCCAGTATAATCAGCTGTGGGGCCAACCCACCGTGGTACTAAGCCTTTGGGACGAGACGCCGAGGTGCCAAACCTCCGGTGACCCAAAGTCACAAAATATGTGGTACCAAACCCTTTGGAGGTGCCAAACCTCCGGTGTCCCAAAGACACACGGTGTCCCAAAGACACGGATATCATACTCCTCCTCTCATATGCCCATACATGTCATCTCGATGCAAATCATGCCATAGTGCAAACATGCTAATATAGTATCACCTCACATATTACATACATCAGCAATCATGCTAGCATATACCCTTAAGAGAACTCGCAATGGAGCGAACTTACGGGATCCGAACACATACCCCATAGGGTACCATAGCAATCATCATATTGTTCCACTTAATACAGGAACATATTATTATTAACATATTACTAGGTAATCAGTGTGTTAGTTTACACACGTACAAGCCTTAACCGACGAACCACTAAGATCCTTGATAACCTCGATACCCTTTGCTCCTATAAACCGGCCAAACAAGAGATTAGCATCCTAGGCCATTCGGCCAAAATAGAACATACCAAAAAGAGTCAACACTTGAAACCCGAGACCTACCTACACGCTTTTGAACACAAGCCCACACACCAAGTGCTCCTGCTCCACTTCCTACAATTGGTAACCAATCAAAGATAATAGCCTTCGGCCTAAACAAATACCAAACGATTAGACTGTTAAAACAATCCTTACCATCGCTACCAACCGATCAACAGAAACCGATGCTAAGCTTGACTGCTTGAAATCTCGAATGCCCTACGATAAAAGCGATTCCAAGCGAATGATCACTATACTTCCAAACAAACACCAAAACCAACTCTTACCTTTGACGATGCCGACAAGAGAATGAAAGGAGAACATAAGCATTCGCCTTACCTACTACCTTCTCCAATGATTGCAAAACGAAACCCCAAAAGATCCACACCACACCCACAATTGGCCAAGGTGATCGTAAAAGAAAAGGAAATTCAAGACAAGAGGTGAAGGTTCGCTAAATAGTTTTAGAAAAGAAAGGTAATCAAGATGAGCAGAGGGAATACTTTCGGTTTTGAGAGGGAAAGAAATGAAGAAGGTGTTTAGGAGAACAAGTTTGACTCTACTCTTCAAGAAAGGGAGAAAGAAAGTGTGAGAAGAAGATGCTAGTTTAAACTTAGCATGAATGAAAAAAGAAGAAGAAAGGAGGTTCGGCCAAATAATAAAAGGGAGAACAAGAAACAAAATCAGAGATCAAGGGAGCATTCGGCTACTACTAAAAAAAATGATGGAAACAACAAAGCAACTTCGGGACAGGTAAGATTGTTGAAGCTTTGGCTTAAGTAGAACAAATGAAATGAAAAAAAAAAAGATGAAAGCACTTGGGGTTTCGGTTTCAAGAATGAAGAAAAATAAAATGGGAGAGCTTTCTTGAAATTCAGCTTACCAAAAGACCAAAAGAAAGACTTGTTTGACACTAGCTATGACCGAAAATGCACCCAAAAATCCAAGGGAATTTTGGCACTTCCCCCACTCCCTCACAACACTTACCAACCGGCCAAACTCTCCCAAAACTCTCCTCAAAAACCAGCCAACCTCCCCCCAAACACTCCCAAGCCACCAATTCAAATTAGCTTGACCAAGTCCACCCCACAATTTGCTCTCCACCCACCATTTGAATAGGAAGACTTAGTCCAAGGCAGAGTTTGAACTGCCTACAACTCCTCCCCTCCATGCCATCAAAATAGGAGCCAAAATGTGGGATTTTCGCAGCTTGATCTCAGGACCTCTCCCCCCTTGCCATTGACGCCACACCAAGCTCCTAGTGGCGCCTTACTTACCACTCCACCAAGGCTCCTCATGTGATAAAAATTCACCTAAAATATTTATAAACCCCAGCTCCTTCAGCTCCTATCACCTAAAGCCCAAAACTAAAATTTTCTCACCTACTCAGGCTCACTCCTAGCCTACAACTAAGCCTCAAAACCACACAAACAACAACATAACAAGCCATTAACATGCAAACAATGCCAAAATAAAAATAGCCCCTTAACCTGGGATATTACAGCCGGTCACGGCAATAGTAGCCACATGGGCATGCGTGCGCACGTGTGGGGGCTTCGACGCGATAGTTTGAGGCCATCAGTAGTGTTCTTGCAGGTATGGGCTGTTGGGCTACGATGGCACGAAAAGGGCCAAGTAGGCCCAATAGGCCGAAGGTCCCATATGATTAAATTGTATGATTGCGTAATAGATAGTGAAATAGACTATGTGAATCTAATATATGTGGCTAGGTTTGGGCTGAATGGGCCACACGAGTGTCTGGGCCCACTTGGGTCGACAATGGGCCTTAGGCCCATTCGCATCATTATCTCTATTTAGAATACTTGAGTTGTTTGAGGCGACAGTGGATCTTCTATTGGGTCGTTAACACCTTGATTTGTAAAAATACTGAAATACCCCTAGTATGCAAAATTACAATAATACCCTCGATTTACAAAATTACCAAAATACCCTCGATTTGTGAAATTACCAAAATACCCTAATTTGTGAATTTACCGAAATAACCCCAAATTACAAAATTATCGAAATACCCCTTGTTTGCAAAATTACTAAAATACCCCTAGTTTGTAAAATTACTATAATACCCCTAGTTTGCAAAATTATCGAATACCACTAGGTTCTGAAATTATCGAAATACCCTTGGTAGGTAAATTAAAAAAATACCCTTGATAGGTAAATTACGAAAATACCATTGGTAGGTAAATTATGAAAATGCCCTTCATAGGTAAATTACGAAAATACCCTTGATGAGTAAAATGACTGATATGCCCCTAGAGGGCAAAAATGATAAAAATGCCCCTACATGTTATATGATTATTCTTGTATGTGATTTATGATTGTTATCATATGATTATTATTGTATGTTGCATTCATGTGTTATTATGTTGCATGGGGATGGGATTATACGAAAGGGGAAGTGCAGATAGGATCGCACGGTCGCTTGATGACTGTGGATCCACCGAAGGCTTTTATCCACCGAGCAGCCATGCTGCACCGATAAGTTAGTGCCGCAACAAGTGCTACATAAGGAGTGTAGGGATGGGTGGGTCGATTAAATCCCCACATGAGTGTAGGGTTGGAAAGGAGACGAGTGCAGGGTTGGTATTGGCATTAATGCATTGCGTATGTGGTTTTATTTGAGATGGGCTCAGGCCTAGATAAATATGATTTGGGACATTTATGGGTTAAGGCCCAACTGAGGGTGTTATGGGCTGAGGCCCAATTCTCACCGTTATTGAAATGGGCTTCAGTCCAAATTGTTGTGATTCATGTACTTATTGATGATGGTTATGCACACTGAGCTTTCATAAACTCACACCCTCTTTTTAATATTTTTTTCTCAGGTAATCCTCAGTAAGCGGTTCAACGTGCTAGAGGACTCGGAGGTGGCCACACTACGAGCAGTTTTGGACTCTAGTATTTTACTTATTTTGAACTTGGGTTAATATTTTGTAATAAGGCCTCTCTTAAATTCTGGTTTTAATTTTGGATTTTTAGTTTATTATGTCTTAAATCTGCTAAACTTTGTATCACATTTTTCCAAAACAATATCTGCTTTCAAAATACTACGCTTTCGCGAATAGGTCATAAACATCACATTTTCATAAGTCAGTCATTTTAATTAAGTTTTCGCAACCAACAAAGTTGTTTTGGTAATAAATTTTTAATAAATGTTGACTAATAATGAACAAATGCAAACTGGGACTTTAGTTTTTAATATCAAGAAAGGTTTTCAAATGGAGCCATGGTTTCTCGAAATGCACCCCAATGTGACAGCCAGGTTTGAGCCTAACTTCTAGGCCGGGGTTGGGGTGTTACATTTAGTGGTATCAGAGTCGAGGTTCCAAAACTCGAGCTGTGAGATGGGTTTTAGTGTTTATTTTAAAGATGATTACAAATGATTTTGAAGTAGTTTTGAAAGGTCTTTGTGTGGCACACCGAGTCTCCAGCGTCGAACCTAGTAAGTTCTCTTATCTATTTTAAGCTGTTATTCTTTGTAGGTGAATCTTGGGCTTACTTTAGATGATAGACTATCTTGGCCTTGTAGAGGACTAAAAACTATAGTGGTGGCAATTTCAAAAACAACTCTCAACTACTACTTCTATAACACATTTGTTTAATTACTGGAACTATGAGCTAAATTCATAAAATTTGTAATTCAGATAATTAGGACTAGAGTGCGCAGCAGAAGGTAGTGGTATATCCGGTATTGTGTGGCTATGAGATAGTTGGAAATTTTGGGGACGAAATTTCTCAAAGGAGGGTAGATTTGTAACATCCTCAATTGGGCCTAGTAGGATTGGGCCCAATGGGCCTTGGGGGTAGTAGCGTTTAAAATTTTTGAGAACAAGAGAATGGATTTAATTCAAGTTGGATCTAGTAGGTGAGTTATTTTGGAAGGTTAGGGGGCTTTTATGAAGTCTCGGGTTAAAGTTAGGCTATAGGAAAAATTTTGGTTTTAGGTGAAAAAAACCCGGGAGTTGGTAAGTAGGCTTTAAGAATAAAATGTGGGGAAAAATGACAAGTGGAGTGTGTGGTGTAGTGGCAAAGTGACGCCACATAAGAGGAAAGGGGGTGACGCCACAAGGAAGGAAGGAGGTCCAAGGTTCAAGTCTTGGTGCTTGCATTTTGGTTTTCTTTTTAAATAGATTTTTGAATTTGGCCATATGACTTATATTTAGTTGCGCATGATTTTAGAAACAAGGAGCTAGTTGGTAAAGTGGCTAGCAGCGTGGGTTATGTTACAAGGAAGCCTGAGTTCGAATCTTATGAGAAGCAAGGGAGTATTTATTTTTTAAGATGGGGCGGCAAGAGCTTGAGTTGGATTTAAACTCTGCTAGCGGAAGGATCCCACATCAGAAAGATATGAAGAAGGAAGGTGAGAAGCTAGCTATATAAAGAGCATACTAGGAGGAGAGTTAAGATACCTTGGTGGGCGTTGGGCATAGGAGCTTTGGGAGCGCGGTTTAGCAGCTTTAGAATTCCTATCAGGTGTGCTACTCTCTCTATTCTAGTTGTAGAGTGGCAAATGTCGAAGTGCCGTTCACGGCAATAGTAGCCACATGGGCGTGCGGGCGCACATGTGGAGGCTTTGACGCGATAGTTGAGGTCATCAGTAGTGTTCTTGTGGGTGTGGGCTATTGGGCGACGATGGCCTGAAAGGGGCCAAGTGGGCCCAATAGGCCCGAGGGCCCATATATGTAAATTGTATGATTTAGTAGCAAATAGTGAACTAGACTATGTGAATCTCATATATGTGGCTAGGTTTGGGCTGAATGGGCCACACGAGTGTGTGGGCCCACTTAGGCCGACAATGGGCCTTAGGCCCATTCTCATCATTATCTCTGTTTAGAATACTTGAGTCGTTCGAGGCGATAGTGGATCTTCTGTTGGGTCTTTAACACCTTGATTTGTAAAAATACTGAAATACCCCTAGTTTATGAAATTACCAAAATGCCCCCAATTTACAAAATTACCAAAATACCCTCGATTTGTGAAATTATCGAAATACCCTAATTTGTGAATTTGCCAAAATACCTCGAATTACAAGATTACCGAAATACCCTTAGTTTGCAAAATTATTGAAATAACCCTAGTTTGTAAAATTACTAGAATACCCTTGGTTTGCAAAATTATCGAATACCCTTAGGTTGTGAAATTATCGAAATACCCTTGGCAGGTAAATTGTGAAAATACCCTTGGTAGGTAAATTACGAAAATACACTTAGTAGGTAAATTACAAAAATGCCCTTGGTAGGTAAATTATGGAAATACCCTCGATGTGTAAAAATGACCAGATATGCCCCTAGAGGGAAAAAATGACGAAAATACCCCTACATGTTATATGGTTATTCTTGTATGTGATTTATGATTGTTATCGTATGATTATTATTGTATGTTGCATTCATGTGTTATTATCTTGCATGGGGATGGGATTATTCGAAAGGGAAGTGCGAGATAGGATCGCATGGTCGCTGACATTGTGGATCCATAGAAGGCTTTATCCATCGAAAGCGACTATGCTACACCGATCGTTAGTGCCGCAAATCGGTTGCAACATAAGGAGTGTAGAGATGGGTGGGTCGATTAAATCCCCACAGGAGTGAAGGGTTGGACAGGAGACGGAGTGCAGGGTTGGTATACGCATTAATGCATTGCGTATGTGGTTTTATTTGGGATGGGCTTAGGCCTAGATAAATATGATTTGGGACATTTATGGGTTAAGGCCCAACTGAGGCTTTTATGGGCTAAGGCCCAATTGTCACCATTACTGAAATAGGCTTCGGCCCAAACTGTTGTGATTCATGTTCTTATTGATGAGGGTTATGCAAACTGAGTTTTCGTAAACTCACACCCTCTTTTTAATATTTTTCTCAGGTAATCCTTAGTAAGCGGTTTGACGTAGTAGAGGACTCGGAGGTGGCCACACTACGAGAAGTTTTGGACTCTAGTATTTTACTTATTTTTAACTTGGGTTAATATTTTGTAATAAGGCCTCTCTTAAATTCTGGTTTTAGTTTTGGATTTTTAGTTTATTATGTCATAAATCTGCTAAACTTTGTATCACAGTTTTCCAAAATAATATCTTCTTTCAAAATACTACGCTTTCGCGAATAGGTCGTAAACATTATGTTTTCATAAGTCATTCATTTTAATTAAGTTTTCGCAACCAACAAAGTTTTTTTGGTAATAACTTTTGTATAAATGTCGACTAATAATGAACAAATGCAAACTAAGACTTTAGTTTTTAATATCAAGAAAGGTTTTCAAATGGAACCATGATTTCTCGAAAAGCACCCCAATGTGACACGCCAGATCCGGGCCTAACTTCTAGGCCGGGTTTGGGGTGTGACATTTAGTGGTATCAGAGCCTAGGTTGAAAAACTCGGGCTGTGAGATAGGTTTTAATGTTTATTTTAAAGATGTTTACAAATAATTTTGAAGTAGTTTTGAAAGGTTTTTGTGTGGTACACCAAGTCTCCAGCGTCGGACCAAGTAAGTTATCTTATCATTTTAAAGCTGTTATTGCTATAGGTGAATCTTGGGCTTACTTTAGATGATAGACTATATTGAGGCTCAGAGGGGACTAAAACTATAGTGAGTTGGCAATTTCAAAATAACTTTTAACTACTACTTCCATAAAACATTTTTTAATTACTAGAACTATGAGCTAAATTCATAAAATTTGTAATTCAGATAATTAGGACTAGAGTCTTGTGAGGCGTGGTGGTATATCCGGTATTGTGCTATTATGAGATAGTTGGAAATTTTAGGGACAAAATTTCTCTAAGGAGATTAGATTTGTAACATCCTGGAACTGGGCCTAGTAGGATTGGGCCCAATGGGCCTTGGAGGTAGTAGCGTTTAAAATTTTTGAGAACAAGAGAATGGATTTAATGCAAGTTGGATCTAGTATGTGAGTTATTTTGGAAGGTTAGGGGGCTTTTATGAAGTCTCGGGTTAAAGTTAGGTCATAGGAAAAATTTTGGTTTAAAGCAAAAAAACCCTGGGAGTAGGTAGGTAGGCTTTAAGAATAAAATGTGGGGAAAAATGACATCTGGAGTGTGTGGTGTAGTGGCAATGTGACGCCACAAGGAAGGAAGAAGTTCCAAGGTTCAAGTCTTGGTGCTTGCATTTTGGTTTTCTTTTTAAATGGATTTTTGAATTTGGCCATAGGACTTATATTTAGTTGCACATGATTTTAGAAACAATGAGCTAGTTGGTAAAGTGGCTAGCAACATGGGTTATGTTACAAGGGAGCTTGAGTTCGAATCTCATGGGAAGCAAGGGAGTATTTATTTTTCTAAGATGGGCGGCAAGAGTTTGAGTTGGATTTAAACTCTGCTAGCGGAAGGATCCCACATCGAAAAGATATAAAGAAGGAAGGTGAGAAGCTAGCTATATAAAGAGCATTCTAGGAGGAGAGTTAAGATACCTTGGTGGGCGTTGGGCATAGGAGCTTTGGGAGTGCGGTTTAGCAGCTTTAGAATTCCTATCAGGTGTGCAACTCTCTCTACTCTAGTTGTAGAGCGGCAAATGCCAAAGTGCCGATCACGGCAATAGTAGCCACATGGGCGTATGAGTGCACCTGTGGGGGCTTTGATGTGATAGTTGAGGTCATCAATAGTGTTCTTACGGTGTAGGCTATTGGGCTACGATGGCCTGAAATGGGCCAAGTGGGCCTAATGGGCCTGAGAGCCCATATGAGTAAATTGTATGATTGAATAGTAGATAGTGATCTAGACCATGTGAATCTCATATATGTGGCTAGGTTTTGGCTGAATGGGCCACACGAGTGTGTGGGCCCACTTGGGCCAAAAATGGGCCTTTGGCCCATTCGCATCATTATCTCTATTTAGAATACTTGAGTCGTTCGAGGCGACAGTGGATCTTCTATTAGGTCGTTAACACCCTGATTTGTAAGAATACTGAAATACCCCTAGTTTGTGAAATTATTAAAATACCCTCGATTTACAAAATTACCAAAATAATCTCGATTTGTAAAATTTTTGAAATACCTCCAGATTACAAAATTACTGAAATACCCCTAGTTTACAAAATTACTGAAATACTGTTGGTTTGTAAAATTACTAGAATACCCCTGGTTTGTAAAATTACCAAAATACCCCTGGGTTACGAAATTACTGAAATACCCTTGGTAGGTAAATTACGAAAATACCCTTGGTAGGTAAATTACGAAAATACCCTTGGTAGGTAAATTATGAAATACCCTTGGTAGGTAAATTACGAAAAATACCCTCGATGCCGATATGCCTCTAGAGGGCAAAAATGACGAAAATGCCCCTACATGTTATATGATTATTCTTGTATGTGATTTAGGATTGTTATCGTATGATTATTATTTTATGTTGCATTCATGTACTATTATGTTGCATGGGGATGGGATTATTCGAAAGGGGAAGTGCAGATAGGATCGCATGGTTGCTTGATGACTGTGGATCCACAGAAGGCTTTAGCCACCGAGTATCTTTGCCAAATAAGTTAGTGCCGCAACCGGTGCTACATAAGGAGTGTAAGGGTGGGTTGGTCGATTAAATCCCCACAGGAGTGCAGGGTTGGTATGGTCATTAATACATTGCATATGTGGTTTTATTTGAGATGGGCTCAGGCCCATATAAATACGATTTGTGACATTTATGGGTTAAGGCCCAACTGAGGCTTTTATAGGCTAAGGCTCAATTGTCACCATTATTGAAATGGGCTTCGACCCAAACTGTTGTGATTCATATTCTTATTGATGAGGGTTATGCATACTGATTTTTCGCAAACTCACACCATCTTTTTAATATTTTTTTCTCAGGTAATCCTCAGTAAGTGGTTCGACGTGCTTGAGGACTCAGAGGTGGTCACACTACGAGCAGTTTTGGACTCTAGTATTTTACTTATTTTTAACTTGGGTTAATATTTTGTAATAAGGCCTCTCTTAAATTCTGATTTTAGTTTTGGATTTTTAGTTTATTATGTCTTAAATGTACTAAACTTTGTATCACGGTTTTTCAAAACAATATCTACTTTCAAAATACTACGCTTTCGCGAATAGGTCGTAAACATCACATTTTCATAAGTCAGTCATTTTAATTAAGTTTCCGCAACCAACAAAGTTTTTTTGGTAATAACTTTTTAATAAATGTCAATTAATAATGAACAAACGCAAACTGGGACTTTAGTTTTTAATATCAAGAAAGGTTTTCAAATGGAACTATGGTTTCTCGAAAAGCACCCCAATGTCAGATTCAAGCCTAACTTCTACGCCGGGTTTGGGGTGTTACAGTCACCTACACAAAGTATGAGTTCTCCTGTGGCAACATCAATTTTAGTATTGGTAGTTGCTAGAAAAAGTCTTCCTAAAATTAAGGGGATTGTATTATCCTCATCCATATCTAAAACACTAAAATCTACTAGGAAAACAAATTTATCGATTTTGACAAGAACATCTTCAATATTGCCCTTATGAATTCTAATAGTTTTATCAGCTAATTGTATATTCATCCTAGTTTGTTTGGGCTTTTCTAGACCTAGTCGTTTAAATAATGTATAAGGCATGACATTTATGCTTGCCCCTAAATCAGCTAACGTGTTATCAATTGCTAAACTACCAATTAAACATGGAATTGTAAAACTCCCTGGATCTTTTAGCTTTCATGGTAGTCTATTCTATAACATTGCTGAGCATGCTACGTTTAATTCCATGTGGTGCTCTTCGTCTAATTTGCGTTTGTTAGTCAAGAGCTGTTTTAAAAATTTCCTCGAGTCTGGCATCTGAAAAAGAGCTTCAAGAAGGGGTAAGTTAATATGTAATTTCTTTAAGAGTTTAAAAAACTTACCGAACAATTCTTTTGAATCATCTCTTTTTATCGCTTCGGGATAAGGTATGCGAGGTTGGACTCCTTAATTACTGGTTTTGTCTTTTCTTGTGTTACCTCTACCTTACCTTCGTCCACCTTATTTTCTTGTATTGGAGTAGGTTCCTCTAACCCTTTAATGTCATTAGCTGAGATGGCTTGAACTTTCTCCTTTGGGTTGATCTCCGTGTTACTTGGTAGACATCCTTGTGGTCATTCTAACAGTAGCTTTGCAAGTTGTTCGATAGCATTAGTTGCTTCCTTCACTGACTTCGTAAGTTTCCCCATTCAGTTCTCGTTACTTTTAATTGTTTTCTCAGTTTCTTGGAATCGATTTTCTGTGTTTGCCATAAATTTTGTCAACATCTCTTTGAGGCTTGGATTTTTCTCTTGCGGATATGGCTGATTTTGGAAGTTTTGAGGAGGTTGTTGTCTTTGATTCCCTTGATTTCCTTGGCCTCCCCATGAAAAATTTGGGTGGTTTCTCCAACCTGGATTGAAAGTGTTACTATAAGGATTGTTATTAGATCTGAAATTATTACCAATATAGTTTGTCTGTTTGGTTTTTGCATCCAGTTGGTAGGGTGGGTACTCAGGATTTGCTACAGTTGCACTTTTGTTGTCACTGCATGACTGGGTGTACCTGCGAGGAACATAAACTGTCAAGCTTTTTATTCATCAACTCTACTTGATTTGACAACATGGTCACTGCGTCGAGGTTGTAAACTCTGGCTAATTTTGTCGGTTTAGTCCATGTAACTTGCCACTGATAGTTATTCAGTGACATCTCTTTAATGAACTCGTAAGCTGCTTCAGGAGTTTTATTGTTCAAGGTTCCACCGGCGGCTAAATCAATTAATTTCTGTGTTCATGGATGATCGCGTCAAACAGTCGAGTTTTAATATTTATAAAAGAGTGATCGAACCTGTAGACTGACCAACGATAGAGGCAAGTGCACCTATCGAACAGTAGTATATCTCAGGCAAGAATATCTTATCGAACCCATGGGAACCTAAAAGTACTACTACTCACTTTTTTTCTATTATTTAGCCTAAAATATGGAGTAATTGGATTATTAAACTATTGAGATACTTAGACTAAATGCAAAGACAGAAGAATGAATAGGAGAAAGACTTTAGGAAAACTCAGTTGATAAAGACGATACCCTCAGGAAGAATCCACCTATGACTTCACTTATTAATCATTCCCCAAACTATATGATTTCTTTACTTAGCTTGATCTGTGAGACTCCCTAACCTATATTAAACCCTCTCTCGAGGCGAATAACATCTAACCTTAGGTTAGTTAGTGGAAGTCTCGTTCTCTTATAATAACCCCCTAAGTAAGTAGTAAATCGATCAATGGATTCCCATATTAGGTTTCACCCTAATCCGGCAAAATATCGTAACCCTATCTCTAGGCGCCCGATCAACTCCGCTTAATTATGCTAGATCTACTCTTAGGCAGGGTCTATTCCTCTTCCACCTAAGCACATTAGATTAAATTAAGCAACATAATTAAGAACAAACTAAGTACTTATCATATAATTTAAAAATCAAATAACAAAATCCATCATAGGCTTCATCCCATTCAGGTATCTGAGGGGTTTAGTTCATAACTAAATACGAAAACATCTCAAGAGTAAAGAATAAACAAAACATGAGAAATCCCTAAAACCCCCTGAAGGAATTGATGGAGAGATGCTCCGTCTTGAATGGAAGTCCAGCTTCTTGAGATGGATCAACTGGCTATCTTCAAGTGACTCCCTAAAAGATGAAAGCTTGACCAAAGTCTCTGCAAAAAGCCCCCCATTTATGTCTACCTTGGGTTGTTTATATAAGCTTTGGAATGCTGTACTTGGCTCCTAAGTATCTCCTTCAAGTAGAATTACTATTAGAGTGTTGGAGTAGACTTAGGAGTATGTTTCTTTTACTTCAAGCATCTAAATCCAAGTGAAATTATTTTTCTAGTAGCACGGGCACGTCCATGGCATACACCCGTGTAACTCGTGGTTGGGTCGTGTCTCGATTCTGTCATTTTAGGCACGGCCGTGTAAGTTAGGATTCAGGCCGTGCTTTAGGTCTGTCTAATTGGGCATGGCCACCTAGATCACCAGGCACGTTCGTGTGATAATTGGATGCTGCATGGCCGTGTGTCACGGAGTTGAGGCCGTGCTCTAGGTAGTTGGCGAGGCACGGTCATGTGGGATTTGGGCCAGGCCGTATTGATTTCCCGCTAATGCCCAATTACTCCATTTTAAGCCCGTTTTGTGTTCTTTTTATCCTCGGGTGCTTTCCTGAGTATAAATCTGAAAAGAAAGGATTAAAAGCACCTTTTTACAAAAATTATGGGCTAAATCATCCAAAAGCCTATTAAATATATGGTTAAAATATGTTACTTTTACTTATCAAATACCCCCACACTTAAGCTTTTGCTTGTCCTCAAGCAAAATTCTCAACTTACAATTAAAATGAACTTTCCATAATTCATAATTCCTATCGGCAATGTCTCATCATAATTCATAGATAATTTATACATGGATAATTCAACTTAAAGAACCCTAAAGATTCAATTACGATAAGTCATACCTTTATAGCACGAAAACATAGGTGTCTTCCATTATCTAAGTAATTACCTTTAATTCAAAATTGACAAGAACTGACATCCTCACTAAAGATTCACTCAAATCATTCGAAATGTTTAAGGTTCAAGAATAAGCACTCTAAGTCGAACCTGAAAAGTTAATCCCATAAGCTTACCTGAAAATCAAATCTCCACCACTGTATATGAGATGATACACAAATCAAAAGGTCTTTAATCAGGGTTGTAATGGGGCTAAGGTTAAGGGTGTGGATATAGGCTGAATTAGAGGTTAGAATCAAGATTGAATTGACTAATTACCTAATCTAAGAATAATGAACTAAATATGAATATTTACATCGAATGAAAACTAATAATATCTACTATTGATAATTACTCTATAATAAGGAGTATTTTGATAATACTTTTAATACGAGCTTTTTCTTTAACAATTGGAGTTTAAATGCTCTAAGCTCTTTTATTTACTATAATATTGAATATACTTGGATTTTTTTTAAGAACAAACTAAAAACAAACCTAATAGAAGGAACTTTTGTGATTGAAATAACCTAATTCGGTAATGGATCAAATTAATTCTCGATAGAGGGGTAGTCAAAGGAATGTTGATAACAAATACAAAGGGATTTTGGATTAACATTATTGGATGAGTCAATAAAAAGGTTGTTAGGATTCAATGGGGTTCACCAGGGGTTATTTATGTAGGTAGGCTTTTTAGTGGAGTGACCGGGTTAAAACCTAGGTGCCTTTATCATCTCAGTATATCAAATCATTAATGTGGTCTCGACATGCATAAACAAGGCAAGTTCTAGAATAACAATTCAAAGTCGACACATTCATAATAAAAAAAAGTGAGCACGAAAAAAAGAATATATGTTCTATAAGGCTCAAAATCTCACAAAAATTATGGGTGTTTTGACATCAATCCTTATAAATTTTGAACTTCAAGGTGATACTCAAATTTAGTTCAACAACCTATCAATTTTAATTTTTAAAATGTAGACTTGTCATGCTCGATTCTCTGGTATTTAGTCAAATTTAATCATCAATGCATAATTATCTATGACTTATTCTAAAACATATCAATAAAAATCATAAATCATTAGAAATTTCACCCTAATTAATAATATGAGAAAAATACTTAAGATCAAGACTAATTTCGTGGTTTTGAGAATTATGGAAAAAGTTAGGAACTATTACCCCTACACTTAAGGTGTACATTGCCCTCAATGTACAAAGATAGATAATGATTATTAGATGCCAAATCAAAGAGATAAGTGGGGAAAGTAATACTCCCTGAAATCTGGATGATCCCTGGCATCTTTGGTGGCAGTGATGGTGTTTTCTATGGGCCTGGTGGAGTGGCTACTGAAAAGTAGTTTGCTAGATGAAAAAATTGGGTAGCCTGCGAAGATAAAGCCAAGAGATCTAGAGAAATAATAATACTATACTAATAATATAATTAAAGACTAAGTAAATAAAGTGAATGAGACTAAGAAGAAAACTAAAATTTAAAGAAAAGTCTAATGGACTAAGAAGTCCTTATTAACAGATGGTTCGTGAGGTGTGTATGACTTCTAAGGCTATGGAGTGTTGGTGATGGTGGAAATGGTGTGATTCCCTAGCAGCCTTTAGAACCTAAAACCAAGAAATTAATATGAAATGAATTAAATTAAGCAGAAAAGAAGTATAGATAAGGAAAATAAAGGAGACGATAAAAGAAAAGTAGAATCGAAGAGGTTTTCGAGACCCTTGGCATGTCAATTAGCTAAAGCTGCCAGCATGAATTCATGTTGCGGTCTCTTCTGAGGAGAGGTTGTTTATCTTCTTATGTTTCTTCAACATGATTTTTGTGTTGCTTAAGAGTCTTGGACCTTTTCTATGAACATAGAAGAATTTGAAAGAAAGAAAAGGAAGAAGGAAGATGGGAGAGAGGGGAAGGCTGTGGGGATTTAAATAATATTTCAAATCTGGCACGTTCCCGCGCCCGTGTGCCGAGGGTGTGTCGACTCACACGGCCGCCTCGCACGGCCGTGTTGTGGCGTATGTTGGTCTTCCACGCCTGCTTGTCAATTGGCACGCCCATTTCTAGAAAGCTAGTATGTAAGCGATTGGAATTTGCAGGCATGGTGCGCCGTGCTCAATAAGTCGATATCTTAGCATGGTTGTGACACGGCCATGCCATTTTGTCGATGCCGTCTTTGTGGGTGGTTGGATCCATGATGTTGGGGAGTGCTTAGACTGACTTGCACAGCTTTGCTCTATCAATGTGATGGTTTTGGTGGTCTACAAGGCCATGGGCACGGCCGTGTGTAAGGTCGTGTGGCCTGGAAACCTGCATCTTGGTTTTAAATGTGGAGAGAGAAGAGAGAAGGAAAGAAAAGGAAAAAAATAATTTTGAAAAATAAGAAGTGTTAGTGCTCGGGTTTCCTCCGAGAAGCGTTCATTTATAGTCTTAAGCTAGGTTGTCCTAGACTTTGAAAATTTTAGGGAGGTTTAAAGGTTTGAATATTTTCCCTCCTACTGACAGTTTTATTTTTGTGACAAAGTTTAGGTCGAGAATCTTTACCTTGAAATTGCCAAATATTGGATTGCTTACCTCGACTATTTTGTGTGGGAAAACATCATGTACCTGAAGGGGTATTTCTTCCTTTTTCTTCAGGTCTGTTGAAATGATGTGAGGATCCACTTTTTCTAACAGCACCTGGTCTCCTATTTTAAAGTGATTTGATGTCCCTATGAGCTCTTCTAGTGGTTCTTTAGGTTTTACTTCATGTGGATCCAGCTTTTCTTTAGTGTGTATTTTCTGCTCTTCTAATTTGTCGGTCTTCTGGTTTTGTTTCCGGTGTGATTCTTCGGTGACGACTTGGGGACTATGGGTTGGCTCAGCTTTGATGCTTTGTGATGTTTCCTGCGATAAAGTTTGAACAATTTGATTACCTATTGAAACAGTTTGAACAATTTTGGCTGAGTCGAGAGCTTGAAGATTTATCGATTCTTCTCCTACGCGAAGTATGAGTTCTCCTGTGGCAACATCAATTTTAGTTTTGTTAGTCGCAAAGAAAGGACTTCCTAAAATTAAAGGGATTGAATTTTTCTTATCCATGTCTAAAACAACAAAGTCTACTGGGAAAACAAATTTATCAATTTTTACTAAAACGTCTTCAATAATGCCCCTAGGAATTCTAACAGTTTTATCAGCTAGTTAAATACTCATCTTAGTTTGTTTGGGCTTCCCTAGACCTAGCCATTTAAATAATTCATAAGGCATGACATTTATACTTGCCCCTAAATCGGCTAAAACATTATCAATAGTTAAACTACCAATTAAACATGGAATCGTAAAACTCTATGGATCTTTTAATTTCTATGGTAGTCTGTTCTGTAGCATTGCTGAGCATGTTGCGTTAAGTTCCACATGGTGCTCTTCATCTATTTTGCATTTATTCGTCAAGAGCTGTCTTAAAAATCTCCTTGAGTCAGGCATCTAAAAAAGAGCTTCAAAAAGAGGTAAGTTAATATGTAATTTCTTAAAAAGTATTAGAAACTTACTGAATTGTTCCTCTGAATCATCTTTTTTCAATGCTTCGGGATAAGGTATGCGAGGTTGGTATTCTTTGATTACCGATTTTGGCCTCTCTTGTGCTACCTCTATTTTACCTTTTTCTTCCTTAGTTTCTTGTACTGAGGTGGGCTCGTCTACTTTTGTATCCTCTTGAGCTGTGATGGCTTGAATTTGCTCTTTTGGGTTTATTTCTGTGTTGCTTGGTAGACATCCTTGTTGACATTTAGAAATCACCTTTGTGAGATGTCCCACTAACCTAGTAAGTTCTCCAAGTTGATTCTCGATTCCTTTGATCAATTTTTGTTGTTCATCATGTACTGCTTCAGTCTTTTGGAGACGAGAATCTGTAGCTTCCATGAATTTTTTCAACATCTCTTCAAGGTTTGATTACTTTTCCTGTGGATAGGGCTGATTTTGGTAATTTGGAGTAGGTTGCTGCCTTTGATTTCCTTGTCCTCCCCACGAAAAATTTGGGTGGTTCCTCTAACCTGCATTATAAGTGTTACTGTAAGGGTTATTATTAGATCAAAAATTGTTACCTATATAGTTTGTCTGATCGTTTTCTGCTCCTGGTTGGTAGGGTGGGTACTCAGAATTTGCCACATTCTCGCTTGCTTCGCATTGCATGACTGGATGTACCTATGAAGAACATAAATAATCAAGTTTTTTATTCATTAACTCCACCTGTGTTGACAGCATTGTCACTGCGTCTATGATAAAAACTCTGGCTGATTTTGTCGGTTTAGCTCCTGTAATTTGCCATTGATAGGTGTTCAACGACATCTCCTCAATAAAATCGTAAGCTGCTTCAGGAGTTTTATTATTCAAAGTTCCATCGGCTAATGAATTAATCATTTGCCTAGTTGGAGAATTCACACCATTGTAAAAAGTTTGGACTTGAAGCCACAAAGGTAACCCATGGTGTGGGCATCTTCTTAGGAGATCCTTGTATCTTTCCCATCATCATATAATGTTTCTACGTTATTCTGCACAAAAGAAGTTATGTCATTCCTAAATTTAGCCATTTTAGCTGGTGGAAAATATTTTAAAAGAAATTTTTCGGATCATTTGATCCCATGTGGTGATTGACCCTCGTGGTAACGAGTTCAACCACTGCTTTGCTTTGTTCCTTAATGAAAAATGAAATAACTGAAGACGTATGGCATCGTCAGAAATGCCATTTATTTTGAAGGTATCACAGAATTCTAAAAAATTAGATCTATGTGCGTTTGGATCTTCATCTTGCAAACCATCAAATTGAACAAACTGTTGAATAATTTATATTGTGTTAGGCTTTAATTCAAAATTATTAGCGGCTATAGCGGGCCTAACAATACTAGATTCTGCTCCTGTCAAATTAGGTTTAGCAAAATTGTACATAGTACGTGGAGCATGCTGTTCTTGCACATTTGTGGATTGTTCTCGTCCATCCCTTCAGTAGGATTGGATCTTTGCTGTTCTTCTCTTTGATAATCTAGGGCTTATCTAATTTCTCTGCTATTTCTGCGAGCGGTAGCTTCAATGTCACTTTCATATTCTAATGGTCCTCTCGGATTTCTTCTAGTCATAAACTAGAGGTACCTACTATGGAAAGAAAGAAAGAAATTTAGAAAAACAAAAACACAAATATATGTATAAAAGAGAAATTTAAAAATAAAAATAATGGCAACGTAATAGAAATAGAGCTTTCTTAATATTTTAGATGTTCCCTCGCAACGATGCCAAAAACTTGTTCACGTCAAACAGTTGAGTTTTAATATTTATAAAAGAGTGATCAAACCTGTAGATTGACTGCGACAATGATAGAGGCAGGTGCACCTATCAGACAGTAGTATAGCTAAGGCAAGAATATCTTATCGAATCCAAGGGAACCTAAAAGTACTACTACTCACTTTCTTTCTATTATTTAGCCTAAAATATGGAGTGATTGGATTATTAAACTAATGAGATACTTATACTAAATGCAAAGACAAAAGAATGAATGGGAGAAAGACTTTAGGAAAACTCAGTTGATAAAAATGATACCCTCAGGAAGAATCCACCTATGACTTCACTTGTTATTCATTCCCCAAACCATATGATTTCTTTACTTAGCTTGATCCGTGAGACTCCCTAACCTATATTAAACCCTCTCTCGAGGTGAATAACTTTTAACCTTAGGTTAATTAGTGGAACTCTCGTTCTCTTATAATAACCCCCTAAGGAAGGAGTAAATCGATCAATGGATTCTCATATTAGGTTTCACCCTAATCCGGTAAAATAACATAACCTTATCTCTGGGTGCCCAATCAACTCGTTTAATTATGCTAGATCTACTCTTAGGCGGGGTCTATTCCTCCTCCACCTAAGCACATCAGATTAAATTAAGCAACATAATTAAGAACAAGATAAGTACTTATCATATAATTTAGAATTCAAATAACAAAATCCATCATACGCTTTATCCCCTTCAGGTATCTTAGGGGTTTAGTTCATAACTAAACACGAAAACATCTCAAGAGTAAAGAATAAACAAAACATAAGAAATCCCTAAAACCCCCTAAAGGAATTGAAGGAGAGATCTTCCATCTTGAATGGCACTCCGGCTTCTTGAGATGGATCAACTAGCTATCTTCAAGTGACTCCCTAAATGATCAAAGCTTCAGCCAAAGTCTCTGCAAAAAGCCCCCCTTTTATGTCTGCCTTGGGTTGTTTATATAGGCTTTGGAATGCTATACTTGGCTCCTAAGTATCTCCTTCAAGTAGAATTACTATTAGGGTGTTGGAATAGACTTAGAGTATGTTTCTTTGGCTTCAAGCATCCAAAACCAAGTGAAATTGCTCTTTCCCGTGGTAGGGGCACAGCCATGGCACATGCCCATGTAACTCGTGGTTGGGCCCTGTCTCGATTTTATCATTTTGGGCACGATCGTGTAAGTCAGGATTCAGGCCGTGCTTCAAGTCTGTCGATTTGGGCATGGCCATGTAGATCACCAGGCACATCCGTATGATAATTGGATGTTGCATGGTCGTGTGTCACGGAGTTGAGGCCGTGCTCTAGGTAGTTGGCGAGGCACGGTCGTGTGGTATTTAGGCCAGGCTGTGTTGATTTCCTACTAAGGCCCAATTACTCTATTTTGATCCCGTTTTGTGTTCTTTTTATCCTCGGGTGCTTTCCTGAGTATAAATATGAAAAGAAAGGATTAAAAGCACCTTTTTACAGAAATCACGAGCTAAATCATCCAAAAGCCTATTAAATATGGGGTTAAAATATGTTACTTTTACGGTTTATCAAAGGATTTAAACCATTGCAAAAAGTTTGGACTTGAAGCCACAAAGGTAATCCGTGGTGTAGACATCTCCTCAGGAGATCCTTGTATCTCTCCCATGCATCATATAACGTCTCTAAATCCATCTGCACAAAAGAAGAGATATCATTCCGTAATTTAGCCATTTTGGCCGGTGGGAAATATTTTAATAAAAAATTTTCAATCATTTGTTCCCATGTAGTGATTGACCCTCGTGGTAACGAGTTCAACCACTGTTTCTCTTTATTCCTTAATGAAAAGGGGAATAACCAAGGACGAATGGCATCATCAGAAACACCATTTATTTTGAAAGTATCACAGAACTCTAAAAAATTAGCTATATGAGTGTTCGGGTCTTCGCCTTGCAAACCATCAAATTGAACAAATTGATGAATCATTTGTCTTGTGTTAGGCTTCAATTCAAAATTATTAGCAGCTATAGCAGGCCTAACAATACTAGATTCTGTCCTGTTAAATGCGGTTTAGCATAATCATACATAGTGCGGAGCATTATTCTCCCTCACATCCTGTGGAAGTGGGTTATTCTCATCCATCCCTTCAGTAGGATAGGATTCGTCTTCTTCCTCTGTGTAATGTAAGGCTCGCTTGATTTCTTTGCGATTCCTACAAGCGGTAGCTTTAATCTCACTATCATATACTAGTGGTCCTCTCAGGTTCCTCGTAGTCATAAACTAGAGGTTCCTGCAAGGAAAAAGAAGAAATAAAGTTAGCAAAAAATAATAAAATAAATATAAAGATAAATACTAGAATAAATTGCAAAAAATAAAAATAGAAAATAATGGCTAAAGTAATAAAAATAGAGCCTTCTTAATATTTTAGTTCCCCGGCAACGGCGCCAAAAACTTGACCGTGTGTCTATCGAGTTTTAAAATTTATAATGAATGTGATCAAACATGGAGACTAACTCTCACAACAAATTAAGGCAAGTGTACATATCGAACAGTAGTATAGCTTAGGCAAGACCGGATTGTCGAACCCAAAGGAATTAAAAGTACTAATACTAACTTTCTTTTTATTATTTAGCCTAGAATATGGAGTGATTGGTTGATTTAATCTAATTTAATGAATACTAAACTAAAGACTCAAAGAGAAAAGAGAATGAATTTGGAAATAACTTGATGAAAAACTCAGTTGATCACAACGATACCCTCAGGAAGAATTTACCTAGACTTCACTTGTTATCTAGCACTGAACCATATGATTTATTCACTTAGTTTGATCCGTGAGACTCCCTAACGTTTATTAAACCTTCTCTTGAGCGAATAATGTCTAACCCTAGGTTAATTGGTAGAACTCTCGTTCTCTTATAATAACCCCCTAGAATAGCAGTAAATCGATCTATGGATTCCCATATTAGGTTTCACCCTAATCCGGCAAAATCTTGTCACCCTAGCTATAGGCGTGCGATCAACTCCGCTTAATTATGCTAGATCTACTCTTAGGCAGGGTCTACTCCTCCTCCACCTAAGCACATCAGAATTTGGATTAAGCATGCACAATTAAGAACAAACTAAGTATTTATCATATAATTTAGAAAACAATAACAAGACTCATCTAAGTTTCATCCCCTTCAGGTATCTGAAGGGTTTAGTTCATAACTATAAAATAAAACATCTCAAGAGAAAAGATAAAATAAAACATAAGAAATCCCTAAAACCCCTGAAGGAATTGAATGAGAGATCTGCCATCTTGAGTAGAATTCTGGCTTCTTGAGATTGATCAACTGGCTATCTTCAAGTAATTCCCAAATTGACCGCTCTGGCTTTGGTTCTTTGGCCTAGCTCACCGCCCTCTTTCGGGATACACTTAGGGTGTTTATATAGGCTCTTGGAATGTTTTACTTGGCCTCTAAGTGTCCTAATTTAAGTCTTCTTCTTACTTGGTGTTTGAATACACTTTGGAATATGTTTCTTTGGCTCAAACTATCCAAATCCGAGTGAAATTGCTCTCTCACGCGACAGGGGCATGGCCATGGCACACGCCCTTGTAAATCATGGTTGGGCCATGTTTCAATTCTGTTGCTTAAGGCACGCCGTGTAAATCAGGGATCAGGCTGTGTGAAGTAATTTGATGATGCACGACTGTGTGGCTTTAGGTCTAGGCTGTGTTGATTTCCTCTTTGGCCCAAATTAGCCCGTTTTAAGCCTATTTCTCATTCTTTTCATCCTCGGGTGGTTTCCTAAGTATAAACATGAAAAGAAAGGATTAAAAGCACCTTTTTATATAAATAAAGGGCTAAATCATCCAGAAGCATACTAAATGTGGGCCTAAAATATGTTAGTTTTACGGTTTATCTACCCCCACACTTAAGCTTTTGCTCGTCCTCAAGCAAAATTCTCAACTTACAATTAGAACGAACTTTCCATAATTCATAATTCTTATTAATAATGCCTCATCATAATTCATACATAATTCATACATGGATAATTTAACTCAAATACTCCTAAAGATTCAAACAATTCTAAGTCATATATTTGTAGCACGGAAAAACATAAGTGTCTCCCCTCTTCTAAATAATTACCCTTGATTCAAAACTGACAAGGATTGACATCCTCAGTAAAGGTTCACTCAAATTACTCAAAAAGTGTTTTAAGGTTTAAAACTAAGCAGTCAAAAGTCAAACTTGAAAAGTTAATCCCATAGGTTTGCCTGAAAATCAAATCTCCACCACCGTAATATGAGATGATACGCAAATCAAAAGGTCTTTAATAGGGTTGCAACAGGGCTTGGGTTAAAGGTATGGATAAAAGCTGAATTAGAAGGGTTAGAATCGAGATTGAATTGACTAATTACCTAATCTAAAAACAATCAACTAGAAATAACTGATTACATCAATTGAAACTTTGAAACTAATAATACGAGCCTTTTCTTTAATAATTGAAAATTAAATGCACAAGCTCATTTCTTATACTACTAATACTGAATATACTTTGATTTTTGAATTTCTTTAAGAACAAACTAAATAAATACATAATAATAAAGAAAGAACTTTACCAACTGAAATAAACTAATTAGGCAATTTGATCAAATCAATTCTCAATAGAAGGGTAGTAAAAAGAATGGTGATAACAAATTCAAAGGTTTTTTTGGGTTAATATTAGCGGGTAAATTAATAAAAAGGGTTGTTAGGATTAAAAAGGGTTCACTAGGGGTTAATTATGTGGGTAGGCTTTTTAGTGGTGTGAATGGGTTAAAACCTAGGAGCCTTTATCATCTCAGTATATCAAATCATAGATGTGGTCCCAACATGCATAAACGAGGCATGTTCTAGAATATAGTTCAATGTTGACGCACTCATAATCAATAAAGTGAGCACAAAAAAGAATATATGCTCTATAAGGCTCAAAATCTCACAAAAATTATGGGTATTTGGCATCAATCCTATAAGTTTCAAACTTTAAGGTAATATTCAAATTCAGTTCAACAACCTATAAAATTTTTTATTCTTGAAAAATAGATGTATCATGCTTGATTCTCTAGTTTTCTTCAAGTATAAATCATCAATGCACAATTATCAATGACTTACTCAAAAACATATTAATAAAAATCATAAATCATTAGAAATTTCACCCTAATTAGTAATATGAGAAAAATACTTAAAAACAATATTAAATTCAGGAGTTTTAGAATCATGCAAAAAGCTAGGTACTTTTACCCCCCACACTTAAGATGTACATTGCCTTCAATGTACAAAGATAGGTGATAACAATTAATATAAAATCAAAAGAGAGGGAGAGAGTGCCACTTCCTAAATTTCAAATGATTTTCGGGAGTTGGCAATGTTCATGATTGAAGATGACTTATGTAGTAGGGAATTACTCCTAGTGATTTGTTTGTGTATGTGGAGTGTGTGATCGGAACTGCGAAGTCATCAGTTAGATATTTCGGGGGTGTAAGATAAATAAATGTTAGGAATACTTCGAAGATTAGATAAGTAGTGATAAAAGTTTGTAATGAAGAAAAGTATCAAATTATGATAATAAAGGAAAAATAAAAATAAAAATAGGACTAAAAATAAGACAATAAAATGTAGATAATTAAAGGGACTCAAAGGCCCTCCTCATCGTCTGGATTTGGTGGTGGGGCTGGTGATGAGATATGGAGGTGCTGGCATATTTGGTGGAGGGTGGCCTCTATCCCATCAAAATATCGAGTGTTGTCAACGAAATACTGCTCGAACTGGTCGAGGCGTGCAGAGATATCTGCCCATGATGTTGCTGCATGGGATGGCTATTGTCTCGGAGCTAGTGGGACATCATCAGTAATGTCCTCTGGCTTCTCCTCATCTGTAGATGTTACTAAGCGATATTGAGGAGGGTCGATCCCTCGACGAAGTTTAATCATCCTCATGTGCATCATCGTCTAGATGCCTTGAGGCACCATCTAACCGATTAGTGTGAGGGATGATCTCTGTTCTTCAGGCCAAGTAGGCCGAAGTGTCGCGCCAACCATGTTATAAACAGGCCCATCGATAGAATTCCCCTCCTGTGCGCCTCTGTTTGATGTTGTATTGCACCGGCGATGAAGTATGCGAGATCGGATACGTGCCCTTCTGACATGCAGAATAAGTAGTAAACATCGTGCCGGTTTACCACGCCGGTGCTCTTCCGACGACCTATAAGTATGCGAGATCAAATGTACCTTAAGGCTGGGTTGAGCACTGTTGCCTTAGAGCGACTAGGGTCATAGATGTTTGTGCTGGGGCCTAAGCTCCGCCAGCAGTGGAGAGTGGTATAGCGAAGTTGTCGACATAAGTCATCGAGTGGGTTCTCTACTATAAATTTCGATGTATAGAGCCTGAGTGCTGATCCGAATTGCGGTACGCTTAGTTGACGTACCGTGTCCCCAACCGTAATTAGATGGTGCCTAGATCATTGTAGTTGGTCATCACTATTTGCAAAGTGAACGGGGTGCAAAACTCGAGTGTGAGCTCTAAATACGTCGACTCTATGATAGAGAAGAATTGCTCCCACGGATCTATTGATATGAAAGCTCGAATGTCGGTTGTGAGTCCGATTTGTTCTAGCGCCTCCCAATCGATGCGGCTACTGGTGCCGAGGGGTCTATCTTGTATTGTCTTGTAATGCTCTTCCTGACTTGCTTGAGAAAATAAAAGAAATGGGTGTCGAAACTCAGAACAAGCACTAGCGAAATAAGAGTCGGGTCCTTTTCACTTTTTCGAGCTTGGGGCTATTGATCTCTTTCCACGGGATGACGACATTATGCCTAAAATTAGTAATTAAAAATAAAGCAAGTTCTTTTGATTAAGTCTCAACAATAATATAGCCAGAATATTCTATACTAAATCAAATAAAATTTGAAGAGCTAGAATCATTAGAAATTAATAGAGATTATTTCAAACAAAGAAATGTCTTAGTTCTAAAATGCAAGAACATGAAATCCATTAATCAATAAATAGAAACCAATCCATCATGCCTAAATATTAAGTATTCATGAGTTCTTGAGACAATTTCCTAAATATAATCATGTTTAATACTAAACTAAAATAAAATTATAGCAGAGTAATATCAAATTTATCAAGCTTTAAGTCAAGAAATTGAAGTAATGAAGGGAACCAGGGGTTGTGGTGGTGTAAATTGGTTGAGCACGAGCGGAGCACGGCGGTGTTGAGGCAATTTTGCGGTACACAGTGATGGGGAGGTGTGGTCTGCAGAGTACAATGGTGGTGAGGCGTCTGGATGGTTTTGTGTGGTTTTATTGAATAAAGGTGAAGGCTGAGAGGTTTTTAGGGGATTGAGGGCGTGGGTGTAACCGTAATGGGAGAGAAGAAGGCTAAAAAATTCTTTTTAAGGTTGAATTTGGGGGATGAATGGTTTAAGTTTCTTAAATAGGGATGGGAGCATGGGCAGTTGGCACGCCCGTGTGAATTTTTTAAATCACCCGTGCTTTTCGCGATTTTTAAAAATAGGTGCGTTCAGGGTTCTTGGCACGATCGTGGGTTAATGGACACGCTTCGTGTATCAAGTCGTGTGTATCATCGCACAGGCGTGTATCACCACAGGCTCATAAGTCGAACCTCGCGTGTCTCACCGTGTCTCACCCGTGCTCAATAAGTCCGTTCGACGGTGGCTGGCATGGGCGTGGTATTTTATCGCATGTCGTGTTGGAAAAATATTTTCTTCTTTGTTGTACATGACTATTGGCCCGCCCGTGGTTTGTTCCCTGGCTTCCACATGGCCACGGGAGCGCCCATGTGTAAGGCCGTGTGGTCTTAATTTTGCACTTAATTAGATTTAATAAATATGAAGTTAGATACTAAACAATTAAAAATATAATGTTTGGGGAAGTTAGTGCTTGTGTTGCCTCCCAAGAAGCGATTGTTTAAAGTCTTAAGCTAGACTTTCCCTGTTTTCAATTCTAAAAGGAGGTTCATGGAGCAGAAGCTCCTCTCTCATATCTCCAAAATCTGCAGTATTATAAATTTTGAGTCGGAGACCATTTACCTTGAATGTGCCCTTTGTGGGGTGAGTTACCTCGATTGTGCCTATGGGAAAATCCTTTTGATCATGAATGGGCCTGGCCATCTTGAATTCAACTTCCCAGGAATTAATTTAATCCTTGAGTTATACAGTAGGACCAAGTCTCCTACTTCGAATTGTTTTCACTTCTTTAGGCAAGAATCATGGCATCGCTTTGTTGCCTCTTTGTATAATTTCGCGTTCTCATAGGCCTCAGCTCTCCATTCATCTAGCTCATTCATCTGCATCACTCTTTCCTTTCCTGCAGTTCTGGGATCAAAATTTAAAAACTTTATGGCCCAAAAAGCTTTGTGTTCTAACTCGAATGGTAGATGTGACTTTTCCGTATAGTAGTTTGTATGGGGATGTCCTTAAAGGTGTTTTAAATGCTATTCTATAAGCCCATAAAGCATTATCTACCTTTAATGCCCAATCTTTTCTATTTGATTCAACCGTCTTTTCTAGGATGTGCTTAAGTTCTCGGTTTGCTACTTCGACTTGCCCATTGGTTTGAGGGTGAAATGGGGTAGCTATCTTGTGATACACTCCATATTTCTTTAGAACTTTTTCAAATTGAGTATTACAGAAATGAGTACCACTATCACTAATGATGGCTCTAGGTGTCCCAAATTGAGAAAACAATTTTTTGAGAAATTTAACTACTACCCTAGCATCATTGGTAGGTAAGGCTTCTACTTTTACCCATTTTGACATATAATCAACTGCCACTAGGATGTATTTATTTGCAAATGATCTAGGGAATGGTCCTATAAAATCAATACCCCATACATCAAATAATTCACATGATAACATATATGTTTGATGCATTTCATCACGTTTAGAAATATTACCTATTCTTTGGCATTTATCACATGAGGTGACATACCTATTGGCATCTTTAAATAGAGTGGGCCAATAAAAACCTGATTCGAGTATTTTGTGTGCTATCTTAATGCCACTATAGTGGCCTCCTGAGGGTCCTGAATGGTAATGTTCTAGGATTTTGCTTGCTTCTGCCTTTGTAATGCATCTTCGAATTACCTGACCGCACATATGCAGAAAAAAAAAGAATCTTCCCAAAAATAGTTTTTCACATTAGTAAAGAATCATTTCTTTTGGTGATGTGTTAGTCTTCTTGGCAAGATGTTAGCTGCTAAATAATTTGCAATATTTGCAAACCATAGTACCTCAGACTGTGTTATAAAAAAGAGTTGTTCTTCGGGGAATGAATTGTTTATCTCATTTTTATCGAGCTCTCTGATATGTGGATTCTCAAGTCTTGAAAGGTGACCTGCTGCGAGATTCTCAGCTCCCTTCTTATCTTGTATTTCTAAGTCAAATTTCTGTAAGAGTAAATCATCGTATGAGTCTAGGTTTTACAGTAGGTTTGTTTAAGAGATAGCGAAGAGCTGAATTATCAGTGTAAACGACAACTTTAGACAATATTAGATACTATCTGAATTTTTCAAAAAAACTATAGCTAGAAATTCTTTCTCTGTGGTGGTATAATTTTCTTGTGCTAGTGTTAATGTTCTGCTAGCATAGTAAATTGGCTGAAAGTGCTTGTCTTTTCTTTGTCCCAAAACTACTCCAACTGCAAAATCACTTGCATCACACATTAGTTCAAAGGGTAAGTTCCAATTAGGTGCAATTATAATCGGTGTATTTATTAATTTATCCTTAAGGATATTGAATGCAACTAAACATTCTTGATTGAAATTGAAAGGAACATTTTTTCTAGTAATTTTGTCAAAGGCTTAGCTATTTTAGAAAAATCTTTAATGAATCTTCTATAAAACCCTGCATGTCCTAAAACCTTCTAATAGCCTTAACTGAACTAGGGGGAGGTAATTTTTCTATGGTTTTAACCTTTGCTTTATCTATCTCAATCCCTTTACTAGAAATCTTATGTCCTAGTACAATCCTTCTTTGACCATAAAGTGACATTTTTCCCAATTCAAAACAAGGTTTGTTTCCTCACATCTCATTAGAACTCGTTTAAAACTTTTAGGGCAAAGATGGAAAGAATTACTGAATACCGAGAAATCATCCATAAATACCTCCATGATGTCTTCCACGAGTTCGTCAAAGATTGCCAACATGCAATGCTGAAAAGTAGTAGGAGCATTACATAATTCAAAAGGCATTCTATGATAACCAAATGTATCGTATGGACATATAAATGTCGTCTTCTCTTGATCTTTAGGAGCAATGGGGATTTGGAAGTAGCCAAATAGTCCGTCCAAGAAACAATAGTACATATGCCCAGATAATCTTTCTAACATTTGATCTATGAAGGGTAGAGGAAGGTGATCTTTTCTGGTGGCATCGTTGAGCTTTCTATAGTCTATACAGACTCTCCAACCTATAACTATTCTTGTGGGGATTAATTCATTCTTCTTATTGGGTACTACTTTCATCCGCCTTTTCTTTGGGAGTACTTGCACAGGACCTACCTAATTGTTGTCAGAAATAGGATAAATTATTCGTACATCTAGAAGTTTAATTACCTTGGATTTGACCACTTCTTTCATGTTGAGGTTTAACCGTCTCTGGGGTTGCACACATGGCTTGTATTCTTCTTCCATTAAAATTTTGTGGGTGCAGAATGAGGGGCTTATACCCTTGATGTCAGAAATTTTCCAAGCTATGGTTTTTTTCTCCTAGTACTTCTATCAACTCTTTTTCCTTGGGTTCTAGTTCTGAGGAGGTGATTATTGGCAATGTAGAATTTTCACCTCGGAATGCATATTCTAAGTGTTTTGGTAACTGTTTCAATTCCAAACTGGGTAACTCATTAATAGAGGATTTCTATTTTATTCTATCATTGTATTCAATGCTTTCTTCTTTTTTTATTCATCTGAATGACGATGTATTCAACTTTATCTCATCGTCTTCATCTTCTTCCCCCCTTCTTGAGTCAGGCACAGTTCCCTTGTGTCGTCATGTATAATTTCCTATAATGAATTTTGAATGATATGATTAGTAGTATCAATAAAATAGCAGAAATCATCTTGCTATTTAGAATATCACATGGCATCATAAATTTGAAAAATAATTTCTTCATCACCTATCCTTAGTGCAAGTTTAACATCACCTACATTGATAATGACCCTAGCGATTGGCTAAAAAGGGGCGCCCTAGAATTAAAGGAACATTAATGTCTTCTTCTATGTCTAACACAACAAAATCAATAGGGAAAATAAATTTATCAATCTTCACCAAGATATCTTCGATAACTCCTCTAGGATATTTAATGGATCTATCTACTAACTGAATACTCATCCTAGTGGTTTTGGTTCCCCAAGATCTAGTGGTTTGAACATTTTGTAAGGCATTAAATTAATACTGACACCTAGATCAGCTAATGCTTTTTTATACTTAAACTACCAATTAAACAAAGAATAGTAAAACTCCCTGGGTCTTTTAATTTGGTCGGTAACTTGTTTTGGAGGATGGCTGAGCATTTTTCATTAAGTTCCACCGTCGATACTTCTTCAAGCTTTCTTTTATTCGTCAGGAGTTCCTTTAAGAATTTTGCATACTTCGGCATCTATGAAATAACTTCTACAAAAGGTAAGTTAATATGTATTTGTTTAAAAAGTTCAAGAAACTTATCGTATTGGGCATCTAATCGTTCTTTTTTTAACTTTGCTGGATATGGGATTGGTGGTTTACTTTCTTTGGGTACTGGATTTATATCCTCAACTCCCTCATCTCTTGTTTTGTTATCCTATTGTGGGATTTGTTTCTTTGGTTCAACTAATTCCTTTCCACTTCTTAGTGTAACTGATTTTACCTATTCTGTTTCTTTAGAAAACATCTCCACATGTATTTCACAAATCATCTTAGTAAGTAGTCCAATCGACCTACCAAACTTCTCAAATGATTCAATAAGTTTTTCAATTGATGCTTGTTGATCTTTAAGTGTTCTCTCATTATTTTGGAAATGGTTTTCTATGTCTTCCATGAATTTTGTCAGCATCTCTTCGAAGTTTGGCTTCTTCTCTTACAGATATGGCTAATTTTGGAAATTTGAAGGAGGTTGCTATTTTGATTTCCTTGATTTCCTTGGCCTCCTCATGAAAAATTTGGGTGGTTCCTCCAACCTGGATTGTAGTTATTACTATAAGGATTATTATTGGATCAGAAATTATTACCTATATAGTTCCTCTGTTTGCTCTCTGCGTCCGGTTGGTAGGGTGGGCACTCAAGATTCGCCACTATTCCACTTGCGTTGCACTGCATGACTGGATGTACCTGTGAAGAACACAAACTATCAAGCTTTTTATTCACTATCTCTACCTGTGTTGATAGCATGGTCACTGCATCTAGGTTGCAAACTCTGACTGATTTTGTCAGTTTAGTCCTTGTAACTTACCACTGATAGTTATTCAATGGCATCTCTTCAATGAACTCGTAAGCTACTTCAAGAGTTTTATTGTTCAAGGTTCCACCGGCACCTGAATCTATTAGTTGTATTATTGAGGGTTTTACACCATTATAGAAAGTTTGGACTTGTAGCCATAAGGGTAGACCATGGTATGGACATCTCCTCAAGAGATCCTTGTATCTCTCCCATGCGTCGTATAATGTTTCTAAATCCATCTACACAAAAGAAGAGATATCATTCCGTAATTTGGTCGTTTTGGCCGGTGGGAAATATTTTAATAAAAATTTCAGTCATATGTTGCCATGTAGTGATTGACCCTCGTGGTAATGAGTTTAACCACTGTTTGGCTTTATTCCTTAATGAAAAGGGAAATAAAGCACTATTAATTTTGAAAGTATCACAGAACTCTAAAAAGTTAGCTATATGAGTGTTCGGGTCTTCATCCTGCAAACCATCAAATTGAACAAATTGTTGAATCATTTGTATTGTGTTAGGCTTCAATTTAAAATTATTAGCAGCTATAGCAGGCCTAACAATACTAGATTTGGCTCCTGTTAAATGTGGTTTAGCATAATCATACATAGTATGCAGAGCATTATTCTCCCTCACATCCTGTGGAAGTGGGTTATTCTCATCCATCCCTTCAGTAGGATAGGATTTGTCTTCTTCCTCTGTGTAATGTAAGGCTTGTTTGATTTCTCTGCGATTCCTATGAGCGGTAGCTTCAATCTCACTATCGTATACTAGTGGTCCTCTCGGGTCCCTCCTAGTCATAAACTAGAGGTTCCTGCTAGAAAAAAGAAGAAATAAAGTTAGCAAAAAATAATAAAATAAATATAAAGATAAATACTAAAATAATTTGTGAAAAATAAAAATAGAAAATAATGGCTAAAGTAATAAAAATAGAGCCTTCTTAATATTTTAGTTCCCCGACAACGGTGGCAAAAACTTGATCGTGTGTCTATCGAGCTTTAAAATTTATAATGAATGAGATCGAACCTTGAGACTAACTCTGATAACGATTAAAGGCAAGTGTACCTATCGAATAGTAGTATAGCTTAGGCAAGATCGGATTATCGAACCCAAAGGAACTAAAAGTACTAATACTTACTTTCTTTTTATTATTTAGCCTAAAATATGGAGTGATTGGTTGATTTAATCTAGTTTAACGATTTCTAAGCTAAAGATGAAGACAAAAAGAATGAATAGGGAAATAACTTGAAAAAAACTCAATTGATCACAACGATACCCTCAGGAAGAATCCACCTAGACTTCACTTGTTAATTAACACTAAACCATATGATTTATTTACTTAGTTTGATCCGTAAGACTCCCTAACGTATATTAAACCCTCTCTCAAGGCGAATAACGTCTAACCCTAGGTTAATTAGTGGAACTCTCGTTCGCTTATAATAACCCCCAAGAATTGTAGTAAATCGATCTATGGATTCCATATTATGTTTCATCCTAATCTGGAAAAATCTCATCACCCTATCTCTAGGCGTGCGATCAACTCCGCTTAATTATGCTCAATCTACTCTTAAGCAAGGTCTATTCCTCCTCCACCTAAGCACATCAGATTTGGATTAAGTATGCACAATTAAGAACAAACTAAGTATTTATCATATAATTCAGAATTCAATAACAAGATTCATCTAGGTTTCATCCCCTTCTGGTATCTGATGGGTTTAGTTCATAACTTTAAAATAAAACATCTCAATAGAAAAAGATAAAATAAAACATAAGAAATCCCTCAAACCCCCTGAAGAAATTGAAGGAGAGATCCACCGTCTTGAGTAGAATTTTGGCTTCTTGAGATGGATCAACTGGCTATCTTCAAGTAATTCCCTGAATTAACTACTCTGGTGTCGGCTCTTTGGCCTAGCTCACCGCCCTCTTTCAAGATACACTTAGGGTGTTTATATAGGCTCTTAGAATGCTTTACTTGGCCTCTAAGTTTCCTAATTTAAGTCTACTTCTTACTCAGTGTTTGAATACAATTTGGAATATGTTTCTTTGGCTCGAAGTATCCAAATCTGAGTGAAATTGCTCTCTCCCGCGGCAGGGGCATGGCCATGGTACACGTCCATATAAATCGTGGTTGGGACGTGTTTCGATTCTGTTGTTTGAGGCACGGCCGTGTAAATCAGGGATCAGGCCGTGTAAAGTAATTTGATGATGCACGATCGTGTGGCTTTAGGTTCAGGCTGTGTTGATTTCCTCTTTGGCACAAATCTGCCCGTTTTAAGCCCGTTTCTCATTCTTTTCATCCTCGGGTGCTTTCCTGAGTTTTAACATGAGAAGAAAGGATTAAAAGCACCTTTTTACATAAATCAAGGGCTAAATCATCCAAAAGCATACTAAATGTGGGCCTAGAATTTGTTACTTTTATGGTTTATCAAGTATTCTCCCCCACCTTCACCTCTGCCTAGTTCATCATGCTTATCATTGGATCATTTTTACAATTTTCACTCCCTAAGGATTTCATCCATAACTCAGGAAGTTCCATCTCCTTCCCTATCTTATGAATTTCTTCTTATATTGTCATTTTTTCATCTTTG
Organism: Gossypium rotundifolium; assembly: GCA_025506655.1. NCBI lineage: Eukaryota > Viridiplantae > Streptophyta > Magnoliopsida > Malvales > Malvaceae > Gossypium > Gossypium rotundifolium. The sequence goes on from CP106723.1 coordinate 81,356,318, forward strand.
TACATTGAGGACAATGTACATTTTAAGTCTGGGGAGGTTAATCATAGTATTATTAGAAAATCCCTAAATTATGTCGTGTTCTTAAACAAATTTTCTCATATTACTAGTTAGAATGAAACTTCTATTAAATCATGATTTTTATTGATATGTTTTGGATTAAGTCATATATAATTATGTATTGATGGTTTAAACTTTAAGAAAATAGAGAATCAAGCATGATAAGTCTATTTTCAGAATTTAAAATTTCTAGGTTGTTTTCCTAAATTTAAATATTACTTTGAAGTTTGAAATTTGCAAGGTGGACATCAAAAAGCTATAATTTTTTGTGAGATTTTGAGCCTTTTAGAGCATATATTTTGCTTGCTCACTTTATTTGTTATGAGTGTGTCAACATTGATTTGTTATTCTAGAACTTGCTTCAATTATACATGTCGAAACCATAGCTTTGATTTTATATACTGAGATGATAAAGGCACCTAGGTTTTAACTCACTTATTCCATCAAAAGCCTACCTTCATAATTGACCCCTAGCGAACCCCTTTTTGAGCCTAATAAATTGTTTCTTGACTCACCCATTAATATTAACCCAAAACCAAATTTTTTACTTCCCTACTTTATTGACTCCCCTTTTGTCGAGATTTGATTTGATCAGTTGCCTATCTATTTTCTTTATTTCAGTCGTTAAATTCATCTTATATCGTGAACTTGTACTTTTTTTAAACAAAAAAAAGTTGGAAATATATTCATTATTAGTTCTTTGTTATTTGAGCTTATGAAGTTAATTTCACATTTTGAGAAGAAGCTCGTGTTATTAGTTTTCAATCATTGTAATTATTCAGTATTAGTTTATTATTCTAGTTAGGTAAACTGTCAATTCAATCTCAATTTTAACCCTCTTTTCAGCCTTTATCCACACCTTTAACCCAAGCCTCGTTACAACCCTTTTAAAGACCTTTTGATTTGTGTATCATATCATTTTATAGTGGTGCATATTTGATTTTCATGCAAGCCTATGGTAATAACTCTTCATGTTTGACTTTTGAGTGCTTTATCTTGAACCTTAAAATAACTTGAGTGATTTGAGTGAATCTTTAGTGAGGATGCCAATCCTTGTCGGTTTTGAATCAAAGGTAATTATTTAGATAAGGGGAAACACCTATGTTTTTGTGCTACAAGAATTTGTGACTTAGATTGTTTGAATCTTTAGGACTCTTTAAGTTAAATTATCCATGTATGAATTATCTGTGAATTATGATAAGACATTATTGATGAAAATTATGAATTAAGGAAGTTAATTTTAATTGTGAGTTGAGGATTTTGCTTGAGGACGAGAAAATGCTTAAGTGTGGGGATATTTGATAATCCATAATTTATACATATTTTGACAATGTGTCTTTAACTAACTTGATCACAATAAAGGCAAGCGCACCTATCATTTAATAGTATAGTTACGGTAAGACCGATAATATCGTATCCACAAGGACCAAGAGTACTAGTAATTACTATCTTCTTATTATCTAGCCTAAGATTTGGAGTGAAACTAAAACTTAATTAAAAGCATGACAGAGAACGAATTGGGAAAATACTTTTAGACAACTATATGAAATAGGTAATACCCAAGGAAGAATCCACCTAGACTTCACTTATTACTTTTGATTCATATGATTTATTCACTTGACTTAATCCGTAGAAATCCCTAAATTATGTTAATATATCTTTCGAGACTAAAAACAACTGACTGTAGGTTGATTAATTGAAATTTCTTTCTAATTAAAACCCCTATTGTAACATTAACTCGATCTATGGATTCCCTTATTAGATTTGACTCTAATCCGGCATATTTTCATCGCCTTATTTCTAAGGTTGCAATCAAATCCACTTAATTGTGTTGATCTACTCTTAAACAGGGACTTTTGCTCCTTTGAATAAGCACACTTCACTTGAATTAATAACATGAGTTATCAAAATAAGAATAAAAACTCACAATTAAGAATAAGAACAGGTATTTATCTTGTAAATCAAATAATAATAAGATCCGTCTTAGGTTTCAACCCTTAGGTATCTAAGGGATTAGTTCATACCGATAAAAGGAAACATCTTAAAATAAGGAAAACAACAAAACATAGGAAAACCCAAAAACTTTAAGAGAAATTGATAGTAAATCTTCAGTCTTGTTGGAGATCCTTCTTCCGAGCTGCTCCCGATAGCTTCTTTGAGTATTTTCTGCCTTCTACTCGGCGTCTGATTTTAGGTTGCCCCCTTAGTGTGTTTATATAGGCTTTGGAACGCCTTTCTTGGCCAACAAGTACCCTTTATCGAATAGAATTAAAGTTTGGTATGGCAGGGACACGCCCTTGTGACACGCCCGTGTTCGACTTCTTAGATCGTGCTCACTTCTGCCTGCCACACATGGTCGTGTTTGATGCCTTTCGGCCGTGCGTGATTCTGCTCGTCACGCACGGCCGTGTGATTTGCCCGTATACGGAAGTCCAGGCCGTGTTGATTTTTGAGGTAGGCCCATTTTGTCCCTTTTTGGTCCGTTTATCATTCTTTTCGACTCCCTAAGCTCTCCTAAATTTAAAACATGAAATTAAGGGATTAGGAGCATCGAATTCATCAAATCTAATGAAAATTCATCCAAAAATAAGCCAAGTATGGGTCAAAATATGTATAAATTATGGTTTATCAATAACTTGAAAGATTATTGTGATTAAACTATTACAAGGTAGAAATACATTATTACCTCACGTAATCTTTTATGTGCTTAGGAAACTTGAATTAATTGTTTGATTTGGCATACAAATATGTTCAAGTGATTATTTTGATTTCATATGTATGTATTTGCATTAACTCATTTACTTATTACAATTTGTTTAATCGGTTGAATTGACATAGAGATATAGTTAAGAGATAAATGGATTTTGGTAGGTGAGTTTGTACATAAGTTAGCAAATTACCGAGTTGACATGAATTTATTCATAACAACATGATCATGAGTTTAATAATTATAAGTTAAGAAATGTAATTAATCTAACACAATTATGTCATCTTGATTAAAATCATCTTTTGAAATCGTGCATTGGAACTTTTATTTTATTTTTATTTATTTTACTTAGTTAAAATCCTAGTTTTTAATCACCTCCTCAAATCAAAATATTTTTCTTCACCAAAGTGTTTTTAAATTTGTATTCATAAATAATTCTTTACATAGTCCCTGTGAGTATGATAACTCGACATTACTTGTCACTTTATTACTTGTTGCGATTGTGTACACTTGCATATTTTTTTCGATCCAAGAACGTTCAGAACCAACACCCAAATCATGTAACCCTAATGACATGTCATTTGTATCCTACAAATTCCTAAGGTTCAAACGGGACTCAGTAGTCATCGTACGTCGTCGAATATGTGATCGGTATTTATACATGACAATTATACAAACACACATATATATAATTCAATTAAAACTTATAAATACACAATTTTAATTACACAAACTTACCTCGACGAGTATACATAGATACGGAGGCAATTAATTCAAGATTTTCCCTTTACCCTGATCTAACTCCGTACGAGGTCTGTCTTGATCTATACAGATAAATTTAACTCAATTTAATATGTTTCTCATTCAATTTAGTCCATCACATATTTTTGGAAAAATTATCATTTTACCCCTATACTTTTAATTTTTTAATTCCCTAGGCTCGGAAAAAGAAATTCATGCAATTTTACCCCTACCCAAGCCTAGTCGATTTTTACACATGTTTATAACAGCTTACATATTTCACAAATTCACAAATTTTACCATGAATTTATCACATTTTTCAATTTAACTCCTAATTGACAATTTCACAAAAAATTCCTTTACAAAAGTTGTTTGTCTAACAACAACCATTCATTTTCTATCATCAAACTTCAAAACTCATATATATTCATCAATGGTTAAGCCCTAATAGTTTAATAGTTTTACAAATTAGTCCCCAGGCTAGATAGATTAAGCTACAATGATCCCGAAAACATAGAAATCATAAAAAGTGGAACAAAAATCACTTACCAGTTGAGCTTACAATCTTGGCCGAATATCCAGCTTCAAAAATGGTTATTTCTTCTTCTACATTCGATTTTGGTTGAGAAAGAAAGATTAAAGCTTTATTTGTTTTATTTATTTTAACATTTATTTCCTTTTTATTAATTTAACCTTTAATAACTTTAAAAATTACAAAAATGCCAAGCCAACATCTTCCATTAACTCATTTATGGTCTAATTACTATATAAGGACTTCCACTTTAAAGTTCTATATCTATTTAATACCTTTAGCTATTAGAACTCAGCTTTTGCACTTTACGTGATTTAGTCCTTTTATCAAATTAAGCATGTAAATAGTAAAATTTCTTAATGAAATTTTTATACGATACTTCTATCATGTTGTAGGTAATAAAATAATAATAAAATAATTTTTTTGACTTCAAATTTGTGGTCCCAAAACTATTGTTCTAATTTCAATAAAAACAGGTTGTTACAACTCTCCCCTAAAGGGATTTTCATCCCCAAAAATCTTACCAAAAATGAAGTTCAGGTATTGCTTTCACATAACTTCTTCGAGTTCCCAGGTGGCTTCTTCTATTCCGTGTCACTGCAAGAGAACTTTTACTAAAGCTATGTTCTTGTTTCTCAATTCTTTAACCTCTCTTACTAGAATTCTAATCGGTTCTTCATTGTATGACTTATAGGTTGAATATCGACATCCGTCGAGGAGATAACATGTGAAAGGTCAAATTGTGCCGTCTGTAACATCTTGAATTAATGGGCTTTGCATTTGATGTGTGTTATGTTCAATGTGATAATTAGAGTGTTTAAGGGGTTCAGATTGGGCTCAAGTTTGTGCTGAGGCCTTAATCAAATTTTCGATTTGGGCACTTTAGTGGAAAGCTAGATAGGTCCGGGCTTAAAAGATATTATTCGCGTATTAAAACACAAAAATAGGCTTGTGGCCCAATGGACAGTGGCGTGAAAAGCAGTAAGGGGATCCAATGTTCGAGTCGTATTATGTACTTATTTTTAATTATTTTTGGTGCCAAAGGAGAGGAGAGTGGGGGCGGCTAGGATGCTTTAAAATAAGAAGATTTATCTGTTTGGATAATATAGATATTGTGCCAATAATAGTAGGGAGAGGTGGTGTTATTTATGCCTCTTCTAAAGGTATGAATAGATTAAGTTAAAGAAGAAAAGATAGGAGTTATCTGCTGAGTGCAGTGATTGGCCGAAATTCCATCTCCTAAAGGGGGAAAGAAATCGGTTTCTTTATGGCAAAGAGGTCCCGAAATTTCCCCTACTATTTGATTAATTGTTAGTTATCAGGAAGGGCACTTTCGGTTTTGATAAGTAAGTGCCGAAAATTCTCTATAAATAGGGGTGGTATCTCTTGAATTTCGACATTTGAACCCTATTCTTTTTCTCATTATTTGTGCCAAAACTCTTAGTCATTCTCTGCAATTTCTTTTCTTTTGTTTACTTCAAAAGCCAAAATCTCTAAATCTTCACTTTCATTCAAAGGCCGAAACTCTGAACTTTCTTCTCATCTCTATAGCCGAATACCTCCTATTCTCTTCTATTGATTTCTTCATCAAAGCCGAATCTTCATAGATCTCTTGAGATCACCCTTTCTTTCAAATCTTCTCAAAAGCCAAAATTCCCTAGGAGTTGCTAAATTATCTGTGTTAAAGTGAGTGTCGATTTCTTCTGTTCTTTTTCCCTTCTCTTTCAATTTTTTTGTGAGACCATAGCTAACTAGCTAGTTGGTTGATAGGCCATCTTTAGTTTGACTTTTCCACTAATCTCATGTTCTTTTGGGTGGCACTTCGGGAAATCGGAGTAGATCGAATCATCCAGATCTCAAAAGCTGAAAATCGTTAATCTCTAAGTATCCTATATATTTCGGGATTTCAAGGTAAGGGGTTTTCATTATATTTTATTTAGATACGTTATCGTACTTAAGATCTTAATCATATGATATGGTTTAACAACCCTATGTTGTTATAGTAGTCCTGACAAGGACTCTTGATGGAATCAAATATGGATTAGGCAAAGGAGAGGATTGGATCTGTTAAACCAATCCCTAAATTTAAGAAGAGAGTGGTGTCAGTAGTGCGGGATTGGCCACCTAGTTATGGACCGGCTTCAAAACAAAATCTTAGACTGTTAGTAGTCGTAGCAGCTTCTGATAGTGTCGACATAGATAGTGTCGTCTTAACCGTAACCAGGAGTGTAGATCCTTAACACATAAGTATTGTTGTAATGTATATGTGTATGATATGGTCTAAAAGCCGGAAAGAGAGGCTGCATGAATAGTCGTAATACCCAAAAGGGTAGGCAAGGGATGCTATGTACGTAATCATAGAAACTTCTCTATGTGTATCGATGTATGTGAAAGTTTGTGATCGGTTTAAATGGCTTAATGTTTTGATTCTTGCATGTATGTATGCATGGGATAGGATTGATTGATTTATGGAAGGGGAGCAGGTCGTGAGATGATCGGTGGCTTTGCCACATAGGTCACATAGTGATTGGTCTTTATAACAGGCAGCATAGCTGTTGAAATACTATAATGTATTTTCTGAGGTTCGAATAAGCAATCGGTGGCTTTGCCACATAGGTCACATGGTGATCGGTCTTTATGAATGACAAGACAATTTGTCGGCGTGGTGTATAGCGGATGGAGGGTTGATTGTAGAAATCCCCAAGGTGTGATGATTGGTACGGGGCTGTGTAGAGGATGGACTCTTAGGTTTGGGATGGGCCATGTTGCATGAAATATTCTTTTACCATTGTGTATGGGCCAATGGCCATAATGTGTTTGTGGGCCCAAGGCTTTCATGTGATTTCGAGATTTGCACACTGAGTCTTTGTGACTCACCCTTTTATTTTTCCCACTTTTCATATTTGCAGTAGTTCGTAGACATGGGAGCCGAGGCGGACTCGAGGGGCCATTAAGATCATTATCTACATAGACTATTTTCGATTTTGTTTTCATTTAAGTTTTAATTTTTGGGAACATTTTTCTAATAAGGTCTCCATAACTTAGGTTTCGATTTATTATTATTTTTTGTTATGTTGGTTTTTTTTTCAAAGTCTTAAATATAAAATGAAATGATAAATGGGCTTTTCAAACTCAATCAACGCAAAAGTTAAAGTTATTTCCAAAATTTCACATTTAATTGATTATTCGGCTATAATAAACTAAGTTTTTCTAAAACCCCTTTAGAGTAAAGTTTTCAAGATTCAACCAGTAGCATACCAGATCCGGTCATGACGCATGGGCTAAGTTTGGGTGTTACACTGTCGTAACATAGACACGTGAAAGACATTATGAATATTTTATAATTCTGATGGTAAAGCTAATCAGTATGCAAAAGGTTTGATTCTTTTAGTAATCTCATATGGCCCAATAAACCGTGGACTCAACAGGTCCAAAATAGTGATGTAAACAATGAATCTCTATCCAAAATAATGGAGACTGGCACTTCGTGTAATCTGACAATCTCTGAAACATATAACTCAGCTAATCTATCAATGGAGTAGTCTTTACGTACCGAAATAAAATGTGCAGACTTCGTCAAACAGTCAACGATAACCCAAATGGCATCTTTCTTTCTCAAAGATAGGGGTAAACTCGTTACAAAGTCCATAATAACTCAATCCCACTTCCACTCCGATATCATCACTAGATGTAATAATCTAGAAGGTACCTAATGTTCAGCTTTAACTTGCCGACATACTAAGCATTTGGATACAAAGTCCAATATCTCACGTTTCATTCCCGGCCACTAGTACATCTGCCTCAAATCACTTTACATTTTATTACTTCCCAGATGAACAAACAAGCTACCACTATGAGCTTCGTTCAAACTTTTCTGTATAAGCTCTGGATTCTTTGGTACAAAAATTCTACCTCTGAACAATAATAAACCATCGTGACCTATCCAAAGTTATGAATCAGAAGTAGATTAACACTGTGCCTGTTTAGCTAGCAATTCACTATCACATTTCTGAGCTTCGCAGATCTACTGTAAAACATCAATTTAGCTTTCAACTCAACTAAGATTGAGCCATCATTATATAATGTCAGTCATGTATTCATCGCGTACAGAACAGGGAGTTTTACGTAGAATTAAATGCAGCATGCTCAGCAATGTTACAGAACAGACTACCACAGAAGGAAAAAGACACAGGGAGTTTTACAATTCCATGTTTAATTGGTAGTTTATTTATTGATAATGCATTAGCGGATTTAGGGGCAAGCATCAATGTTATGCCTTACAAAATGTTTAAACAACTAGGTCTAGGGAAACCCAGACAAACTAGGATGAGCATTCAATTAATTGATAAAACTATAAGAATTCCTAGGGGTATAATAGAAAATGTTCTAATTAAAATTGATAAATCCGTATTCCCAGTAGACTTTGTTATTTTAGACATGGATGAGGACAACACGATTCCTTTAATTTTAGGAAACCCTTTCTAGCAACTACCAGGACTAAAATTGATGTTGGTACAGGAGAAATCATTCTTTGTGTAGGTGGCGAATCAATCAGTCTACAAGCTTTTGACTCGGCCAGGACATCAAGTGATGAACGTGAGAAAGTAAATTCAGTTGATAATCAAATTGTTCAACTTTCACCACAGGAAAGACCACAAGGCTATAAACTTGAGCCGAATCATGGGCCCCAGCCGTACAGCTCATAACAGTGAATTGTTAGTGGAACCAAACCCAAGGGAAGAACCTGTGGTAAGAAAAGGTAAGGTTGAGGTGTACCATGATTTACCAAAATCGACAATTATAGAGTACCAACCTCGTGTGCCATATCCTGATGCAATAAAGAAAGACCACACAGAGGAAGAATTTAGTGAACTCACACTTCGTGTAGACGATGAAACAATCACTCTTCAAGCTCTTAACTCAACTAGGACATCGAGGAATAAAGGTACGAACGATTGATAATCATTTGGTTCAACCTTCTTTACAAGAAGCATCACGAAATCACTTAGCTGAGCTAGATCCTAGACCTCATGCCAACAAAGAATAAATACATAAGGAACAAAGCCTTAGGGTTGACAAACTAAAAGAGCAGGAAACACAAATCAAAGAGGAACAGGAATCGCATGAAGTGAAACCAAAGGAGCCCCTAGACAAGCTGATAGGAACAACGAATCACTTCAAATTAGGAGATCAAGTATTGTTGAATAAGGAAGACCCTCAAATAACCAATTCAGACCCTAAGACAAATGAAGAAATCACTTTTGAGGTACTAAATGTCTTCCTATATGGCACAGTCGAGGTCCGCAATACTAAATTCAACACTTTCGAGGTAAACATTACACGACTTAAACTATATATCCATAACCAAAGTGATCGCATGAGAAAGGATATTCACCTTCTCAAACCACCATGACCATACGAATGAGAGGTAAAGTCTAGCTAAGACTATAAACGAGAGCTTCTTGGGAGGCAACCTGAGCACTAACCCCATTTTTACATTTTTATTTTTTATTTTTTCCTTTTCTTTTTCTTTTTAGCACCTAACCAAAAATTAACCAAAGAGCAGATTTCTAGGCCACACGACCCTACACACGGGCGTGCCTGTGGCCGTGTGGAAGCCTGAGGATGAACCATGGGTGTGCCAGTAGCCGTGCACGACATAGAAAAAAATTTTTCCCAACACAGCTGGCGATAATAGTCTATACCCGTGACGATGCCCCGTGCGAGGTTACTGACTTGTCAAGTACGGGCTAAAACACGGCTGTGCCTCCCCACCGTGCAAACATTCTGACTTATCAAACACGAGAGGAGTACGCCCGTATTAAATGATCGTGTGAAGAAAGACACGAGTGTGCCACGACACCCACGGCCATGCCCAAACACCCTGAATGCGTTCAAAATTCAAAATCCCAAAACACGGGCTACATCTCTATTTAAACCTCATTCTCCATTTTTCTAGTTGTCTTTCATTTTCCATTATTTATTTTTGTTTTTATTTATTTCATCATTATTTTTTACTTTATTTTATTTTATTTTATTCTTCTTATTCTTTATGATATTTATATTTAGCTTAGGATACAATAAAACCAAGCCCCATTACTTGAGGACACAATTTCAAACAGGTTGGGATGCTTCCCGTTCACCTCAATCTTTTTCGGTTTCTTTTCATAGACTTCATCCAAAAATTCAGGAAGTGTTACTTCTTCCCTTCTCTTTGATTTTATTATTAGATAATTGTTTATCTATCTTTGTACATTGAGGGCAATGTACATCTTAAGTGTGGGGGGTAAAAGTACCTGACTTTTTGCATTACTCTCAAAATCTTAAATTTAGTCTTGTTCGAAAGTATTTTTCTCATATTACTAATTAGGATAAAATTTCTAATGATTTATCATTTTTATTGATATGTTTTAGAGTAAGTCATAGTTAATTATGCATTGATGATTAAATTTGAAGGATACTAGAGAATCGAGCATGATAAGTCTACTTTCTAAAAATTAAAAATTAATAGGTTGTTGAACTGAATTTGAGTATTACTTTGAAATTTTGAATTTATAAGGATTGATGTCAAAAACACCCATAATTTTTTGAGATTTTGAGCCTTATAGATCATATATTCTTTTTCGTGCCTACTTTGTTAATTATGAGTGTGCCAACATTGAACTGTTATTCTAGAACTTGCCTCGTTTATACATGTTGAGACCACATTAATGATTTGATATACTGAGATGATAAAAGCACCTAGGTTTTAACCCGTTCACTCCACTAAAAATCCTACCCATACAAATTAACCCCTAGTGAACCCCGTTGAATCCTAACAAATTTTTTATTGACTCACCCACTAATATTAACCCAAAATCCCTTTGAATTTGTTATCACCATTCTTTTGACTACCCTTTAATCGAGGTTTGATTTGATTAAATTACCGAATTATATTAGTTCAATAGTTACATTTATTATTTATGATGTAATATTTTAGTTTGTTCTTAAAAAAAACCTAAATATATTTAATATTAGTAGTATAGAGCATTTAAATTACAATTGTTGAAGAAAAAGCTCGTATTAAAGTATTATCAAAGAGTAATTATCAATAGTGGTATTATTAGTTTTCATGCGATGTAAATATTCATATTTAGTTAATTGTTTCTAGTTAGTTAATTTGTCAAGTCAGTCTCAATTCTAACCATGTAATTCAGCCTGTATCCACACCCTTAACTTTAGCCCCGTTACAACCCTGATAAAGACCTTTTGATTTGTGTATCATCTCATATACAGTGGTGGAGATTTGATTTTCAGGCAAGCCTATGGGATTAACTTTTCAAGTTTGACTTATGAGTGCTTATTCTTAAACCTTAAACACTTCGAGTGATTTGAGTGAACCTTTTGTGAGGATGTCAATCCTTGTCAGTTTTAAATTAAAGGTAATTACTTAGATAAGGGGAGACACCTATGTTTTCGTACTACAAAGGTATGACTTATCTTGATTGAATCTTTAGGGTTCTTTGAGTTAAATTATCCATGTATAAATTATCTATGAATTATGATGAGACATTGTCGATAGGAATTATGAATTATGGAAAGTTTGTTTTAATTGTAAGTTGAGAATTTTTCTTGAGGACAAGCAAAAGCTTAAGTGTGGGGGTATTTGATAAACCATAAAAGTAACATATTTTAACCCCATATTTAGTATGCTTTTGGATGATTTAGCCCTTGATTTATGTAAAAAGGTTCTTTTAATCCTTTCTTTTCATGTTTATACTCAGGAAAGCACCCGAGGATGAAAAGAACGTAAAACGGGTTTAAAATGGGCCAATTTGGGCCAAAGAAGGAAATCGGCATGGCCTGGCCTTCAATCCACATAGTTGTGCCTCGTCAAATTACTTCACACGACCATGCCACGATTTACACAGTCGTGCCCCAATCGACAGAATCAAGACATAGCTTGAAGACGAGAGTCACATGGGCGTGTGCCATGGGCATGCCCCTGCCGCGAGAATGAGCAATTTCACTCAGATTTGGATGCTTGGAGGCAAAGAAACACATTCCTAAGTCTACTTAAACATCCTAGGAGGAATTCTACTTGAATTAGGATACTTAGGAGCCAAGTAAAGCATCTCAAAGCCTATATAAACACCCAAGAGGGCAACTTGCGAGGGGAGTTCAGCAAAGTGAAACAGGAGGCAGAGTTTTCTGCCAGAGCTTTTATTTAGGGAATTACTCGAAGATAGCTAGTTGATCCATCTCAAGAAGCCGGAACTCTATTCAAGATGGAGAATCTCTCCTTCAATTCCTTTAAGGGGTTTTAGGGATTTCTTATGTTTTGTTTTATCTTTTCTCTTGAGATGTTTTCTTATTTTGTTATGAACTAAACCCTTCAGATACTTGAAGGGGATGAAACCTATGACAGATTTTGTTCTTTGATTTCTAAATTATATGATAAGTACTTAGTTTGTTCTTAATTATGTTGCTTAATTTAATCTGATGTGCTTAGGTGGAGGAGGAATAGACCCTGCCTAAGAGTAGATCTAGCATAATTAAGTGGAGTTGATTGAGCGCCTAGAGATAGGGTTATGAGATTTTGTCAGATTAGTGTGAAACCTAATATGGGAGTCCATTGATTGATTTACTGCTTCCATAGGGGGTTATTATAAGAGAACGAGAGTTCCACTAATTAATCTAAGGTTAGACGTTATTCGCCTCGAGAGAGGGTTTAATATAGGTTAGGGAGTCTCACAGATCAAGGTAAGAAAAGAAATCATATGGTTTAGGGATAAATAACAAGAGAAGTCATAGGTGGATTCTTCCTGAGGGTATCGTATTCATCAACTGAGTTTTCCACAGTCTTTTCCCAAAGTTTAGTTGTTTTGTCTTTGCATCTAGTTTAGCTTTTCATTAGTTTCATAAACCAATCACTCCATATTTCAAGCTAAATAATAGAAAGAAAGTGAATAGTAGTAGTACTTTTAGGTTCCTTTGGGTTCGATAAGATATTCTTGCCTAAACTATACTATTATTCGATAGGTGCACTTGCCTCTATCGTTGTCACGTTAGTCTACAGGTTCGATCATTCTTTTTATAAATTCTAAAACTTGACTGTTTGACACGATTAGATACGTAAGCATATAGCTTAGTAAGTTTGCATGAATTAAAATAGCAACATAAGGGCTCATAATAAAAACCATTCATCTTATTGAATGTTAACAACAAAATTGCTCAAGTACTTTGACATACTTACTCTTACTTACTCTTATCCATTAAATATCACATTACGGTTTCATAACTCATATTTTACTCATGGGTACCTGTATCACTTCATCACATGGTTTAGCACTTATGCTATCTTGAACATAAACTTAACTCATGACCATCCTTAACTTAAATGTAACTCTTTCCCAGTTGAACTATTTAGAATATCGGAGGATACTCAATCTCATTATACATGTATCACAATGCCAATGCCATATCCCAGATATGGTCTTACATGTGATCACCTCTTGAAGCCAATGACATATCCCAAATGTGGTCTTACACGGATTTCTTAGCTCGATGTCGATGCCATGTCCCAGACATGGTCTTGTACAAGATCGTACATAGATATAGATGCCATGTCCAAGACATGGTCTTTCATGAGATCTTCCTTTGGTGCCGAGGCCATGTCCCAGACATGGTCTTATACGGGACCTTCCTTATTCAGTGCCGATGCCATGTCCCAACCATGGTCTTATATAGGACCTTTCTTATTCAATGTCGATGCCATGTCTAGAAATGGATTTATACTGGACCTTACTTATTTGATGCCAATGCCATGTCCCAGACATTGTCTTATACGGGACCTACATTAGGTGCTGATGCCATGTCCCAAACATGGTCTTATACGGGACCTTCCTTATTCAGTGCTGATGCCATGTCCTAGACATGGTCTTATCAGAGACCTTCCTTATTCTGTGCCGATACCATGTCCCGGACATTGTCTTATACAGGGCCTACATTCGGTACTGATGCTATGTCCCAGATATGCTCTTATACGGGACCTTCCTTATCTCATGTCGTGAAATAGGTATCCTCGTTATTCTGAATTTTCAACCGAAACTTCAACTTAACATATTCGCATCATTTTCTAATCGAAGTATCAGAAATCAACTTTATGGAAATAATTTGCATTTCTCATAATAATAAGTAATTTAAACATAATAACATGTGTAACCTTAATTTCACATAAACTTACCTCGGTACTCAAAATAGGTGTAAATGTTTGATTTAGTCCACAACTTTATTCTTGCATCGATTTTGGTCTGGGCTTTGAGCTTCTTGTTCTATAATAATAATTTCACTTGTTTAATACTCACATTGACTAAATTTACTCATGAATCATACTTTGGTAAAATTATGATTTTGCCCCTAAACTTTTACATAATTAAACTTTTGCCCCTAGGTTCGTAAAATGATTTTTATCCAACTTTCTTGTATTTTAAGCCTAACCGAATCACTTTCATAACTACAACAGCCCCCAATTTCCACTATTTCACTCATGCATGACCATTTTTATAACTTTTACAATTTGATCCTTTTATACATTTTTCATGAAAATCACTTAAAAAATATGTTTATCATACATCAAACTTTCATATTCTTCCACAAAACATCAAAATACATGCATGTCATACATGGGTAAATTTTGAACATAAACCCTAGCTCAAAATATAGCTAGAAATAGCTAAATCGAGCTACGAGGATCTAAAAAATACGAAGAACATTAAAAACGGGGCTAGGAGGTACTTACAATCAAGTTTGAAAGTTGAAGAAGCCCTAGATATGGCTTCCTAAGGATTTTCGGCCATAGGAGAAGAAGATGAACAAAATTTTGACTTCTTTTTCCCTTTTTAATCTTTTATTTACCAAATGAAAAAAATACTCGTAAGGCCTCTTTCTTAAGATTTTTCCTTCCTATGTCTATTTTTGTCCATCTTGACATTTAATGGTCTAATTGTTAAATAAGGACCTCTAGTAATTCTTATAATTCTATTTCATACTTAAATCTTCTAGAATCTCATATTTTTAATCTTTGAAATTTAGTCCTAATGGACAAATTGATCGTTAATAAATAAAATTTCCTCATAAAATTTTCACACAATCATGCAAACACATCATAAGCCTTATAGAAATCATAAAACTTATAGAAATCATAAAACATATATTTCTACTTTGAATTTGTGGTTCGTAAACACTATTCGACTAGGCCCTAAATCGAGCTATTACAATTCTCCCCTTAGGGATTTTCGTCCCCAAAAATCTTACTGGCAAAAAGGTTTGGGTACTAGTTCCTCATAGCCTCCTTGGGATCCTATGTAGCCTCTTCTACCCTATGTCTTTGCCATAGTACTTTCACAAGAGCTATACTTTTATTCCTTAACTGTTTGACTTCTCGTGCTAGGATCTTAATTGGTTCTTCGCCATATGTCATGTCGGGTTGAATTTCAACCTCTGTTAGTGTAATCACATGCGATGGATTTGACCGATAATGACGTAACATCGATACGTGAAACACATCATGAATTTTTTCAATTCAGATGGCAAAGCCAATCGATAGGCTTTTGGCCCTATCCTCTTAGTAATCTCATATGGTCCGATGAAACGAGGACTTAATTTGCCTTTCCAACCAAATCTGAGAACTTTCTTCCATGGTGACACTTTCAAGAACACCTTATCACAAACTTAAAACTTGATCTATTTTCGTTTCAAGTCCAAGTAGGATTTTTGTCTATCAGAAGCAGTTTTTAGACAATCACAGATTATTTTTACCTTCTCATCGGTTTTTCTAATCAGATCAACCACGTGAATCTAATTTTCCTTGAGTTCATTCCAACACAAAGGCGTTTGACACTTACGCCCATACAAAGCCTCATAAGGCGCCATTTTCAAACTCAACTGAAAACTGTAATTATAAGCAAATTATACCAATGCTAGGAACTTTTCCTAATTGCCCTAAAATTCAAGAACACAACACCAGAGTATATCCTCAAATATCTGTATTAATCTCTCCAACTATCCATTAGTTTGTGGGTGAAAAGCTGTACTAAAACTCAACTTTGTGCCCAAAGCTTCTTGTAACTTTTTCTAGAATCGTGATGTGAATCTCAGATCTCTATCATATATAATTGATAAAGGCACTCCATGTAGCCTCACAATCTCTGAAATATACAAGTCTGCCAACTTATCAAGTGAATAATCAATGCGCATAGGCATGAAATGGGCTGACTTCATAAGTCTATCTACCACAACCCATACGACATCTTTCTTGCTCGGTGTCAATAGTAAACCCGTTACAAAGTCCATAGTAATATGATCCCATTTCCACTCAGGAACCATGATAGGTTGAAGCAAACTCGAAGGTACATGGTGTTTAGCTTTCACTTCTTGACAAATCAAGCATCTTGATACAAAATCAGAAACTTCTTTCTTCATGCTTGGCCACCAATACCATTTCTTCAAATCATTATACATTTTTGTGTTGCCTGGATGTACAGATAGACATCCGCTATGTGCCTTGTGTAAAATCTTCGAACAAGCTCATCATTCTTTGGTACACAGACTCTATCTCTGAACATCAAACATCCATCAGAATTAATCTGAAAGACGGACTCAACCACCGACTCGCACTGAACTCTTTTGGTTTGCAAGTCACTATCATCTTTCTAAGCTTTGCAGATCTCTTGGAGAAACATCAGCCTAGCTCTCAACTCGGCTAGAATAGAACCATCACTTGACAAAGACTCTCGTGTACTCAAGCCCTCAATGTAAACAATGATTTTCTACTCAAAGCATCAGCAATCATGTTCGCCTTTCTCGGAAGCTAGTCAATTACTAGCTCATAGTCCTTTATCAACTCCAACCATCTTCGTTGCCTTAAGTTTAATTCTTTTTGAGTTACCAAGTACTTTAGGCTTTTACGATTGGTGAATATCCAACATTTTTCACCATAGAAATGGTGTCTCCATATCTTCAGTGCAAACACAATGGCAGCCAACTCTAAGTCATGTGTCAGGTAATTCTTCTCATGTAGCTTTAATTGTCTAGAGGCACATGCTATTACCTTGCCCTCTTGCATGATCACAAAGCCCAATCTATTCAAGATGTATAACTATAAATTACAAATTCTTTTCCCGGTTTAGGTTGCACTAGAATTAGAGCCTCAATTAACAATGTCCTTAGTTTCTTGAAACTCTGTTGGCACTTTTTTGTCCACTCAAACTTCACATTTTCTTGTAACAACCTCATCATAGGTGTAGCTATCATAGAAAATCCCTTGACAAACAGTCTGTAATAGTCTTCTAGACCTAGAAAACTTCTAACCTCTGATACTTTTCTAGGCTGTTTCCAATTGATAATAGCCAAAATTTTGCTCAGGACAACTTGAATTCCATCACCTGAGACAATGTGCCCATAAATCCAACCTCTTTGAGTCAAAACTCACTTTTGTTAAACTTGGCATACAATTGATTATCTCTTAAAATCTATAAAACTATCCTCAAATGTTAGGCATTCTCATTCTCATCATGATAATATATCAATATATCATCAATAAAAATCACAACAAATTTATCCAAATATGGTCAAAATATGCGATTCATTAAATCCATAAATACAGCAAGGGCATTTCTTAAATCGAAATGAATGACTAAAAATTCATAGTGCCTATACCTTGTCCGAAATGCAATTTTAGGCACATCTGAGTCTTTGACCCTCAACTAGTATATCCCAAATCAAATTTATCTTGGAGAACACAGTGGCTCCTTTCAACTTGTAACATCCTGAAAAGGGCCTATGCATTTTTGGTTTAATTGTACAAAATGACATGTCTTATGTGTTATGAATAAATTTTGAATATTTTTGGAAACCTAGGAATGTATAGAAATGTTACGTTAAAAGAGGAAAGTTAACATTTTGGAAACCTAAGTAAAATAGTGAACATTTTGGAAACCTAAGTAAAATAGGAAAGTGAACATTTTGGAAACCTAAGTTAAAGAGGAAAGTGAACATTTCGAAACTCGAAAATGTAAGGAAATGTCAAGTTTAAAGAGCCAAACGAAAATTTTGAAAACTTAGAAATGACTTAGAAATGTCGAGTTTTAAAGTTTAAAGAGGAAATTAAGGCAAGGTGGCCTTAAGAGAAAAAGTATGTGAAATTTGACACACAACAGGCTTGGAAAAGTGGCTGAAGATGCCACTTAGGGCCTCTGGAAATGGCGCCACATGCAAGGGTGTTGGGCCTGAGTTCGAGTCACATGGGAAGCAAATAAAAGAAGTTTTATTTTTGCTTCTAAAAGCACAGAGGTGGATGGCACAAGGCTTGCAAAAGAGGATTTTTATTTCCTTTAGAATTTCGGCTAAATAGGAGATAATTGTTGGATTAATTTTTTTTTTGGTAAAGTGATAATTATCACATAGGAAGAGTGGTGGCCAAGTAGGGGACTCTAGCCTAGCAATTTCGGCTAAGAAAGGAAGAGCAAGGCTATTCTTCATTCATTCTCCCTCTCTTTCCTTTTGCCGAATTTCTTTCTCCTCTCCTCTCTAAGATTTTCTTCTTCTCAAGCCAAATTCTTCATAGCCTCAAAAGTAGAAAATAAGCAAAGCCCTAGTCGATTCCTTCACAGTTACAAAAGTCAAAACTTTGTGTTACATATGAGAGCCATAGCCAATTATTACTAAGGATCATTCGAGATTTAAAAACAAGGTAAGTACATATATGTACATTCGGCCAAAGGTCTCTTCCATACTTTAATATTAGATCAAATCTAACATATGATTATAAGGATTTCGACAGGCACCTAAGACAAAAGATCAATTTCAGGATTTAAGATTTGGAAGGTAAGTCTCTATAGCATTCGGCCAAGGCTTATTTTAGTGTTTGGATCTATCCTTTCTTATCTTAAAAGCCGAAAACTAATATGTTAAAGGGATCTAGAGTTGGCCGAATACAAGGAAGGAGCATAAGCAAAGTTTCGAGATTTGAGAACTCCAAGGTAAGCGTATTCACATATTTGGCCAAGGCCCTATCTAAAGTACTTGATCTATTTGTTTTAACCGAAAACTAGCTGATTCAAGGGATCTAGTGATTAGCCGATTTCAAAGGGGGAAGAATACAAGTTTCCGGGATTTGATTAATCATCTAAATAGCAACAAGGTAAGTTTTAAGGATACAAATCCTACTAGGATTTGGTTTTATGGCCGAATAGGCCTTTGCTAAATATTACCATGTTGGCCGAATGTAGGCATTAAAAACCTAAAGTAGTAGATCGGATTTTGATATTTTAGTGAAGTTGTTAAGCGAATCAGGTGTGTACCCTACACTACATTTAATAAGATTCATGGATATAATAAATATATGCATGTTTATAAGAATATGAATATGGCTAAGGTACCATGTTATGGTACAAAGTACTCAGGTACGTTTCCTACTCCTACTAGGATTACGAAATATGTTATATTTAACATGTGAAAAGTGACATGAATGTGAATTTAAGTATGATATGCATGATATGAATAATATGGGGCATTCGGGTTATATGAGAAAGGTGAAGTGAATGTGGTGACTTAAGTCTCACTATCTGAATGTGGTGACTTCGGTCACATTATCGGATGTGGTAACTCGGTTACATTATCTCGAATGTGGTGTCTCATGACACAATTATCTAGTGGCTATGCCACAAATTTTATATGGGCGATGAGCACGTCAAGCTATGCAATCGCCTTCGATGGTGTGTAGTGGATGGAGGGTTGACTTAGTAGTCCCCATGGTGTGCGAGGTTGGTGCGGGGATATGTAGCGGATGGCATCTAGGTTTGGGTTTGGGTTGCATCATCATCTTGAATCATTAAATGTGAAATTATGATATGTATGAATATGATTTGTTATGCTGAATTTGTTAAGACTTAGTGTTTGTGTACACATTGAGTCTGTTGACTCACCCGTTGTGGGAACATGTTTTGTGTGTGACGTTGATGGACCGAGTTCGTAGAAGCTTAGGGATGGCCATGCCTGACAAGAAATTTACAACTTGGACTTTTATTTAATTTTAAGTAATTTATAGTTTATTTTGGTTTTAATTTTGGGAAATTATTTGATGTAATAAGGTCGTAGTAGCATTTACTTTACTTTTATTTATTGAGCATACAATCTTTATATTTATTAAAAGATTAAGTAAAATTAATTTAATTCAAATCCAACGTTTTGTCACCTAAATCAAAATGATTTTTAATAACGAAATAAACCTATTTTCAACTCAAGCCCAACCCAAAACAAACTTTCTTTAAAAGCACACAAGTTTTTCCTAAGTAACAAAAGAATTTTGAAAAGGTTTACAGGGAACATACCAAATCCGATCAAGGCTCGTGAAATTTGGGTTTGGGGTGTTTAATTTGGTATCGAGCCAGTTTTAAACTCTCGACCTATGGGCTAAGGCCCAAAACATATTCAAATCGAGCCCAAATAAGCTTTATAAAGTATCTTATGAAATAAGCGGGATTTTACGGCATGGCACCTAAGTCTCCAACCCATGATCCACTAGGTAAGTACCCTAACTATCGGTGTGATTATGTGAATCATCGAAGGATAGAAAAGGAATGGAACGTAGAATAGCATGACAGAACTTGAACCCTAGGATTAGTCTACTCAAACACAAATACATAAGACTTAATGCACTAAACAAACCTATGGCTAAGTCAATCGAGTTAGGGTGTGGCAACCATGGTACGCATGCATAGGATTGGATCCGGAAGAGCACGGTATTTAATGAAACACCCCAAACCCTACCAAAAAGCCCAACCGGATTTGGTATGTTCCTCAAGTAAAACTTTAAGCGAAACATTATTTTTTTAAAAGGAATTAATAAAATAAAAGGAAACCAAACTTAAGAACATTTCTTTGAAAACATTTATATAAGATTATCAAACACATTTTAAATAATTTATCGAAAACCATTTAGATATTTGATAATTATTCATAGCGAATTTAAAATAAATCCAAACACAAAATTAAAGATAATTTATAATGGCCTTATTACATAATATTGGCAACCCAAATTAAAGTCTAAGTAATAAAATTTAAACTAAAGAGTTTAAGTTGGAAAATCTCCATAATACTTATTACGAAAGCACTGCCACCTCGAAATCCTTCTTTGTCCGATCCATCGCACTATGAGTTATCTGAAAAGTTATCCCATAAAATGGGTGAGTCATAAACTCAATGTATAACACATACACTAAAAAGCCCATTTTATGAAATGCTTTCAAACCCAAAATTTTACATATGGCCATAGGCCCATTTAATCAAATATTTGGCCCTAAGGCCCATTTTAGCTCAAATCTAGCCCAAAGGCCCATTTTACTCAAATTTAGCCCAAAGGCCCATTTTATAGCGAGATCAAGTAATAGTCATATAATGTTACAAGGATATGTATATGAAATGAAATGCAAGCCCTGCCCAACCTAAATATCCATCCGCTACACACCCCGTGCCAACCAAAGACACCGGGATTACTAAATCGACCCTCCATCCGCTACACACCATCGAAGGCGATTCTTGCAGTCAACATGCACATCGCCCTTATTGTGGCAAAGCCACCAAAAGCAGATGTGACCGAAGTCACCGACCAAGTCCAAATATGTGACCAAAGCCACAGAGTCAAATATGTGACCGGCCACGAGTCAAATATGTGACCGAAGCCACCAGAATCAAATATGTGACCAAAGCCACCAGAGTCAAATATGTGACCGGAAACCGAGTCAAATATGGGACCGAAGTCACCAATTTCACATATGTGACCGAAGTCACCAGAATTGTGGTAAAACCACCAGAATACTTCCTCCTTTACAAAACATACCCATATGCCCATGCACATACATATCAAATCAGATTTTCATGCTATGTACCCACAAATCATAATATAGTCATGCTTATTTCATATCGATGCATATATCAAAATAAACGGAATATTGGGTAACATACCTGAATTTTGTATACCAATGATTGGTATCAGCAAACAATCATATTATCATATAATCACTTTTTAATAATATAAATCTATGGAAATTTTAATGCATGGTTACACACCTAGTAACAGTGAGCACAATACTCTCTAGCTCGTCCACACCTAGATGATTAACACACTTGGTTAGTATATACTATTGTTAGCAAAACTCTACTTATAAACGATGGATCTAAATCCTTACCCTCGGATTCACGAATGACAGTTATTTGCGGTTTTTCTCCACTAGATGGATCAAAACCCGCCGGTATTCCACCAACGTAGAGTGGTTCGGTTGTACGCACTACTTCGAATAATCGATCCTCGTTTGCAGAGGATCCACAACCGGTGGAAAATCTCTAACTCCGATCATCGCTCTTCGCTTGTAGTTCGATGG
Source organism: Gossypium rotundifolium (assembly GCA_025506655.1). Classification (NCBI taxonomy): domain Eukaryota; kingdom Viridiplantae; phylum Streptophyta; class Magnoliopsida; order Malvales; family Malvaceae; genus Gossypium; species Gossypium rotundifolium. The sequence goes on from CP106723.1 coordinate 81,378,774, forward strand.
TAAAGGAATACCTCCTCTCTTCCAAACACTTGAACGGCTCTTTTCTTACCTATCTTGATGATCTTAGATTGCTCTAAAAATAACTTAGATTAGTAATCTATCTAAAGAATTTGATATTATCCAAAATAGTAGTCTTACCTTGATGATTCGAATGGTCACTTAAGGTTGTCTTCAACAAAGTTCCTTTCAAAATCTTTTCAAGAGATTCGCCTAAGAGAGAAATAAAAGATTATGATTTCCAATCTTATTCAAGTGAAAGGAAGTGATGAAAATAAATGATAGCATCTTACTTTGATCACTTGGAAGTTCGGCTTGAAAAAAAAAGAAAAGAGAATGATGATTCGGCCTTCACAAAATAAAAGAATAAAAATGGTGGCTTCAAAATAATGGATTCGGTTTTGAAGAGAAAGAAGAAAGAGAATGAAAGAAGAAAGAAGTAAAGCGAAAGAGAAGAAGAAAATGATAATGGTGATTTCGGCAATGAGAGAAAGATAAGAAAAATAAGGTGAAAAGAAAAAGAAAAACAAGAATAGGATCAAAGAGAAAAGAGATGGACTATGGAACTTAGTTGCATTCAAGAGAAGAGAAAATGAAGAAGAATAATGGTGCTTAAACTTTGTGGTTTTGGTTTCAAAATGAAAACTAAATGAGAGAAAGAAGGTTGTATTTGGTTCAAGCAATTGAGGCTAAATCAAAAATGAAAATGTACCAAAATGACTATGGTACATTCTACTGAAGAAGAAGATTTGGTCAAAAGGATGAAAGCTAAAACAAAAGAGAGTTTTACCTAAACTCTATGGCACATTCGACTAGGAGAGAATTTTGGAGAAAAATGAGAAAAGATGGACAACCTAGGCTTTTGGCTAACTTTTCCCCCTAATGGCAAAGCATAAATTCGCCACATCAATGCCAACATATCCCTTTTTCCTCCTTGTTTCTTCCCCATCATATCCAAAGAATTTACTACACAACTAAGCCTCTCCCTTAGCCTTCATGCCGTCTAGGTTCATGGTCAAATGACCATGAACACATCCCCAAAACATAGCCCTATTTCATGCCTTTGTCCCCCTCATCTTATCATGAATTTGTGATTCCATGCCTTATGTTCTTTAACTTCCTTTTTCTCATGGTCAACAAGCCAAAAATGGATGAAAGCTCATCCACTCTAGAATATTCTTGGCCGACACTTACAAGGAAGAAAACAAAAAAAATATTAAAAATCTCCCTAATGTTAGCTAGGAGATTGAACCTTGTACCTCAAGAACACACCCATGTATCTTAACCACTTTGCCAATTACTTAACTTATACTAGAACTTCTCATCATCAATTCTTAAGGCCTTAATAGCTTAGTTCTCTCTCTAATTAATAGAAATTAAAAGCTTAGCAAAGCATTCACTTAATAAATGAAGCTCAAATAACTTCCAAAATTGCACTTAATAAAGATTAAGCATGCAACATCATTCAATTATGTAAAATGCATAGCCCCTAATTATCGGGATGTTACGAGTTCTACCCCTTAAAATAATTTCGTCCCAAATTACATGCAGAATAAGTGAGGGTATTCTTCGTCGCATCGCTTCCTCCGGTTCCCACGAAGCTTCTTTCGATCCATGATTTCGCCATAATACCTTAACGAGAGGAACTGATTTTCTCCGTAAAACCTTTATATCTCGCTCGAATTTGAATTGGCTCTCTTCATATGACAAATCGATCTTAATTCCACCTCCTCAAGCGGTACTATATGAGATGGATCCGATCGATGTAGCAGTAACATTGAAACATGAAACACATCGTGCATTTGCTTCAATTCAAGGCAAATCTAATCGATATGCCACGATCCGACCCGCTTCACAATCCGATAAGGTCCAATGAACACGGGACTTAGTTTCCCTTCGTCCAAATCTCATCACCTTTTTCCAAGGTGAAACCTTTAGGAAAACTTGGTCTCCCACTGCATACTCTATTTCTTTCCGTTTTAAATCTGCGTCACGATTTTTATGCATCTCGATGCTTCCTTTAACCGAGCCGGATTACCTTAACCTTTTCTTGGATTCGGACACTATCTACGGGCCCAAAATCATCGTTCCCTAATTACATCCAACACGTAGGAGTGCGACACTTAGTCCATATAGTGCTTCATACGGTGCCATCCAGTATCTTGGATTGAAAGCTGTTGTTGTACATAAATTCGCCAACCGGTAAGAATTCCTCCCAACTTCCTTGAAATCTATCACACAACCCTTAACATATCTTCTAAGATCTGGATTACTCTTTCGGATGACCAAATCTGATTGAGGATGAAATGCCGTCTTGAAGTCCAATTTGGTGCCCAAAGCTTGATGCAATGCTTTCCAAAATCGCGACGTAAATCTCGGATCTCTGTCAAATTATCGACAACGACACTCCATGCAATCTCACAATTTGACCACATATAATTTTGCCAATTTACGCAAAGAGTAATCAACCCGAATCGGAATAAAATGTGCGATTTAGTCAATCGGTCCACTATCACCCAAATGGAGTCTTTCTTAGTCGGCGTAAGAGGAAGCCCACTAACAAAGTCCATGGTGATTCTCTCCACTTCCATGCGGAATCTTTATCGGTGAAGCAATCCGAAGGTACTTGATGTTCACCTTAACTTGTCGACACGTCAAGCACTTCCCTACAAACTCCGTAACTTCCCGCTTAAGACCAAAGCCACCAAAACCGATCTCGCAAGTCTCGATATAACTTACTTCCTCCGGGATGCATAGCATAGGGGCTACCATGCGATTCTGAAGTATCTTTTGCCTCAACTCCCGATCCCTCAGCATCTGAGACTTTACCTTTAAAGCACAATACCCTTCACCGTTAATACCAAAATCTTCCAATTTCCCACTGCACTTGTCTAAGCTTTTCACTCGAGATCTTCATCTATTAATTGCCTCTCTTTCACTTGACTTAACCATGTCGGCTTAACACAAGTTACGCCAACAAGCTTCCATCATCGTAGAGACTAAGATGTGCAAACATCGCTCTCAAATCGACACCACTTTTCGACTTAGAGCATACGCCACCACATTCGCCTTGCGGATGGTACTCGATAGAACAATCGTAGTCTTTTAACAACTCTATCCACCTTCTCCGCCTCAAATTCGGTTCTTTCGAGTCGGTAGATATTTGGACTTTTGTGGTCCGTATATATCACCGACTTTTCCCCGTATAAGTAATGTCTCCAAACCTTAAGAGCAAAGATTACATTTGCTAACTCCAAGTCATGTGTCGGGTAATTAACTTCATGCGGTCTCAATCGCCGAGACGACACGCAACTACCTTCCGCCTTGCATTAAAACACATCCTAATCCGTGTGAGAAGCATCGCAATACACGACAAAATCTTTTCTGCTTCAGTGAATCAAAGCAGAGCTTAGTCAAAACTTTCTTGAGCTTCTCAAAACTCTCTTGTCGCTTATCCCCACACAAAAGGTACTTCCTTCCTCGGCAATTTCGTTAAAGGTGCATTATTGATGAAAACCCTTCGACGAATCTTCGGTAATATCCGCTAAACCAAGAAACTACGAACCTCGATTCACGGACTTAGGTGGTTTCCAATCTAACACGACCTCGATCTTCCGAGGATCCACCTAATCCCTTCTGCAGATACCACATGTCCTAAAATGCAACTTCTTTCACCAAAATTCACACTTCTTGAATTTGGCGATGACTCTTCTCCTTAAAACTCGTAGCACAATCCGGAGATGCTCATCATGTTCCACTTCGGACTTAGAATACACCGGGATGTCGCCTATGAATACCACGACGAACCGATCCAAGTAGGGCTGAAAATCCGATTCATCATATCCATAAGCGCATTGAGGCGTTCGTCAATCCGAATGGCATTACCGGAAATTCATAATGGCCATATCTGGTTCGGAAAGCCGTCTTATGGATATCCGTTTTTCACTTTAAGCGATGATACCCGACCTTAGATCAATTTTAGAGAATACCGCAGACTCCTTTAAGTCGATCGAACAAGTCGTCGATCCCGGCAAAGGATACTGTTCTTGATAGTCGACTTATTCAAGCTGCCGGTAGTCTATACACATCCTCATCGATCCGTCCTTCTTCTTCACGAATAGGACCGGTGCTCCCCATGGAGACACACTAGGTCGGATGAATCCACGATCAAGCAACTCACGAATCGAGCCTTAAGCTCAACCAATTCCTTGGTGCCATTCTATATGGAGCAATAGAAAGCGCGCCGTTCGTGCAATAAGTCTATCCCGAATTCTACCTCACGATCCGGAGGCAACCACGGAAGTTCTTGGAAAAACATCTACAAATTCCTTCACCGTCGACTTCATTAATGATTGCTTCCTTAGCCTCCAAAGCATTCACCAACATCGAAAAGCTTCAGATCCTTTCTTAACCATCCTTTCCGCCTTAAGAGCGGATACTACATTAGATAAGTAGTTAGTCTTTCGCCCATCACTACAACTTCCTTATCATCAAGAGTTCTTAAGGACATTCTCTTAGCAGCGCAATCCACATTTGCACGGTACTTTACAAGCCGGTCCATGCCTAAAATTAGGTCAAATTCTCGAATGGCAACTCCATTAAATCGGTGGAAGCTGTATCCCTTGAACTTCAGAGGCACTTCCTTAAAGAGTTTGTCACAACTCTTTATGCATCTGAGGACTAAATGATCATCTTCCTAGGTACGATTTGAAGTCACATGCAAAGTCCCAGATACTTCACTAGCGATATAGGAATGAGTTGACCTATATCTATCAAAGCAATAAAGAAACCCGAAATCGAAGCGTGCAAGTGATGACATCAAAAGCGTCCACCGTCTTCTGCGACGAACAGCATACACCAAACTTGGTTGTCTCGCCTCGAGTTTCCCGCCTCTGCCGGAAGTTCGCGACCTCTACCGTAACCATTGCCCTTCCATTGGGACCACGGCCTCTTATCGGTGTTGACCACTTCTATCGACTTGATTAACACCACGATTCGTTGGGCGGTTCTTCTCGAGTTCATCGGACAATCCTTGATCATGTGATCCTTTGAACCGCACTTGAAACATCCGCCGGTTTCTTCCGGCATTTTCCGAGTGCATTTTCCCCACCGAGAACAAATACGACTTTGCACTCCGTAGTAGTCTGTTGACCTCGCGGTCCATCATTTCTTGACTTTTTCGAAAGTTCAGGACGACCCAAGACCCAAAACTTCTCTTATTCTTGCTCGACCTCTGTCCGGTTCGTCTCTCGGTCCGTTTAGCCTCTTGACAATTCTTGCCCTTTCCACTAAGATTGCAAAATCCCTTTCACGATGTGGAGCAATCATCACTCTTAGCTCATCTCTAAGTCCATCTTCAAATCGTATAGCGTTCATATTAGTAGCCACTATCCTCGGCATAACGGCTAAGTCGCAAAATTTCGCTTCATATTCATTTATCGACTTGTTTCCTTGTACCGAGTTGAAATGACTTCCTCGAGAGTCGATGTAGCTAGCTCCAACATATTTTCCTCAAATTTCACTTTAAAATACCCCAATCCAGACGATCCACGGGTACTTTCCTTGATAGTAAGCCACCTTTGGTAGGCTTCATCACGAAGAAGTGAAATAGCTCCTTTCAATTTCTCTTCATCGGTGCGATCTATATCATCCATGATCCTCTCGATTGCTTCCAACCAATATTCACCACGTTTGGAGCTACTCCAGATACTCCTCCGAAAACCTCGGCTCCATTCGATCTAAGTCTCTCACTCTGAGACTTGAGATCCACTTCGAACTAGCTTCGCTACTCGCTCCAAAACTCGCGAGACTTGACTTGTGATCTGCGTCACCTCCTTCATTTTGTTCTTGAAAAGTCCGCCCAACGGTGGTGGTGGAGCTTCATTCTCGGAACCTTGACCCAGACCGAGGCGGTTCAAAGCGATCATCCTTCCTCTTCCATGTCCACGACGACCTCGTCCCTAGAGCTCATGTCTACTACATTATCTTATCATTTTTCTGAAAAGTCTTATGTATTAGAATCTTTTCACTTCTTATTAAAAGAAAGTCTTATAAACAGATTTTTCGATGGTTTCGTAGTAGCACACATACGCCTAGGGTCCATGACTCTGATTTCCTTAGGCTTATCAAACATTCATATCATTTATCAAATGAAGGTACATACCGATGGATCTGGCCGAGAATTCGAAAGTGCCATGCTCTTATAAAACCATTTAACTTAAGAAAAACTTTCAAAAATCTTTTGGGCCAAATTTTGAAAACGTTGTGGGCTTCAAAACCCAAGGCGAGGGTTTAAATCTGGGCTCGATACTAAGTGAAACACCCCAAACCCTACCCAAAAAGCCCAACGGATTTGGTATGTTCCTCAAGTAAAACTTTAGCGGAAACATTATTTTTTTAAAAGGAATTAATAAAATAAAAAGGAAACCAAACTTAAGAACATTTCTTTGAAAACATTTATATAAGATTATCAAACACATTTTAAATAATTTATCGAAAACCATTTAGATATTTGATAATTATTCATAGCGTAATTTAAAATAAATCCAAACACAAAATTAAAGATAATTTATAATGGCCTTATTACATAATATTGGCAACCCAAATTAAAGTCTAAGTAATAAAATTTAAACTAAAGAGTTTAAGTTGGAAAATCTCCATAATACTTATTACGAAACCGCCACCTCGAAATCCTTCTTTGTCTCCGATCCATCGCACTATGAGTTATCGAAAAGTTATCCCATAAAAATGGGTGAGTCATAAACTCAATGTATAACACATACACTAAAAGCCCATTTTATGAAATGCTTTCAAACCCAAAATTTTACACATATGGCCATAGGCCCATTTAATCAAATATTTGGCCCTAAGGCCCATTTTAGCTCAAATCTAGCCCAAAGGCCCATTTTACTCAAATTTAGCCCAAAGGCCCATTTATAGCAGATCAAGTAATAGTCATATAATGTTACAAGGATATGTATATGAAATGAAATGCAAGCCCTACCAACCTAAATATCCATCCGCTACACACCCCTTACCAACTTGACTTGCAGTAGGGATTACTAAATCGACCCTCCATCCGCTACACACCATCGAAGGCGATTCTTTGCGATCAACATGCACATCGCCCTTATTGTGGCAAAGCCACCAAAAGCAGATGTGATGAAGTCACCGATCAGAAGTCCAAATATGTGACAAAAGCCACAGAGTCAAATATGTGACCGGCCACCGGAGTCAAATATGTGACCAAAGCCACCAGAATCAAATATGTGACAAAGCCACGAGTCAAATATGTGGCCAAGCCACCGAGTCAAATATGGGACCGAAGTCACCAATTTCACATATGTGACCGAAGTCACTGTAATTGTGGTAAAACCACCGAATACTTCCTCCTTTACAAAACATACCCATATGCCCATGCACATACATATCAAATCGATTTTCATGCTATGTACCCACAAATCATAATATAGTCATGCTTATTTCATATCGATGCATATATCAAAATAAGCGGAATATTGGGTAACATACGAATTTTGTATACCAATGATTGGTATCGACAAACAATCATATTATCATATAATCACTTTTTAATAATATAAATCTATGGAAATTTTAATGCATGGTTACACACCTAGTAACGATGAGCACAATACTCTCTAGCTCGTCCACACCTAGATGATTAACACACTTGGTTAGTATATACTATTGTTAGCAAAACTCTACTTATAAGCGATGGATCTAAATCCTTACCCCGGATTCACGAATGACAGTTATTTGCGGTTTTCTCCACTAGATGGATCAAAACCCGCAGTATTCCACCAACGTAGAGTGGTTCGGTTATACGCACTACTTGAATAATCGATCCTCGTTTGCAGAGGGTCCACAACCGTGGAAAATCTCTAACTCCGATCTCGCTCTTCGCTTGTAGTTCGATGGTAAAGAATACCTCTCTCTTCCAAACACTTGAGCGGCTCTTTTCTTACCTATCTTGATGATCTTAGATTGCTCCTAAAAATAACTTAGATTAGTAATCTATCTAAAGAATTTGATATTATCCAAAATAGTAGTCTTACCTTGATGATTCGAATGGTCACTTAAGGTTGTCTTCAACAAAGTTCCTTTCAAAATCTTTTCAAGAGATTCGGCCTAAGAGAGAAATAAAAGATTATGATTTCCAATCTTATTCAAGTGAAAGGAAGTGATGAAAATAAATGATAGCATCTTACTTTGATCACTTGGAAGTTCGGCTTGAAAAAAAAAAGAAAAGAGAATGATGATTCGGCCTTCACAAAATAAAAGAATAAAAATGGTGGCTTCAAAATAATGGATTCGGTTTTGAAGAGAAAGAAGAAAGAGAATGAAAGAAGAAAGAAGTAAAGCGAAAGAGAAGAAGAAAATGATAATGGTGATTTCGGCAATGAGAGAAAGATAAGAAAAATAAGGTGAAAAGAAAAGAAAAACAAGAATAGGATCAAAGAGAAAGAGATGGACTATGGAACTTAGTTGCATTTAAAGAGAAGAGAAAATGAAGAAGAATAATGGTGCTTAAACTTTGTGGTTTTGGTTTCAAAATGAAAACTAAATGAGAGAAAGAAGGTTGTATTTGGTTCAAGCAATTGAGGCTAAATCAAAAATGAAAATGTACCAAAATGACTATGGTACATTCGGCTGAAGAAGAAGATTTGGTCAAAAGGATGAAAGCTAAAACAAAGAGAGTTTTACCTAAACTCTATGGCACATTCGGCTAGGAGAGAATTTTTGGAGAAAAATGAGAAAAGATGGACAACCTAGGCTTTTGGCTAACTTTTCCCCCTAATGGCAAAGCATAAATTCGCCACATCAATGCCAACATATCCCCTTTTCCTCCTTGTTTCTTCCCCATCATATCCAAAGAATTTACTACACAACTAAGCCTCTCCCTTAGCCTTCATGCAGTCTAGGTTCATGGTCAAATGACCATGAACACATCCCCAAAACATAGCCCTATTTCATGCCTTTGTCCCCTCATCTTATCATGAATTTGTGATTCCATGCCTTATGTTCTTTAACTTCCTTTTTCTCATGGTCAACAAGCCAAAAATGGATGAAAGCTCATCCACTCTAGAATATTCTTGGCCGACACTTACAAGGAAGAAAACAAAAAAAATATTAAAAATCTCCCTAATGTTAGCTAGGAGATTCGAACCTTGTACCTCAAGAACACACCCATGTATCTTAACCACTTTGCCAATTACTTAACTTATACTAGAACTTCTCATCATCAATTCTTAAGGCCTTAATAGCTTAGTTCTCTCTCTAATTAATAGAAATTAAAAGCTTAGCAAAGCATTCACTTAATAAATGAAGCTCAAATAACTTCCAAAATTGCACTTAATAAAGATTAAGCATGCAACATCATTCAATTATGTAAAATGCATAGCCCCTAATTATCAGGATGTTACATTTAAGCAGTCCTAGTGACTCACCTCCTCTTGCAGAATCCTGCACAGTGCGTAGCTTCGGTTTACCCTAACCAGGAGGACTTAGTGGGTGTGGCAACCCCTCTGCGCATGCCTAGGAAGGGTTTCGATGGGAGCTTGGTATTTAAGCAGTCCGTGTGACTCACCTCCTCCCCACTCAAATCCTACCTAGTGCGTAGCTTTGGTTCACCAGACCAAGAAGACTAGGTCATAGGCTAAACCCAATAACTAAAACCAAAAGGGAACTAGCCATGTTTTTTAATAAGAACCTAATTTTAAAACTCTTAAAATCATTTTTCTTTAATTAGTGGAAACTATCTTTTCTACACAATTTTTGAAAAATTTACGATTTATAAAATTACTAAAATACCACAGTGGTAAAATTACAAAAATGCCCTTGGTTTATAAAATGTCTAAAATACCCCATTCTAATCAACATTTTCATTATTTTATAACAAGCCCAAAACCCTTATTTGCAAATTATCAAAATATCTTGATTTTGGAAAATTACAAAATTACCCCTAACTTACCAAAATTTCCAAAATGACCCTAATTTCCAAAATTTTTGCAACTTCATCATTTTGGAAAATAAATTTCTCAAAAAGAACCCTCAAAGTTTTGCAAATTTTGAAATATCCCTGAATTATTAAACTTTATAAATTTACCCTGGTTTATTACCAAATTACCCTCGAAATTAAAAATTACCAAAATACCCCTGGAATTTCCAAATTTACCAAAGAACCCCGGGACTATAAAATTTTTGAAATACTTTTTGACAAAATTATCAAGGAACCCTATTTGAAAAATTACGAAAATACCCCTATAGGACAAATTACGCAAATACCCCTGGGTAGTGGAAAAACAACAACAATGGAAACTACAACATTTCTCTGAATGAACGAAAGTTCATAATTGATTGATGAATGTATGAATGTGAAGCCTGTGTGCATGTATGAATACGAAAGAACCACTCTTAAAATTCTTTTCATAAAACTTTCTTAAATCAGATTAAAGCGCATCGTTAGATATGAATCCTAGAGGGCGCGGTGCGTCATGGGCCTTGATAGAGGAAGAATGGTACGTGTCGAACCCGTTAGATCGGGTCAAGGGTCCGACAATGAGTTACCACCGCCACCACCACCCCCGCTATCGGTGTCGGCGGCGAGGCTCGGGCAGGGGATGATCTTGTATCACGAGTTTGTCTTGCGAGTTCTAGAAATGGTGGCTGGAGCGGGTGGAAATATGGGGGCTCGAAAGTTCGTACATGAGCGACTCCGAGCTAACAGAGCTGAGGTGTTCCGTGGAGTGTTTGGTGTGGCACCCAGTACAGCTGAATACTGGTTGGAAGCAATCGAGCGCATTATGGATGAGCTCGATCTGACCCCAAAAGAGAAGTTGAAAGGAATGGTGGCACTGTTACGTGATGAAGAGTACCAATGGTGGTTAACTATCCGGGATGGTGCCATGACTGAGGATCTAACCTGGGAGTATGCTAAGGAGGCATATCAGAAAAAATATGTCGGCACACATTATATTGATGAGCAGAGGAAAGCTTTAAGAATTTGGTTCAAGGAACAAGTCGATGTGACATATGAAGTGAATTTACGAGGTTGAGCCGATATGCTTGAGGAGTAGTGGCTCTGAGCATGTAGCGTGGTACGATTCGAAGACTGGTTAAGGGATGACCTAAGGTTACTGATAGCTCCACATCAGGAACGAGAGTTTTTCACGTTGGTTGAAAAGGCCAAGGTAGCCGAGGGAATCAATGACTCGATTAAGCAGAGCTCTGATAGGAATAGACCCAAGAGGGGTTATGGGTCATCTGGATCATCGAGAAATGTGCGAAAAGGCCCAGGCTCGATGGGCCGAGAATTGACAAGTTGATGCGGGAGGCGTTATAAATCCTTGTGAGCATTGTGGAAAGAAGCACTTAGGAGAGTCTTTGGAAAAAGACGGAGGATGTTTTAGGTATGGGTCCAAGGACCATATGCTCAAAGATTGTCCTAAGAAACTAGATAAAAGTCGACCCACTCGAGAATGTTAATCAGTTTGGTAGAGGAGGACGGCGACCTCAGCGGGGTCGTGGTTGAATATGAGGTAATGGTCTTTGGTAGAGGGCGTGGAACACAAAGCGAGGTGCTTCTATCTTGAGGCAAAGCGGTAGGGTTTGGTTTCTGTGATTCATGGGAGGGAGGATGGAGATGCCGGACGTCATAACAAATCGTTCTTTATTTATGGAAAGCCTTATTATGCCTTAATTGATGTGGGCTCGACCCATTCTTATGTTGCTTGTAGTGTAGTTGAAACACTAGGCCTAGACTACGAATTTTACGGTAGGGAGATGGCGGTAGTAAGCCCGTTAGGCCAAAGCTGTAGTGGTGGATAAGATCTTAATGTACCCTAGAAATTAGGGGAGTGAGCTTTTGGGTTGACTTAATAGAGTTACCCTTCGGAGAATTTGGCCTCATACTTGGTATGGATTGGTTAGTAGAACAAAGTCGTGTTGGATTGTGCGACTAAGCGAATGGAACTAAGGACCCCGAGGATGAGGTGGTCATTATGATAGGAGAGAAGAAACTACTTGTCTAATGTAGTTTGGTGCTTAAGGTGAAAAGATGGTTGAAAAGGGTGCGGCGCTTTTAGCCTTTGTAAGTCGTTGGATAGAAAGGAGGAGGTGTCAATGGAGTTATAACGGTAAGGATTTTGAGGATGTGTTCGGAGGAATTACTGGGAATCTGCTTGGATAGCGAGGTGGAATTTGGAATAGATTTGCTCAAGGAGCGACTCGTGTCAATCGCTCCATCTTAAGAATGGCACTAAAAGAGTTGGTTGAGCTCAAGGCTCAAATTCAAGAACCTGCTTGATCATGGGTTTATTCAACCCGGTGTGTCTCCATGGAAAGCAGGTCACATTTTGTAGAAGAAGAAGGGCGAAACTATGCGTATGTGCATAGATTACCGTCGATTAAATAAAGTCGACCATTAAGAACAAGTATCCTTTGCCTAGGATCGATGACTTGTTTGATCGGTGAAAGGGGCATGATATTCTCAAAGATAGACTTGAGGTCGGGATATCATCAGTTGAAGGTGAAGGAGGTAGATATCCATAAGGCGACTTTAGGACAAGATCGGCCATTTTGAGTTTATAGTAATGCCATTTGGGTTGTGAATGCCCCAAGTAGCGTTCATGGACATGATGAGCCGAAGTTTTCCAACTTTACTTGGATAGGTTCATCGTCGTGTTCATCGACGATATTTTGGTGTACTCCAAGTCTGAAGAGGAGCATGATGAACATCTCTGAGTTGTGCTACAAGTGTTAAGGGAGAAGAAGCTCTATGCCAAATTCAGCAAGTGTGAATTTTGGCTCAATGAGGTGGCGTTCTTAGGGCATGCGGTATCCGCAGAGGGAATAAGAGTGGATCTTAAGAAAATTGAAGCTGTGTTGGATTGGAAACCACCTAAGTCGGTGGCAGAGATTCATAGTTTCTTAGGATTGGCAGGCTATTACAGAAGGTTCGTGGAAGGATTTTCATCTATAGCCGCGCCTTTAACAAAGTTGTTAAGGAAGGAAGTACCCTTTGTTTGGTCGGAGAAGCAGCAGGAGAGCTTTGAGAAACTTAGGAAGGTTTTAACAGAAGCTCCAGTATTGATTCAGCCAGAGGCAGGAAAGGAATTCACGGTGTATTGTGATGCTTCCCATACAGGTTTGGGTTGCGTATTGATGCAAGACAGAAAGGTAGTCGCTTACGCATCTCGGCAGTTAAGGCCGCATGAGGTTAACTACCCAACCTATGACTTGGAATTGGCAGCCGTAGTTTTTGTCCTTAAGGTGTGGAGGCACTATCTCTATGGAGAAAGGTCAGTGATCTACACAGACCATAAGAGCCTTAAGTATCTGTTGACTCAGAAGGAGTTGAACTTGAGGCAGCGAAGGTGGGTGGAGTTATTAAAGCATTATGATTGCTCGATAGAGTACCACCCGAGTAAGGCGAATGTGTGGTGATGCCCTAGGTGGAAGGTTGTGTGGGACCTAAGGGCAATGTTTGCCCATTTAAGTTTGTGTGAGGATGGAAGCTTTGTTGGATGAGTTGCAAGTCAAGCCAGCGTGGTTGAAGGAGGTGAAAGAGGACGAGTTGATTGATGAGGATTTAAGTGTTAAGTTACAACAAGCACGAGCAGGGAGCTAAAGGACTATGAAGTTAGTGAGGAGGAATGTTGTGCTTCAAAGGAAAGATGCGTATCTTGGGGACAAGGAGTTAAGACAAAGGATTCTTCGAGAAGCACATGGTAGCCCTTATGCTATGCATCCGGAGGCACTAAGTTGTACAGAGATCTAAGAGAACAATTTTGGTGGCACGATCTTAAATGAGAGATTCTTGAATTCATGGGGAAATTTCGGCGTGTCGACAAGTTAAAGTGAACACCAAGTCCCATCGGATTGCTTGACCAATCGAGATTCCGCAGTGGAAGTGGGAAAGAATTACCATGGACTTTGTTAGTGGGCTTCCCCTTACACCTAGTAAGAAGGACTCGATATGGGTAATAGTGGACCGTTTGACTAAGTCCGCACATTTCATCCCGGTAAGAGTGGATTATTCCCTTCAGAAGTTAGCCAAGTTATATGTGGCGTAAATCGTGAGACTACACGGTCTGGGGTGTCAATTATTTCAGATAGAGACCCAAGGTTCACGTCTCGATTTTGGAGGCACTTCATCAAGCTTTACGCACTAAGTTGGACTTCACTACTTTTCATCCACAATCGGGCCGTGATCTGAGCAGGTATCTGGTGTTGAAGGATATGTTGAGAGGCTGTGTGATGGATTTCTGAGGAAGTTGAGAGGATTACTTGCCTTTAGCAGAGTTCGCCTACAACAATAGTTATCAGGCTAGCATTCGGATGGCACTATTTGAAGCATTGTACAGGCAAAAGTGTCGAACTCCTACTTGTTGGACTGAGTTAGGAGAACGCTGAGTTTTGGGACCAGAGTTAGTAGCAGAAACTGAAGAGAAGGTTGAGATAATTCGAGCACGGTTAAAGGAATCCTTTGATAGGCGAAGTCTTCTGGCGACCTCAAGCGGAAGGAAATAGAGTTTGAAGTGGGAGACCAAGTGTTTCTAAAAGTCTCACCTTGGAAGACGGTAATGAGGTTTGGTCGGAAAGGAAGTTAAGCCCAAGGTTTATAGGGCCCTATCGAGTACTAAAGCGAGTTGGGCGATGGCATACTGACTAGAGTTACCACGAGTTGCAGCAGATGCACGATGTATTCCATCTGTCCATGCTACGTTGCTACCGATCGGATCCATCACACGTGGTACCAGTTGAAGAAGTGGAGCTAAGGCTAGACTTATCCTACGAGGAAGAGCCGATTCAGATTTTGGAACGTGATGTGAAAGTGTTACGGAGGAAGTCAGTTCCTCTAGTCAAAGTGTTATGGCGCAATCATGAATCGGAGGAAGCTTCGTGGGAACTAGAGGAGGCAATGCGACAGTAATACCCTCAATTATTTTAGCTAGGAAATTTCGAGGATGAAATTATTTTAAGGGGGTAAAACTGTAACATCTTGAAAAGGGCCTATGCATTTTTGGTTTAATTATGCGAAATGACATGTCTTATGTGTTATGAATAAATTTTGAATATTTTGGAAACACAGGAATGTATAGAAATGTTACGTTAAAAGAGGAAAGTTAACATTTGGAAACCTAAGTAAAATAGGAAAGTGAACATTTTGGAAACCTAAGTAAAATAGGAAAGTGAACATTTTGGAAACCTAAGTTAAAGAGGAAAGTGAACATTTACGAAACTTGGAAATGTAAGGAAATGTCAAGTTTAAAGAGCCAAACGAAAATTTTGGAAACTTAGAAATGACTTAGAAATGTCGAGTTTTAAAGTTTAAAAGAGGAAATTAAGGCAAGGTGGCCTTAAGAGAAAAAGTATGTGAAATTTGACACACAAACAGGCTTGGAAAAGTGGCTGAAGATGCCACTTAGGGCCTTTGGAAATGACGCCACATGCAAGTGTTGGGCCTGAGTTCAAGTCACATGGGAAGCAAATAAAAGAAGTTTTACTTTTGCTTCAGAAGCCAGAGGTGGACGGCCACAAGGCTTGCAAAGAGAATTTTATTTCCTTTAAAATTTCGGCTAAATAGGAGATAATTGTTGGATTAATTTTGCCAAAGGTCTCTTCCATACTTTAATATTAGATCAAATCTAACATATGATTATAAGGATTTGACGGGCACCTAAGACAAAAGATCAATTTAGGATTTAAGATTTGGAAGGTAAGTCTCTATAGCATTGACCAAGGCTTATTTTAGTGTTTGAATCTATCTTTATTATCTTAAAAGCGAAAACTAATATGTTAAAGGGATCTAGAGTTGGCGAATACAAGGAAGGAGCATAAGCAAAGTTTGGTATTTGAGAACTCCAAGGCAAGTGTATTCACATATTAGGCCAAGGCCCTATCTACGATGCTTAGATCTATTTGTTTTAACCAAAACTAAGCGATTCAAGGGATCTAGTGATTAGCCGATTTCAAAGGGGAAGAATACAAGTTTAGGATTTGATTAATCATCTAAATGGCAACAAGGTAAGTTTAAGAATACAAATCCTTCAGGATTTGGTTTTATTCGAATAGTCCTTTGCTAAATATTACCATGTTGGTAGAATGTAGGCATCAAAACCTAAAGCGAAAGAGATCGATTTGGGATTTCGGTGAAGTTGTTAAGTGAATCGGTGTGTACCTACACTACTTTTAATAAGATTCATGGCTATAATAAATATATGCATGTTTATAAGAATGTGAATATGGCTAAGGTACCATGTTATGGTACAAAGTACTGAATCGTTTCCTACTCCTACTAGGATTACGAAATATGTTATATTTAACATGTGAAAAGTGACATGAATGTAAATTTAAGTATGATATGCATGATATGAATAATATGGGGCATTCGGGTTATATGAGAAAGGGAAGTGAATGTGGTGACTTGGTCTCACTATCGAATTTGGTGACTTGGTCACATTATCGAATGTGGTAACCGGTTACATTATCCGAATGTGGCGTCTCATGACACAATTATCTGGTGGCTATGCCACAAATTTTACATGGGCGATGAGCACGTCAACTGTAGCGACTGCCTTCGATGGTGTGTAGCGGATGGAGGGTTGACTTAGTAGTCCCCACGGTGTGCAGGTTGGTATGGGGATGTGTAGCGGATGGCATCTAGGTTTGGGTTTGGGTTGCATCATCATCTTGAATCATTAAATGTGAAATTATGATATGTATGAATATGATTTGTTATGCTGAATTTGTTAAGACTTAGTGTTTGTGTACACATTGAGTCTGCATTGACTCACCCGTTAATGGGAACATGTTTGGTGATGACGGTGATGGACTGGGTTCAATGAAGCTTAAGGATGGCCATGCACACAGAAGAAATTTTCGACTTGGACTTTTATTTAATTTTAAGTAATTTATAGTTTATTTTGGTTTTAATTTTGGGAAATTATTTGATGTAATAAAGTAGTAGTAAGCGTTTACTTTACTTTTATTTATTGAGCATACAATCTTTATATTTATTAAAAGATTAAGTAAAATTAATTTAATTCAAAGCCCAACGTTTTGTCACCTAAATCAAAAGGATTTTTAATAAAAAAATAAACTTGTTTTCAACTCAAGCCCAACCCAAAACAAACTTTCTTTAAAAACACACAAGTTTTTCCTAAGTAACAAAAGAATTTTGAAACGGTTTACACCGGAGAACATACCAGATCCGGTCAAGGCTCGTGGGCCGGGTTTGGGGTGTTTCACAACTGATCAAACAAATCATCGATTCTTGGCAATGGTTATTTGTTCTTCACTGTTACCTTATTAAGCTGTTGATAATCTATGCCTTGTTATTCACTGTTACCTTATTAAGCTATTGATAATCTATGCATAATCTCATAGAACCATCTTTCTTTTTCACAAATAGCAGTGGAGCACCCCATGGAGAATAACTCGTTCTTGCGAAACCTTTGTCCGTCAACTCTTGCAACTGTGCCTTCAATTCTTTCAACTCGGTTGGAGCCATTTTGTAAGGAGCAATCAATATCGGTGCAGTACCAGGAGCTAACTTAATGCCAAATTCAACCTCTCTAGTCGGATGCAACCCTGTTAACTCTTCTGGGAATACATCTGAATACTCACATACTATCGATATTGATTCAATTTTTAACTCAGACTCTTTAGCATTCATAACGAAAGCAAGATAGGCCTCATACCCTTTTCGTACATATTTCTGGGCAGTCATGTGAGAAATCACTACGGGCGATCTGTCTTGTTCATCTGATTCAACACGAAGAGTGTCCCCGTTTTCACATCTCAATTCAATATATTTATTTCCAAAATTTACTGTCACATCATGAGCGATTAACCAGCCCATACCAAAAATTATATCGAATTTATCAAATGGCAATAGTATCAGATTTGCCTTAAAAGATAATGACCTCTAACCATCAATGGGCAATCTTTGCATACCTTATCAACTAATACTCTTTTGCCTAAAGTATTGGACACTTTTATCACAAACTCTGTAGACTCTACAGGCATGCTCATACTAGATACTAATTTCATGCAAATATATGAGTGGGTAGATCCCGGATCAATTAAAGCAACAATATTAGTATCATGAAGAGAAAATGTACCCGTAATTACATCAAGGGATGACGCCTCTTCGCAAGTGCGAATGGCATAGGTCCTCGCAGGAGCTCTACCCTTAGATCTCACAGCATGCTCTCTGGGTGTACTCTTATTGCTCATTCCACTTCCTGGGTTTCTCTGTTGTCTCCGTCTAGTAATGCTTCCAGATCTTACACTCTGAATTTTCTCTTTTTCAACCATCTCAGGGCATTCTTTGATAAAATGATCTTAGGAACCACGCTTAAAATAGGCTCTTTCATGTGCTCGGTACTCACCGGGATGATGTTTGCCATATTGTGGGCATTCTGGTCTATTAGGTTGAGTGTTCTCAACACTAGCAACTGAAGTAGTCTGAGCTTTAATCCCCGACTGTTTACTCTTACTTCGGTTTGAAAACCCGGCTGAAGTAATTGATCGGGCGAAGTCTCTCGACTTCTTGGATGAAGATTGAAATGACTTGTTCATTTGTCTCTTTCTTGAGTCATGAGACTCCATCTCAGCTTTTCTTTTCACTTTAATCAATTCCTCAGCTTTATAAGCCCTGTCCACTAGCACAACAAATTCCTTCAACTCGAAGACACCAACAAATAATCTTATATCTTCATTCACTCCGTCTTCAATAATCTGATATCTTCATTCAACCCGTCCTCAAACATTTTACACATAATGGCTTCAGTGGACACACATTCTCGAGTGTATTTGCTAAGCCTTACGAACTCATGCTCATACTCAGTTACTGTCATCCTACCTTGTTTCAGTTCAAGGAATTCCTTTCTTTTCTAATCAATAAATCTTTGGCTAATGTACTTCTTCTGAAATTCTTCCTGGAAAAACTCCTATGTGATCCTTTCCTTGGTACAACCGATAAAAGGGTGTTCCACCACTGGTAAGCGGAATCTCTTAAGAAAGACACCACACATTTCATACACTCTTCAGGTGTGTAAGATAATTCATCAAATACCCTGATGGTATTTTTAGGCCAAAATTAAGCTCTTTTCGGATCATCATCTTTACTAGCTCAAAATTCATCGGCTCCTTATTTCCAGATTCTATCAATCAGAGGCTTTCTCTTCTTATCAATTCTACCACTTGAGGAGCTATAGGGGTAGGCTGAGGAATAGGTGGGGGTGGAGGGGGTTACGCATTCGAGGTTCGTACGAACAAACTCCGTATACCATGCATTCATCATATGGAGAAAGGCTTCCCTAGCCTCTTCTCCTCCTCTCTGACTTACAGTCGATGGTCTATTCTCATTTTCATTCGGAACCATCCCTTCATCGAGAACCGGCGCGTTACTTTTTACATCATCCGCCACAGCTCTATCAGGATCCACATACTATATGAAAACACAATTTAAATCGTCAAGAGTCGTCACACTATCATTACATAAATACTCATCTGTATGGCATGTATAGCTAGACTCATGCATGCACTATGTTAGTCCCAGAATCGACTAACCCATAGCTTTGATACCACTAAATGTAACACCCCTTAGCCGTGTTCAACGTCGAAATCGGATACGAGGCATTACCGAACTTACCTTACTTACAAATACACTATCAGGCTATAAATTTTCATTTCAACTTAAAACTCTTCACTCATATTCATAACATACTTATTATGGGCCTATGAGGCCCTAAACATACATATGGGAGGGTTCGGGAACAACCTAGAAACTTTTATGCACATAGAATTTTTTTCCTAAAACAGGGCCACACGCCCGTGTGGGTCGGTCGTGTGGTCACAAACGCCCATGTTCCCATCCCATATAGAATTTATTTTTCATTTGAACCTACAGGGGTTTTCACACAGCCAGACACTCGCCCGTGTCTGGTGCTCGTGTCCCTCACGCGGCCTAGACACGCTCGTGTCCTTACCCGTGTGTGAAAAACTTGGGCATTCTATTTATGACGTTCGCAAGCTCTTAAGGGCACACGGCTTAGGCACACACTTGTGTGCTAGCCCGTGTGACGAATCGAATTCTCGCAATTTGATACAGGGGACACACGGACTATCAACACACCCATGGGGCTAACTGTGTGTAACACACGGCCTAGACACACGCCCGTGTGTCTACCCGTGTGGACAATTAGAAGGCTATTTTCCAAGCCAATTGCCACCCTGAAACATAAACACACATATACCAACACAAGCAACACATAACATGGCAATAATACACTATGAAGAATCACTAATCATCATTCATGCACCTCACATTGTACTACATCATTTGCATGAACTTTCACTTCATAAAACTCATCATCATTAAAATATGAAGCTTGATGAATATTGGCTAATTCCCAATGGCCATACACAAAATTGAATGTATAACATTAGTAGCCAATGCTTTGGCTTTCAAATATAACATAACACAAGATGACCAAGTTCCTATACATGCCATACTCAAAACAATTTAATTTTACTATACCAAAAGAATGATTGATAGTGTGATCCGAGCTCCGACGTTCAACGATCCTCGAGCTAGCTGGGCGATACTACAAGGAAAAGGGAAAAGAGAGAGAGGTAAGTATAGCTTAGTAAGTTTGCATGAATTAAAATAGTAACATAAGGGCTCATAATAAAAACCATTCATCTCATTAAACGTTAACAGCACAATTGCTCAAGTACTTTGACATACTTACTCTTACTTAATCTTATCCATCATATATCACATTACGGTTTCATAACTCATACTTTACTCATGGGTACCTATATCACTTCATCACATGGTTTAACACTTATGCTATCTTGAACATAAACTTAACTCATGATCATCCTTAACTTAAATGTAACCCTTTGCTGTTTAACTATTCAGAATATCGGAGGATACTTAATCTCATCATACATGTATCACGATGCCAATGCCATATCCTAGATATGGTCTTACATGGGATCACCTCCTGATGCCGATGCCATATCCCTTATGTGGTCTTACACGGGATCTCTTAGCTCGATGTCAATGCCATGTCCCGGACATGGTCTTACATGAGATCTTCCTTTCGTGCCAAGGCCATGTCCCAGACATGGTCTTATACAGGACCATCCTTATTTGGTGATGATGCCATGTCCCAGACATGGTCTTATATGAGACTTTCCTTATTCAATGCCAATGCCATGTCCTAGACATGGTCTTATATGGGACCTTCCTTATTCGGTGTCGATGCCATGTCCCAGACGTTATCTTATACGGGACCCACATTCAGTGCCGATGCCATGTCCCAGACATGGTCTTATACGGGACCTTTTTTATCTCATGTTGTGACATAGGTATCCTCGTTATTCTGAATCTTCTACTGGGACTTCAACTTAACATATTCACATCATTTTCTCATCGAGGTATCATAAATCAACTTCATGGAAATAATTTGTATTTCTCATAATAATAAGTAATTTAAACATAATAACATATGTAACCTTAATTTCACAGAAACTTACCTTAGTACTCAAAATAGGTGTAGATGTTAGATTTAATCCACAACTTTGTTCTTGCCTCGGTTTTGGTCTGGGCTTCGTGTTTCTTGATTTATAATAACAATTTCACTTGTTTAATACTCACATTGACTAAATTTACTCATGAATCATACTTTGGCAAAATTATAATTTTGCCCATAAACTTCCACATAATTATACTTTTGCCCCTAGGCTCGTAAAATGATTTTTATCCAACTTTCTTGTATTTTAAGCCTAGTCAAATCACTTTCATCACTACAACAACCCCTAATTTCCACTATTTCACATATGTATGACCATTTTTTAACTTTTGTAATTTGATCTTTTAATGCATTTTTCATGAAAATCACGTAGGAAAAAATGTTTATCATATATCAAACTTTCATATTCTTCCACAAAACATCAAAATACATGCATGTCATACATGGGTAAATTTTTGAACACAAACCCTAGCTCAAAATATAGCTAGGAATAGCTAAATCGAGCTATGAGGATCTCAAAAATACGAAGAACATTAAAAACGGGGCTAGGAGATACCTACAATCAAGTTTGAAAGTTGAAGAAACACTACCTATGGCTCCTTAGTGATTTTCGGCCATGGGAGAAAAAGGTGAACAAAATTTTGACTTCTTTTTCCCTTTTTAATCTTTTATTTACCAAATGACAAAAATACCCTTAACGCCTCTTTCTTAAGATTTTTCCTTCCCATGTCTATTTTTGTCCATCTTGACATTTAATGGTCTAATTCCTAAATAAGGACCTCTAGTAATTTTTATAATTCTATTCCATACTTAAATCTTCTAGAATCTCATATTTTCTAATCGTTGCAATTTAATCCCAATGGATAAATTGACCGCTAATTTCCTCATGAAATTTTCACACAATCATGCAAACACATCATAAGCCTTATAGAAATCATAAAACATATATTTCTACTTAGGATTTGTGGTCTCGTAACCACTATTCTAACTAGGTCCTATATTGGGTTGTTACATTAGAAGCTTGGACGAATATCAAGCTTCAAAATGGCTATTTCTTATTCTACATTCAGTTGTGGTTGAGAAACAAAGATGAAAGCTTTATTTTTTTTTTAATTTTAACATTTATTTCTTTTTTACTAATTTAAACTTTAATAACTTTAAAAATTACTCAAATGCCAAGCCAACATCTTCCACTAACTCATTTTTGGTCTAATTACTATATAAGGGCTTCCGCTTTAAAGTTCTATATCTATTTAATACCTTTAGCTATTAAAACTCAACTTTATTACTTTATACGATTTGGTCCTTTTATCAAATTAAGCATGTAAACGGTAAAGTTTCTTAACAAAATTTTTATATGGTACTTCTATCATGCTGTAGGTAATAAAATAATAATAAATAAATTTTTTGACTTTGAATTTGTGGCCCCAAAACCACTGTTTTGATTTCACTGAAAACAGGCTGTTACAGTATGCCAACTATATCCAACAGTCTTAGAAGGTCACAAGGCCAAAATATCCACAATATATCACGCATTTTACTTACCAATTTTCTACTCACTATCATTGCATATTAGCATCATTAACACAACATTATCAATGTTATTTAGCATGAATAACATGCCTACATTTACACTTTCACACTAGTCATCACAAGGACATCTCATAAGTCATAACATCACATCTTAGTTCTCATTTTCAGAAGCACATATATCACAACTGTAACACGGGTATGAGAAAACTTACACTCGAAATTTAGAGTAGGGGTTTAGGCTACTTCTAAATTCCCAATTATCACAATGAATCATGTCTACAAGCAGCAATTCCAATGCTCACCAATTACGCTTTTGCTGAGTTGACAAAAGCTCAAACTCTTTTGCTGAGTTGACAAAAGCTCAAACTAACTTCTCCTTAACTTGTAAGAGGTCCTCACGAATCCAAAGCTTTAACCAAATGATTCACACAATCAACATTCATCCAAAGACTCTCCTAAATCAACAAAAAACACAAGCTTAAGCTAAATTCTCTTGAAACCGAAAACTTCGACATATAAAACTTGAATTTTAATTATCTCAGTCTACACTTAATTTTTTTTACCTAAAATGAATTCTATCCATCTAATTACCCACCTACGACTGATTCTCAACCTTTAAACTACGCAAAACTACCAATTCATGGTATGAACATTTTTTACATGCTATGGAAATTTGCACGAAAATTCATTAAAACGTTGGAAAATCTTTAATGAAACTTTAACCTCAGTTTAAAAACCTTCTCATCATGTCAAAACTAATTAAAAAACAATTTGAAACCACATTTTTACTCCAAATCATGAAATCTACCATTAACGACCCAATTTTTGGCTTTTATTTGAAACATGTGTTTTAATGGCTAAAAACTTAGTTTAAAGGGCCAGCTAGCATTTAAAACTAATAGAAAGATGAATTGTTACCTTCAATAGAAGAAAAATAGAGCTTTAGTCAAAAAATCAGAAAACCCACAAACTTGACAATGGAGAAATTTTTGTGGTTCTTAGATGTTTTTTTTTTTAAATTCTATCAAGATTTATGACTTGGGAAATGATAGAAATCAAAAGAATTAAGTTTGCAAAATAAAATTGAGTGATTGGGGTTTGGGAATGTAAAGGGACGACAAAACAAAGAAAATGGGAAGAACTAACGTGAAACCTGTAGATGGGAGATGATATTAGGTTGTATTTTAAAATTTGGTTTACTTGCCTTATAAACACTCATAATTTAATCACTTCTATAAATCAGTCCCAATTTCAAAATTGAAAGTTTTTTAGGTACTAGTTTCAAAAATTGATTTGATTTTCAAAAAGGCATAGACGAAAACATTTTTGATTAACCATGTTACTAAATTTTGAAGCTCACTAGAAAATACTGTAATGCCGCAAATTGGGCCTAGAAGTATTGGGCCTATTGGGCTTTGGGCTTTGGATATGTGAAAATTTTTAAGTGAGTGAGAAAATGACAATCGGCATGTGGGCTTTGAAGGTTTAATGAATTTGGAGTGTCTAGGTGTGTTGGAGAAGCTCTAGGTTCAAGTTTTGTAGTGGAAGATTCTTAATTTATTTAATTAAGGAATTAGGGTTGTTAGTAGTAGGATTTTAAATAAAAATAAGTGAAAAATGGCACAAAGAAGCCTGTGGTAAAGTGGCTAAGTGACGCCACTAGAGTGCAGGGAGGTGGCAACATATGCATGTAGGGAGGTCTGAGGTTCGAGTGCTAGCTTATGTTTTATTTTTGGAGTTTAATTTTAGG
This sequence comes from Gossypium rotundifolium, assembly GCA_025506655.1. Lineage (NCBI taxonomy): Eukaryota > Viridiplantae > Streptophyta > Magnoliopsida > Malvales > Malvaceae > Gossypium > Gossypium rotundifolium. The sequence goes on from CP106723.1 coordinate 81,403,626, forward strand.
CTTCTAGAAGGCTGGAAGTGGCTTGTAGAGGGACTCTAAGGAGAAGTGATCAGTAGAGAGAATTTAGGAGAAGGATAAGGGAGATATCATGGAGAAAAATTAGGAGATGAGCAGTGGATGAAGTGGTGTCGAATTGGACTCTAGGGGTGGCTAAGTTTTGGGTATAGGCTATAAAAGGAGGGGGCCAAATGCTTGAAAGGGTTTTTGAGCATTCTTTACTTTTTCTTTCTCCCCTCTCAATCGGTTTCTCCTATAGTCGAATTTTTTTCCATTTGCCGAAAAAGAAACCCATCATTCTTTTTGCTGAAAATTCCTATCAAAGTTCTATTTTGTTTATGTCCCTGAAAGTCGAATACACCTTCTTATCATATAGCTTCACTTGTGCCGATTTTTAGTTAGTTATTCGTCATCACAATTGATTGGTACCCACTTTTAGTCAAGCCAAATCTTGTTTAGTAGTGATCTAGGTCGCAGGATCAAATGAGGGTTTCGATAAGTGTTTAGTAAATCTTTTAGTAAGTTTTGTTATAAGCCAAAGGGCTATGTAACCTCTCCTTGTCATTAATTTGTATTAACAAAGGTAAGACTCAACAATCGCAAGCGTGGTAGGTAAGGATTACTAACAAGGTGGTAAGTGTTCTCGACTCAGTCATGGTTTAGTAGATGGCCAAATCTAATGTAGCTCATAATGGTGACTTATGAACAATATGGGTCACTTGGTTTTGGCGATATAGGTATTTTGGTGCAGATCTAGAGGATAATCGCCAATAGTAGCAAAGGAAGGGCTACTAGAACATAAGGCACATGGTAAGGGTACGGTGAGGTTTCAGTTTTGATAAGTATGTGTTAAAGCCTTGGTTAATCACTAGTAATGTCGATTGTAGGTTCATGACTAAGGGGTTTGCAACACGCGAGGTTACCAAGTGTTTACAAACACTACACACACAAAATCGGCAATGCCAAAAAGTTGAAAAGTCGAAAGTGGTTAAATGGGCCCGGTGGGCCCTAAAGCTAGGTTTGATGAGTTCATTTGGTTTGGTGTATGAATTGATTCAGTTAAGCATAATTCATAATCTGGAATTTGTTTTGGGCTTAACAGGCCATAAAGATGTGATTTGGGCCTAATCAGCCGTAAGGATGAAATTTCAGTTTAATGGGCTTTTTGGGGTCGTAGAAAAGTATGCTAGGGTTTATGGACTTTAGGCCTAGTTTGAACAACTCTTAAATTTCATAAGACTTAATCTAATCAAACATGTCCATGAACAAGTCGCTGGGTTAGGGTGTGGCAACGGGCATACGCATGTCTAGGATTGGATCTAGGGAGAGCTTGGTACTTAAGCGGTCCTAGTGGCCCACCTCCTCTTCTTTGGAATCCTACTTAATGCGTAGTGTCTGTTCACTTTAGCCGTGAGGACTTGTTGATGGGCCAAAGTTCATAACTAAACCCAAAAGAGACTAAAATGCCCCTAGATTTGTAAATTACAAAAATACCCCTAGATTTGTAAATTACTAAAATACCCTTAAATTTGTAAAATTACCAAAATACCCCTATTTTGCAAAAGTACCAAAATGCCCCTATTTTGCCAAATTACCAAAATACCCCTATAGGGTAGAATTATCATAATACTCCTAGGTAGTGAAAAGACGAAAATACCCCTATGTGACGAATATTAGTTTATGGATGTTACTCGTGTGTTTGATGTATTCGTATAATATTCTACTTAGGGTGCATATAGGTAGGAATTGTGGTACGGAGGAGGATTTGAGGATTGCATGGTCGTATGGTATGGATCCACCGGAGGTTCTAAGCCCAATATATGATTAGCAGCTTTGCTACAACGTTTGGTAGTACTGCAAACGGGCTGCCCTTGGTATGTAGAAGAGGGGTGGGTCAAGCTTGAATTCCCCACAAGAGTCATAAGGTTGGAAGGGAAATGTTGTGTGTAGCAGATGGATTATTGGGGTGGGTTTTGCATTATCTTGTTTGTGTGTGATGCGTTATGGTATGATATGAGGTCATTGTGGGCTAAGGCCCAAGACCACCGATTTTGATAGGGCTTCGGCCAATGTGAATGTTTGTATGTGATTTGGATTGCCAAGGGTTGTACACACTGAGTTTCGAAACTCACACCCTTTAATTTAATGTTTCAAGTGATCCTGAATAGATGGCTTGGCATGGGAGAGGACTCGGAGATGGCCACACCACAAGATGTTTGAATTTTCATTTATTTGTTTCAAAATACATGTTTTATTTACTTAATTTTCGGTGGATGTAATAAGGCCTTTTACTCCGTTTTGACTTCAGATTTATTTTGGGTTTTGAGGTTAATTGTTTATTTAATTATTAAACCTAAGTAAGCTCGTTTTCGAAATACTTAAAACAATGAAACGGTTTTTATCTTTACTTAATAAGACTCATAGATTTTTGGGCTTTTGGGCCTTAAACTTTTAATTAGCAAGACTGTTTTGAATTGTGCCTTTAATGTGACATTTCGGATTCAGGCCTAACTTTTAGGCTGGGTTTGGGGTGTTACAAATACCCCCAAAGCTCCTAGACCCAATTTTGGGGTGTGACATTACAAACACAAAATTGGCAGATAGAATACAAATCTATCTTACCATAGCTTAAACTTAGGCAACTATTCACCCAAACAATTCACCAACCAGGACAACGCCAGGTGGGGTATAGTACATAAGAACTTACTGGTGTTATATTTATGTTTCATGTATTGCTGTTTAAGTGAAAGAGCTAAGAGAGACAACGCCAAGAATGCATTAGAGATGTTGCAGACAGAGATACTATGTATACAATGGGTGTTTTGGAAAAATTGGCATTTAGTAGGGCTATGCCCTAGAAGTTTATCTTTTGTAACCCATATGTTGTAATAAATAAAAAGTTTGATGTAATATGTATATTTTTAATTAATTACTTTTCTTTGGTCTTTAATGTGGAGTTTTTCATTAAAATAATAAGAAAATGATTTTATGTAAGGGGTATCTATTAACTATTTTAGATATAAGGTTAAGCGGGTTTCATAACACATGAGATCTAGACCTAATGAATGGGGTCAGGTTGAGGGTGTTACAAGTTGGTATCAGAGCCCAGTTCATTTGGTGCTCTGATAGTTAATGAAGGAAGGAGCATTGTATGCATAGTACACCAAACTTGGCTTAGTCTCTCAGGTGCTTTAAACTTTTCTTTGTATAAAATATTGTGAAACGAATTATAACGAATGGACAAATATAGTTTCATTAATAACTAAAGAAGATATTATACAAATGATAGAGAAGAAAAAGGTAATATAAAAGAAATACTTTGTTATATCCTTCGACGAGCTGATTATGGGCTCGATAGGGATATTTTGTAATATCTGGGAATTAAACTATAATATCAGATAATTAGGGCTTGTGCATTTTGCTAAATTGTATGAAGTAACATGCCTATGTGTGTTTGAATGTGTTATATGAACTTTTGAGAACTTCAAAGTGTAGGTAAATGCCTTAGAAAATAATAGATTTTAAGTATTAAATAGGAGCTAAGCTTGATAGGCCTTAAGAAAATATGTAGAGAGAATTGGACATAAAAATCAGCTTGGCAAAGTGGCAAGGAGGCACCACTTAGGGCCTTGGTAAGTGGCATACAAGCAATGGAGAAGGTTTTGGGTTCGAGCCACAATGGAAAAAAAGGAGCTTTTATTTTCTGCAATGGGGAGCGATGAGTGGAATGACATAGGGACTTTATTTAGATGAGGATTGGACTTGGTCAACCCTTTTAAAATTCAGCTAAGATAGAAGATAAATGTTGATCTATTTTAAATTATTTTGAATGTGCAAAAGGAGAGAAAATATGAGAAAGGAAGGGATGAGATAGGGGAAGGAGAGTTGGCCGATTGGAGGGTCTAGGTGTAGTATTTTCGAAGAAGATGGGAGGCCGAGGCCATTCTTCATTTTTCTCTTTTGTGCCTCTGCAGAATTCTCTAACAAATCTTCTATTTTCTGTTTTATTTTGTCAAAGCCGAAAACACAAGCAAGCATAGCCAATCTCTTCATCTTTCTCTTTTCACCTTTTCTTCCCATCCGACTTAGGCCGAACCTCTTCCTCCCAAAGGTTCATCATTACCGAAATTCCTAGATTAAAATACCACCATTGCCGAACCCTTGTAAATCTCATCTCTTTTCTTTCCCAATTGCTAAGGCCGAACACCTTTGTGGGTTCAACAAGGAGCGGTCGATTTCTGTAATAAGGGTAAGGGTCAACTATCGATTCTTTTCTTTCTTTTCTTTAGTCGAAAGATGGAATCTAACCCCATTAATGTTCTTGGCTGAAACTATGAAGGAAGTTTCAGGATTTCTATTGTAGCCGATTTCAAGAAGGAAGCTTTCAGGACTTTTAAGATCTAAGGTAAACTATGGGTGATATTCGACCATTTAAGCCTCTATGATGATGGAAGTTTATTAGCAGAATTGCAAGTGAAACCGACATGGCTGAATGAGGTGAAAGAGGGACGATTAGCGGATGATGATTTGATACTAAGCTCTGACAAGTGCAGAGGGAGAGTTGGAGGATTATGGTATTAATGGCAATGGAGTATTGTGTTTCAAGGGAAAGGTTTGTATGCCTAAGAATAAGGAGCTAATGCAGAAAATTCTTCAGGAATCACATAGTAGTCCTTGTGCTATGCATCCTAGAGGAAGTAAGATGTATAGAGATCTAAGGGAACAATTTTGGTTGCCTGGCCTTAAGCGGGAAGTTACCAAAATTGTAGGGAAGTGCTTAACGTGTCAGCAAGTTAAGGCTGAACACCAAGTTTCATCAGGGTTGCTTCAGCCGATTAAGATACCACAGTGGAAGTGGGAGAGAATTACCATGGACTTTGTTAGTGGGCTTCCCGTTACGCCAACTAAGAAGGACTCGGTATGGGTGATAGTGGATCAGCTGACAAAGTCCGCGCATTTCATTCCAGTACGAGTTGACTATTCGCTCCAGAGGTTAGCAAAGTTGTATGTGGCGGAGATTGTGAGGTTGCACGGAGTACCGGTGTTGATTATCTCAGATAGGGATCTGAGGTTCATGTCTCAATTTTGAAAGGCGCTACATCAAGATTTGGGCACCAGATTAGACTTCAGTACGGCATTTCATCCACAGTCGGGTGGTCGATCTGAGCGCGTGATCCAAATGTTAGAGGATATGTTGAGGGGCTGTGTGATAGACTTCAAAGGAAGTTGGGAAGGATATTTGCCTTTAGCAGAATTTGTGTACAACAACAGCTATTAGGCAAGTATTCGGATGGCACCGTACGAAGCACTCTATGGATGAAGTGTTGCACTCCCATGTTGGGACGAAATTGGGAGAACGTCCGATTTTGGGTCTAAAATTATGGCGAATCGGAAGAAAAGGTTAAGATGATTGGACCGGTTGAAGGAGGCTTCGGACGGGCAAAAGTCATCTGCAGATCTTAAGCGGAAGGAGATTGAGTTTGCTGTGGGAGATTTTATGTTTCTTAAAGTTTCACCGTGGAAGAAGGTAATGAGATTTAGTCGTAAAGGGAAGTTAAGTCCCAAATTTATAGGACCTTGCTCGGGTATTAAAGCGGGTTGGACGGTGGCCTACCGATTAGAGTTGCCCTCGAATTGCAGCGAGATGCACGATGTATTCCATGTTTCTATGCTACATCGTTCTTGATCGGATCCATCTCATGTAGTTCGGTTGAAGAGGTGGAGCTAAGGCCAGTTTGTCCTACGAGGAGGAGCCAATTCAGATCTTAGAACGAGATGTGAAAGTGTTACGAAGGAAATCAGTCCCTTTGGTCGAGGTGTTGTAGCGTAATCATGGTTCGGAGGAAGCTTCTTGGGAGCCGGAAGAAGCAATGCGACAGCAATACCCCCACCTATTCTAGCCAGGTAATTTTGGGGTCGAAATTATTTTAAGAGGGTAGAACTGTAATATCCGGGAATTAGGGCTTGTGCATTTTTGCTTAATTGTATGAAGTAACATGCCTATGTGTGTTTGGATGTGTTATATGAAATTTTGAGAACTTCAAAGTGTAGGTAAATGCCTTAGAAAATAATAGATTTTAAGTATTAAAGGGGGAGCTAAGCTTGATAGGCCTTAAGAAAATATGTAGAGGGAATTGGACATAAAAATCAGCTTGGCAAAGTGGCAAGGAGGCGCCACTTAGGGCCTTGGTAAGTGACGCCACAAGCAATGGAGAAGGGTTTGGGTTCGTGCCACAAGGGAAAAAAAATGAGCTTTTATTTTGCGGCAATAGGGAGCAGTAGTGGACGGCATAGGGACTTTATTTAGATGAGGGTTGGACTTGGTCAACCCCTTTTAAAATTCAGCTAAGATAGAAGATAAATGTTGATCTATTTTTAAATTATTTTGAATGTGCAAAAAGGAGAGAAAATAGGAGAAAAGGAAGGAATGAGATAGGGGAAGGAGAGTTGGCGATTGGAGGGTCTAGGTGTAGTATTTTCGGCAAGATGGGAGAAGTGAGGCCATTCTTCATTCTTTTCTCTTTTGTGCCTCTGCCGAATTCTCTAGCAAATCTTCTATTTTCTCTTTTATTTTGTCAAAGCCGAAAACACAAGCAAGCATAGCCGATTTCTTTACCTTTCTCTTCTCACCTTTTCTTCCCATCCTACTTAGGTAGAACCTCTTCCTCCCAAAGGTTCATCATTGCAGAAACCCTAGATCAAAATACCACCATTGCAGAACCCTTGTAAATCACATCTTTTTCTTTCCCAATTGCTAAGGCCGAACACCTCTGTGGGTTCAACAAGGAGCGATCGATTTACGTAATAAGGGTAAGGTCAACTATCGATTCTTTTCTTTCTTTTCTTTAGTGAAATATGGAATCTAACCCATTAATATTCTTGGCCGAAACTATGAAGGAAGTTTGGGATTTCTATTGTAGCCGATTTCAAGAAGGACGTTTTTGGGACTTTTAAGGTCTAAGGTAAGCTATGGGTGATATTCGGCCATAGGCCATTTATGATGTTCATAAAGTGTTAGAATCAGATCTAACATAAGGCTTGTAGGTATTTTGACATCTTCATAGTCAAGTGACTATTTTTGGGATTTTGAATCGTAAGGTAAGTGAATGTGAATATTCAGCGATATAGGTCATTATGTTAGCCGAATCTAACTATGGTTATTTAGGGGTAGTCGACAGTGGTGTACAAGGATTTTCGGGATTTCAGTGAACTCGTTAAGTAAATCAGGTGTGTAGCCCCACACTAGATCTTAATAGATTTATGGTAATGTTTTAATATATATGTTAATGAAAGTATGTGAACGTGGCTAAAGGTACCATACAATAGTACAGAGTATTCAGGTATGTAATCTTTAATATTACGTCAATAAATGTTATGAACATGTGAAATATCGCACATAAGTGAATATTGGTAAGAATGTGAGATAAGGCATAAAGTATGATATTTGTATGATTTGTATGACATGGGGCATATGGGTGTTATTTTAAGGGGAAGTGATCTGGTGTTTTTTACCACGAAATTTGGTGACTCATGTCACGTAATCTGAATGTGGTGACTTATGTCACAAAATATTATCGGGTGGCTATGCCACAATTTATAATGGCGATGTGCGGTCGTGCATGTGACGCCCACGATGATGTGTAGCGAGATGGAGAATCGACTTAGTAGTCCCCACGGTGTGATGGTTGGTGCGGTGATGTGTAGTGATGGTTATCTAGGTTCGGGTTGGGATTGCATCATTATCGATAATTGCTATATATATATGTATGAACTAATATGCCTAAATCGTTGGGACTATGTGTTGGTGGTTATTCACTGAGTCCGTTTGACTCACCCCCTTGTGGGATATTTTTTTCAAGTGGCGCGCCGGTGATGGACCGGGTGGCGGGAACATAGTGGTGGCCATGCTCATTTCGAATTTATTTTATTTTAGGACTTTCTATTTATTTTGAAGTATTTTGGATTTATTTGGGTTTTCTTTGATGTAATAAGGCCACTAGTATGAAACTATTTATGCATGCATTTTAATTATTTTAGTGTGATCGATTTTTATTAATTTAAAGTTTAAGTAACTTTTCTTAAAAATGTCAACAAATATTTCAATTTTTAACACCTAAACAAAAGCGTTATTAATTTGAACCCAACACAAATCAACTGTTCTTCAAAACACACAAATATTTTTCCAAAGTTCAAATAAGTTTTGAATGGTTTTACTCAAGAAGCATGCAGATCTGAGTCGGGGCTTGTGGGCGGGTTTGGGGTGTTTAGGTTTAGTATCGAGCCAGTTCAAAACTTCGGCCTTGAGGGCATTTGGGCCCAAAACATTTTTCTCTTTTAAAATTGAATTTTACTAAGAAATGAGTAGGTTTCTGGTATGGCTTTGAGTCTCGGCCAAGTCCACGGTAAGTACTCCTAACTCTTTGTGATTTGTATGTGGGAAATTATAGGGATGTAGATTAGTAAATTAGGAATTAAACTCTAGGATTAGCCTACTTCAACACCAAGATACATAAAACTTAAAGTCTAACCAAACAAACACGTGTTTGAGTCAGCGAGTTAAAGGTGTGGCAACAGTTGTATGCATGTCTAAGATTGGATTCGGGGGAGCTTGGTATTTAAGCATCCTAGTGACTCACCTCCTCACCGCTCGAATCCTACCTAGTGCGTGGTGACGGTTCACCCTAACCAAGAGGACTCGATCACAAGGCTAAACTCAATAATTAAAACCCGACAAGGACCCATCACCTGGTTTTGTGAAATACTAAAGTCAAACCATGATTTTAAAATTTCAAAGTACCCTTGATTTAAAAATGACCCAAGATACCCTGATTTGTAAAATTGACCAAAATACCCTCAGTGTGGAAAGTTACTGAAGTACCCTCAAATTAAAAGAAAAAAAATCCTAAAAATACCCTTGTTTTGAAAAGTCACCAGGAACCATATTTTGTGGAAAAAAAAAGAAAAAAATTATCGAAATGCCCCTAGTTTGAAAAATTATAAAAATACCCTTTGTTTATAAAATTACCATTTTACCCTTGAAATTTTCTTACCCAGTATTTCAATGTTGTAAAAATACCAAAAATCTCTATTTTGCAACATTTCCAAATACCCTAATTTGAAAAGTTACGAAAATACCCCTGTGTAGTGGGAAAACAATAACAATAACAACTACAACATTTTTCTGTGATGAACGCAAGTTCATAAATGTGATGATTGAATGAATGAATTTAAGACTGTGTGTGTATAAATTCGAAAGAACTACTCCTTAGAACTATTGAACATAAGACTGTTTGTGATAAATCAGTGGAATAAAACTAATTCATCAAATTCTTTAATCGGATAAGCGATTGAAGTATGAACTCTAGGGGCGTGGTGCGTAGCGTGCGTGGTAGTGGTAGAGGTCAAATGACCATGTCGGATCCCGTTAAGTCAGGACAAGGGTCTGAAAATGAAATGCCACCACCACCAGCCGCTGATGTGGAATATCAGGACCAGACGGGGGAAGATGTGGTATCTGGCGATCTGCGAGTTACGGAAAGGGTGGTGGGCGGTGGAGGCATGGGGCTCGAAAGTCGGTACTTGGCGGCTTTGAGCTAATGGAGTGAGTTTTTAAGTGGCGTATCTAGTGTGGCACCCAATACGGTTGAGTATTGGTTAGAACAATGAGCAGTTATGGATGACTTGGACTGATTGAGGAGAAATAGAAAGGGTAGTGTCGCTACTCGTGATGAGTCATATCAATGGTGGCTCACAGTTCAAGATGGTGCTGCCGCTGATGATCTTACTTGGGAATATTTTAAGGTAGCATATCAGAAGAAATACATTGGAACTAGTTATGTTAATGCGCAGAGGAAAGCGTTTTTGAGGCTGGTTCAGGGAAATAAGTTCGTAGCAGAATACGAGGTAGAATTTCTAAGGTTGAGCCGATATGCTCGAGGTATAGTGGCTACGGAACATGAGCGATGTGTCCGATTTGAGGACGGACTGAGGAATGACTTGAGGTTGTTAATAGCTCCACAGCAGGAGCGAGAGTTTGATGTGTTGGTGGAGAAGGCTAAGGTAGCCGAAGGGATTAAGGACTCTATGAGACGAGAATCTGAGATAGGAGCAGGCAAAAGAGAGGTTTTGGATCAGCAGGGTCATCTTGGAATATGCCAAAGAAGCCTAGAGTTGATGGGCCACGAGGTCAGTAGGCTGCTACGGGAGGGCGATCTGCGTACTTGCGACCAGTGTGGAAAGATGCACTTGAGAGAGTGTTAGAAGAAGACAGGGGATGTTTCAAGTGTGGGTCCAAGGACCACATGATTAAGGCATCCTATGAGAATAGAAGGGGTTGACGATGAAGTCGTGGTCCTAATCGATTTGGAAGAGGAGGACAACGACCACTCGAGGTCGTGGCTCATTGGCGAGAGCCAATGGCTTGATAAGGACGAGAACAAGGCGAGGTGTTGGTAACATGGAGGTGAGGCACGATGTCCGTATATGAGTTCATCGGAGGGAAGATGGTGGCCTTGCCGGACGTCATAATTGGTACATTCCTTATAACTGACAAACCTTACTTTGCTCTAATTGATGTTGGCTCTACCCACTCTTATGTTGCATGTAGAGTAGTTGAAACACTAGGCATAACCTCTAAACTATCTAATAGGGAGATGATTGTAGTGAGCCCATTAGGTCAAACTGTAGTAGTGAATAAGATATTTCGGAGTGTACCTCTAGAGCTCTAGGGAGTGGTATTTCCTATCGACTTGATGGAATTACCCTTCGGATAATTTAATCTCATCCTTGGTATGGACTGGCTAGTGGAACATCAGGCTGTATTAGATTGCGCAGCTAAGCGAATGGAGTTAAGGACACCAGAGGATAAGGCAGTAGTTATGATAGGGGAAAGAAGAAACTACTTGTCTAACATAGTTTCTGCTTTAAAGGCTAATAAGATGGTTTGGAAAGGGTGCGAGGCATTTTTGATCTTTGTTAGTGCGTTGGATGCAAAGGAAGGGGGAGTTAGTGGAGTTTGAACAGTAAGAGAATTTGTGGATGTTTTTCTGGAGGAGTTACTTGGAATACCCCCGGATAGGGAGGTGGAGTTCAGAATTGACTTGTTATCGGGTATAGCTCCTGTGTCAATTTTTTCGTACAGAATGGCACCAAAGGAGTTGGTTGAGCTCAAGCCTCAGATTCAAGAGTTGCTTGATCCTGGGTTTATCTGACCCAGTGTGTCTCCATGGGGAGCACCGGTCTCGTTTGTGAAGAAGAAAGATAAAACTATGCGCATGTGCATAGATTATTGTCAGTTGAATAAGCTGACCATCAAGAACAAGTATCCATTGCCAATAATAGATGACTTGTTCGATCAGCTTAAGGGGGCCGCAATATTCTCAAAGATAGATCTAAGGTCTGGATATCATCAGCTTAAGGTGAAAGAGGCTGATATCCATAAGAAAGCTCTCTGAAGTACGGGCATTATGAATTATTGGTAATGTCGTCTGGATTGACAAACGCCCCAGTCGCGTTCATGGACATGATGAACCGGGTTTTCCAACCCTATCTGGACTGGTTCGTTGTTGTGTTCATAGACGATATTTTGGTGTATTTGAAGTCTGAGGAAGAACATGATGAGCACCTCTGAGTCGTGTTGCAAGTGTGAAGGGAGAAAAAGCTATATGCCAATTCAGCAAGTGCGAATTTTGGCTGAAAGAAGTTATGTTTTTAGGACATGTGGTGTCTAGAAGGAATAAGGTGGATCCTCGGAAGATTGAGGCGGTGTTGGATTGGAAGCCACCTAAGTCCGTGGCGAAGTTCGAGTTTCTTGGGTTTAGCGGGCTATTATAGAAGGTTAAGTAGAGGGTTCTCATCAATTGCCACTCCGTTGTGAAGTTGCTAAGAAAGGAGGTACCGTTCGTATGGAGTGATAAGCAACAGGAGAACTTTGAGAAACTTAAGAGGGTCTTGACTGAAGCTCCGATTTAAATTCAGCCTGAGGCAGGGAAGGATTTTGTGGTATATTGTGATGCTTCCCATACATGATTGGGAGGTGTCCTTATGCAAGACGGGAAGGTAGTGGCTTATGCGTCTCTACAATTAAGGCCACATGAGGTTAACTACCCGACGCACGATTTGGAATTGGTAGCAGTGGTCTTTGCTCTTAAAGTGTGGAGGCACTACTTATATGGAGAAAAGTCAGTGATCTACACGGACCACAAGAGTCTGAAGTATTCTTGACTCGAGAAAGAAGTGAACACGAGGCAATGAAGGTGGGTGGCGTTATTGAAGGATTATGATTGTTCTATAGAGAATCAGCCGGGCAAGGTGAATGTGGTGGCAAATGCCCTAAGTCGAAAAGTAGTGACGGAGTTAAGGGCAATGTTCACACATTTAAGCCTCTATGATGATAGAAGTTTATTAGCGAATTGCAAGTGAAGCCGACATGGTGAATGAGGTGAAAGAGGACAGGTGGCGGATGATGATTTGATTACTAAGCTCTGATGAAGTGCACGGAGGGAGAGTTGGAGGATTATGGTATTAATGGCGATGGAGTATTGTGTTTCAAGGGAAAGGTTTGTATGCCTAAGAATAAGGAGCTAATGCAGAAAATTCTTCAGGAATCGCATAGTAGTCCTTGTGCTATGCATCCTGGAGGAAGTAAGATGTATAGAGATCTAAGGGAACAATTTTGGTGGCCTGGTCTTAAGCGAGAAGTTACCAAATTTGTAGGGAAGTGCTTAACGATGTCGACAAGTTAAATTTGAACACCAAGTTTCATCGAGGTTGCTTGGTGATTAAGATACCACAAGTGGAAGTGGGAGAGAATTACCATGGACTTCGTTAGTGGGCTTCCCATTACGCCGACTAAGAAGGACTCGGTCTGGGTGATAGTGGATCGGCTGACAAAGTCCGCGCATTTCATTCCAGTATGAGTTGACTATTCTCTCTAGAGGTTAGCAAAGTTGTATGTGGTGGAGATTGTGAGGTTGCACGGAGTGCCGGTGTCGATTATCTCAGATAGGGATCTGAGGTTCACGTCTCAATTTTGGAAGGCGCTACATCAAGCTTTGGGCAGCAGATTAGGCTTCAGTACGGCATTTCATCCACAGTCGGGTGGTCAATCTGAGCGCGTGATCCAAATGTTAGAGGATATGTTGGGGGGCTATGTGACAGACTTCAAAGGAAGTTGGGAAGGATATTTACCTTTAGCGGAATTTGTGTACAACAACAGCTATTAGGCAAGTATTCGGATGGCACCGTACGAAGCACTCTATGGACGGAAGTGTTTGACTCCCACATGTTGGACGAAATTGGGAGAACGTTAGATTTTGGGTCTAAAAATTATGGCAGAATCGGAAGAAAAGGTTAAGATGATTCAGACCCGGTTGAAGGAGGCTTCTGACAGGCAAAAGTCATACGCAGATCTTAAGCGGAAGGAGATTGAGTTTGCTGTGGGAGATTTTATGTTTCTTAAAGTTTCAGCGTGGAAGAAGGTAATGAGATTTAGTCGTAAAGGGAAGTTAAGTCCCAGATTTATAGGACCTTATCGGGTATTAAAGCGAGTTGGACCAGTGGCCTACCAGTTAGAGTTGCCCTCAGAATTGCAGCAGATGCACGATGTATTCCATGTTTCTATGCTACATCGTTACCGATCGGATCCATCTCATGTAGTTCCGGTTGAAGAGGTGGAGCTAAGGTTAGATTTGTCCTACGAGGAGGAGCCAATTCAGATCTTAGAACGAGATGTGAAAGTGTTACGGAGAAAATCAGTCCCTTTGGTCGAGGTGCTGTAGCGTAATCATGGTTCGGAGGAAGCTTCTTGGGAGCCGGAAGAAGCAATGCGATAGCAATACCCCCACCTATTCTAGCCAGGTAATTTTGGGGTGAAATGATTTTAAGGGGTAGAACGTAATATCCGTGAATTAGGGCTTGTGCATTTTGCTTAATTGTATGAAGTAACATGCCTATGTGTGTTTGAATGTGTTATATGAACTTTTGAGAACTTCAAAGTGTAGGTAAATGCCTTAGAAAATAATAGATTTTAAGTATTAAAGGGAGCTAAGCTTGATAGGCCTTAAGAAAATATGTAGAGGAATTGGACATAAAATCAGCTTGGCAAAGTGGCAAGGAGGCGCCAATTAGGGCCTTGGTAAGTGGCATACAAGCAATGAAGAAGGGTTTGGGTTCGAGCCACAAGGGAAAAAAATGAGCTTTTATTTTGCGGCAATGGGGAGCAAAGAAGGACTGACCTAGGACTTTATTTAGATGAGGATTGGACTTGGTCAACCCCTTTTAAAATTCGGCTAAGATAGAAGATAAATGTTGATCTATTTTTAAATTATTTTGAATGTGCAAAAAGGAGAGAAAATAGGAGAAAAGGAAGGGATGAGATAGGGGGAAGGAGAGTTGGCCGATTGGAGGGGTCTAGGTGTAGTATTTTTGGCAAGATGGGAGAAGTGAGGCCATTCTTCATTCTTTTCTCTTTTGTGCCTCTGCCGAATTCTCTAGCAAATCTTCTCTTTTCTCTTTTATTTTGTCAAAGCCGAAAACACAAGCAAGCATAGCCGATTTCTTTACCTTTCTCTTCTCACCTTTTCTTCCCATCCTACTTAGGCCAAACCTCTTCCTCCCAAAGGTTCATCATTGCCGAAATCCCTAGATAAAAATACCACCATTGCCGAACCCTTGTAAATCACATCTTTTTTCTTTCCCAATTGCTAAGGCCGAACACCTCTGTGGGTTCAACAAGGAGCAGTCGATTTTTGTAATAAGGGTAAGGGTCAACTATCGATTCTTTTCTTTCTTTTCTTTAGTCGAAATATGGAATCTAACCCCATTAATATTCTTGGCCGAAACTATGAAGGAAGTTTCGGGATTTCTATTGTAGCCGATTTCAAGAAGGAAGTTTTTGGGACTTCTAAGGTCTAAGGTAAGCTATGGGTGATATTCGGCCATAGGCCATTTATGATGTTCATAAAGTGTTAGAATCAGATCTAACATAAGGCTTGTAGGTATTTTGACATCTTCATAGTCAAGTGACTATTTTCGGATTTTGAATCGCAAGGTAAGTGAATGTGAATATTCGCCATATTGGTCATTATGTTAATGAATCTAACTATGGTTATTTAAGGCGGTCGACGGTGGTGTACAAGGATTTTGGGATTTCGGTGAACTCGTTAAATAAATCGGTCGTCCCACACTAAATCTTAATAGATTTATGGTAATGTTTTAATATATGTGTTAATGAAAGTATGTGAACATGGCTAAAGGTACCATACAATGGTACAGAACATTCAGTCGTAATCTTTAATATTACGTCAATAAATGTTATGAACATGTGAAATATCGCATATAAGTGAATATTGGTAAGAATGTTAGATAAGGCATAAAGTATGATATTTGTATGATTTGTATGACATGGGGCATATGGGTGTTATTTTAAGGGAAGTGATCGGTGGTTTTACCACGAAATCAGTGACTCATGTCACGTAATCGAATGTGGTGACTTATGTCACAAAATATTATCTGGTGGCTATGCCACAATTTATAAAGCGATGTGCGATTAAATGCATAGCGGCGCCTTCGATGATATGTAGCGGATAGAGGTCGACTTAGTAGTCCCCACGGTGTGATGGTTGGTACGGGTGATGTGTAGCGGATGGAGGGTCGACTTAGTAGTCTCCATCTAGGTTCGGGTTCGGGATTGCATCATTATCCATAATTGCTATATATATATGTATGAACTGATATGCCTAAATCGTTGGGACTATGTGTTGGTGGTTATTCACTGAGTCCGTTTGACTCACCCCGTTGTGGGATATTTTTTCCAGGTGACGCTCAGTGATGGACCGGGTCGGCAGGAACTTAGTGGTGGCCATGCTTAGCTCAGAACTTTCTATTTATTTTGAAGTATTTTGGATTTATTTTGGGTTTTCTTTGATGTAATAAGGCCACTAGTATGAAACTGTTTATGCATGCATTTTAATTATTTTAGTGTGATACGATTTTTATCAATTTAAAGTTTAAGTAAGTTTTCTTAAAAGCGTCAACAAATATTTCAATGTTATGACACCTAAACAACACGTTATTAATTTGAACCCAACACAAATCAAGCATTCTTCAAAACACACAAATGTTTTCCAAAGTTCAAATAAGTTTTGAATGGTTTTACTCAAGAAGTATGCCAAATCCGGTCAGGGCTTGTGGGCCGGGTTTGGGGTGTTTCATATTTTCTTATAGAGGATGGTTTTCAGGATTTTGCTCTACATCTATTGAGTTTTCTTCTTTATCTACAACTTCGGGCATGAAAGGAATGAGAAATTCAATTGATTGTTTCCACTCTCTCTGAAAGGTTCCCATTCTTTGCCATCAAGGTGGTAAACATTAAAGTTCAGTGACTCAGTAGAGATGTCATTAAAGTAGTTGAGTTCCATTCGACTAAGTTCAAGAGGACCCACAGCCACTTGGGTGTGTAAAATCAAGTTGAACCTCTATTTTGGCAAAGCTTCGTTGAGATTAATTTTGGTGTTTGTCGTAACCATTTTTTTTGGAAAAATGGAGGTCGACTGTGGTTTTGAAAACGAAAATAAAAATGGGAGTCGCCACCAATCTTTTTTGATGAGGTGTGATCGGGTCACCTCGTAAAATTGTTGTTTTTAATAAACAGCTTGATTTATCAAAACAACGATTTTGGTCTACGAAACTCAAAAAAATAGGTTCGGGAGTCGGTTACGCACGAGGAAGGGTTCGCACCCTCGATACGCCTAAAATTGGTACCTAATTGATTAGTTAACGTCTTGAAGTTGAAAATTGAAAATTTGAAAAAGATTTTAAAAATACTATCTCTTTTAAAAATATTTGAATTTACTCGAATTGGATATTAAGATTCTCTCGCCCCGAAAGAATAAAATATCATATCCAGCACGTTAGGACACGACAATTTAAATCCTCGAATCCAAGATCACCTCATGATTCCTGGGACTTATGCATTAAAAATATCAAAAGGTTATTCAATTACTTGGCTAAACGAAAAATCGAAACCCAACATGTTAGGGCACGATTTCTTGGATTTCCAATCACAGAATATTGCCTTAGTTTTGAAAACCTTATCTCAAAATAACAAAACATCACATCCAATGCGTTAGAACATGACATCTCAAATTCTCGAGAATAAGCTTTTTTTTTAGGACTTATGTATTTATTTTAAAGAGGATATTCGGTTATTTAGATTAAGCGAGAAAAATTGAAACCCAATACATTAGGGCACGATCTATCGAAATTCTAAATACTGAATATTGTCTTTATGAAAGAAATCAATTTTGTATCGGGTAAAAGTTAATAAGCACGAATTTGTGAAGACAAGAAAAACATGAATCACGGTATTTTACACGCATAATGGAATAATAATAATTGCATAATGTGAATGACAATAATAAAAATAAGAATAAAATAAACAAGTCGAAGATAAAAGAAATAATAATAAAATAAAAGTAAAAATGAAAGTAAAATAAAAAATAGTAATAAATACAAAGAGAAAGTATAATTATAGTAGTAAAAATAATAATAATAATAATAATAATAATAATAATAATAATAATAAAGAAAATAACAATAATAATAATGGTAATGAAAAGAATAAAAATATTAAAATAATGACATTAATAAAACAAATAATAATATAATATCAAAATATGATAATATTGAAATAATAATGATAATAATAATTATAATAATATTAATAAAAAATAACAATGCTCATAAAATATAAATAATAAAACATGTTAATAATAATAATAATAATAATAATAATAAAAGGGTAAAAAGAAAATAATATTAATATTAATAAAATAAGTCCGATAAATATAATAATATTTATAACAAAAAGTAGTAGTAGAAGTAAATAAATAATAATAATCATAATACTAATAATAATAGTAATAAAATAAGAATAAGGAAATAATAATAGTGATTATGGTGTAATAGGATAATAATAATAATAAATATAATAGCAATAATATAAATAATAATACATATAATAACAATTTTAAAAGTAATTAATTTAATGGTAAAATAATCAAAATAATAAAAAAGGGGACCAAAATCCAACTAAAAATGGATTATTGGGGTAAATCTGAAACACCCCAGACCCGGCCCACGAGCCTTGATCAAATCTGGTATGTTCCCCGGTGTAAACCGTTTCAAATTCTTTTGTTACTTTGGAAAATCTGGGTTTTTGAAAGAGCGATTGTTTTTGGGTTGGGCTCGAGTTAAAAACAAGTTTATTTTATATTGCAAACCCTTTTACGTTGAGCGACAAAAACACTTAGGAATTAATTTAAAATAAATTTATTTAGTCTTTAATTCATAAAATTTTAAGTAACATAATACATTAAAAGTAAAATAAAATAAAATAGTTCACTATGGCCTTTTTACATCAAATAAATCCAAATAATTGGAAGTACTTAATTAAAAATAAAAGTCCGAATCGTAAAATTTCTTCTTGTGCATGGCCACCTTTAAGCTCCATAGACTGGTTGAAAAATGTTCCCACAGCAGGGTGCGTCAAAGCAGACTCAATGTGTACACAAACACTATGTCCAAATAGTTTAGGGCATATTATCACATCACATACATAATCATGTAGCAGATATAAAATAATGATGCAACCAGAACCCAAACTTATATGCCATCCGCTACACATCACCCGTACATCACACCCGCACACCGTGGGGACTACTAAGCCAACCTCTATCCGCTACACACCATCGAAGGCGATCATTGCGGTCGACGTGCTCATCGCCCTTATAAAATTCGTGGCATTGCCACGGATACATACTTTGTGTCATGAGACACCATATTCAGATATCGTGGTCTTAGGTCACCACATTCAGATATCGTGGTCTTGGGTCACCACATTTAGATATCGTGGTCTTAGGTCACCACATTCAGATATCGTGGTCTTAGGTCACCACATTCACTTCCCCTTTTTCATAATATCCTATATGCCCCATGTCATACAATTATGCATTAACCATATCATATTCCTTATTCACATTCTTATAATTTCATGTATATGCCATAGCAAAACTTATCATACTCATAGTAGGAGTAGGAAAATGTACCTGAGTTTTTTGTACCATTACATGGTACCTTAACCATAATCTTACACTTTTATATTAGCACATATAATAAAATTAAAGCCGTAAATTTATCAAGATTTATTGTGGGGTACACACCTGATTTACTTATCGAATTTACTGAAATCTCGAAAACTCGTTCTATCGCTTTAGATCTTTAATTCTATATTCATCCACCCTAACATGTTAGTAAAAATCCATTCTACTATAAATCCAAATCCTAGTAGGATTGTTGTAATCAAATTCTTACCTTGGTGCCGATTGGATTAAAAATCAAATCGAAACTTTATGATGCTTCTTTATTACAATCGGCTATACCCTTAATCATTGAACTAGTTAGTTTTGACTTTTAAACAAATAAGAATTAGATCTAAATACCACAATAGGGTCTTGGCAGAATGTCGATTCACTTACCTTTATGAATCTAAATTCAGGAAACCTCACTTATACAGCCTTCCTCCTAAAAACCAAAATCACCTAATTTTTACCTACATTCGGCAATCCTCCACTTATTCAGAAAATTGAAATTCTCAATTATCTTAGCCCATATGGTATTTAGCCAAAAATAAAAGAATAGAAAAGGGCCATTCGGCCACCTACCATTAATTACTCACCTTCGGCTTTTCCAAAATCGGCACTTCTGGCTTATTATAAAGCAAGATTCGGCTTCTAGGGCTAAAGAAGAGAAATTGATAGACATAGACAATTGATTTGGGTTAGATCTTGATGAGAAGAGAGGAAGAAATCATGAGGAAAAGAAATCCCAAAACTTACTGAATCACTAAAGAACATGCGGCCTATGGTGCACCTTCGGGAAACTAAAACACCCTTGTAGATTCGGCTTTGAGGCTTAGAGAGATTCGACTATAGGCTTGAAACTTATCTCCGGCTTTTGATTAGTTTTTCAAAGGAAAAAGAATTGATGATGGGAAGCACAGGGTATTTCGGTTTTACAAGGAAAGAAAAGGAAGATATAGAACTTAGAGAAATTTGGCAAGACTAGGGGATTTTGTTTTCCGCTTTGTGGAGAATTGAAAAGAAAAAAAAAATAAGAATAATGGCAGAGAGAATTTGGCAGAGATTTAAAAAAGAGAAGAAAGAATGTTGAATGGCCTTAGTTTTCCTCCTTTGGCCAAAATTACTAAGCCTAGAGAGTCCCCTTTCTTGGCCATCACTCTCATATCTTTATTTTCCTAGCTTAGCCGGAATTCTAAAAGAATTTGACTTCAACTTAAACTCCTACCTTAGTCTCACTATGCCGTCCATCTCCTTACCTTAGGAGTGCCAAATTTTACCCATTATTTTGGGCTTCATGTGGCCATACTAGGCCCAAGTTATCCTTGCATATGGCGTCATTTCGAGCCCTAAGTGCCTCTCAAGACCATTTTTCCAAGCCCGATTTTGTCACATTTCCAAGGTTCCTTACATTTCCTTACATTTCAAGCTTCCTCTTAAGACTTAATATTTTCTAAAGCATTTCATTACATTTCCTTACATTTCCTTACATTTCCAAGCTTCCTCTTAAGACTTAATATTTTCTAAAGCATTTTCTTACATTTCCTTACATTTCCTTACATTTCCAAGCTTCCTCTTAAGACTTAATATTTTCTAAAGCATTTCCTTACATTTCCTTATATTTCCTTACATTTTCTTACATTTCCAAGCTTCCTCTTAAGACTTAATATTTTCTAAAGCATTTCCTTACATTTCCTTACATTTCCTTACATTTCCAAGCTTCCTCTTAAGACTTAATATTTTCTAAAGCATTTCCTTACATTTCCTTACATTTCCAAGCTTCCTCTTAAGACTTAATATTTTCTAAAGCATTTCCTTATATTTCCAAGGTTCTAAAATGCACACAACACATTCACAACACACAAGGCATACTATTTCATGTAATTTTAGCCATAGTGCATAAGCCCTATTCCAGGATATTACAAAATCAGAAATAAAATAAAGAGGGGATGACCTATTTGAAGTGTGCGAATAACATGGGGGACTAAAAAGGGCAATAACCCTTTCCTCCCAAAACGCACAGCATAGGCAGGGACTCAATTAAAAACCAAATGGACTTTCGGGGCTAAATTAAAAAAAAAATTGAAAACTTGATTGCAAAATCATGAAAAGGCGGAGGGACTACGCGTGTAAATATCCCATTTTTAAAAACACGTGGATCTTAAGCTGGAGTGGGTTGGATCAGGTCGGGCCATGTCAAAACGACGTTGTTTTGGGCATTTAAGGCCAGCCTCAAAACGACGTCGTTTTGGGAGGCTATTTAAGGGCCAAAAACTTTAAAAAATCATTTCATCTATTTTTTTTTAAAAAAACTAATCTTCTTTTCTTTTTTCTCTCTGCGAGGTCAGAAGGGTCGGTGGGATTCCGTGAATGCCGATGGTCACCGATCTTGGGTGCCGCCATATCTGTGACGGGAGTCCAAAAGTCGCGGTGAGTTTTTTAATCTTTTCTTTTATATATGTATTTTCGTATATAATTTAGAAAAAAGAATGAAAAAATGATTGGATACTGTTTCGAAAGGAAAAGAAAAATAAGAAGAAAAATAAAGAAATAGACCTTAGTCGATTTGCCTTCGATCTTGCCCCACTACTGTTTAGGCGACAAGATCTACAATCTTCAACCTATTCCACTACTGGTCAGGGCAATAGATGATCTTCAAACTATTCCACTACTGGTCAGTGGCAATAGGACAATCTTCAACTTATTCCACTGCTGGTCAGTGGCAATAGGATGGTCTTCAACCTATTCCACTGCTGGTCAGTGGCAATAGGACTATCTTCAACCTATTCCACTGCTGGTCAGTGGCAATAGGATGGTCTTCAACCTATTCCACTGCTGGTCAATGGCAATAGGACAATCTTCAAACTATTCCCCTACTGGTCAGTGGTAATAGGATGGTCTTCAACCTATTCCACTGCTGGTTAGTGGCAATAGGACAATCTTTAACCTATTCCACTGTTGGTCAGTGGTAATAGGATGGTCTTCAATCTATTCCACAGCTGGTCAGTGGCAATAGGACGGTGGCTTAAATCACGTTCCCTACTGTTTAGAGAAACAAGATTTGCCTTCGATCTTGTCCCGCTACTGATTAGGGCGACAAGATCTACAATCTTCAACCTATTCCACTGTTGGTCAGGACAATAGGATGGTGGCTTAAATCATGTTCCCTACTATTTAGAGAAACAACATTTGCCTTCGATCTTGCCCCACTACTGGTTAGGGCGACAAGATCTACAATTTTCAACCTATTCCACTACTGGTCAGAGCAATAGGATTATGGCTTAAATCATGTTCCCCTCCTACTTGGTGAACCAAGATTTGCCTTCGATCTTGCCCCACTACTGGTTAGGGTAAAAAGATCTACAATTTTAAACCTATTCCACTGCTGGTTAGGGCAATAGGACTGTGGCTTCATCGTTGTTACTACATTGTCCTCTAGGGGACCTGTCATGTAGAATTGGTTTCATATGCTTATGTTTATGCCAAATGATTAGGATGCTATGATCGGAATAAATCTAACGCTCCTAACTAAATTTATTATGGACAATATTTGCATGAATACAGAATGTCATGAGAATGATCTTGTTACAATAATTAGGATGCAATGATCCAAATGAGTCGAATACTCCTAATTAAATGTGTTTTGCATGAATGAAGAATTTCATGATAACGATCCCCTTTTTTAAGGTGTTATCGCCCATTGTTTATTAGGGCTTTATCACTGATGTATTATGCTGCCATCTTGTTTGGATAGTATTCTTGACAAAAAACCCGAGAAAATGATTATATTCTGCTCAACAAGCTTGCCCCGCTATAATTTCAGAGTCCCTTCCCTGGTATCTCTGGGACTTTATGGCTTATACCATCTTCAGACCCTCTCACTTCAATTCAGGGGGTATAGGATCTGTGTCATCTTCAATCCGTCCCACTGCAACTCAAGGTATAGAATTTATTTTATCTTTAATCCAACTTGATGTAAATCTGGAGTATAGAATCTACATCTTTTTCAATCCAACCGGCTGTAAATCAAAGGTATAGGATCTGTAACTTGTTCAATCAACTGATCACTCCCCGGGTGGCCTTAACCAAATGTTTATGCATGATATTTGCATGGATGCCAAATAACATTTTTCGAGAGAATGGTTCCCCTTTTTCAATTGGGTTAACATTGCCCATTTTTCGTCAAGATTGTATCCTTGACATAATATCGTGTCATCTTGTTCAATCACTATTTTTGACAAAAATCTAGAGAAATAGTCTTAGTTTAGACTCGCCTTCTCCCAATATTTCCACCCCTAAAAGTTGGTGGGTTTTAAACAATAGTCCTGTTTCAAGTTCTTTTATTATTCAGAAGCTTCCAGAGTAATATGTGAAACTCCTTTTATGAAAGTATTATTAATCCACTAATCATTATTTCAATGCGAAATGCTTGAAAAAGATCATAACTATGGATAAGAATGAAATTAACCAGGAGCATAGGTTAAACAAAGATAGCAAATGCATCAAGAAAGAAATTTATTGGTAATAGTTAAAGATAGCAAATTCAAAAATGGGTAAGATAGAAACTAGATGCCCCAGATATCACAGCCTGAGCTTCTCTGTTCAAACTTCTTGAGGACCATTTTAAGCTCAATATGTGTTTAGGGGATCCAAAGTACTTTGTCGATGCCCCAAGACGTAACATACTTCCTTAATGTTAATTCAAGCGTAGCAACACTACCGTATGCCTCAATTTTGATCAAAATTTGAGTTTCCCTTTCCGAGTTTTCAACTCAATTCCCCTTTGGTCTCAAGGCGCCCTTCTCGGGTTTTCGCCTTGGCCTTTCTTTTTTATTATTTTTTCTTTCTTTTCCTTTTTTGTGTTTTTTTTTTTGTGTTTTTTTTTGGAAAACTTTTTTATTGAATCTGAACTCACCGAATTGGGTAGGTCCTTGCCATCCATCTCGGTTAATATCTATGCTTCCCCAAAATAGGCCTTCTTTGCTGCATAAGGCATTTACTTTCCTCTGGAGTCCTTTTGGATGCCAAATCCCCCTCCTAAAATTCTCTTGAGCAACATTTTGTCATAAGCCCATATCATCCATTTTTTGGTACATTCAACCATGATGAATACTTTCAATCAAGCTTACTGTAGACATTCTACTTCATCCAACTTGGAGAAAAGGAATCTTAACTTCCAACAATTGCTCCCCTTTTGTGAACCAACGATAAAGACGTTGCCCTGGTGAAGGTCCTGGCCAACGTTCATGAATCATAGGAGGTAAATGGTAACTTCCCTATGCCAACTTTTACAAATATCAGTCGTTTTCAAAAATTTTGAATGGTTTTTGGTGTCTTTCTTTGCTCGATATGGTGTCGATCTTTGAGCAATTTGTAAATTTGTGCAATTACGTTAAACATATTTCTTTCTAGCATTATTTGTTGCCACTCTCTCTCTCTCTTTTCTCTTTTTTTTATTTAAATTTGAATTTGAATTTGATGACTGCTGACTTTGTAACTTTGGCATATGAAGCGTCATTCACCCTATCAAAGAAATAACCAACGACCATGAATATGAATCTGTGAAGAAACAGAGAAGGTGCATAAGTCCTGTATTCATCCATTTTGCATTTAGGGCATAACTGATGCAATTCCCCTTTCTCGGTAAACCAGTAGCCAGAACCTCTTGATTAGCCTGGCCATTGTAGGATTATCAGCATGTGATCTTTAAATTCCCTTATGGACTTCTAGGATTTTCCTTAGCTTTGACGGCATACTCGTGCCTCATTAGCCCAGGCGTATCTTAATGGGATCATGCGAAAACATCTTTGAAATGATACCTTGCCTTATTCCTGCGGTGAGCTAAACTTCCATCTTCATCTCCTTCGTTAGCTCGTAGTGTTCTCTGACACTTTGTAAAGTAGGATCTACCATTCTTAACAAATTAGGAAATAAGTTGCAATCTCTGTCATCTTCAAAGTCCTTAGATCCCTCTAGCCACATATCTCACTAAAAAGGGAGTTAGTAATAGCGTCACTCATGTCATTGATATTTGGGGACCCATTGTGGGTATGAAGGTAAATTCCTGAGAATAAATTATTCCAGGAATGATTATTTGTATGGTATGGTCATGAATAAAGAATGAAAGAATATTTGAATAGAAATCCAAGGTACAAAAGAATCTATAAATAGAAAGAATGGAAAAACATTTTCTCAAAAAGATACATTTTATTGAAATAGAGATTCTGGATGCAAGCCTATTTCACAAAAAGACTCTTATTGCCTCTAGGCTTAAAGAAACAAGCGTGTTTCGAACATTACTCTGAGTAAGCTTTAAAAATACATGAATCTCTTCCACAATCCTATTGTTTAAAACACTCCCAAACATGTAAGGGCTTGGATCCTACAAATTTTAATACATATGATGAGATGTAATGCAAATGCATGAAATGCAATGCAAATGCATGGAATGAATGCAAAAAGAAAGAGAGGTGTTGGTTCTGAATTCAATTCCATTAGAAGAACTTTTCTAGAAAATGAATTTCTTTACATAAAATGGATTGCATATACGGCTTTGTCCTCATAGTCCGGGTGAAAACACCAATCCTTTTCTTCGTATCCAGATGTTATGGTCGTGTCCCGTGAACTTTCCCAATAGATGCCTTTTCTAGCTCCTTGTTACTTGGTCAAGGTCGTACCTCTTCACTCACTTATCCTTCCCGATGTTCATAAGCTTCTTTAAGAAAAACAATGACTCTTGAATAATCCTTGTCGGCTTGAATCCTTAGGCAGAGTCTTGTATTCTTCTATGGACTATCAGCCCTCTCTCATTGTTTACTTAGACTATGTTCGAACGACCGTATTATAATCCACCTTATCGAGTAATCCATTTTCTTATGACAAACTCTTCTATTTAGCAATCGAATATGAATCAACACCTTCTTTCTAAGATGATGCAGTGCGACGCAATGCAATGCAATCATAAACAAAACAAAACATGTTAGCACAGGATAAATAAACAAAATAGAGTACCTATCCGGGTGACCACTAGAGGTTTGGAATGGTTCTACCTAAGGTGGGCTCTTAGGGTTCACTATATGTGGTTTGGTTCTAAAGAGAGGTACTTGAACTAGCAGATTCCTCGATCCTCACCCATTATAGGCTCATACAGATCGAGTTCAGTTCAGGGGAATACATTTCCCTATGGCTGCACGGAGACGAAAATCTCATGAAGATATAGGTATGGATGTATCCCGAAAGCGATCCACTATCCTGCACGGAAGTGAAAACCTCACGAAGGAGTAGCTTCTCAGTCCCACTTAAAAGGGTAAGACCAAAATGGTCCCTATGCAATATGATGCGAGACTCCAACCACAGAAATAATGAAATAACAATACGAACAAATTCAATAGTAGGATCGTAATTTTTCAAATTAGATTTTCAATTTTCGACAACGAGACAGAAAATAATCAATTTTATAGCTCGACTCTCTCAGGTCCCCAGTGGAGTCGACAAGCTGTCGTAACCATTTTTTTGGAAAAATGGAGGTCGACTTTGGTTTTGAAAACAAAAATAAAAATGGGAGTCGCCACCAATCTTTTTTGATAAGGCGTGATCGGGTCACCTCGTAAAATAGTTGTTTTAATAAATAGCTTGATTTATCAAAACAACAATTTTGGTTTACAAAACTCAAAAAAAAAGGTTCGGGAGTCGGTTACGCACGAGGAAGGGTTAGCACCCTTGATACGCCTAAAATTAGTACCTAATTGATTAGTTAAAATCTTGAAGTCGAAAACTGAAAATTTGAAAAAGATTTTAAAAATACGATCTCTTTTAAAAATATTTGAATTTACTCAAATTAGATATTAAGATTTTCTCGCTCCGAAGGAAATATCACATCCAGCATGCTAGGACACGACAATTTAAATCCTCGAATCCAAGATCATCTCATGATTCCCAGGACTTATGCATTGAAAATATCAAAAGGTTATTCAATTACTTGGCTAAACGAAAAACCGAAACCCAGTACGTTAGGGCACGATTTCTCAAATTTCTAATCATAGAATAATGCCTTAGTTTAGAAAATCTTATCTCGAAATAATAAAACATCACAACCAATGCGTTGGAATATGACATCTCGAATTCTCGAGAATAAGCTTTTCTTTTAAGACTTATGTATTTATTTTAAAAAGAATATCCAATTATTTAGATTAAATGAGAAAATCGAAACCCAATACGTTAGACACGACATTTCAATTTCTAAATATGGAATATTGCCTTTATGAAAGAAATCAATTTTGTATAGGGTAAAAGTTAATAAAATGCAATTTGTGAAAATAAAAAAACATGAATCATGGTATTTACACATAATAGAATAATAATAATTGCATAATGTGAATGACAATAATAAAATGAGAATAAAATAAACAAGTCGAAGATAAAAGAAATAATAATAAAATAAAAGTAAAATGAAAGTAAAATAATAATAAGTAATAAATACAAAGAGAAAGTATAATTATAGTAGTAAAAATAAGAATAAGAATAATAGTAATAATAATAATAATAATAATAATAATAATAAAAGAAAATAACAATAATAATGGTAATAATAATAAATATAATAATAATGGTAATGAAAAGAATAAAGGATAATGAAAATAATGATATTAGTAAAAATAAATAAGAATATAATAGCAAAATATGATAATATTCAAATAATAATGATAATAATAATTATAATAATATTAATCGAAAATAATAATGCTCATAAAAATATAAATAATAAAACATGTTAATAATAATAATAATAGTAAAAGGGTAAAAGAAAATAATAATGATATTAATAAAAATAAGTCGATAAATATAGTAATAGTTATAACGAATAGTAGTAGTAGAAGTAAATAAATAACAGCTTATCATAATACTAATAAAATAAGAATAAGGGAAATAATAATAGTGATTATGGTGTAATAGGATAATAATAATAATAATAAATATAATAGTAATAATATAAATAATAATACATATAATAATAATAATTTTAAAAGTAATTAATTTAATGGTAAAATAATCAAAATAATAAAAAAGGGGACAAAAATTGAACTAAAAACGGATTATTGGGGTAAATCTGAAATAAAATAAAGAGGGGAGGACCTATTTGAAGTGCGCGAATAACATGGGGGACTAAAAAGGGCAATAACCCTTTCCTCCCAAAACGCACAGCATAGGCAGGGACTCAATTGAAAACCAAATGGACTTTTTGGGTCAAATTAAAAAAAAATTAAAAACTTGATTGCAAAACCATGAAAAGGCAGAGGGACTACGCGCGTAAATACCCCATTTTTAAAAACACGTAGATCTTGAGCTGGAGTGGGTCAGATCGAGTCGGGCCATGTCAAAACGACGTTGTTTTGGGCATTTATGGCCAGCCTCAAAACGACGTCGTTTTGGGAGGCTATTTAAAGCCCAAAAAGTTTAAAAAATCATTTCATCTTTTTTTTTAAAAAAACAACTAATCTTCTTTTCTTTTTTTCTCTCTGCAGGGTCTGAAGGGCTGGTGGGATTCTGGCGCTTCGCTGTCGCGCCCGCTGCCGATCACCGATGTCGACGCCGCCGTATACGATGGCGGGGAGTCCAAAAGCCACATTTTTTTATAAAAATGGTGGGTTTTTTAATCTTTTCTTTTATATATATGTATTTTCGTATATAATTTAGAAAAAAAGAATGAAGAAATGAGTGGGTACTATTTTGAAAGGAAAAGAAAAATAAGAAGAAAAAGAAAGAAATAGGCCTTAGCCCGTTTTGTTCTTCTTTGTTGCTTGTTTTTTTTTTGGCCGTTTGTATGCTTGAATCTATTTTTTTTATTTCCAAAATTTTTTTTTACATTCGGATTATATGGCTTTTTATAGCCATTTACATGATTTCTTTTTTTATTATTTTACACTGTCTTGTCTTCTTTTCCTTGCAGGTGAATAGGCGGTGGACGTGACACCGAGGCTACAAGTAGTGGCTGGCAGAAGGTTAGACAGTGGCGGCGACTAGGCAGAGCAAGTGGCTAGGGTTTTTTCTTTTTTGTTTTTCTGTTTAATTTATATTTTGGGTTTTGATAATGGGCTTAGGGTAGTTTGTTTATTGGGCTGCTGTTTTGGTTTGTAAAATGGGCTGTTAATTATTTTGGGCCCGGGCAAAATTTGGGTTTTACAGTGTCCACTTGGAATTTTCTAAGGGCCTCTTCACTGGTCTAGCATAGACTTTCCAACTCTACTTTGTGACGTTCCTCCTGAGCTTTGAGCTTTTCCTCAAAAGTATCTTTTTTATTCTTCAACTAATTAGTGACCTTTTTTAATTGCTCACACTCAGTCTATGCGTCCTTATATTTTCCCTTCAAAGTTATGACTCGAGTATCAAGTCTTCCAATCAAATTGTTAGACTCTTGTTGATCTCGACATAATTTAGCTAGAGTCCTCACCAGTTTTTACAACCTTTCCCAAATTTGTAATCTTACCATCGTATTGATCATTAGAGTCTTAGAGTGCCCGACCCCAAAGTCCATGATCCATAGATAAGGCTTGTGAAGCCTTTGCCATGAGAGAAAGAGGGGACTCATTAGGATTGGAATTAAAGGAAGAGGAAAAGGCCTCTTTTAACTATTGTAGCACTGAATTTTGTTGTTGATGAAAAATAGAATTAGGTGAGACAAAAGTTGGTACTGACTCCAATAGATCATGCGAAGGAAAAATCCCTTCTATTTCAACTGAAAGAGCACCGTGGGGTAGAGAACTAGGAGGATTTATTGACTGAACTAAAGGTATTGCTTCTATAAAATTTTCTGTTAGTGGAGGATCAGAAATATGGATTGGAGAGTCTACTTCATGAGGGCACTCCACAAGTGGTGTTGGAATTTCAAGTAAAGCTAGAATGGAATAAGTGTGAGTGACTATAGGGGTAGACTCTTTTTCAGGCTTACACTGTGTTGAGGGAAGACATTCATTACTCCCAGTCTCTTAATTACTTTCCTCCAATCTTAGTCCCTTATTAGTTTTATTTGATGCTAGTTTTCTTGATGGAGCAGCAGAAGTCTTCTCCTTTGTTTGAGCTTCATTAAGAATGGATGTAATGTCCATGTTTTGAGTTGAGATAGACTTAGTGGGTGATTGTGAGGAAGACACTAGACCAGCAACATAAGAATTATCCTGGTTTGGAGAAGAAGTAGAAGTTGTAACAATATTACATATGATGTTCCGATTGTGTGGGCAAAGACCAAAAATGCTGTAAAAGTAGAAAGGAGGCTCTCTTTTGTGCCCCACTAAGATATGCGCCAATTCACCATCTACATTCTCAGGTCAAGCCTCATAAGCAGAAGGCATGATTAAATTGTCCAACCAGGTTGTAGAATCATTTGGTCGGCAACCATTTGGGCTTAAGTCTTGTAAAAAGTATTGCAATTTGTTCCTAACTAAAATAAGTTCTGTAACACCCCATACCCAAATCTAAGGCTAGGACCGGATATGAGACATTACTATGCTTGAACTTTCTTAAACATGTACTTATGAGCTATAAAAATTTCGTTCTGAATTAAAAACTTCTTTTTCTTAGTCAAGTCATACATTTCATGGGCCTACGAGGCCTCAGACTTACGTCCTGTAACTTTCAGAACTCACCTAGAAACTTTCTCTCGAAATAGGGGTCACATGGGACACGCCCGTGTACCATTTTTACATGCCCGTGCCTACCACCCGTGATCAACACTGACTAAACACAAACGAACTTGATATGCCCGTGGACTCAGACTGTGTGCTATACCCTGATATATTGACTTGTTCACAAAGCTTGGGGCACACGCCCGTATTCTAACTGTGTCTCACCCACGGTCTACACAAACGACCGTGGATTTTTCCTGTGGTCTATCCTACTTTAAAACACTAAGCTGCAGGGTACGCACGGCTTAGACACACGCCCGTGTGTCTACCCGTGTGGGCACATGAAGGCTATTTTCCAAGCCAATTGCCACTCTCATTCGCATACATTCATTCATCATCACATAACTTCACATAGCATCAATATAACTCCTGAAATAAGGACATCTAATCATAAAAGAGATAAAGTATTCATCCCATGCACTAGGGAGAACTATTCCCAATACAATTACAAACGACTTAAGCCTTCATCTATGGCTATACACAACCAAACTCTAAGTTCTCTTTGGCCAACACAATTTGGCTACATCAATTAGAACTTAATCAACTTTAAAAGAATCCCTATACATGCCATGATTCAAAAGAACTTGAAACACCATACTAGGAGTCTACTCAATAGTGTGAAAACATCTCCCGCGGCCTCTAACTCGAGCTAGTTAAAAATAATCTATAAGAGATGGGAAAAGAAAAGGAGTAAGCAATAGGCTTAGTAAGTTCATCTATATATAACTGAAAATTTCTAATATTCATTGAATATCCATGACTACAAGGTATTATAATGACTTTTCTCATAAACTCATGGTTACTTACTCAACCACTTTTGAAGCTTACTCATTCTATCTCTTACCACATTATTACCATGCCACAAGCCAATTGCTCATTTATTTAGCATACATTCCTGCACTGATCACCACATGATCATATAAAACAACATATCAAGCATTTTCATTGAGTCACTCATACTACTAATTTCTTAGTGGTTCCGCACTTAGCCCATATTGAATCTCTATTAGGGTGGTATCGCACACAGCCCACCAATCATTTATAAGCGATGGTATCCCACACAGCCCATCAATTAGTAATTAATCAAGTGGTAACGCACATAGCCCACCGATAACGATATAATTGATAGTATTACACTTAGCCCATCATTAACATCAATAAGGTGATATTGCATATAGCTCACCGTAATTTTACATTCATGGATAGTAATCCACATGTATATCTCTATTTCAAATGTTCAACCGAGAACATCTTCACACATTTCTATTTTTACTTAACTTTCTACGATTCTCATTTGCATTCACACAATGCATTAATAAATCTATCTCATACAACTAAGGTGTATCGATTACACATAATCCACTACATGTTCATCATATACTGAATTCATCTCGAATTGTTAACTAACACTATTGAATCACATACACATAGTGTCATATTAACATCATACCCTAATAGGGTCTTACTTACATTAACATATCGATGTCATGTCCCTGACATGGTCTTATATGAATTCTTACACCGAGGCCATATTCTGATATGGTTTTACACGTATTAACATATCGATGCCATGTCCCTAACATGGTCTCATACAAATTCTTACATTGTTGCCATGTCCTTAACATGGTCTTATTTAATATCTCTCACCGAGGCCATATTCCAATATGTTCTTACACAGAACCTTAACTATCATCATTTCATACTATTTACATTTCCCATTACTCTTAGATTCAATTCACTTGACATCTCATCAAAAGATAATTCATGCATTCATAGAGTAATTATACATTCCATACAGCATTAGAATATTAAATTAACTCATACGTAATTGCAACATTTGCACATGAACTTACATCGATGATGAAAAGGTCGAAAAGGACTTTTTTGCCCACATTTCTCTTTTCACCCATTCTAGGCCCGAAACTCATTTTGTTTGATCTAGAACAATGGAATTTAGTGATTTAATCACTTATAAATCATAATTCACCATAAACTACACTTTAGGCAAAAATGACTATTTTGCCCTTACACTTTGGCAAAATTATGATTTTACCCCTAGGCTCGTAAAAAAAATTTCATCACATTTGCTTATTAACCAAGCCTAGCTGATCTTTTAATCCTCTTACAACTATCCACAATTCCAACTATTTCATGCCTTAATGAACAATTTACAACTTTTGCATTTTAGCCCAAATTAGGTGTTTTCATAACAACACCTTTCACAAAAGTTTTTTGTCATCATCCTATCATTCATTTTCTTCCATAAATACTCATCAAAGAACATAAACTCTATCATGGTAAGTCACTAGACTTTCAACCATGCTGCAAATTAGTCCCCCCGTTAGCTATCTTAAGCTTTGGGGACTCCAAAAATACAATTTTCATAAAAAATAAACATCAAATGGGCTTACTTGAATGGTGTAAAGCTTGCTGAAATTTTAAGCTTTCAAACCCCTCCCATGGCTGATATTTTTAGTTGGAAAGAAACATAAATAAAAAGATGATAACTTTTGCTTATATCATCTTATTTTATTTATTTTTCCAACTAATATCACCAACTATTCATCATAATAAATGCTCTTGTCCCCTTTGTGTTTTATGACCGGCCAACCCACTTAAACAAGGTCAAATTGTACATTTGGGACCTCCAATTAATAATCCATAGCTATTTGGCACCTCTAGGAAACAAAATAGAACTTTTGCACTTGATGCAATTTAGTCCTTTTTTCACAATTTAGCTAGAAATCGCTAAAATTAAGGCACCAAAATTTTCATGCATCCTTATAAACATGTTATAACACAAAATGTAACATGAAAATAATTTTCTCTAACCTTGAATTAGTGATTTTGAGATCACTATTTCGATTAGCCCCTAAATTGGGCTGTTACAAGTTCAACCAAAATGAAGTGCATGCCCCCTTCTTAATCGTTTATATTTTTTTCAATAATTTGACAATCTACTAGATGATATTGTGCACAAATACTTCTTGAGGAAGGGACCATCTTGTTGGAAAACCAAATCCAGATTCAAGCTTACAAATAACTCTTATATATTTGTCTTTTCTTTGATGAAGATTTGAAATAATGTATTGGATTGTGGGTTCACAACCTAAGAGTACACGAAATGGCAACTGTCAGTAGTAGTCCCTTATCTTTTCACCTTTAATTGGTAGAATTTTTGGAAAACACCCAACAATGATGGCTCATTGTGTATACGACAGTCGATATAGAAAGCCACCAGTGTCCACCAAGGTAGGGCTAATAATTGCCCTAGTGCAATGCCATATTTATTTAACATAGCACAAAAGAAAGGGTTCAGTGGAAGATAGAAGTCGGCTCCAAAAATATTATAGGTAAGATGAAACTTATGGAATTATCATTTAAAAGGAAATTATGGAGTCATTGAATGTCATAAGAAAAGTTTGGGCCATGGATACCCTGAACTCCTAAGTATCGATTCATTTCATCCTAGGTAGTGCTATAGTTGTACATCTGAGCCTGTACTTGTGGTGGAGTAACTTTGGGACCTTGGGTCCGTATGGGATTGGATTTTTAGGGATTGTTTTTTTATTAGCTTGGCCTTGGGCCCTCCCTCTAGTGATTGTTCGAACCATTTTTTCTAGAAGGAAATGAAAGAAAAGAAAAAGAAAGAAAAATAATTGCTACCTGTGAGAAAGATGAAGAGAGAAAAAAGATTAAATAGAGAAAAAATTAGGGTTTCAGTTGATTCAGCAAAGTTTTTGGAGTGGTGTTTTAGTGTCTCATATATAAAAAAAAAACAAGTGCGTGCAAGAAGTTGAATTCGTGGTAATTGTTCACGTTCTCTAATATAAAAGTGACATTTATCACAGAGTAGGTTATGAAACATTTCAAATTTCACAAGTAACCACTAAGTTTTGGATCCGTTAATGTGAATTAAATTGTTAGTATTCTCCTCAGTATGGGATTTTTAAGGTATATGCCTTTAAAAAGAAATTTCTTTAGGTATATGCCAAATGGGGTATGTGCTTGGTGCAAACAGTCAGTTTTTAATTGTATAGTGGAATTTTCTCAAGTTAGAAAATTTTGAGGATGAGATTTTGTTAGAAGTGGAGAATTGTCACACCCCAAATCTGAATGGTCTAAATTTAAGGCACGTGGAAGTAATTTTTTTTTTTGTTTCGGTGCACTTTGGTAGTTAGCTCGCCCAATTCTAAACTTTTGACGAACTAATATTTTGGCGAATTGAGTATATGCCCATAGAAGTATATTAGGATTTATTTTTTGATGCGTTCTTTAGTAAAAGAAAAAATTCGATAAAAGGAAAATGGGCCTTGTGTAGGTTACCGCCAAAAGTATAGTACATCTAGTTTGTTCAAGCACTGTGAAGAGCAAGTCTTGGTAACTAGATTTGGTTATAAACCAACTAAACTGGCTGAACATATGGTATATGAAAAAGACTGTAATGTATGTTTCCTTCAGATTCTGTAAGCCATTAGGAAAGGCATATTCTAAAACTTCTCGACACTTGTCAAACTCAACTAAATGGAACTGGATTATATATATGTGTGAGAAGGGTTCATGAAGAAGTTTCTTCTTCCTAGAAGATGACTATTTATTTTTTCCTTTTCTTGAATATTTAATGTTATTTTCGATTACTCTTCTTAAGTAGACTGGAAGCTAGGGATTTTGGGAATAAGCAAAGGATGTTCCATCTCCTAGTAAGTTTGGTAACTCTGCATGTTAAGAGTAAGGATGCTACAAAGCATATAGATAGTAAGACATGAATAAAAAACCCTGCATGGGGATTTTCTGTAGATAAAGTGTTAGCAATCTATCTTTAAATAGGTATTAATGGTGAATTCATTTTCATTAAGCAGTTGTTGCAACTGGTTCGAATTAAATGTCTGATTTTGAGAGCTGGTAGCAATGGTGGGCAAGTATCAGATGAGTCCCTAGTATTGACTCCTACAAGTTTTTCTATGTAAATCTCTTATGACTGATGTCTCAGAATTGGTGAATGGGTAAATGAGTGGTTGTTGAAAACTTGTATGAATTCTTGATATAAGTCCTTGTGAGTTCATTATATAATGAATTGTGTGTATGGGTGTATGAGGATCTTTGAAAAAACTATATGTGATTGCGTTAATGTGCATGAAGCATCTATTGAAGTAAGATTTGGTTAAAGAAATGAGTGTAGACTACCTAAATGTGTGTTTATTTGAATGTGTGATGTGAGATTAAAAATATTCAGGACTAGGGTGTATCTGAGTGTGGAGAGGCTGAGATGTGATTTTGATCACCACGTGGTATTCGATGAAGTCCATCGGGATAGTAAACATGAATCAATATATGAAAATTCTGAAGAAAAGTCCATGGCCATGGCACATTGTAGAAAGGACAAATAAGCCACATTTATTGGCTAGGGTTCACTACATGTCCTGGGGAGATTATAGGCAAACCTCACTGACTGCCTACAGACGTACTAACATCCAGAGTGTGAATACTACAATAAAATATAAAAAGACAAGGCGGTAACTACAAGTATATGGGTTGAGTTGTAATATAATTTTACAATGAAGTAGGAGAGTACTTTGAGGATCGTACCCAAGGGAGGTAAGTGCTAGATCAATTCTAACCTAAACACTAAAAGATATAATTAGTACTTTTAAATTAGTTATAGTACGAAAATATAAACTAAATGATTTTTTGGGTTTTTATAATAATAAAGACAATAACATAGAAGAAATAGACTTCATGAGATAAAAAGGAGAATAAATCAAATCCTGATTATAGGTGATTAGTTCACTTCGATAATCTCCATCAACCGTTGTTTCTGGTTCCTCGTCAATTAACTAGTCGCTACCCTAGCAAGATGTTTCGATCTTCCACTTGTAACATCCTTAAATCTGGGCCTTTGCATTTTGTGTGTTAGCATGTGGATAGTAGGGTTGTTGTGTTAGTTTAGGCTATTTTAGGGTCTAGGCTTGAGCCATGGATAGGCCTGAGTTTTCTTGAAAGTTGCATTTTGGGCTTCTAGAAGAGGGGAGCTGATGGAGCTAGGTGTTAAAGGTAATTGGTGGTAGTTTGTGTCGCAAGAGAGGCCTTGGTAGAGTGGCAAGGAGGCGCCACTTAGGGCTTGGGGAAGTGATGCCTCAGGGATGTGAGGGAGCCTTGGTTCGAGCTGCGAAGATCCCCCTTTCTGCTTGTTATTTTTGACGCCAGGACAAGGGAGGAGTTGTGCTCAGGATGGATACTGGTGGATATGTGTGGAAGGAGTCAACACATTTGAATTGATGGAGAAGAGAAAGTGTAGGGATTTGAATCATTCAAATAGATTTGAATGAGTGGCCAGGAGAATTTCGTGGAGGAAAAAGGGGGATAGACACTTGAGCTTAGAGTTGGTCGAATGTCAAACACTATGGGAGAGGGAAGCAATCGGTTTTAGAGGTAGCCTAGGTGGGTGGCCGATTGATGGAGTGTGCATTGGGGGGGGAGATTGAGAATTCAGCTAGTAGGGAGCACCTAGAGGTCCTTACTTCCCATTTCCTTTGTGCCGAAACTGAATCACTCCCACACTTTCATAATTGTTTTGCATTCTTTCTTTCTTTCAAATACCAAAACCGAATGCTTTCCTAAGCTTATTCTTCCCCTTTTCTATTTTGTTATTTGGCCAAAACTTGCATTGCTCCTTGTTCATCATTTTCGTTTATTTCATCTGCCAATTGCATCGAAACCGAAACTACCTGACTCTCCTTTCTCCTCTTCAAATTTCTTCCGTAGCTAAACCCTCTAGCCATCCTCATTTCGTTTTCCCAATCTCTCTCTTGTGTCGAAATACCCCATAGCACATTGGTTGCATTTCCTCTTCTCTCAAAAAGACAAAATCAAATCCTCCTACATCTCTTCTCATTTTCTTGAAGATCCGAAACCCTCTGAAGCTATACCCTATCGCAACTTCATTCCCTTTTTCTTCTTTTTGTTTATTTATTATTAGCCAAAACCATATTCTCATTCTTTCTCTTCATCTTTTCATTCCTTGATTGCCGAAACCTCTGGTACTCTTCTCTCTTTTTCCTTTCTTTTTAACTCTTGGTTGATTGTCATCTGCTAAAGGATTCCTCTTCAATTTCATCTTTCTCGGTGCTTAAGTGGAACTCTTTTGGCATTTGGGTAAGTTCTTGGCCTTAGGCTAAATTCCCCTAACTCTTTCATTCCAATTCGTTTCTCTTTTGATTGCTTTGGGAAAGGAAACCGAAACCCCTAGGCATTCCGTTGAAGATTTTATTTCTATTTTGGTTTCTTATTGGGTTCTCTCTTGTTTCAAGCTTTTATCGATTCTTGCTGAAAGGTGATTGAATCTGTCAGGTTAAGGTAAGGGGGCGATCCCTTGTATTTTGCGTTATCTCTTTCGAGATTTCTTGACCAAAGCCATATGGCTATCTACTTAATAGTGATATGTTTGGCTGATTATAGGAAGGGGAGTGTCACATGTGTTTGGATTCTCGGGAATTGCTTGGTTCGTGGATGAGATCTTGAGCTTCGTGAGTTGTCGATCTAGGTGAGGGCCTTAGCCTAAATCGTTAATCTCTTTCGATTTGTTTCTCTGCTTTAACCCGATTTAGTGATAAGGTGTGTTATGGATTTGAAGGCTGGTCAAGCAGTGAGAGAGGTTGGATCGGAGAACCCAGCCCCTAAGTTCAAGA
Source organism: Gossypium rotundifolium (assembly GCA_025506655.1). Classification (NCBI taxonomy): domain Eukaryota; kingdom Viridiplantae; phylum Streptophyta; class Magnoliopsida; order Malvales; family Malvaceae; genus Gossypium; species Gossypium rotundifolium. The sequence continues at coordinate 81,442,122 of CP106723.1, forward strand.
AGAGGGTTGTGTCGGCTGTTCACGATTGGCCACCGGGGTATGGGCCGGCATCTGAGCAAAGTAGTAGGTAGATAGCGGTAGTGTCGATTAACGATAGTATCGACGTAGAGGGCGTCGTATTACGAGTAATCAAGTGTGTAACTCTTACACACTTCGTAAGTTAATTTTTTATTATTTCATGATTTGTCAAAATCCAGAATAACTGTGGAAATCGATGTGTTACCCTTGTGGGTATAAGCGAGGACTCTGGGTAAGTCCATTCTGTTTTGACTTACGTTAAATGCCTCGGTTAAGGTTGCATATGCCAGGTTTTGTTACTTCTAAATTTAAGCATGATTATTTTGCCATGAAAAGCATGCTCATAAAAAGGGGTGATGAAAGGAGGGGAAAAGTATGATTTCAGACTGTCACCAGTGGTTTTGACCACATAGTGGGTTGGCATCGCTTATTATGATATTGTGACTAAGTCTTAGTGGTTTTGACCACACATACATTATTTGTGACCTCGGTCACCAGTGGTTTTGACCACCTATAAATTGTTTGTGACTTCGGTCACCAGTGGTTTTGACCACCAGTGGTTTTAACCACACGGGGTAGACACAGGAGCTTCGGATGGCTTAGTTTGGGTTGCATGGCATACTTAATTACTTATGAAATTTTGTAAGGGCTTATATTTGTGGGATGGGGATTTACACACCGAGTCTTGGTGACTCACCTCTCCCTTTTGTATTGTGCAGATGATTCTTAGATTGCGGATATGAAGCCGGGATAGACTCGAGGTGGCCATGCACGATAATTTTAGGTTTTATTTTTTAAAATTAATACTTCAGATTTAATTTTCATTAAATTTCATTTTCGGTTGTAATAAGGCCATTTAAATAGGTATATCGGGATCATTTACTTCGTTGAATACCTTTGCATATGGGTTAACTACTAAAGCACGTTTAAAATGGGAAAGAATCAATAAAATGAATGTTTTCACAAACCATTATGAATTTTTGAGATTTTCCAAAACTTTACCATCGAGCAAAAAGTGAACAACATCAACAAGTTAAATTGGTATCTTTCTTTTTTTCTTTTGAACAAATTTCGAAACGGTTTAAGAAATTGATTCAAACAAACTTTGGTTTCCATAAAGCAAAACATTTTCTCTACAACTTAAGTCAACAAATGGTTTTAACAAAATGATCTTTCTCTGTGACATGCCAAATTCGATCGTAGTGTCTTGAACGGGTTTGGGGTGTTACAATTTTTGTATTTAAGCCAGGTTCAAAAGCTCGACTATGGGCCCAAGGCCCAGAACATTTTTCAATAAAGGGTTTGCAAAATAACTTTGAAGGAAAATACATGTTTTGGGAAGCATGGCACCTGAGTCTCCGCACCAATCCGCAACGGTAAGTCCCCTAACTATTGATTGCATGGTTTAGATAGTTGTGATGTGGATGCTAGTAATTAGAATCCACTTTAGAGACTAAAGCCCATAGGATTATATAAACTTACGAGAACAACTCTAAGTTATTCATAAAATTGTGTTGTAATAACAGTGGAAGAAAGCTAATACATAAAATCCTTAAATCAGATTAATTCGGGAACGGTAGACATGAGCACCTGAGGACGTGGGCGTAATACACGCGGGCGTGGTAGAGGCAGGATGGCTATATCGGAGCCGGTAGGGTCTAGCCATGGGTAGAGAATGAGGTACCGCTGCCGCCAGCTGTGGGCACTGAGTTCCAAGATCAGATGGGTGGTGATGATGCGGTGTCACAGGTGATGCTGTGGCTTCTGGAGAGAGTAGCTGGAGCAGGAGGAGGTACGAGGGCTCAGAAATCTGTGTCTAAACGACTCCGAGCCAATGGGTCAAAAGTATTTCGGGGTGTTTCTAGTGTGGCTCCCAATATAGTGAAATACTGGCTAGAGGCGACTGAACATATAATAGATGATTTGGGCTTTACGGTTGAGGAGAAGTTGAAGGGGATAGTGTCTCTTCTCTGTGATGAATCTTATCAATGGTGGCTCATGGTCCGGGATGGTGCGACAGCCGATGATCTCACTTGGGACTTCTTTAAGGCAACTTATCAGAGGAAATACGTCGGGTCTAGTTATATGGATGCGCAGCGGAAGGAGTTCTTGAATCTGGTTCAGGGGAATAAGTCAATATCAGAATATGAGGCGAAGTTCCTTCGGCTGAGTCGTTATGCTAGGGGTATCATGGCTACAGAACACGAGTGTTGTGTCAGATTTGAGGACGGGTTGAGAGATGAGTTGCGGATGTTGATTGCCCCGCAGAGGGAAAGAGAATTTACTGTCTTAGTGGAGAAGGCCACGATAGCTGAAGGGGTGAAGCAGTCGGTGAGATAGAATCAGGATAGATCGCTGGAGTAAATGAAGTTTTGGGTCGTCAGGGTTTCCCGAGAATTTGCAAAAAGGGCTAGATTTGGCAGGCCAAGTCAATCTGCAGAGCTTGTTGCTACCACTCAGTGGCCGCCAAGGTGTGTTCGATGTGGGAAGTCTCATTGGGGAGAGTGTTGGACAGGAAACAGAGGGTGCTTTGAGTGTGGGTCAATGGGGCACCGGGTAAGGGACTGTCCGCAAAAATCATCGAGAATCTAGTCTGAGGGTCAAGGACGTACACAATTCAGGAGGGATGGCCAGCAACCACAGAGGGGTCGCGGTCCAGCGAGGGGAGGAAATGGTTCTGGTCGAGGACGTGGAACACCGAGCAGAGGTGTCAGGAATACTGATGCAAGACAGCCTGGGTTGGTGTATGCAGCAAGGTGTCGAGAGGAGGGTGACGCACCAGACGTCATAACCGATACATTCTTAATTTTTGATTGCCTTATACTGCTTTGATAGATGTTGGATCGATGCACTCCTATGTTGCTAGTAGTATAGTGGGAACCATGGATTTAGCCTATGAGATTTCTTCTAAGGAGATGACTGTAATTAGTCCTCTAGGTCACTCTGTAGAAGTAAACAAACTGTATAGGGATGTACCCTAGAACTTCAAGGGGTAGTGTTTCTGGCTGATTTGATGGAACTGCCATTCGGGGAGTTCGATTTGATCCTAGGGATGGACTGGTTAGTGGAGTACCAAGCAAGTTTGGATTGTGCAGCTAAGCGTATGGTATTAAGAACTGTTGAGGGTGAGGAGGTAGTGATGATAGGTAATAGAAGGAATTTTCTATCCAATGTGGTCTCCGCGTTGAAGGTCGAGAAGATGGTGAGGAAGGGATGTGAGGCGTTTATGGTTCATGTTTGTGCATTGGAGGCTAAGGAAATAGTTGTGGGAAACGTCCGAATGGTGAAGGAATTTACTGATGTATTTTCGGAAGAGCTTCCGGGTCTACCTCTCGATCGCGAAGTTGAGTTTGGGATAGATCTGCTACCAGGAACAGCGCCAATGTCTATTGCCCCATATAGGATGGCACCGAAAGAGTTAGTGGAGTTGAAAGTGTAGATTCAGGAGTTGTTGGATCGGGGTTTTATCCGGCTGAGTGTGTTACCTTGGGGAGCGCCTGTGCTTTTTGTTAAGAAGAAAGACAGAACAATGCGGATGTGTATAGACTATCGTCAGCTAAACAAGTTGACGATTAAGAATAAGTACCCGTTACCGAGGATAGACGACCTGTTTGATCAATTGAAGGGAGCGTTAGTTTTCTCTAAGATTGATTTGAGGTCGGGGTATCACCAGCTTAAGGTAAAGGAGGCCGATATCCATAAAACGGAGTTTCAAATGCGTTATAGGCACTACGAGTTCTTGGTAATGCTATTTGGGTTAACTAATGCACCAGTAGAATTCATGGACATGATGAATCAAGTTTTTCAGCCTTACCTGGATCGGTTTGTCATAGTGTTTATAATGACATCTTGTGTACTCAAAATCGGAGGGGGAACATGACGCGCACCTATGTGTGGTTTTACAGATTCTGAGAGAGAAGCAGTTGTTCACAAAGTTTAACAAGTGCGAGTTCTGGCTAAAAGAAGTAACCTTCTTGGGTTATGTGGTGTCAATTGAGGGGATTAGGGTAGACCTCGGAAGATTGAGGAGGTATTAGACTGGAAACCACCTAAGTCTGTAGTGGAGATTCGGAGTTTTCTGGGTTTAGCGAGATATTACAAAAGATTTATAGAGGGGTTTTCTTTGATTGTAGCGTCGTTAACTAAGCTACTGAGGAAAGGGGTTCCGTTCATATGGACCAACAAACAGCAAGAAAGTTTTGACAAGTTAAAGAGGATTCTGACAGAATCTCCGGTCTTGATTCAGCCTGGGGTAGGGAAGGAATTTACGGTCTACTGTGATGCATCGCATACTGGTTTAGGATGTGTGCTGATGCAAGAGGGGAAAGTGGTGGCATATACGTCTCTACAGTTGAGACCCCACGAAGTGAATTACCCAACGCATGATCTGGAGTTGGCTGCAGTGGTTTTTGCTCTGAAAATTTGGAGGCATTACTTGTATGGGGAGAAGTCGATCATCTACACGGACCACAAGAGTTTGAAGTACCTCTTGACTCAGAAGGAATTGAATTTGAGACAGCGTAGGTGGGTTGAGTTGTTGAAGGACTACGATTGCTCGATTGAATACCATCCGAGTAGGGCTAACGTGGTGGCTGACGCGTTGAGCCGCAAGGTGGTAGCGGACTTGAGAGCAATGTTTGCTCATCTTAGTCTGTATGACGATGGAAGTCTATTAGCGGAATTGCAAGTGAAGTCGACGTGGGTAAATCAGGTTAAGGAGAAACAGCTAGTGGATGAGGACTTAAGTACTCGGTATTTGTAAGTGTAGAATGGTGGATTGGCGGGTTATAGCTTGAGCAGCGATGGAGTGTTGTGTTTCTAAGGGAAAGTTTGTATGCCGAGAGATGTTGAGTTAAGGCGGAGGATTCTTCAGGAAGCTCATAGCAACCCATACGCTATGCATCCTGGAGGTAGTAAAATGTACCGGGATTTGAGAGAACAGTTTTGATGGCCGGGTCTGAAGCATGAGGTAACAGAATTTGTAAGTAAGTGCCTGACGTGTCAGCAAGTTAAAGCTGAACATCAGTTACCTTCGGGTCTATTACAGCCGGTAAGGATTTCGCAGTGGAAGTGAGAAAGGGTTACGATGGATTTTGTCAGTGGGTTACCCCTCACGCCTAGCAAGAAGGATTCGATCTGGGTGATTGTTGATCGTCTGACAAAGTTGGCACATTTTAAACCGGTTCGGGTTGATTACTCACTTCAGAGGATAGCTAAGCTGTATATAGCAGAAATAGTGAGACTGCATGGAGTGCCAATGTCGATTATCTAAGATAGGGATCCTAGATTCACATTAAGGTTTTATAAAGCGTTGCATCAGGCATTGGGTACAAGGTTGGATTTTAGTATGACATTTCATCTGCAGATAGATGGGCAGTTAGAGAGGGTAATCCAAATTTTAGAAGACATGCTGAGGGGTTGTGTTTTAGATATTTGAGGTAGTTGGGAAGAATTTCTACCGTTGGCGGAGTTCGCGTATAACAACAGTTATCAGGCGAGTATCCAGATGGCACCGTATGAAGCACTGTATGGGCAAAAGTGTCACACTCCTACGTGTTGGACAGAGTTGGGTGAGCATCAATTGTTGGGTCTAGAATTGGTGGCTGAAACAGAGAATAAGGTTAAGCTGATTCGAGCTCGTCTGAAGGAAGCTTCGAATAGATAAAAATCTTAGGCCGATCTTAAGCGAAGGAATATAGAGTTTGCAGTGGGTGACAAAGTTTTCCTGAAGGTGGGCAGTTAGAGAGGGTAATCAAATTTTAGAAGAATCTTTGAGGGTTGTGTTTTAGATATTTGAGGTAGTTGGGAAGAATTTCTACCGTTGGCGGAGTTCGCGATATAAGCGTAGTATCCGGAAGGATATATAGCAAAAGTCACACTCCTACGTGTTGGGCGAGTTGGGTGAGCATCAATTGTTAGGCAATTGGTGGCTAAAGCAGAGAATAAGATTCGAGCTTCTAAAGGAAGGAATGATAAAAATCTTCGATCTTAAGCAAAGGGATATAGAGTTTGCAGTGGGTGACAAAGTTTTCCTGGAGGTGTCGTCGTGAAAGAAGGTGTTGGGATTTGGCCGGAAGGGCAAGTTGAGCCCTATGTTCATCAGACCTTATAAAGTGTTGAAGCGGGTGGGACCAGTAGCTTATCAGGTCGAGTTGCCAGCAGAATTGAGTCAGATCCACGACGTATTCCATGTTTCTATGCTTAGATGCTACCGTTTAGATCCATCTCATGTTGTGCCGGTAGAGGAGATTGAAGTGAACCCAGATTTGTCATTTAAGGAAGAACCAGTGCAGATTCTGGATCGGGATGTCAAAGTCTTGCGAAAAAAATTAGTTCCTTTAGTGAAGGTGTTATGGCGGAATCATAGAACGGAAGAGGCCACGTGGGAACTAGAGGATGTGATGCGGCAGCAATACCCTCAACTCTTTTGACCAGGTAATTTCGGGGCCAGAATTATTTTAAGGGGTAGAACCGTAACATCCTTAAATCGAGGCCTTTGCATTTTGTGTGTTAGCATGTGGATAGTAGGGTTGTTGTGTTAGTTTAGGCTATTTTAGGGTCTAGGCTTAAGCCATGGATAGGCCTAAGTTTCCTTGAAAGTTGCGTTTTGGGCTTCTAGAAGAGGGGAGCTAATGGAGCTAGGTGTTAAGCATAATTGGTGGTAGTTTGTGTCGCAAGAGAGGCCTTGGTAGAGTGGCAAGAGGTGCCACTTAGGGCTTCGGGAAGTGACGTCTCAGGGATGTGAGGAGCCTTGGTTCGAGCTGCGAAGATCCTCATTTCTGCTTGTTATTTTTGATGCCAGGACAAGGGAGGAGTTGTGCTCAGGATGGACACTGGTGGATATGTGTGGAAGGAGTCAATACATTTGAATTGATGGAGAAGAGAAAGTGTAGGGATTTGAATCATTCAAATAGATTTGAATGAGTGGCCAAGAGAATTTCGTGGAGGAAAAAGGGGGATGGACACTTGAGCTTAGAGTTGGCCGAATGTCAAACACTATGGGAGAGGGGAGCAATCGATTTTAGAGGTAGCCTAGGTGGGTGGCCAATTGATGGAGTGTGCATTGGGGGGGAGGTTGAGAATTCGGCTAGTAGGGAGCACCTAGAGGTCCTTGCTTCCCATTTCCTTTGTGTCGAAACAGAATCACTCCCACACTTTCATATTTTTTTGCATTCTTTCATTCTTTAAAATACCAAAACTGAATGCTCTCCTAAGCTTCTTCTTCCCCTTTTCTATTTTGTTATTTGGCCGAAACTTGCATTGCTCCTTGTTCATCATTTTCATTTATTCAATATGCCAATTGCATTGAAACCAAAACTCCCTGACTCTCCTTTCTCTTCTTTAAATTTCTTTCCGTAGTCAAACCCTCTAGCCATCCTCATTTCGTTTTCCCAATCTTTTCTCTTGTGCCGAAATACCCCATAGCACCTTGGTTGTGTTTCCTCTTCTGTCAAAAAGACAAAACTGAAATCCCTCCTACCTCTCTTCTCATTTTCTTGAAAAGTCGAAACCCTCTGAAGCTATACCCTATCGCAACTTCATTCCCTTTTTCTTCTTTTTGTTCATTCATTGTTAGCCGAAACAACATTCCCATTCTTTCTCTTCATCTTTTCATTCCTTGATTGTCGAAACCTCTGGTACTCTTATCTCTTTTTCCTTTCTTTTTAACTCTTGGTCGAATATCATCTGCTAAAGGATTCCTCTTCAATTTCATCTTTCTCGGTGCTTAAGTGGAACACTTCGGCATTTGGGTAAGTTCTTGGCCTTAGGCCGAATTCCTCTAACTCTTTCATTCCAATTCTTTTCTGTTTTGATTGCTTTGGGTAGGGAAGCCGAAACCCCTAGGCATTCCGTTGAAGATTGTATTTCTATTTTGATTTCTCATTGGGTTTTCTTTTGTTTCAAGCTTTTGCCAATTCTTGTTGAAGAGTGATTGAATCTGTTAGGGTAAGGTAAGGGGGCGATCCCTTGTATTTTACTTTATCTCTTTCGGGATTTCTTGACCAAAGCTGTATGGCTATCTACTTAATAGTGATATGTTTGGCCGATTATTGAAGGGGAGTGTCGCATGTGTTTGGATTCTCGGGAATTACTCGATTCATGGATTAGATCTTGAGCTTCGTGAGTTGTCAATCTAGGTGAGGGCCTTAGCCTAAATCGTTAATCTCTTTCGATTTGTTTCTCTGCTTTAACCCGATTTAGTGATAAGGTGTGTTATGGATTCGAAGGCTGGTCAAGCAGTTAGAGGGGTTGGATCAGAGAACCCAGCCCCTAATTTCAAGAAGAGGGCTGTGTCGGCTGTTCGCGATTGGCCATCGGGGTGTGGGCCAGCATCTGAGCAAAGCAGTAGGCAGATAGCGGTAGTGTCTGTTAACGATGGTATCGACATAGAGTGCGTCGTATCACGAGTAATCAGGTGTGTAACTCTTACACACTTCGTAAGTTAATTTTTTATTATTTCATGATTTGTCAAAAGCCAGAATAACCGTGGAAATCAATGTGTTACCCTTGTGGGTATAAGCGAGGACTCCGGGTAAGTCCATTCTATTTTGACTTACGTTAAATGCCTCAGTTAAGGTTGCATATGCCAGGTTTTGTTACTTCTGAATATTAAGCATGATTATTTTGCCATGAAAAGCATGTTCATAAAAAGGGGTGATGAAAGGAGGGGAAAAGTATGATTTCAGACTGTCACCAGTGGTTTTGACCACACAGTGGGTTGGCCCCGCTTATTATGATATTGTGACTAACCCTTAGTGGTTTTGACCACACATACATTATTTGTGACCTCGGTCACTAGTGGTTTTGACCACCTATATATTGTTTGTGACTTCGGTCACCAGTGGTTTTGACCACCAGTGGCTTTGACCACACGGGGTAGAAACAGGAGCTTCGGATGGCTTAGTTTGGGTTGCATGGCATACTTAATTACTTATGAAACTGTGTAAGGGCTTATATCTGTGGGATTGGGATTTACACACTGAGTCTCGGTGACTCACCTCTCCCTTTTGTATTGTGCAGATGATTATTAGATCGCAAATATGGAGTCGGGACATACTCGAGGTGGCCATGCACGATATTTTTGGGTTTTATTTTTTTAAATTAATTCTTGAATTTAATTTTCATTAAATTTGGTTTTCGGTTGTTATAAGGCCATTTAAATTGGTATATCGGGATCATTTACTTTGTTGAATACTTTTGCATATGGGTTAACCACTAAAGCACGTTTAAAATAGGAAAGAATCAATAAAATGAATGTTTTCTCAAACCTTTATGAATTTTTGGGATTTTCCAAAACTTTACCATCGGGCAAAAAGTGAACAACATCAACAATTTAACTTGGTATCTTTTTTTTTCTTTTGAACAAATTTCGAAACGATTTAAGCAATTGATTCAAACAAACTTCGGTTTCCACAAAGCAAAACATTTTCTCTACAACTTAAGTCAACAAATTATTTTAACAAAACGATCTTTCTCTGTGACATGCCGAATTCGGTCGTAGTGTCTTGACCGGGTTTGGGGTGTTACACCACTAACATAACAAGCCATCATGAACTACTTACCTTCCAACCTCACAGTCCAGACTGGATTGTTGTGAAGGTGTTCATGGATGGGCTATACCAATTTTGGGTTAATTCCCACCTTGATGACTTCTCAGGGTTGTTAGGCCTAGGGTTTGTTTCACATTCTTCCTTTCCCAAATAGTTGATTCGTTGAGTAACCCTACAAAATAGTTAATAGATCATCCCTCCACTCGGTAAACCCCCATAGAGGGATTAGTTCATCATGGCTTTCATAGATAATATAGAGCCGATGTAAAGAGAAAGCATGCAAATTAAATCGACAAGATAGAGTAAATGAAAGAGCCTGATTGTATTGAGATTAACAGCGAATCCACACAATTTGAATGCTTCCATAATTTAGATCTCTTGAAATCAACAAGAACAATTGAACTAAATTTTACACAAAGAATCTAGGCTAAAGGAATAGTGCCCGTAACATGTGCCAAAGGAGCCTATTTATAGAGTTCAAGTGGTCGTCGTCCTCAACCCTAGGTTAGCTAACATTCCTGAGCTTTAAGTTTGATTGTGTAGACCAAAACACCACTATTTTGTATTTTATTTCTTCCTAGAGTCAATGTCGTGACACATCAGGACATGTGTTGCGACATAGTAGTCAATATACTTTTTCTGGGATATCTTCAAGGGTATGTCGCAACACCCTCAGGCTGTGTCGCGACATTGAAATCATCTCGGTCTTCTAATGATGTGACATAATGACCAGTACTAATTTAGTACACCTTCTAAAGGTTTATTGCCCACTCACAAAGTGCATTAGCTCTCCCTTAGGCCTCATTTGTCCCCTAAGGTCAATAGAAGACTCAATTTGCACATTCTATTCAATATAAATAAGAGTAAGAAAACTTAACTAAAACATAATGAAAATACTTGTATTCAAGCTCCTTAAATGCAAAAATTAGTTTAATCTACTACATTGAAATTATGGCAAATCACTCATGCAATGTGAGTTTAGGCAAATCCATATCACAAACATAGCGGTTCATGGAATGCTTGGGTGGCATTCTGAGTCCCTTTATGGTGTATTCTGATTTTGCCTTTATGGCAATTCTGATTTGGCCTTTATGGCATACTTTGATTTGGCTTTTATGGTATTCTGCTAGCCTTTGTGAAGTGTTCTGTAGGCCATCTTAGTGGCATATTCCTTCTGGCCCTAGTGGCATACTCTGGTAAGTTTATTTTAAAGATATGATATGTCTAAATCTTTAGTGTGAAAAGTTTTGTGATAAAATTGAATAAGCCTTTAAGGAAGTTTATTGAAAAGAAGTATGACTCAGTTTGTTCAAAGAGGGTATTCATCGTGGTTATCTGCCAGTATAGTATATGGACGTATTCAATATAAGAGTTTGCAATTTGAGTTACCTTGCAATTAAGGTGGAAATTCTAAGTTGTATGAAATTCATTGTATATGTATAATACTATGTCTTGTTCTAAGCTCTGATAGAATCTGAGTTGTTAGTTATATTAGATGTCTTGTGGCCTATATCAAAGATGTGCATAATTCTTCTAAAAGATCTAGATGTTTCCTCATCGTATGAGTTTGTATTGGGTTGAATTAAGGTATGGTCTAAATTATAATTTGATTTAGCAGGATCGATATGGGAATTTGTCAAAAGTATGAATAGTAAGTGGATCCACCAAGAATAGTGCATGCGGTTAACTATTCGAGAGTAACTGTTGAAAGTTGTTTGAATAGAAAAGAAAAAGGTAGTATCGACTAAGAAGACTTGAAGTCAGCTAAGTAGTTGGATGAATGACATTTTGGTATGAATGATAAGTGGCGTATAAGTATGACAGTATACAACTTAAAATGTGAAGGCATTCTCCAAAGATAGATAAGGGAAAATCCAATTATTCAAGATGAAGAATCTATCACCAAAAGAAAAAAAGGTAAGTTGTATTCAAAATTGTAGCACCCCAAACCCGGCCTAGAAGTTAGGCCCAAATCTGGCGTGTCGCATTGAAGGAAGTTGAAAAGCTAAGCAATTGTTTAGAAAAGTTTTATCAAATTTTTGAACTCCGAGTTCGTTTTTTATTTGAGAAAAATGCGATTTGCTAAATGACCGTTTAAAAGTTGTTATTATTTTGAAAAATATTTTATTATAAATGTTGAACTTGCATCGTTGCCTAAACATGATATTTTAGAAAACGATTGCTAATGTTTTAAGAAAACCCCGTACTTATAAGTTTAATAGTTATAAATGAAAACTTAGAAAAAAATAAACCAATGGCCTTATTACAAAATATTAACCCAAAATAAGCAATCTTAAAATAAGGTAAAAATCGAAATTACTAAATTTCACGAGTAGTATCTCCGATGTATAGCGACCTCCGAGTTCTCCACGGCTCCCAATCCTCTATCGCTGGGAATTACCTGAAACATTTAATAAAAAGAGGGGGTAAGTTTATGAAAACTCAGTGTGTACAACCCTCATCGGTAAGAACATGCATCATAATAATCCAGGTCGAAGCCCATTACAGTAACGGTGGCAATTGGGCCTTAGCCCAAAATAGCCTCAGTTGAGCCTTAACCCATATCATATGTCACAGCAGATAATGCATGCAATATGATGCAAACCCAGCCGAACCTAATTTTCCATCCTCTACATGCCACCCGTACCAGCCCAACACACCGTGGGGATTTCTACAATCAACCCTCCATCCGCTACATGCCATTTTGACAGCCATGCTGTCAGTTATAACACCGATCACGATGTGACCTTATAAATAGATGTGGCAGCACCACCGATCATTATGTGACCTTATAAACGAATGTGGCAGAGCCACCGATCACTATGTGACCTTATAAACAAATGTGGTAGAGCCACCGATCAGTATGTGACCTTATAAACAAATGTGGCAGAGCCACCGATCACTATGTGACCTTATAATCAACACTTCCCCTTTATCATCATCCATATCCCATGCATAATATACATATCATAATGAATACAACATTCCATCATCCATGTAATAGATTATCACATATGCACAAGCTCACAATAAATTGTTATAGTTACATACCTAGCACTCCTTGCCTTACCATACGGGTATTTCGACTGTATACACAGCCTTTTCAGGCCTTTCAGCCCATACAATCAATATTACAGTTAAAATAAAGTGTGTGAGGGTTTACACACAATCACGCTAATCAACCTTTAAGGGTATAACGATAATTTTACCTACCGAGGGTATTTTGGTAATTTCATAAACTAGGGGTATTTTGGTAATTTCATAAACCAAAGGTATTTCGGTAATTTCACAAACCAATGGTATTTCAGTAATTTCACAAACCAATAGCATTTTGGTGATTTTAAAAACTAGGGGTATTTTGGTAATTTCACAACTAGGGGTATTTCGGTAATTTTGCAAATTAGGGGTATTTCGGTAATTTTATAAACCAGGATATTTCGCTAATTTTACAATCCAGGGATATTTCGGTAATTTTGCAAACCAGAGGTATTTTGGTAATTTTGTAAACTAGGGGTATTTTGGTAATTTTACAAACCAGGGTGTTAACGACCCAATAGAAGGTCCATTGTCGCCTTGAACGACTCAAGTATTATAAACAGAGATAATGATGCGAATGAACCAGGGTATTTTGTCTCGGTTTTATTTTGGGCTTTCATCGCTAATGGACATGTAAAATTTTATGTTTAAATTAAACTAAGACAGGTACTAAACTTTGGGTTTTTTTTTTAAAATACATCTTATAAAATTATATCTTTTATAAAATTAATAAATCATTAAGTCTTCCTAGAATATATGTTTAAATTCGACAAATGTTTTCCAAAGATGCGACATGTTTTTACTAATATTTCTTGGTGGCATGCCAGATCCAGTCATGGTGTTTGGGCCGGGTTTAGGGTGTTATAAATTGGTATCAGAGCTCGGTTTAAAACTCAGCTTTAGGATTTTGGGTTCAAAACATTTTCTAAAATTCGATTTTGAAACATACATTTTCATAAATGATATAGGTCTATTAGCTCGGCATGGCACCTACGTCTCTGACCCAAGTCTGCCAAGTAAGTATTCTGAACCATTGCGTGATATATATATGGGCTTGATGGGCTTTAAGGGACGTAGAGTAGTTTAAATAGAATTTGATGGACTTTAGGTCTAGTTTACATCATACTTTAAACTCCATAAAACTTAACCCAATCAAATAAATCCGGGAATAAGTCATTGAGCTGAGGTGTGGCAACAGGCATACGCATGTCTAAGATTGGATCCAAGGAGAGCTTGGTATTTAAGCAGTCCTAGTGACTCACCTCCTCTTCGTTGGAATCCTACCTAGTGCGTAGTGACTGTTCACCTTAGCCATGAGGACTTGTTGATGGGCCAAAATTTATAATTAAAACCCGAAAGGGACCAGCCACCCTATTCTGTAAAATCACAAAAATACCCCTCGTTCTATAAAATTCCCAAAATACCCCTGATTTGTGGAAACTTCCCAAAATAGCCTTGATTTGATAATTCCCAAAACACATTTGGCTTGCAAAATTATCGAAATACCCTAGTTCGTAAAAAAATTATCGAAATACCCCTATATTGTAAAAACACCAAGATACATTATTTTGGAAAATTACGATAATACCCCTATAGGTTAAAATTACAAAAATACCCCGGGCTAGTGAAATGACAAAAATACCCCTAGGAGAGGAATATGAGTTTATGGATGTTGCTTGTGTGGTTGATGCGTGTATGTGATACTCTGATTGATGATGATTGAGTGAGAATTCTAGAATTAGGAAATACAGACTTGAGAACTGAACTTGTAGATAGAATTCGAATTGAAAGAACCACCGTTAAAACTACTTTCCATAAGGTATCATTATTAATCAAGGGAAGAAAGAATTATTAATTCATAAAATTTCTAATCAGATAAATCGCGAACGGTAGAATGAGCACTACAGGACGTGGTGTGCGTGGCAGAGGTAGAGGCTAGATGCTGTGTTAGAACCCATATGGTCGGGTCATGAGTCCGGGAATGAGGTACCGGTGCCGCCAGCGGTGGAGGCAAAATTTCAAGATCAGACGGCCGGAGATGATGCTGTATCTCAGGCTATGTTAAGGATTTTGGAGAGAGTTGCTAGAGCAGGCATGGGCACGGGGCAGAAAATCAGACTGGTGACTCGAGCCAAGGGAGCAGAGATGTTTAGGGGAGTTTTTAGAATAACTCCTAATGCTGCTGAGTACTGGTTGGAAGCAATGGAGCAGATTATGGATGACCTTGCTTTCACTGTGGAGGAAAAGTTGAAGGGGTCGTGTCTCTTCTTCAAGACGAGGCCTATCAGTGGTGGCTCACGGTGAATGAGGGTACTTCCACAGACCACATCAATTGGACTTCTTTAAAGAGTCGTTTCAGGAAAAGTACATCGGGGCCAGTTATGTAGATGCACAGAGAGAGGCATTCCTGAGCTTGGTACAGGGAAGTAAGTCTGCATCTGAATATGAGGCAGAGTTTCTACGGTTGAGCCGTTACGCTCAAGGATTATGGACAAAATCTTTAAAGATGTACCTCTAGAGACTCAAGGGGTAGTGTTTCAGGTAGACTTAATGGAATTATCGTTTGGAGAGTTTGATCTTATCTTAGAATGAATTGGTTGACTAAACACCGTGCTAAGTTGTATTGTGAGGCTAAGCGCATGGTGTTGAGTACCCAAGAAGGCGGGGAGGTGGTTGTGTTAGGGGAGAGAAGAAACTATTTGTCCAACATAGTATCGGCATTAAAGGCTGTTAAGATGATTCAGAAAGGATGCAACACATTTCTAGCCTTTATCAGTGCTTTGAATGTTAAGGAGGTGACTGTCGATGATGTTCAAACAGTCCAGAATTTCACAGATGTCTTTCCTGAGGAATTACCAGGATTACCCCGGATCACGAAGTGGAGTTTGGAATAGAGCTACTTCCGGGTATAGCTCCAGTGTCTATTGCTCCGTACAGAATGGTGCCGAAGGAGTTGGTGGAACTCAAAGCATAGAACTATTGGATCGTGGGTTTATCCGATCGAGTGTGTCTCCGTGGGGAGCCCCGGTCCTGTTTGTGAAGAAGAAAGACGGATCCATGCATATGTGTGTGGACTATCGTCAATTGAATAAGTTGACGGTTAAGAACAAGAACCCACTGGCAAGAATTGATGACCTGTTCGATTAGCTCAATGGAGCTTCGGTCTTTTCTAAGATTGACTTAAGGTCAAGATATCATCAGTTAAGGTTAAAGAAATGAGACATTCATAAGATGGTGTTTCAGACTCAGTACGGTCATTATAAGTTTGTGGTGATGCTATTCGGGTTGACGAATGTGACAGCGACATTTATCGATATGATGAATCGGGTATTTCAACCGTATCTTGATCGATTCGTCATGGTGTTCATCGACAATATCCTGGTTTACTCTAAGTCCAAGGAGGAGCATGATGAACATCTTCGTGTGGTGTTACAAATTCTAAGGAGAAGCAGTTGTACGCAAAGTTCAGTAAGTGTGAGTTATGGCTGAAGGAAGGAACTTTCTTAGGGCATGTAGTTTCTGCAGAGGGAATTAGGGTGGACCCTCGGAAGATAGAAGCTGTATTGGATTGGAAACCACCAAAGTCTATGGCAGAAGTTTGATATTTCTTAGGATTGGCTGGGTATTATAGAAGGTTTGTTGAAGGGTTCTCGTCAATAGTGGCACCTTTAACTAAGTTGTTGAGGAGGGAGTATCGTTTGTGTGGAATGACAAACAACAGGAGGGCTTTGAGAAGCTAAAAAGAATCTATACAGAAGCACCAGTGTTAATCCAACCTGAGGCGGAGAAAGAATTTACCGTCTACTGTGATGCGTCACACACAGGTTTATGGTGTGTGTTGATGCAAGATGGAAAAGTGGTTGCGTATGCGTCTCGACAATTAAGACCGCATGAGTTGGACTACCCTATGCATGATCTAGAATTGGCGGTGGTAGTGTTCGCTCTGAAGATTTGGAGGCACTACTTGTATGGGGAGAAGTCTGTTATCTATACTGACCATAAGAGCCTGAAGTATCTCCTTACCCGGAAGGAATTGAATCTGAGGCAACGTAGGTGGATTGAGCTCTTGAAGGACTATGATTGGTCGATCGAATATCATCCGGGTAAGGCTAACATGGTGGTGGATGCGTTAAGTAGGAAGGCGATAGTGGATTTAAGGGAAATGTTCGCAAATCTCAGTCTGTATGAGGATGGCAGTCTGGTGGCTGAACTCCAAGTAAGACATATTTGGACAAGTCAAATTAAGGAGAAATAACTTTTGGATGATGTCTTGAGCACTCGAATCTAGCAAATGCAGAATGGTGAAGGAGAGGACTATAGCTTGAATTGTGATGGAGTATTGTGTTTCCGTAAGAGAGTCTGTATGCCAAAAGAAGTGGGTTAAGGCAAATGATTCTTTAGGAGGCGCATAGTAGCCCATACACTATGTATCCTGGAGGAGTTAAGATGTATCGGGATTTGCGAGAGAAATTTTGGTGGCCAGGTCTGAAATGAGAGGTAACAGAATTCTTGGGTAAGTGTTTGATGTGCTAGCAGGTGAAAGTGGAACACTAGTTGCCTTCGGGGTTGTTGCAACCGGTCAAGATTCCGCAGTGGAAGGGGGAAAGGATCACGATGTATTTTATTAGTGGGTTACCCCTTACGCCTACTAAGAAGGATTCAATTTGGGTGATTGTGGATTGTTTAACAAAGTCGGCTCACTTCATACTGGTTCGGGTCGACTATTCTTTGCAAAAGTTGGCTAAGTTGTATGTGGCTGAGGTGGTGAGATTACACGGTGTACCGGTGTCGATCATATCGAGAGGGCCCTAGGTTCACATCCCGATTTTGGAAGGCCCTTCATTGAGTAATGGGAACAAGGTTAGACTTTAGTACCGCATTTCACCCACAGACTGATGGTTAGTCTGAGAGGGTAATTCAGATCTTGGATGATATGTTAAAGGGTTGCATCATTGATTTCAGTGGTAGTTGGGAGGAGTATTTACCTTTGGCGGATTTCGCATACAATAACAGTTATCAAGCTAGTATTCAGATGGCGCCTTATGAAGTGTTATATGGAAGGAGATGTCGTACCCCAACTTGTTGGACGGAGTTGGGTGAACGTCAGGTATTGGGTCCAGAGCTAGTTTTGGAAACGGAGGAGAAAGTTAAGTTGATACGGGCTCAGTTGAAGGAGGCGTCTGATCGGCAGAAATCTTATACGGATCTAAAACGGAAGGAGATGGAATTTGTAGTAGGAGACCAAGTCTTTTTGAAAGTATCTCCATGGAAGAAGATAATGAGGTTTGGATGGAAGGGTAAGTTAAGTCCTCAGTTTATTGGGCCATATCGGGTACTAGAATATGTGGGCCCAGTGGCTTATCACTTGAAGTTTCCTCCAGAGTTGGAGCAGATACATGACGAATTTCATGTCTTGATGCTAAGACGTTACCGTTCTGATTCATCGCACATTGTGCCGGTGGAAGAGATTGAAGTAAGGCCAAACTTGTTTTTTGAGGAGGAGCCAGTGCAAATCTTGGACCGAGACGTAAAAGTGTTGAGAAGGAAGTCCATCCCTTTGGTCAAGGTTTTGTGGCGAAACCATGGAGCGGAGGAGGCAACATGGGAGCTAGAGGATGTTATGCGACAACAATATCCCTATCTCTTTTGATCAGGTAAATTTCAAGGCCAAAATTTATTTTTAAGGGGGGTAGAACTGTAACATCCCTTGTTATCGGGCTTGTGCATTTTATGTGTTATATGCTTAAAATATTAATTTGAGAATTTGAGGTGCAAAAGGGGTTCAAGTTTGGGATGAGGCCTTGATTAAATATCTTGTTAGACACTCAAGGGCTTAAAATAAAGTTTTGATAGGTTAATTAACATTATGGGCTTGTGGCCAGTGGCAAAATTTGCGCCACTAAGAGGAAAGGGAGTTGGCGTTAATGGCAAAGGAGGAGGCCCAAGTTTTGGCCACTTGGAGCCCATGTTTCTGGGCCAAATTCGACACCTAAAGAGGAAGCTAGGAGGGGACGGCACAAGGCTAAAATTTCGGAGTTTTAGTGTTTAAAATATATGTGATATAAGCTGATAAAGGAGGGAGGAAGTGGTGTGATGTAGGTCTCGTTTGGATGGGTGTTTTATAGGGATAAGGGATAGGATGAGGATCTATCAGGAAGGTAAGTGTTGGCTGAAAATCAAACTCTGTAAAGGGGGCAATCGGTTTAGTATAAATTTGAGTAAATGCTTAGAAAGTTCTTCATCAAAGTTCTCATCATTTTCTCTTTCTCGCCAAAATTCCTACTCTATTCTCCCTCTCTTTTCTTTTTCTTCAGCTGGCTGAATCCTCTAACAGATTCCTTTCTCATCTCTTTTAGACACTTTATGTAAATCTTCAAGCCTCTCCTTTCTTTCTTTTTACTTTCCTCTTAAGCCGAAACACACCACTCAAAACTTCTGAAGCCGAAACCGCATCAGTTCATCTTTTTCGAGATTTTCATAAAAGCCGAAATCGTGAGATCTAGTCTCCTGTGTTTGCCGAAATCACTCTGGGGTGTCTACTTGTGCCGAAATCTGAAGGAAATTTTAGGTAAGTATTAATTCAAGAGATCCTAAATCTTTTTTGGCTTTTCAAAGTCTCTAGCCGAATGGCTATTTAGAAACTAATCTCTTGTTTCTCTCTTATTTGCGGTGTTCGAGATTTGAAGAGGAGTCAATCGCTTAGATCTCTAAGTTGGGGTTCAGTAACACACGAGTCGTGTTACTTTCGGAATTTCAAGGTAAGGAGATCTACTAGTTTTAACACATAAATTCGGGTATTTATTAACCCTTGGCCGAATGTAGGGGAGTCCAAATCTTTGTGTTTTTCTGATTTTTCTTGAACCAAGTTATAGATTGAGGATAGTAGATCCGATAGCAAGGATATCGACTAAGAGTATAGTACTACGTGATATCAGGTGTGTAACTTTTCATACCATCTAGATTGTTTGTTAATACATGCATATAAGTCTGCTATATTCTATTAAAAGCCAAAATCCCAGCATAATGGTTGAAACCCGAGGAGGGTAAAGGCGAATCACCAGGTTAGTGATCTCTGTCATTCTAAAGTGAATTGTTCTATTGATTTGATGTGATAAACATGTATGCTAGTTTCTGTGATTGCACGGGGTTGGGTGATTAATGAAAGGGGAAGTGTTCTGCTGTAGTGGCTTATGCCATGATCTGTTGTAGTGGCTTATGCCAGGATCTATTGTAGTGGCTTTTT
Organism: Gossypium rotundifolium; assembly: GCA_025506655.1. Taxonomy (NCBI): domain Eukaryota; kingdom Viridiplantae; phylum Streptophyta; class Magnoliopsida; order Malvales; family Malvaceae; genus Gossypium; species Gossypium rotundifolium. The sequence goes on from CP106723.1 coordinate 81,461,970, forward strand.
TCCATGATGTGATGGTGTGTAGCGGTATAGGTTGATTGTAGAAATCCCCAATGGTGTGAATGGCAGGTAAGGGTCGTCTGCAGCGGATGGAAACCTAGGATTGGGTTGGGCTTTGCATATTTTTTGATATATTATGCTCTATTATCTATTCTGTGGGCTAAGGCCCAATCTAATGGTGCGTGATGGTTGCACATTGAGTCTCGTGACTCACCCTATTATTTAACATCATTCAGATAGCACCTAGTGCAACGGACCGGGCTGGAGAGGGGCGCAAGGTGGCCATGCGAGAGATTCTATGTTACAGTAAGAAGACTTCATTTAGTTTATTTATTTCTAATATTTTTAGTTAATGGGTTTTATATTTTGTCTCGATTTTATTTTGGGCTTTCATCGCTAATGGACATGTAAAATTTTACGTTTAAATTAAACTAAGACAGGTACTAAACTTTGGGGTTTTTTTTAAAGGCATCTTATAAAATTATATCTTTTATAAAATTATCAAATCATTAAGTCTTCCCGGAATATATGTTTTAACTCAACAAATGTTTTCCAAAAATGCGACATGTTTTTACTAATTCTTCTTGGTGGCATGCCAGATCCGGACATGGTGTTTAGGCCGGGTTTGGGGTGTTACACTCTACTGCTCCCAATCCTCTACGCTGGGAATTACCTGAAACATTTAGTAAAAAGAGGGGGTGAGTTTACGAAAACTTAGTGTGTACAACCCTCATCGGTAAGAACATGCATCACAACAATCCAGGCCGAAGCCCATTATAGTAACGGTGGCAATTGGGCCTTAGCCCAAAATAGCCTCAATTGAGCGACCGACATTTCGGCATTTGCCTCTACAACCATAGTAGAGAGAGTACACACCTAATAGGAATCTAAAGCTGCTAAACCACACTCCAAGCACTCCTATGCCCAACGCCAACCAGGTATGCTCCTTTTCCTCTTAGGCAGCTCTATATATAGCTAGCTTCTCACCTTCCTTCTTTGTATCTTTCCGATGTGGGATCCCTTCGTCAGTAGAGTTTAAATCCAACTCAAACTCTTCCCGTCCAATCTGTAAAATAAATACTCCCTTGCTTGTCATGAGATTCGAACCCAGGCTCCCCTATAGCATAATCCACGCCGCTAGCCACTTTACCAACTAGCTCCTTGTGTCCAACATCATGTGCAACTAAATATAAATCTATGGCCAAATACTAAAGTCCATATAAAAAGAAAACCAAAATGAAAGAGCCAAGACTTGAACCTTGGACCTCCTTCCTTCCTTTTGGTGTCACCCCCTTACCTCCTATGTGGCGTCACTTTGCCACTACACCACACACTCCACTTGTGTCATTTTCTCCACATTTTATTCTTAAAGCCTACCTACTAACTCTCAGAGTTTTTTTCACCTGAAACCAAAAATTTTCCTAAGGCCTAACTTGAACCCGAGACTTCATAGAAGCCCTCTAACCTTCCAAAATCACTCACCTACTAGATCCAACTTGCATTAAAGATGTTCTCTTGTTCCCAAAAATTTTAAACGGTCGAACGCCTAAGGCCCAATGGGCCCAATCCTACTAGGCCCAACTTTGGGATGTTACAAAAACTCATTAAATTCATATGAACTTACTGGTGTTATATTTATGTTTTAGGTATTGCTGTTTAAGTGAGAGAGCTAAGAGAGACAATGCCAGGAATGCACTAAAGTTGATGCAAATAGGGATACTATACTTACAGTGGGCATTTTAGAAAAATTGGCATTTAGGAGGACTACTCCCTAAAAGTCTATCTTTTGTAACCCATGTGTTGTAATAAATAAAAAGTCTGATAGAATATGTATATTTTTCACTAATTACTTTCCTTTTTTCTTTCTTGAGAGTTCTTTGTTAAAATAATAGTAAAAGTATTTTAAGTAAGGGGTATTTGTTACCTGTTTTGGAAATATGGTTAAGTGGTTTTCATAACATCTGAGATCCAAACCTAGTGAATCGGGTAGAGTTGAGGGCATTACAAGGGGCTTTGTAATCCTCGTTAATTTTATCATCCTTTACTTTGAGGACGACCAAGATATTCCCATTCTGTTGGGTTAACCATTTGTTTACTACGTCTACATCAACCATCAATCTTGAGAAGAACAATTAATAATGAAGATCGATGGCGAGTTAGAAGTATTCAAATGTGGTCATGATTCCCAAAATACAAAATATGGAAACTAATTATGTAACACCCCAAACTCGGCCTAAATGTTATGACCGAATCTGGTATGTCACAAGGAAAGGCTGTTTAAGAGAACTTTGAAATATTAACGAATCATCGAAATTTTGAAAGCTTTTGTTTTGTGTTTTTCTCTTGAAAATAACATCCATTTAAGGGTTTCTTACCAACTTTTATTTAGAAGAACTATTAGTCGAAAAACGATTTTGAGATGCGAAAATCGAAAACTAGTGATACTTCGAAACGTGTCATTTTGAAAACAATGTTTGGGGTTTTTAAGTAAATTTCTGAGTTGAGTTATTAATCAGTTTGTTATCCGCTTGTTGATATTTTGGGAAAAGCGTTTATTTATATTTTAAGGAAAACCTTGTGTTTAGCAGTTCATAATATAAAATCAACCCCATTAAAAGCAAAAACCCAAATTAAAGTTATGGAGGCCTTATTACTTAACGAAATCCCAAATTAAAACAAGTTTAATTAAAGAAATCGAGTTTACGTAAGAAGTAATGCATGGCCACCTCGAAGTCCACCTCGGCTCCAAATCCGCGGCTAAAAGTTACCTGCAAAAATAAGCAGAGGGGTGAGTCACCAATACTCAATGTGTAATTCCCCCTTACAAACGCAATCTAGCTTGAAGCCCATAGATGCGCATTGGGCCTTAGCCCCCCACAACCCAACATAATACAAGTGTATGCAATGCAACCCAGCTCAACCTAGTTTTTCCATCCTCTACATCACCGAAATCAGCCAAATGCCTGTGGCATCAAGCCACTATGGTTCTAAACCACTGTGATACCAAATCACTATGACAGAGTCACGAAATATAATATGTGGGGCCAACCTACTGTGGTGCCAAACCACTGTGACAATCATTGATAAATATATGTGGGGCCAACCCACTGTGGTACCAAACCACTGTGATAATCACTGATAGATATATGTGGTGCCAAACCACTGTGGTACCAAACCACTGAGACATAGTCACTGAATAAAATATGTGAGGCCAACCTTTGTGATACGATCTTGAATCGTACTTCCCCTTTCAAGCATATCCCAAAGCCCATGTAATCATGTTATCATACTGAGATGAATGCAAACATATGACCAATGTACAATAGATAATTACATCATACATACATACATTCGAAAGTAGAATCATAGAACTACTTACCTGGTGTCTCCAACCTCACCTACAAGGGTATCTCGATTGTCTATACAGTCGTTTTGGCTTTCAGCCAACACAATTATTAACACAAAATAATAAGAAAAGTGTGATCATTACACACCTGATTATGCATAAAACTATACACTCTAGATCGTTGACACTCTCACTAGAAGAAACAACTGCGATATGTCTATCCCAGGCAGATGCCGGCTCCCTACCACAGCCTGGCAAAAAGTCTCGAACCGCCGATATAGCACGTCGCTTAAACTTAGGAGCAGAGACTACGGATCCACTCCCCTCTTTAGATTGACTGGCACTCTCATCCATAAAAAGAGCCTTGATCAGTACTTAAAGAGAAACGATGATTCGCTAATAAGGAAATTTGGTTAAGTCAGTCTGCAATGCAATGGGAATAATAGCAGAAAACCCAAAAAGAAATGAGTCCTTACCTTGATAAGTGATGAACCGCAAAACAACTGATTCGTTCTCGAATCAGAGATGAGTTGTGAGAGAAGCAGAAGGTCGGCCTAATAGTCAAAGATTACCCTTGAATATTTGGCTAAAAGAAAACTTAGAAAAGGAAAAGGTATTGCACAAAGTTACCTTGTGATAATAATGGTGGTTAAAAGCCAAAATAGATTTGGCAGAGAAAATAGTCCTCCACGCCTCAAGCTACACGAGCAGCATCGATTCGAGATGGAAAAGAAATAGAGATTTGGTTAGAGAAGGAGGAGATAGAGGAGTAGAGAAGAAAAAGAAAGAAAGAAATAGAAGGAGAAGCATATTCAACTTTTATGAAAAGAGAGAAAGAAGAACATTACCTCCAACAATCAAATACACGAGGTGAACTCGATTTACTTTGGACTAAAGGGATTACTCGGTCTAAGAAGAGAGTAAAAGAAAGACAATGAAGCTCCTTCAAAGTTTCGGTTATGAGAAGAAAAGAGTGTTGAAGAGGAAGAGAATAGAAATAAAAAGAGAGATGATATCAATGAGATAAGGTTCGGTTATGGTGATAGCCAAAAGAGAATGGTAAAAGAGTGGTTCAGCAAGGAGTGGCTTCAAAATAATTTGCCTTGTGAAGAATTGAAGAAAGGGATAAGGAAAAAGATGACCAAAAGAAAACCCGAAAGCACCAAATAACTAAAATGTAAAAAGTAGTAAAAGAACTAAGATGCACTTATGGACTTTTCGACACTTACAAAGAATAGGCAAACCCGAAATGGAAAAACAAAAAGAGCTCTCTCACAAATTTGGCACCCCACACTTATAACCGAATACCTCCTCAAACACCCCTAGCCGAAATTTCACCCCCTTAGGCACACTCCCAAATTCGGCCAACTATCACCTAAGTCAAAATCCCTTATTTCGCTCCACCATTTGCTCCCTAACACCCATTCAAACCAATTTGACCACTTCAACTCCCCCATCACCTCTCATCCATCCATTTCAAATTCAATTGACCCATTCAAACCCTCCTAAAAGAGTCCCAGCCGAATGCTACCTCCTCCTTTCCTTGAGCATAAAAATTAAAGCTCCACCTGCTAAAGATGAGACTCGAACTCCTTCCTCCTCCTGCTCCCTTGTGACACCACTCCCTTGCTCCTTAAGTGGCGTCACATTTCCATCACACCACACTCTTTTTTGTGTCAACATACACAAGTAAATGTACTTAAAGCCTACTTTAACCAGCTCCCCCCTTAAAGTGCCAAGCCCTGGCTTGAACCCGAGCCTCCCCAAGGCCCCCAAACACACCAAAATAACATGGTAAACAAGACAAACACATAGAATAGCATAAAATGCAGAACCCCTAATTCTAGGATGTTACAATTTAGGGGAGGATTGTTACGTAATTTCTTTTAGCACCTCTAGCAACCTTGGTCAAAGGTATGATTCAAGCTTATTGTGTATAAGAAAATCTGGATCGAGGGAGGGCAATAAGTGGAAAGATCCCAAATTGAAGGGCACATGTTGGATGGACCAAGACAATTGCCCAAGGAGAATAATGGCTATGCATGGAATGCAAGAGCTACCGGATGAGTCCGATAGCCACACTTAATTTCATCAAGAAACTTTGAATAATTGTTGTAAAATTTTCTACATTTGAACTTCTAGATTTTTATTTTATATTTTAACCAGGTTAGAAATTTTAATTAGAGTAGGATTAAGGCCTTAGGCAGCTAGAGGAAGCCTATTAGGGACTTATTTGGAATTAGGAGTAAAAGGAAGGACTGGCACGCCTCAAAACACGAGAATAGGGAAAACAAGGGTGGTGTCGCGACACTAGACTTAGAAACTCCCAGGATTTTTAAAATTAGGGTGGTGTCGCGGCACTGTATTTTGAACATAAAAACATTGTAAATTCCATCTCGTGTCGCGACACTAACATAATGGCTATTTGAAATTTTGGGCTGTAACATCCTGGTATATGGGGTTCTGCATTTAATGTTTTCTATGTGTTTTCCATGCTCTGTTTGTTAATTTGGAGCATTTTAGGGTCCCAAGAAGGCTCGGGGTTAAGCTTGAGTCTTGGTAAAAATTTTATTTTAGGTACTTTAGGGGAAAGCTAGCTGAGGCAGGCCTTAGGGGTAACTATTGGTGTTTGTTGACATGAGAAAAGGAGTGGTAAAGTGGCAAGGAGGCACCACTTAGAATACTGCAGGAATTGGCGTCACAAGGGAGTAGCAACAGGGAAAAGGTTCAATACCACAAGCCTCACTTTGGAGCTTTATTTTTGGCACCTGTATGGGGAGAAGGTGGTTTCGGCAAGGACTTTCCAAGGATGATGGTTGAATAAGTCAACATATTTGAATAAGTGGCCATAAGGTGTTGGTGATATTTGAATGGGTTAAACCAATTCAAATGGTTGTTGAAGAGTGAAGTAAGGAGAGAATCAAGGGATTTCAAGTTGGTGGATGTGATGGCCAGTTGTGGGGAGCTTGAAGGGTGAGAGATTTCGGTTTAGTACTAGTTGGGTGGTGTGCTAAAATTCTTAAGGCTTGTGGCACTTGGCTCTTCTCTTTTGTTTTGTTCAATCGATCATAGGGGTGTAATATAGTGTCGATCGGTGCAAGTGTTTTGGGAGTGAGGGTTAAGTCAAACTCATTTCTTTTTTATTATCAAAGAGAACCGTAGCTCTCTCTTCTTTTCCTCTACTTTTTCCTCCCATTTCATGTCTTAGCCAAAACTCATTAAAGCTCCCTTGCCAAATTTTTTCTTCTTCTTTGGTCTTCTTTAACAACTTTGGCCGAATCATCCTTTACCATCCACCCTTCACATTTCAATTTCATTTCCTTTGCTACCTTCCTCACAAGCCGAAATCCCCTAAAGTCACCTCTCTTGCTGAATCTTTTTCACCTTCTTTTCTCTTCTCTTAAACACCATAGCCGAACCTTGGTTTCCACTCTGCTTTTTTCTTTTCTTTTCTTTTCCCTAATCATTTTCTTTTGCTAAGCCAAATTCCCTTCTACTCCCTAACTCTCCTCTTTTCTCTTCTTTTGGTTTCTACTTGGGGGAAAGGTCGAACCTATTGAAGTACAAGCACCATTCTCAATCGGCATTTCCTTGTCACTTTGACACATTCAGTTTCACAAGCCAACCTGCAAGTGTTCGGCTTGTCGCTAATCAAGGCAAGATATTCTCATCATCTCCTTTACTCCTATTCTTCAAATCGATCAATCTTTCTTCCATAACACGCTTTTTCATTCTTCATGGCTAGTGGCCAAATACCAGGAAGAGAAGTGCTAAGACTTCTTAAGTTGCTAAAAGTTCTTTCGAAGCAATCTTTCTTATTCGCGTTGGTACAAAGGTAAGGAGTTACTCTAGGTCCTATACATTTCATTATTCATTGTTGATTCACCACCTTAGTTTGATATCATTGTTAGATAATTGTTGTTTCTGTTATGGTATGGTATTGATCAAGTTTCTCTATGGATGAAAGTGTCGGTCAACCTAAGGAAGGGAGCAAAATCATTGTTGTGGCTACTAAGTTTAAAAGACGGGCGGTGTCGATGGTTCGAACTTTCCGCCAGCTGCTGGTAGAGAGCGTTATGTGTTATCAGGTGAGTATTACTCACATCTTTTTAATGTTTACGCTATTAATTGTGATGGCCAGAGGCCAAAAAGACTGATTTGACAGTCGAGATACTCTAGTGGGTAAGGTTGGAGACAACGATAAGTTCCGTTATGATGATATTTGATGAGATGCATGTATGAAATAAATACTTGTTATTCATTGATAGCATGTGCATCCATTTTTAGTATGATGTAATGAGCTTGGGCTTAGGATTGACTGGAAGGAGAAATGTTAATCGAGTGGCTTTGTCACGAGTGGTCTAAGTACCACGGTGGTTGAAACCACAAATGCTTAATTCAGTGACTTGTCTCGGTGGTCAAGGACCACAGTGGGTTGGCTCCACGTATACATAAACTAATCAGAGATGTCACGGTGGTCTAAGACCACAGTGGGTTGGCTCCACAAATATATATATATATATATTAGTGACTTTGTCATGAGTGACTATTGTCACGAGTGGTCTTGAACCACGGTGGTCAAGTGCCATAGTGGCATAATGCCACGGGTGTTCGGATGGAGAGCTGGACTAGGTTGGGCTGCATAGCATACATGAGACATATGCCATATTGAGTGGGCTAAGGCCCCGTTTGCATTATACGGGGACTTACACACTGAGTCTTGGTGACTCACCCTCTGCTGAATTCTGCAGGTAATCAGTAGATCGCGGGTTTTGGAGCCGAAGCAGACTTGAGGTGGCCATGCGTTGCTATTGCTTTCATAAATTTCCTATTTAAATTTGAATTTGTTTTAATCTGGGATTTTATTTTGTAATAAGGCTTCTTTAACTTTATTTAGCCGATTTGATTTAATGTTGTTTTATTCTTTATAAGTTATACACTGTCAAAAATGAGGTTTTTCTTAAAACATAAATAACGGTTTCCAAAAAGATTAACCAATGGACCACAAGCAACAGAGAATTAACTAGAAATTTTCCTAAATACTATAAATATTCTTTTCAAAAGATCACATTTCTCAATATTGTTTTCAATGGTCACTTTATAAAAATTTTCTAAGTTAGTTTTGAAAAATAAACACGTTTTCTTGCACCTAGTTAACTTAATAAAACGATGGTAAGATATGAATAAGGTAACTAAATTTTAAATAGCCCTTAGCTTGGATTCACCAAGCAAAATGTTTTTCTCAAATTACGATATTTTGCCTAAATTTCCAAAACTTCCCTACCTGTAACAATCCAGATTTGGTCGTAGTGTTTTAACCGGGTTTGGGATGTTACAATTGTTGTATCAGAGCCAGGTTCAAAAACTCGGCCGTGGGAATGGGGTTCAAAAATGTTTTCAAAAGTTGGTTTAAAATTTCATATTTTTCTGGAAGCATGGCACCCGAGTCTCCGGCACCAAGTCCGTACGGTAAGTCTTCTGACCTTTGATTATTTTGCATGAAGAAATGCATTGTGCTAGGATTACTAGTACTTAGAAACTTGACTTTAGAAACTGGAACTTTAGGTTTATATGAAATAGCGGAAATTACTCATAATGCTATTTCCATAAGATTTCTCTGTAATAAACAATGGAAGAAAATACTAATTCATAAAAACTTTAATCAAATTAAGTCGAATCAATAACCATGAGTGATAGATGGACGTGGACGCGGCATGCGAGGATGTGGTAGAGGCCGGGGTGTCGAGGCTGAGCCTTCAGAATTTAGGCTTGTGCTGGAAGGTGAGAGGTCAGCATCACCAGTTGCGGAACCAGAATTTCGGAACAAATTGGTAGAGATGATGCTGTGGCACAAGCTATGTTACGCATTCTGGAAAGAGTTGATGGAGCGATCATGGGATCAGTGGCCCAAAAATCTATGTCGGAGCGACTTTGAACCAATAGGGCTGAGATGTTTAGGGGTATTTTGGTGTGGCTCCTAACGTAGCTGAGTATTGGCTCGAGGCGGTTGAGCACATCATGGATGATCTTGACTGTACCGCGAAGGAGAAATTGAAGGGAGTTGTGTCTCTTCCCCGAGATGAGCCTTACCAGTGGTAGCTCACGGTGAGGGAAGGTACAGTAGCTGACTGCATTACCTGGGACTTCTTTAAGTCTTCGTTCTAGGGAAATACATTGGATCGAGCTATGTGGATGCTCAGCGAGTATGAGGCGAAATTCCTACGTTTAAGTCGGTATGCCCGAGGTATGGTGTCAACAGAACATGAGCATTATGTCCAATTTGAAGATGATTTGAGGGATGAGTTGCGAGTACTGATAGCTCTACAATGGGAAAGGGAGTTCGTTGCTTTGGTTTAGAAGGCTAAGATAGCCGAAGAGGTAAAGCGATCTGAAAGATAGAATCAGGACAAGGATAATGTAACATCCCGAATTAGGGCCTAATCAAAATAGTGGTTTTGAGATCATAAATTCGACAATGAAAATTTTAATTTTATTATATTTTTATGGTCTACGATTTCACGAAAAGATTTTGTGAAAATTTTGTTCGAAAATTTCGACGTTTGGGCACTCAATTTAGTCAAAAGGACTAAATTATAAAAAGTGCAAAAGTTGAGTTCTACATGTTAGAGGTGTCCAATTGTTATGAAATTTTAAATTGGAGGTCCTTGAATGATAATTAGACCATTGGTTAAGTTGGTGGACAAAAATGGACATGGGTGGGTATGTTTCAAAAGATTTTTTTAAGAGGCATTTTGGTAATTTAGTGAATTAAATGAATTAAAAACAAAATTTAAATGCCAAATATGTCCATCTTCTTCATTAGGACGAGATTAAAGGGTTCTCCATAGCTAGGGTTTTTCAAGCTTCCAAGCTCCATAGTAAGTGATTCCAAGCCTCGTTTTAATGCTCTTTACGTTTTTAGAATCCCGGTAACTTGGTTTAACTTATTCTAGCAATAATTTAACCTACGGTTCATATTTGGAAAAATACCCATAGGTGAAATGTGTTTATTTTGATATTTATGATAGAATATGAAGGTTGAAATTATGTTAAACAACTTTTGCTAAGCGATTTTACGTGGAAACGACTAAAACGACATAATGAGTAAAAATACCTAATGTTCATAAGTACATGTTAGAGTGAGAATTTGATGTTGCTATAGAAGGGAAAAATGTTCAGCATGCTATAAAACACAATAATAAGGGATGAAGTTTAATTTTTGATCCTAGGGGCAAAATTGTAATTATGTAAAAGTTTAGGGGCAAAATTTTAATTTTGCAAAAGTTTGAGTTAGGGACTGCTTTGAGTAGTACATTAATTAAATAAGTGAAATGTGATATTTTAGACCCCAAAAAATGAGATTTGGACCTCAAACTGGAGGAAAATCGAAAAATCGGGAAAGTTTGTAAAATGGTCGTTTCGGTATTCGAGGTAAGTTCGTGTGTTAATAATAATGCAATATCATGCTTGAATTGTAATTTTCTATTGATATGGCATAAATTGTATGATTTAATATGTTTAGGAGAAGTTGATGGAGGGTATGTATGGTATGGAAAATGTGATGTTTATTGTGTCATGTGAAATTGAATGGAAAATTAATGTTACAGGAATTGAATGTTAAATTAATATTACATGGGTTGTATGAGTTGCTACACGATTGTACCTGATGAGATTTCTACAAGAAAGTTTATATGTAAATAATGCAATTATTTTACTTGTACAATAATTATTTTGCTAGATATTATGGAAATCATTGGGTGATAACTAAAATATGAAAATGAATGGAATGAGAAATTCTCGATTGAACCTTTGAAAAATCGAGAGATACGGACAATATGTAGCTAGGTCACACGAGTGATAAGGGACCTTCACCATGTGCACAAGAAAGCTACTTGATGGCAAAATTTGATATGTAGCTAGGCCACATGGATGATAAGGGAATTTCACCATGTGTGCAAAAAGCTACGGGATAATAATTTCATATGTAACTGGGTCACATGTGTAATATTGTGTGTATACCATATGTACATGAAAGTTATAGTTTATGAGTAGCTAGGTCACATGAGTGGTTCCTAGTGTTGGACACCATGTAGACAAGAAAGCTATGAGATGGAATGGCTAGGTGACATGGGTGATAAGGGACCTTCACCATGTGTACAAGAAAGCTGAATTATGTGTAGGTGGAGCTATGTGTTGAGACCACCGAGTATAGGGCATTTTTCGAAGGGGTTCAACGAGATAATTTACTAATGATGATTGGTGCGATCATGTTATGAATAAGTGCAAGTGTGAATGTGACCAATAGAGAAATGTGGAAAATGTACGTATGAACAATATATTCGATATGTAATCGTAAATTGGAAAGGTTGGTATAAGCAAGTGATGAACACAACTGAAGTGAAAGAGAGAGCAAAAATTTACAATAAAACTGTTTGGATAGCAGCAGTGACATGAGTTTGAAAAATCACTGAAAATAGTAGATATTGAATTATAAGTTGCATGGGATATTTATTTAAATCTTATTTAGTCTATTTTCATATAAAAAAAATAGAAAACAAATGATTCGTATAATTTGAGATATTTGAATTTCTGTGAGACTAGTTCAGAATGATTACGTGATCGCCTATTCTGCCTTGGAAAAATCATTAAACATTGTACAAAAATAATTGTGGGATATAATTTATATGCCTCAAATACTGAATGAGTCTATTTTCAAATGAACTAAATAATAAGGTCATATGAATTTTTTACGAGGAGAAAATTGATTTGTAGTGAAGAGAGTTCAGAATCGTTGAACAGTAAAATAGGGGAATCTTTAATGAATAAAATGTATTTATTGGATAAACCAAAAATTATAGAAATTTTATAGTAAGAATAAATGTCAGTCTATTTTCATGGAAAATTAGCGGATCTTAATTTGGAGTTTCTAGCTCCAGATATAAATAATTTAATGACTATAACTCAAGAAAACAACTTAACTGAAATTTGAATAAATAGGAAGAATATGAAAATAGCATGTTATCACATTGCTTATTAGTTTCATGCGAGCTTACTAAGCATAAAGCTTACTCCCTCCTTTCCATTTCTTTTAGTTTGGTCAGGTTATCTCAGGGTTGGAGATCGTCGGAGCCAATATCACACTATCGGGCCATTATCCTTGGAGTTTTGGCATGTGTATGTTAAATGTTTTCAAGTGAGTGGCATGTATAGGGACTTAGTTTTTTTTTTTTATGATGGATGTTGTTGTGATTAGCCAAATGTATTGGCTTATATTGATTTGTTGATTATAGCCATGAGATGTGGCTTATAATGATTTTGGTTTGTAAGCCTATTTGTCCATGGTATGTGTTAATGTCTTGTTATGTGGTATAAGTGATTAAATAGATGACAAGGTCAAATGCATTGTTTGAGAAGTTTTAATTTTTGGCAAAATTTGGTACCTAATTTGTATGATTGTGGATGTTTAATATTTGTGAATGTTGAAGTGCGGTAACACCTCGAACACTGTTCCAGAGTTGGACATGGGTGAGGGGTGTTACATTTAGTGGTATCAAAGCTATGGTTTAGTCGGTTCTCAAAATAACATAGCAAGTGGAGAGTCTAGTTATACATGCCACCAATATGTGATAGTGTGATGCCTTCCGACGCGATTGAGGACAATCTTATTAAAAGAGAAGTACTCTACAATAGAGCTATATTCGACGATAGTGATACTGAAGTATTTGAATAAAGTGTAGATATGATGAGTTAAACCCGGAAAAGTATGAATAAGAATTCGTAATGTGTATATGTGATAATGTGTGAAATGAAAGTTTATACAGTGGTATGCTTATTCATATTTTTCTGACCTTCAAATACTATAGCATGCTTGACTAAAATTGATTTAGTGAATGTGATAAGTAACTTATTCAAATTTTGTAAAATGTATGAATGAGTATACTTGTTTGAATGAGATAATTGGAAATTTTTATGTAAGGCAAATATGAATGATAATTTTTATGTAAGGCAAATATGTTGATAATGAAAGATGTGTCATATGTATATATATGTGTGATAATCAAGTTAGAGGTCAGATCGACCTCCCCTCATTGATGAGGTGTTTATAACGGAAATTCATGAGAATCATGTTGATTAAGTTCCTAAGTGTGGAATCAAATAGTTCAGTTATAGAATAACTATAGATATAATTAGAGACTGAGGATGGTTGACAAGTGAAGGACGGAGTTAGAGAAATATCAGATTGACTCAAGAATTATTTGATTTATACAATATCATAATTGGTGAAAAATTAACTTTGATAAATCGACTTATTCAGATAAGATAATGAAAGGAAATGTATTAACTGGAAATTTCTTCAGAACTAAACTTCTTTAACGAAAAGCATATTGTGAGATTTACGATGGCAAAAATAATTGAAGGAATAATGTTGAAAGGTAAGATACTAGATTATGGCAGTCTTTTCCGAGGTATTCTGTATGTTTAACTATTCTTGGAAATATTTTTTTTGGTTATTGCCCCACTAATAAAATCCTTTTTTATTGGAGTGCTTTCTAATCATGATGTATAGATAAAGCATTGGTAGCTGACTGGTACATAATCTGTATTGCTTTATGTCTCTTTGGCATTCTATTACATTTCATCTAATGGGACTTTATGAAAATACGCATGATGATATAAATCTGTTTCTCCTAATTGATGCTCTATTCAATATACATATATGGGAAAGCTAAATAAGACCTTGCATTTTAATGAAGGCTAAAATAAAAGTTCTTTAGCACTAATTATGAGATAGTAAATATTATGAGAAAGAACTAAACCCCTCTTCTGGTAAGATCTTCGAGGACGAAAATCCTTAAAGGGGGAGAAATGTAACATCCCGAATAAGGGCCTAGTCAGAACAGCGATTTCGAGATCACAAATCAGACGATGAAAATTTTATTTTTATTATATTTTTATTGTCTACAATTTCACGAAAAGATTTCGTGAAAATTTCGTTCGAAAATTTCGACGTTTGGGCACTCAATTTAGTCAAAAGGATTAAATTGTAAAAAGTGCAAAAGTTGAGTTCTACATGTTAGAGGTGACCAGTTGTTATGAAATTTTAAATTAGAGGTCCTTAAATGATAATTAGACCATTGGTTAAGTTGGTGGACAAAAATGGACATGGATGGGTATGTTTCAAAAGATTTTTTAAGGGGGCATTTTGGTAATTTAGTGAAGTAAATGAATTAAAAACAAAATTTAAATGCCAAATATGTCCATCTTCTTCATTAGGACGAAATTATAAGGGTTATCCATAGATAGGGTTTTTTTCAAGCTTCCAAGCTCCATAGTAAGTGATTCCAAGCCTCGTTTGTAATGTTCTTTACGTTTTTGGAATCCCAATAACTTGATTTAACTTATTCTAGCAATAATTTAACCTAGGGTTCATATTTGGAAAAATACCCTTAGGTGAAATGTGTTTATTTTGATATTTTATAATAGAATATGAAGGCTGAAATTATGTTAAACAACTTTTGCTAAGCAATTTTACGTGAAAACGAGTAAAACGACATTATCGATAAAGATACCTAATGTTCATAAGTACATGTTAGAGTGAGAATTTGATGTTGCTATAGAATGGAAAAATGTTTAGCATATTATAAAACATAAGAATAAGGGATGAAGTTTAATTTTCGAGCCTAGGGGCAAAATTGTAAATATGCAAAAGTTTAGGGGCAAAATTGTAATTTTTCAAAGTTTGAGTTAGGAACTGCTTTGAGTCATTAATTAAATAAGTGAAATGTGATGTTTTAGACCCCAAAAATGAGATTTGGACCTCGAACTGGAGGAAAATCAAAAAATCGAGAAAGTTGGTAAAATGGTCGTTTCGGCATTCGAGGTAAGCTCGTGTGTTAATAATAATGCAATACCATGCTTGAATTGTAATTTTCTATTGATATAGCATAAATTGTATGATTTAATATGTTTAGGAGAAGTTGATGGATGGTATGTATGGTATGGAAAATGTGATGTTTATTGTGTCATGTGAAATTGAATGGCAAATTAATGTTACACGAATTGAATGTTAAATTATTATTACATGGGTTGTATGAGTTGCTACACGGTTGTACCTGACGAGATTTCGACAAGAAAGTTTATATGTAAATAATGCAATTATTTTACTTTTACAATAATTATTTTGCTAGATATCATGGAAATCATTGGGTAATAACTAAAATATGAAAATGAATGGAATGAGAAATTCTCGATTGAACCTTATGTAGCTAGGTCACACAAGTGATAAGGGACCTTCACCGTGTGCACAAGCAAGCTACTAGATGGCAAAATTTGATATGTAGCTAGGCCACATGGATGATAAGGGACGTTCACCATGTGTGCGAGAAAGCTACGGGATAATAATTTCATATGTAACTAGGTCACATGTGTAATATTGTGTGTATACCATGTGTACAAGAAAGTTACGGGTTATGAGTAGCTAGGTCACATGAGTGGTTCCTAGTGTTGGACACCATGTAGACAAGAAAGCTATGAGATGGAATGGTTAGGTCACATGGGTGATAAGGGACCTTCACCATGTGTACAAGAAAGCCAAATTATGTGTAGGTGGAGTTATGTGCTGAGACCACCGAGTATCAGTAAGCGCCAGAAGCGGTTCAACGAGATAATTTACTAATGATGATTGGTGCGATCATGTTATAAATAAGTGCAAGTGTGAATGTGACCAATTGAGAAATGTGGAAAATGTACATATGAACAATATGTTCGATATGTAATCGGAAATTGGAAAGGTTGGTATAAGCAAGTGATGAAAACAACTAAAGTGAAAGAGAGAGCCAAAATTTACAATAAAACTGTTTGAATTGCAGTAGTGACATGAGTTTGAAAAATCACTAAAAATAGTATAGATTGAATTATAAGTTGGATGAGATATTTATTTAAATCTTATCCAGTCTATTTTCATATAAAAGAAACATAGAAAACAAATGATTCATATATTTTGAGATATTTGAATTTCGTGAGACTGGTTCAGAATGATTACGTGGTCACCTGTTCTTCCTTGGAAAAATCATTACAAATTGTAAAAAAATAATTATGGGATGTAATTTATATTAATGAAATCCTTAATGAGTCTATTTTCAAATGAACTAAATAAGAAGGTCATATGAACTCTGTACGAGGAGAAAATTGATTTGTAGTGAAGAGAGGTCAGAATAGTTGAACTGTAAAATAGGAGAATCTTTAATGAATAAACTGTATTTATTGGCCAAACCAAAAATTATGGAAATTTTATGGTAAGAATATATGTGAGTCTAGTTTCATGTATAATTAACAGATCTTAATTTGGAGTTCTGTAGCTCAAGATATAAATAATTTAATGACTATAACTCAAGAAAATAGCTTAACTGGAATTTGAATAAATAGGAAGAATATGAAAATAGCATGTTATCACATTGCTTACTAGTTTCATGCGAGCTTACTAAGCATAAAGCTTACTCCCTCCTTTCCATTTCTTTTAGTTTTTTCAGGTTGGCTCAGGGTTAGAGATCGTTAGAGGTAGTATCACTCTATCGGACCATTATCCTTGGAGTTTTGGCATGTGTATGTTAAATGTTTTCAAGTGAGTGGCATGTATAGGGACTTAGTTTTTTTTTTTTTTTAATGATGGATGTTGTTGTGATTAGCCAAATGTATTGGCTTATATTGATTTGTTGATTATAGCCATGAGATGTGGCTTATAATGATTTTGGTTTGTAAGCCTATTTGCCCATGGTATGTGTTAATGTCTTGTTATGTGGTATAAGTGATTAAATAGATGACAAGGTCAAATGCATGTGTTTGAAAAGTTTTAATTTTGGCGAAATTTGGTAACCTGATTTGTATGATTGTGAATGTTTAAGATTTGTGAATGTTGAAGTACGGTAACGCCTCGAACCCTATTCTAGAGTTGGACATGGGTGAGGGGTGTTACAAACAAGGGTAGGAATAAAAGAAATTTTGGGTCATCAAGATCTGTTGGAAATTTTCAGAAGAGGCCTAGGCTCAATGGGTCAAGTCGAGTTGCGAGGTCTGTTGTTGTTAGTCGGCCATAGTAGTGTGCTACGTGTGGGAAGTTTCATTTAGGGGAGAGTTGGGAAAAAAGTAATGGATGTTACTGGTGTGTATTAGTGGATCATCGGGTAAGGGACTGTCCGCTGGAGCCAAACAAAACGTGGCCAGTAGGTCAAAATTATGTTCAGCCCGATAGAGGTGGTCAGCAGTCACAGAGAGGTCGGGATCTGACCGAAGGAGGAAATGGTTTTGGTCGGGGGTGTGAAGCACCGGGCAGAGGTGCTGGAAACATAGATATAAGACGGCCGGGGTTGGTTTATACAGCCAGACACCGAGAGGAGGGCGATGCAGTGGACATCATAACCGGTACGTTCTTTATTTTCGATTTGCCTTTTACTGCACTGATTAATATTGGATCAACACATTCCTATGCTGCTAGTACAGTGTCTGGAACTCTGAACATAGATTTTGAGAGGGAGATGACTGTACTTAGCCCTTTAGGACAATTTGTAGTGGTGAACAAACTCTCTAAGAGTGTTCCTTTAGAAGTGCAAGGGATGGTTTTCCCTGCTGATTTGATGGAACTGCCGTTCGACGAGTTCGATTTGATCTTAGGAATGAACAGGTTAGTGAAGTATCGAGCAAACTTGGATTGTGCTGCTAAGCGCATGATGTTAAGGACTACTGAGGATAATAAGGTGTTAGTGATAGGGGAAATGAGGAACTACTTGTCTAATATAGTGTCTACTTCAAAGGCTGAGAGAATGGTGAGAAAGGGATGCGAGGCTTTCTTAACGGTTGTCAGTGCTCTGAAGGCGAAGGAGTTGACTGTAAAAGATGTTAGAACAGTGAAGGAATTCTTCGATGTTTTTCCAGAAGAGCTTTTAGGATTACCTCCGGATCGCAAGGTGGAGTTGGTAAAGATCTTCTTCATGGAATAGCATCAGTCTCTACTGCCCCATATAAAATGGCGCCAAAAGAGTTGGTGGAACTTAAAGCGTAGATTTAGGAACTATTGGATCGGGGATTTATTCGACCCAGTGTGTCTCCGTGGGAGTGCCGGTGTTGTTCGTTAAGAAGAAGGATGGGTCGATACGGATGTGCATTGATTATAGGCAACTAAATAAGTTGACAATTAAGAACAAGTACCGTTGCCTAGGATAGACGATTTGTTCGATTAGTTGCGAGGTGCTTCGGTCTTTCAAAGATAGACTAAAGGTCCGGATATCACCAGCTTAAGGTCAAGGAGGCAGATATTCATAAGATAGCTTTTCAAACTTGTTATGGTCACTACGAGTTCTAGGTGATGCCATTTGGGTTGACAAATGCACCAGCTGCGTTTATGGACATGATGAACCGGGTATTCCAACCCTATCTAGACCGGTTTGTCATGGTGTTCATAGACGATATTTTAGCCTATTCAAGTTTGAAAGAGGAACATGATTCGCATCTTTGGGTGGTTCTGCGGATTCTGAGAGAAAAACAGTTGTATGCCAAATTCAGTAAGTGTGAATTTTGGTTAGGGAAGTTACCTTTCGGGGGCATGTTGTGTCTGCTAAGGGAATTAGGGTTGATCCCTGAAAAATCAAAGCTGTGTTGGACTGGAAACCGCCTTAGTCTATGGCAGAAATTCAGAGCTTCCTTGGTTTGGCTGGATATTACAAAAGTTTTGTTGAGGGATTCTCGTTAATAGCTGCACCGTTAACCAAGTTGTTACGAAAAGTGGTACAGTTTGTCTGGACAAATAAGCAACAGAAAAGTTTTGAGAAGTTGAGGATCTTGACTGAGGCTCGGTGTTGATTCAGCCTGAGGCTAGAAATGAGTTTGTCGCCTACTGTGATGCGTCGCACACGGGGTTAGGATGTGTGTTGATGCAAGAGGGAAGGTGGTAGCATATGCGTCTCGGCAATTGAGACCGCATGTGGTGAATTATCTCATGCATGATATGGAGTTAGTGGTAGTGGTGTTCACTCTAAAGATCTGGAGACATTACCTATATGGAGAAAAGTCCATTATCTACACAGACCACAAGAGCCTAAAATATCTCCTTACCCAGAAGGAGTTGAATCTAAGGCAACGGAGGTGGATTGAATTGTTGAAGGATTACGATTGTTCAATCGAGTACCACCTGGGTAAAGCTAACGTGGTGGCAGATGTGTTGAGCCGTAAGGTAATATCAGACTTGAGGGCAATGTTTTCTCACCTCAGCTTATATGATGATGGAAGTTTGCTAGCTAAATTGCAAGTGAAGCCTTTATGGGTTAGTCAGATAAAAGAGAAGTAATTATTAGATGAGTCGCTAAGTCCTAAATTTCAACGAGTGGCAGGTGGTGAGATAGCAGATTTTAGTGTGAACTATGATGGGGTATTGTGCTATCGGGAAAGCCTTGTATGCCGAAGGATTCAGAATTGAGGTAAAAGATTCTATAGGAAGCGCATAGTAGCCCATACGCTATGCATCCTGGTGGGAGCAAGATGTATCAGGATCTGCGAGAACAGTTTTGGTGGCCAAGTCTGATGCAGGAAGTCACTGAGTTTGTGAGTAAGTGTTTAACGTGTTAGCAGGTGAAGGCGGAACACCAATTGCCTTCGAGGTTACTATAGCCAGTGAGGATTCCACTTTGGAAGTAGGAGAAGATAACGATGGATTTTGTTAGTGGGCTACCCCTTACGCCTATGAAGAAAGATTCAGTGTGGGTAATAGTGGATCAGTTGATGAAGTCCGCTCACTTCATACCAGTTTGGGTTGATTATCGATTGCAGAGGTTAGCCAAGTTGTATGTAGCGGAGATTGTAAGGTTGCATGGGGTGCTTGTGTCTATTATATCAGATAGAGATCCCATGTTTACGTCACGATTTTGGAAGGTGTTGCATCAAGCCTTGGGTACAAGACTGGATTTCAGTACAGCGTTTCATCCACAGACTGATGGTCAGTCTGAGAGGGTAATTCAGATCTTGGAAGACATGTTGAAAGGCTGTGTTATCGATTTTTAGGGTACTTGGGAGGATTTTCTACCATTGGCAGAATTTGCATATAACAACATTTACCAATCCAGCATTCAGATGGCACCTTATGAAGCATTGTATGGCCAGAAGTGTCGCACTCCTACTTGCTGGATAGAGTTGGGTGAGCGATATTTGTTGGGTCTAGAATTGGTTTCAAAAATAGAGGAAAAGGTTAAGTTAATTCAGACTTGGTTCAAGGAAGCTTTTGACAGGCAGAAATCTTATGTGGATCTAAAGCGTAAGGATATAGAATTCTCTATAGGTGATCAGGTTTTCCTTCACCGTGGAAGAAAGTTTTAAGATTTGGACGGAAGGGCAAGTTGAGCCCCAAGTTCATCGGGTCTTATAGTGTGTTGAAGCGTGTGGGACCAGTGGCATATAAGCTCGAGTTACCTCTGGAACTGAGACAGATACATGATGTATTTCATGTCTCGATGTTAAGGCGCTATCATTCGGATCCATCTCACATAGTGCCGGTAGAAGAAATCGAAGTAAGACCTAATTTATCTTTCGAAGAGGAACCAGTTAAGATTCTAGACCGAGACGTTAATGTATTGCGAGAGAAAGACGATTCCGTTGGTTAAAGTATTATGGCAGAATCATGGTTCAGAGGAAGCCACATGGGAGCCAGAGGATGTGATGCGACAGCAACACCCTCACCTCTTTTGATAAGGTAAATTTTGAGGTCAAAATTTCTTTAAGGGGGGTAGAGCTGTAACATCCTGGTATTAGGGGCTCTACATTTAATTTTTTCTATGTGTTTACCATGCTCTGTTTGTTAATTTGGTACGTTTTAGGGTCTCGGGAAGGCTCGGGGTTAAGCTTGAGCCTTGGTAAAAATTTTTGTTTTAGGCAATTTAGGGGAAAGCTAGTTGAGGCAGGCCTTAAGGGTAACTACTGGTGTTTGTTGACACGAGAAAAGGAGTGGTAAAGTGGCAAGGAGGCACCACTTAGAATGCAGGGAAGTGGCGTCACAAGGGAGTAGCAGCAGAGAAGAGGTTCGAATCCCACAAGCCTCACTTTGGAGCTTTATTTTTGGTACCTGTATGGGGAGAAGGTGGTTTCGGCAAAGACTTTCCAAAGATGATGGTTGAATGAGTCAACATATTTGAATGAGTGGCCATGAGGTATTGGTGATATTTGAATGGGTCTAACCAATTCAAATGGTTGTTGAAGAGTGATGTAAGAAGAGAATCAAGAGATTTCAAGTTGGTGGATTTGATGGCCGGTTGTGGGGAGCTTGAAGGGGGAGAGATTTCAGTTTAGTACTAGTTGGATGGTGTGCCAAAATTCTTAGGGCTTGTGGCACTTGGCTCTTCTCTTTTGTTTTGTTCAATCGGTCATAGGGGTGTGATATAGTGCCGATTGGTGCAAGTGTTTTGGTAGTGAGTGTTAAGTCGAACTCATTCCTTTGTTATTATCAAAGAGAACCGTAGCTCTCTCTTCTATTTTCCTCTACTTTTTCCTCCCATTTCATGTGTTAGCCAAAACTCATTGAAGCTCCCTTCCCAAATATTTTCTTCTTCTTTGTTCTTCTTTAACAACTTCGGCCGAATCACCTCTACCATCCACCATTCACATTTTGATTCATTTTCCTTGCTACCTTCCTCACAAGCCAAAATCCCCTGAAGTCACCTCTCTTACCGAATCTTTTTCACCTTCTTTTATCTTCTCTTAAACACCATAGCCTAACCTTGGTTTACACTCCTGCATTTTCTTTTCGTTTCTTTTCCCTAATCATTTTCTTTTGCTAAGCCGAATTCTCTTCTACTCCCTAACTCCTCTCTTTTCTCTATTTTTGGTTTCTGTTTGGGGGAAAGGTTGAATCTATTGAAGTGCAAGCACCCTTCTCAATCAGCATTTCCTTGTCACTTTGGGACCCATTCGGTTTCACAAGCCAACCTGCAAGTGTTCGCTTTTGTTGATCAAGGTAAGATATTCTCATCATCTCCTTTACTCCTATTCTTCAAACCGATCACTCTTTCTTCCATAACGCGTTCTTTTATTCTTCATGGCTAGTGGCCGAATACCAGGAAGAGAAGTGCTAAGACTTCTTAAGTTGCCGAAAGTTCTTTCCAAGCAGTCTTGCTTATTCGCGTTGGTACAAAGGTAAGGAGTTACCCTGGGTCCTATACATTTCGTTATTCATTGTTGATTCGCCACCTTAATCTGATATCATTGTTAAATTACCGTTGTTTCTGTTATGGTATGGTATTGATCAAGTTTTTCCATAGACGAAAGTGTCGGTTAATATAAGGAAGGGAGCGAACTCATAGTTGCGGCTCCTAAGTTTAAAGGATGGGTGCTTGCTATCGTTCGGGACTTTTCATTGGTCGTGGTATAGAATGACGTCCGCTGGGATAGTCAAATAGCTGCCGTCCCTACTAGTGAAAGCGTCGACATAGAAAGCCTAGTGTTACGTGTTATCAGTTGAGTATTACTCACACGTCTTTTTACTATTTATGCTATTAATTGTGATGGATGGAGGCCAAAAAGACTAATTTGACAGTCGAGATACTCTAGTGGGTAAGGTTGTAGACACCGGTAAGTTCCGCTATGATGATATTTGATGAGATGCATGTATGAAATAAAATCTTGTTATTCATTGATATCATGTGTATCCATTTTTAGTATGATGTAATGAGCATGGGCTTGGGATTGACTGGAAGGAGAAAAGTTAATCGACTGACTTTGTCACTAGTGGTCTAAGTCACGGTGGTTAAAACCACGAATGCTTAATTTAGTGACTTGTCTCGGTGGTCAAGGACCACAGTGGGTTGGCCCCACGTATACATAAACTAATCAGAGATCGTCACGGTGGTCTAAGACCGCAGTGGGTTGGCCCCACTAATATATATATATATATTTTAGTGACTTTTTCACGAGTGACTATTGTCACGAGTGGTCTGGAACCACGGTGGTCAAGTACCATAGTGGCATAATGCCATGGGTGTTCAAATGGGGAGTTGGACTGGGTTGGGCTGCATAGCATACATAAGACATATGCCATATTGAGTGGGCTAAGGCCCCGTTTTCATTATACGGGGACTTACACCGAGTCTCTTGACTCACCCCTCTCAAATTTCGCAGTAATCAAGAGATCACGAGTTTTAGAGCCGAAGTAGACTTGAGGTGGCCATGCATTACTATTGCTTTCATAAACTTCCTATTTAAATTTGAATTTGTTTTAATTTGGGATTTTATTTTGTAATAAGGCCGCTTTAACTTTATTTTGGGGATTTGATTTAATGTTGTTTTTTTCTTTATAAGTTATACACTGTCAAAAATGAGGTTTTCTTAAAACATAAATAACGGGTTCCAAAAAGATTAACCAATGGACCACAAGCAACAGAGAATTAACTGGAAATTTTCCTAAATACTACAAATATTCTTTTCAAAAGATCACATTTCTCAATATTGTTTTCAATGGTCACTTTACAGAATTTTTCTAAGTTAGTTTTGAAAAATAAACACGTTTTCTTGCACCTAGTTAACTTAATAAAACGATGGTAAGATAGGAATAATGTAACTGAATTTTAAATAGCCTTTAGCTCGGATTTTCCAAGCAAAATGGTTTTCTCAAATTTCGATATTAACAGCAGTCGAACCCTTCCCGCTCCTCTCCATATTAGATTTAATCCATTTCAGAGTTCTTTTCCTTAAGCGACTTTGGATTGCTCCTCCATTTTTTCCATTGAGTTCTTTTCCCCTCGACTTTGGATTGCAGCCATTTTTTCCATTTACAGCAGCTATGTGATCCAATAGTCTTGGTGAAATGTTCTTAACTTTTGTTGTTTTATTTATTTTTATTTCATTGTATTAATTGTTTTTAAGATTATATTTTTATATATTGCATTTAAATGGCACCTAAAAAAGTTCGCAGCACTACACAACCAGGTGAATTAAGGGAATTCGAATCCACCCAATTCTAGAGCCAAGAATTTGAAAAATACTCTTCGAAACTCCAAGGCAAGACTTTCATTCAAGAACGCGTGTTCAACTCATCGTTCGACTTGAATGATGAAATTTGGGATTTGATTTGGGTGATCCATTGGATTGAATTTTGTCTCAGATTGAAAGATTAGGGATTGACTTGACGGTGTACAAGTTTTATGCATTGCCAAAAGAGAGAGAAAAGAATAAATCCAACACAAAGTGCACACTCATGTGACCATCCGGGGAAAAGAGGTCCTATGTACTCCTCGAGAGATTTGCAACTTTTACAATGCGCCATACTATGTCTCTGATGCTTTACATGTCTTAGATATTGATTATTTGAGAGATATAAATAAGGACCAAATTATTTCTTAATTAACCAAAGGGAGACGTGTTTGGAAATGCCAATCGAGCACCAACATTCCATTATCATTCAATCAAGCAATCATGTTCTCAATTGCAAAAATGTGGATTCAGTTTATCTACACACGATCTCACTGGCTTTAAATATGTATAATGTTAATGCATTTCAAGCTATTCTAGTTTATTATATCTTGCAAAGTTGATAGCTGTGCATTACCAAGTGGATTTACAAAGCGATGTTTACCTACATTAGTGGCAAGAAGGTCGATATATTTTTCCGCACCTATTGGCTGCCCTGTGTAAAAGAGCCAAATTCCTAGTGTCCATAATAGAGCAATTCATTAAGCTGACGAAGATGCAATTCATTAAGCTGACGAAGATCATTCTCGGGAACTCCATCTACACTTAATATGTTAAGCTCAATAAAAAGCACATCCACAATTGGGACATAACTAGGAAGCAAAAGATGGATGCTCCACCATCAATAAAGCAAAAGAGCAAAGAGAAAAACCAAACAAGCCAAGGGCCCGGTGACATGACTGACATATAGTGAGTCATCCAGTGGATGCAATCAATGACACCTTTGGACATTGACTACGCTCAAAGGTTCGAATCCCAGTGCTTGAGTCGCCATCAAACCGATACTCGCCCATGAAATTTTTCGGGCAAGCCAACGACGAGGAGTGTGATGAGGATGAAGGTGAATACAAGGATGAAGAAGAACCATCCATCGAAGGAGTCAAAATTTGTACTCCAAGCTGTAACAATCCAACTAATTCTGCGAGTGGGAGGGCCGCCAATCCAGACACAAGTCAAGGGAAGGACCCAATGATCGAGGAGAATAGGCCACAATCAAATTCTGATGAAAAACTTTTGAACTATTGGAACAACTGAAATGTGCAAGTATACACAATCGCAACAAGTAATAAAGTGACAAGTAATAAAGTGACAAGTAAATGTCGAGTCATCATACCCATAGGGACTATGAAAAGAATTATTTATGAATGCAATTTAAAACAGTTTGGTGAAAAAATATTTTGATTTGAAGAGGTGATTGAAAACTAAGATTTTTAACTAAATAAAATAAATAAAAATAAAATAAAATAAAAGTTCCAATGCATGATTTCAAAAGATGATTTTAACCCTCAGCTACCGTAGATGATTAAACATGCACTGATTAAGTATGGTGTCAATTAATTACAATTTCAATCCGTTTAAATAATTAATTCATTAGTTATCTTATAATTTTAGTGCAAGAATAACTTAGTCATGGTTTTACTTAATCAAACATCTTGCTAAGGCCTATAACAACATAAACACAATTTTAATAAATTAAGTAGACGTAATGCAATCAACCTAACAAAAATTAAATTTTTTTCATATTAAATAAATTAAACATATCAACATCACAAATATTCATAGACATGTTCATCATAACAACAACAAAATTAAAAGGATAAGGAACAAGAATCAAATCTATGGCTTGACTTGTTTGCTCCACTCTTCCTTCTCCGCTTGTTCTTGTCGAATCAAGGCTTCTACAAAAACTTGAATGCTCCTCCAAATGGTGGTTTATTTACTCTTTTTCAAGAGGTGAAATCAGCAAAGGAATAGGGGAAGAAAATGAAGAAAAATGAGAGAGAAGTAAAGAGATGAGAAGAGTTGAGATGTGTTTGAAGTGAGCAGAAAAGAGGGTATTTATAGGTTGATATAGCTGCTAAAATTAGCAAAAATCAGCAGCCATAGAGTCCGCCCATGGCCAGCCACACATGTGGCAAGTTTGAAGAATTCAAACTTGATATTTTAAGGCAGGGGCAAATCTAAAAAGGCACAAATAGTGAGAGGTTTGAATGCAATTTGAAGGAGTCTTCAAGGGTTATTTTGCAAGTTGAATCCAAGCAAGCTTATTGGGTCAGCATGTGGGATGGTTTTGGGCAGCCTAGTGCTCGGTTGGATCAGTTTTCTCGATTCAGCTCAACTGAACCACTTTTCATAATTAATTAATAATAATTTATTTAACCCAAATTAATTTGTATTAAAATTAAAATTAATTGTATTATGAATTAATACACATAATTTTGATCGTATTAGGCTGAAAAATTAATGTGCCTTGATGCTTCAAAATTACTTCTCGGTTTTGTGCTTCTAGTAGTATCCTGTCGAGCCGTTTTTCACCTTTTGTGCGAATATGTTGAAAATGATCAAAATTAATCAAAATTTATTATAAAATTAAATAAAATTCAACATGTTAATAATTTAAGTACAATTTAATTATTATAAAATAATTAAATATTTTTACAATAATTTTACCGAAACTGCATGAATTTGAGTTAAAAATGGCATGAAAAGTGTATATATTTTCGTGTTTCCAACTATTTATTAGTTTAGATTATTTTTATTTGGGATTTATAATTTTAGTTTTGGGATGATTTTTATTTTTTTTAGAACTTTATTTAACTTTTGTATTAGTTTTTTGTTAGCTAATTTCCGTGTAGAAACCCCGTACAAAATAAGAAAGTATAATTAGGAGCAAAATCGGCATGAGAACCACCCGAACACATCTGAGGAACTTCAGTGCTTAAACTGGGTAGTCCCTTCTCTTATCTATTAGAAGCACATTAGGGACAGTGTGCCAAATAAAGTGTGGGGGGTAACATAGAAATTTTTCAAAATTTTATGTTTTTATTAGTGTTTTCATTATTTTTTGTTTTGTGTGTTTGTTTGTGCACGAGCTTGTAGCAATACAAGTGATTGGTTAGGAGCATGTAAATAGGATTCTGTGTTTAAATTGTAAATTTAACTCGATAGTAATCGATTTTAGGTTGTTTAACATGTAACATCTCAAACCTGACTGAGTAAGTTCGGCCCAAATTTGACGAGCTACATTAGCCATCGAAATGAATCTCTGTGAACTCCTAACCTATCCTTCAACACACCACGAATTTCAACATATAATGTTCTAAGTTAATATACAGCAGCGGAATGTCACATAATTACGCATGGAATGCAAAACATGTGAGCTTACAAAAACAAATAGAGGAAGGGTTCGCATGTTACTTAAACATGGTACTTCACCAACAAACATGAATACAAGATCATAGAAGTTATTATTGAGGTTCGCACAACAACATAGGTTCGCATAATGAAATAACACATGAGTTAGCATTATCATACAAAGCATGGGTTTGCATAATAACACGGGTTTGCAAAATAACAATAGTTCGCATCTAAACATATAACTGGGTTCGCATGCAAAATAGAATTTGCAATAAAGGACATTCATACAAGGGTTCGCATAATTTATAAGGTTCACTAAATAGCAAGGTTGTCGTTTCTAGGGGTTCGCATGCCTGTTGGGGCTTGCAAACATAAAGAGATTGTAGAAGATAGTACTACGCTATAAAACTAGCTCGCATATGGTATTAAGACATGCTTTAGAAAAATTAAGAGAATACAACAGGGCACACATACAAAGGAAAACATTGAAGTCATTAAACTTTGTTCATGCCGAGAAAGAGAAATTAACAACAAAGATTAACTTCAAGGTTCATAATATAAAAATAACTTAAACTTAAGGAAATTGTTTCAATACCAGTAGCAAAATTATGAAACTAAACCCATATAAATAAAACCCCATCGCCTTTTTCCCAAGTTTATTGATATTTGTTAAGGGATTTGGCCTCGCCCAAGTTATCTAACTCGCCACTGCCATCCGCGACCTACTGACTTGCGAAGTAAGAGAGGAGTGGGTAAGCTCATTGAGAATACAGTGAATATACAAAAAAAAAATTAGAATGTGCTTAAAATACGGAGTTAAAAACATGAAGCAACTTAGTATGAAAATCGTTTTGTGATCTAGGCTCGCCATGAAGGTGTGAGACCCAATTCGTAGAACCTACTTATTAGAAAAAATAAGATTGTACAAATAGTTTTGCATGTGCTTGTTGAAAATCATACTTAAAACTTGGCTTGTTCTTGCTCATATGTAGATCTTGTGTAGCATGAAACATGCTATTATTGATAAATCGTAAAAGTAACATATTTTAGGCCCACATTTAGTATGCTTTTTGATGATTTAGCCCTTGATTTATGTAAAAAGGTGCTCTTAATCCTTTCTTTTCATGATTTTACTTAGGAAAGCTCTTGAGGACGAAAAGAACAAGAAACAGGCTTAAAACGAGCCAATTTGGGCCAAAAAGAAAATCAACACGGCCTGGACTTCAAGCCACATGGCCTTGCATTGACAATTAAATAAGACATGGCCATGCCACAATTTACACGACTGTGCCCTAATCGGTAGAATTAAGACACGGCCTGAAGACGATTTGAACGGGCGTGTACCATGGCTGTGTCCTTACCTCAAAAAGAGCAATTCTACTCGGAATAGGATACTTTGAGTCAAAGAAACACATTCCAAAGCCTATTCAAACACCGAGTAGGAATTATACTTGAATTAGGATACTTAGGGGCCAAGTAAGGCATTTCAAAGTCTATATAAACACCTAAGGGTGCAACTTAAGAGGGAGTTCGACAGAAGCCTTCTGCCAGGGCTTTTGTTATGTGGTGAGGTTGTAACATCCTGAAAAGGGCCTATGCATTTTTGGCTTAATTGTACGAAATGACATGTTTGATGTGTTATGAATAAATTTTGAATATTTTTGGAAACTTGGGAATGTATGGAAATGTTACGTTAAAAATAGGAAAGTTAACATTTTGGAAACCTAAGTAAAATAGGAAAGTGACCATTTTGGAAACCTAAGTAAAATAGGAAAGTGACCATTTTGGAAACCTAAGTTTAAAGAGCCAAACGAAAATTTTTGGAAACTTAGAAATGACCTAGAAATGTCGAGTTTTAAAGTTTAAAAGAGGAAATTAAGGCAAGGTGGCCTTAAGAGAAAAAGTATGTGAAATTTGACACACAAACGGGCTTGGAAAAGTGGCCTGAAGATGCCACTTAGGGCATCTGGAAATGGCACCACATGCAAGTGTAATTGGGCCAGGGATCGAGTCATTTAGGAAACAAATAAAAGAAATTTTATTTTGCTACAAGAGTAGAGAGGTGGATGACATGTGGGCTCTAAAAGGAGGAGTCTTATTTCCTTTAGAATTTGGCTAATTAGGAGATAATTGTTGGATTAAATCTTTTGATAAAAGTGATAATTATCACATAGGAAGAGTGGTGGCCAAGTAGGGGACTCCAGCCTAGGAATTTTGGCAATAGAGGGAAAATAAGGGCCATTCTTCATTCATTCTTTTCTCTTCAAGGAAACCTCTGCCGAAATTCTCTAGCAAATAGCACCATTCTTTTCTTCTCTCCTTAGTCGAATTCTCTCTGCCATAATTCTCTTCTTTTCTTTTCTTCTTCTATTACAAACACAATAAAAAAATTGAAAGTAAGCAAAGCCCTAGCCGATTCCTTTATTGTTACAAAAGTCGAAACCTTGTGTTACACATAAGGGCCATAGCCGAATACTACTAAGGGATTCAAGCAAGAGTTCCATCAAATTCTTCAGTAAGGGTAAGATTAGGTTCGATTCTCATTCTATTTCTTTTAAGTCTGTCAAAATTAAGATCCTAATATCCTCTATATATTGTTGCCAAAACCTTGAAGAGATCTTTCGGGAATTACTAAGTGTCGACTACAAGGAAGGAGAAGTTCTTTTCCCGAAGGTACACCATAGGCCACGTATTCCCTAGTTATTCGGTGAAATTCAGGATTTAAAATCCACAAGGTAAGCACCTAAAAGCATTCAGCCAAGGCTTGTGTGAATACTTAGATCTGTTCTTTAATTATTAAAAAGCCGAAAACTAACCTATGTTGAGATTTAGGGTTGGCGAATACAAGTGAAGAAAACAAAGTTTTGGGATTTGAGTGTTAAGCAAATAGGCATTAAGGTAAGTTTAGGGCACCAAATCCAACTAGGATTTGGTTTTGTGGCTGAATGAGTTTCTCATTAAACCTTTAATGTTGGTAGAATATAGGAAGCAAGATCTAGAACAAGAGATCGAGATTCTTCAAGATTTCAATGAATTTGCTAAGTGAATCGGTGTTGTACCCACACTAATCTTAATAGATTTATGGCTTAAATTTGATATATATGTTAATATGAAAGTGTAAGAATGTGGCTAAAGTACCATGTTATGGTACAATGTACTGTGTACATTTTCCTACTCTACTAGGATTACGAAATATGTTATACTTAACATGTGAAAAGTGACATGAATGTGAAATTAAGTATGATATGCATGATATGAATAATATGGGGCATTCGGGTTATTTGAGAAAATGTGGGAAGTGAATGTGATGACTTGGTCTCACTAAGTGAATGTGGTAAGTGAATGTGGTTACATTATTCGAATGTGGTGTCTCATGACACAATTATCTGTGGCTATGCCATGAATTTTATATGGGCGATGAGCACGCCGACCGCAATGACGCCTTCGATGGTGTGTAGCGGATGGAGGGTTGACTTAGTAGTCCCCACGATGTGCAGGTTGGTACGGGTGGAGTGTAGCGGATGGCATATAGGTTTGGGTTCGGGTTTGCATAATTATCTTGAATTATTATTTGAACATGATGTGTATGGTATGCCTAATTCTATTATATTTTGGTGTTGGTTACACATTGAGTCTATCGACTCACCTCGTTGTGGCACATGTTTCTGTGATGAAGCAAGTGATGGATCGGGACGGTAGAACTTGTGGTGGCCATGCTCAGCTTGAAGAATTATTTAATATGGACATTTTATTTTATTTAAGTACTGTATAATTTTATTTTGGGTTTTGTTTTATGTAATAAGGCCATAGTGATGATTTTATTTTTGTTTTAATTACTAAGTTACGATTTTAGGGTATTTAAATAACAAGTCCATTTAATTTAAAATAAGCTTAAATATTTTGTCACCTGAAATAAATGGGTTTTCGATATAAAAATAAACTTGTTTTCAACTCGAGCACAACCCACAAACAAACTGTCTTCAAAACACACAGTTTTCAAAGTAACAAAAGAATTTTTGAACCGGGTTACATCGAGGAACATACCAGATCCGGTCCAGGCTCGTGGGCTGGGTGTGGGGTGTTTCAGTTTGGTATCAGAGCCCAATTTTAAACTCTCGACCTGTGGCCTAAGGCCCAAAACGTTTTCAAAACGAGCCCAAATGAGTTTTATGGAAGTATTTCTGAAAATGGGCAGGTTTGAGGGCATAGCCCCTGAGTCTCCGACCTGCAGTCCACTAGGTAAGTACCCCTAACTATCTGTGTGATTATGTGAATTATAGAAGGGTAGAAAAGGAATGGAACGTAGAATAGCATGATAGGAACTTGAACCCTAGGACTAGTATACCCCAACCAATACATAAGACTTAAATATCTAATTAAACAAACCTATGGCTAAGTCAATCGAGTTAGGTGTGGCAACCATGGTACGCGTGTTCAGGATTGGATCCGAAGAGCTTGGTATTTAAGCGCCCTAGTGACTCACCTCCTCTTGCAGAATCCTACCAGTGCGTAGCTTTGGCTCACCCTAACCTGAGAGGACTTAGTGGGTGTGGCAACCTCAGACGCATGCCTAGGAATGGTTTCATGGGAGCTTGGTACTTAGCAATCAGTGTGACTCACCTCCACTCAAATCCTACAGTGCGTAGCTTTGGTTCACTACGACCAAGAAGACTAGGTCATAGGCTAAACCTAATAACTAAAACCCGAAAGGGAACTAGCCATTTTTTTTTAATAAGAACCCTAATTTTAAAACTCTTAAAATCATTTCTCTTTAATTCATGGAAACTATCTTTTCTACACAATTTTTCAAAAAATTTTTGATTTATAAAATTACAAAAATACCCTTAGTGGTAAAATTACAAAAATGCCCTTGGTTTATAAAATGTCCAACAACTCAACAGTTTTGCCAAAATTTCATTATTTCATAAATGTTCAAAAACCCTAATTTGCAAACTGTCAAAAAAATACCTTGATTTTTGGAAAATTACAAAATTGCCCCTAACTTACCAAAATTACCAAAATGACCCTGATTTCCAAAATTTTTGCAACTTCATCGTTTTGGAAAATAAATCTCTCAAAAAGAACCCTTAAAGTTTTGCAACTTATAAAATATCCCCGATTAATTAAAATTTTACAATTTTCCCTGGTTTGTGGAAAAATTACCAAAATACCCCCAAGGTCTAAAAATTTCTAAAATACCCTCAGAATTTTAAAATTTTCCAAAATACCCTAAGAATTTAAAAATACCAAAATACTTTGTGACAAAATCATCAAGGAACCTTATTTTGACAAATTACGAAAATACCCCTGTAGGACAAATTACGAAAAACCCCTGGGTAGTGGAAAAACAACAACAAATAAAAACTACAACGTTTCTCTGAATGAACTAAGGTTTATAATTGTTTGATGGATGTATGAATGAATGAAAAGACTGTGTGCATGTATGAATACGAAAGAACCACTCCTAAAGTCCCTTTCATAAAATTTCTTTGCGGGTAATCAAGTGAAACAAAAGTACTAATTCATAAAAACTTCTTAATAAGATCTCGACATTAGAGATGAGTTCTAGAGGACGCGGTCGTCAAGGACGCGGAAGAGGAAGAACTGTGTCAGAACCCGTTAGATCGGGTCAAGGGTCTGACAATGAGTTACCACCGCCACCACTACCCCCAGCTGTTAATGTCGAGCAACAAGCTTAGACAGGGGATGATGCTGTGTCGCAGGCTATGCTACGAGTTTTGGAAATGGTGGTGGCGCGGGTGGAAATACGGGAGCTTAGAAATCAGATGCGAGTGACTCAAGCCAACGGAGTGAGGTGTTTCGTGGAGTATCGGTGTGGCACCCAAGACAAATTGAATCTTGGTTGGAAGTAACCGAGCGCATTATGGATGAGCTCGATCTGACCCCGGAGGAGAAGTTGAAAGGAATGGTGGCACTACTACGCAATGAAGCGTATCAATGGTGGTTAACAGTGAGGGATGGAGCCACCGCTGAGGATCTGACCTGGGAGTATGCTAAGGAGGCATATCAAAAAAAGTATGTTGGCACACGTTATATTGATGAGCAGAGGAAAGCTTTTCTAGGACTAGTTCAAGGGAACAAGTCGGAGCGAGATATGAGGTTGAATTTACGAGGTTAAGTCGATATGCTTGAGGAGTAGTCACAATCGAACATGAACGCGTGGTCATTTTGAGGACGGATTAAGGGATGACCTAAGGTTATTGATAGCTCCATCATCGAGCGGGAGTTTTCGCGTTGGTTGAAAAGGCTAAGGTAGTTGAGGAATCAAGGACTCAACTAAGCAGAACTCTAACAGGAATAGACCCAAGAAGGGTTATGGATCATCGGGAAATGTGCGAAAAAGGCCCAGAACTGATGGACCGAAGGGTCAACAAGTTGGTACCAGAGGGCAGTATCGTCCTTGTGAGCATTGTGGGAAGAAGCATTTAGGGGAGTGCTGGAAAAAGACAGGAGGATGTTTTAAGTGTGGGTCCAAGGACCATATGCTCAAAGACTGTCCAAAGATATCAGATGAAAAGTAGCCAAAGCAACTTAGAATGTTAATCAGGCTGGCGGGGAGGATAGTGACCTCAACGAGGTTGAGGTTCAATAATGAGGTAATGGTCTTTGGCAGAGGATGTGGAACACAAGGTAGAGGAGCTACTAATACTGAGGTAAGACAGCTGGGTTTGGTTTATGCAGTTCACCGTAGGAAGGACGGAGACGCGCCGGACGTCATAATTGGTACGTTCCTCATTCATGGCAAAACCTATTATGCTTTAATTGATGTGGGCTCGACCCATTCTTATGTTGCCCGTAGTGTAGTTGAAACACTAGGCCTAGACACTGAACTTTCTGATAGGGAGATGATGGTAATAAGCCCATTAGGCCAAACTATAGTAGTGAATAAGATCTTTCGGAATGTATCCCTAGAAATTCAGGGAGTGAGCTTTCGAGCTGACTTAATGGAGTTACCCTTCGGAGAATTTGACCTCATACTTGGTATGGATTGGTTAGTAGAACACCGAGCCGTGTTGGATTGTGCGGCTAAGTGAATGGAACTAAGGACCCCTGAGGATGAGGTGGTCACTATGATAGGAGAAAGAAGGAACTACTTGTCTAATGTAGTTTTGGCGCTTAAAAGTGAAAAGATGGTTAAGTAAAGGGTGCGAGGCATTTTAGCCTTTGTAAGTGTATTGGATGGAAAGGAGAAAGGTGTCAATGGAGTTAGAACGGCAAGGGACTTTGAGGATGTGTTCCGGAGGAATTACCAGAATACCCCAGATAGGGAAGTTGAATTTGGAATAGACTTGCTATCGAGAGCGACTCTGTGTCAATCGCTCCATCTGAGAATGGTGCCAAAAGAGTTGGTTGAGCTTAAGGCTAAAATCCAAGAATTGTTGGATCGTGGGTTTATTCGACCCAGTGTGTCTCCGTAGGGAGCATCGATCCTGTTTGTGAAGAAGAAGGACGGAACTATGCTTATGTGCATAGACTATCGTCAATTGAATAAGCTGACCATCAAGAACAAGTATCCCTTGCCTAGGATTGATGACTTGTTCGATCAGCTTAAGGGAGCGGCAGTGTTCTCAAAGATCGACTTAAGGTCAGGATATCACCAGTTGAAAGTGAAGGAGGTGGATATCCATAAGACAGCTTTTAGGACAAGATACGGCCATTTTGAGTTTGTGGTAATGCCGTTGGGGTTAACAAATGCCCTAGCCGCATTCATGGATATGATGAGCCAGGTGTTTCAACCCTACTTAGATAGGTTTATCGTAGTGTTCATCGACGATATTTTGGTATACTCTAAGTCTGAAGAGGAGCATGATGAGCATCTCCGGATTGTGTTGCAAGTATTGAGGGAGAAGAAGCTTTATGCCAAATTCAACAAGTGTGAATTTTGGCTTAGGGAAGTTGCTTTCTTAGGACACGTGGTGTCTGCCGAGGGAGTAAGGGTGGATCCTAAGAAAATCGAAGCTGTGTTGGATTGGAAACCATCTAAGTCGGTGGCGGAGATTTGAAGTTCGTGGAAGGATTTTCGTCAATAGCCGCGCCATTAACAAAGTTGTTGAGAAAGGAAATACCCTTTGTATAGATGGATAAGTAACAAGAAAGTTTTGAAAAACTTAAGAAAGTATTGACTAAGCTCGGTGTTGATTCATTTTAGGCTAAAAAGGATTTTCTAGTGTACTGTGACGCTTTACATATGGGATTAGGATGTGTTCTAATGCAAGATGGAAAAGTAGTCGCTTA
This sequence comes from Gossypium rotundifolium, assembly GCA_025506655.1. Classification (NCBI taxonomy): domain Eukaryota; kingdom Viridiplantae; phylum Streptophyta; class Magnoliopsida; order Malvales; family Malvaceae; genus Gossypium; species Gossypium rotundifolium. Next base: position 81,497,923 of record CP106723.1, read on the forward strand.
CACGTCTCAACAGTTAAGGCCGCATGAGGTGAACTACCCAACCCATGACTTGGAATTGGCAGCAGTAGTCTTCGCTCTTAAGGTGTGGAGACACTACCTTTATGGCGAAAAGTCAATGATTTACACAGGCCACAAGAGTCTCAAGTACCTGTTGACTCAGAAAGAGTTAAACTTGAGGCAACGAAGGTGGGTGGAATTACTGAAAGACTATGACTGTTCGATAGAATATAACCCGCGCAAGGCGAATGTTGTAGCGGATGCCCTAAGTCAAAAGGTTGTGTCGGACCTAAGGGCAATGTTCACCCATTTAAGTTTTATAAGGATGGAAGCCTATTGGCTGAATTGCAAGTCAAGCCAACGTGGCTGAAGGAGGTGAAAGAGGGACAGTTGGTTGATAAGGATTTAAGTGTTAAGTTACAAAAAGCACAGAACGGAGAGTTAGATGACTATGAGGTTAATGATGAAGGGGTATTGTGCTACAAAGGAAAAGTCTGTATGCCGAGGGACAAGGAATTAAGACAGAGGATTCTTCGAGAAGTGCATAGTAGCCCTTATGCTATACATCCCGGAGGCATTAAGTTGTACAGAGATTTAAGAGAACAATTTTGGTGGCCTGATCTTAAACGGGAAGTTACGAAATTCATGCGAAAATGCTTGACGTGCCAGCAAGTTAAGGCTGAACACCAAGTTCCATCTGGATTGCTTCAGCCAATCCAAATTCCACAGTGGAAGTGGGAAAGAATTACCATGTACTTCGTTAGTGGGCTTTCCCTTACGCCTACTAAGAAGGACTCGGTATGGGTAATGTGGACCGGTTGACTAATTCCGCACATTTCATCCCGGTAAGAGTGGATTATTCCCTTCAGAAGTAGCCAAGTTATATGTGGCAGAAATCGTGAGACTATACGGAGTGCCGGTGTCAATTATTTCGGATAGAGACCCAAGGTTCACGTCTCGATTTTGGAGGGCACTTCATCAAGCTTTAGGCACTAAGTTGGACTTCACTACGGCTTTTCATCCACAGTCAGACGGGCAGTCTAAACGAGTAATACAAGTGTTGGAGGATATGTTGAGAGGATGTGTGATGGATTTCAGAGAAAGTTGGGAAGAGTATTTGCCTCTAGCCGAGTTTGCGTACAACAACAGCTATCAGGCAAGTATTCGAATGGCACCATATGAAGCATTGTATGGTCGAAGTGTCGTGCTCCTACTTGTTGGACCGAGTTAGGAGAACGTCGAGTTTTGGGACTAGAGATGGTGGCAGAAACTGAAGAGAAGGTTGAGATAATCCGAGCACGATTAAAGGAAGCCTCTGATAAGCAGAAGTCTTATGCCGACCTCAAGCGGAAGGAAATAGAGTTTGAAGTGGGAGACCAAGTGTTTTTGAAAGTCTCACCATGGAAGAAGGTGATGACGTTTGGTCGGAAAGGGAAGTTAATCCCAAGGTTTATAGGGCCCTATCAAGTACTAAAGTGAGTGGGACCAGTGGCATACCAGCTAGAGTTGCCACCAGAGTTACAGCAGATGCACGACGTATTCCATGTATCCATGCTACGTCACTACCGATCGGATCCCTCTCACGTGGTACCAATTGAAGAAGTGGAGCTAAGGCCAGACTTAACCTACGAGGAAGAGCCGATCTAGATTTTGGAACGTGACGTGAAAGTGCTACGGAGGAAGTCGGTTCCTCTAGTCAAAGTGTTATGGTGCAACCATGGATCGGAGGAAGCTTCGTAGGAACCAGAGGAGGCAATACGGCAACAATAACCTCAATTATTTTAGCTAGGAAATTTCGAGGACGAGATTATTTTAAGGGGGTAGAACTGTAACATCCTGAAAAGGGCCTATGCATTTTTGGCTTAATTGTATGAAATGACATGTTTGATGTGTTATGAATAAATTTTGAATATTTTTGGAAACCTGGCAATGTATCGAAATGTTACGTTAAAAATAGGAAAGTGACCATTTTGGAAACCTAAGTAAAATAGGAAAGTGACCATTTTGGAAACCTAAGTTTAAAGAGCCGAGCAAAAATTTTTGGAAACTTAGGAATGACCTAGAAATGTCGAGTTTTAAAGTTTAAAAGAGGAAATTAAGGCAAGGTGGCCTTAAGAGAAAAAGTATGTGAAATTTGACACACAAGCGGGCTTGGAAAAGTGGCCTGAAGATGCCACTTAGGGCATCAGGAAATGGTGCCACATGCAAGTGTAATTGGGCCAGGGATTGAGTCACTTAGGAAGCAAATAAAAGAAATTTTATTTTGCTACAAGAGTAGAGAGGTGGACGGCATGTGGGCTCTAAAAGGAGGAGTCTTATTTCCTTTAGAATTTGGCTAATTAGGAGATAATTGTTGGATTAAATCTTTTGATAAAAGTGATAATTATCACATAGGAAGAGTGGTGGCCAAGTAGGGACTCTAGCCTAGGAATTTCGCAATATAGGAAAATAAGGGCCATTCTTCATTCATTCTTTTCTCTTCAAGGAAACCTCTACCGAAATTATCTAGCAAATAGCACCATTCTTTTCTTCTCTCCTTAGCCGAATTCTCTCTGCCATAATTCTCTTCTTTTCTTTTCTTCTTCTATTACAAACATAATAAAAAAAACCAAAAGTAAGCAAAGCCCTAGCCGATTCCTTTATTGTTACAAAAGTCGAAACCTTGTGTTACACATAAGGGCCATAGCCGAATACTACTAAGGGATTCAATCAAGAGTTCCATCGAATTCTTCAGTAAGGGTAAGATTAGGTTCGATTCTCATTCTATTTCTTTTAAGTCTATCAAAATTAAGATCCTAATATCCTCTATATATTGTTGCCAAAACCTTGAAGAGATCTTTCGGAATTACTAAGTGTCAACTACAAGGAAGGAGAAGTTCTTTTCCGAAGGTACACCATAGGTCAGCAGATTCCCTAGTTATTCGGTGAAATTCGTGATTTAAAATCCACAAGGTAAGCACCTAAAAGCATTCGCCAAGGCTTGTATGAATATTTAGATCGTTCTTTAATTATTAAAAGTCGAAAACTAACCTATGTTGAGATTTAGGGTTGGCTGAATACCAGGTGAAGAAAAACAAAGTTTTTGGGATTTGAGTGTTAAGCAAATAGGCATTAAGGTGAGTTTTAGGGCACCAAATCCAACTAGGATTTGGTTTTGTGGCTGAATGAGTTTCTCATTAAACTTTTAATGTTGGCCGAATATAGGAAGCAAGATCTAGAACAGTAGATCGGGATTCTTCAAGATTTCAGTGAATTTGCTAAGTGAATCAGGTGTGTACCCCACACTAATCTTAATAGATTTATGGCTTAAATTTGATATATATGTTAATATGAAAGTGTAAGAATGTGGCTAAAGTACCATGTTATGTTACAAAGTACTCAGCACGCTTTTCCTACTCCTACTAGGATTACGTAAATATGTTATATTTAACATGTGAAAAGTGACATGAATGTGAAATTAAGTATGATATGCATGATATGAATAATATGGGGCATTGGGTTATTTGAGAAAGGGAAGTGAATGTGATGACTTGGTCTCACTAAGTGAATGTGATGACTTGGTCTCACTAAGTGAATGTGGTAACTTGGTTACATTATCTAAATGGGGTGTCTCATGACACAATTATCAGTGGCTATGCCACGAATTTTATGTGGGTGATGAGCACGCCGACCGCAATGACGCCTTCGATGGTGTGTAGCGGATGGAGGGTTGACTTAGTAGTCCCCACTGTGCTGAGTTGGTACGGTGGAGTGTAGCGGATGGCATATAGGTTTGGGTTCGGGTTTGCATCATTATCTTGAATTATTATTTGAACATGATGTGTATGGTATGCCTAATTCTATTATATTTTGGTGTTGGTTACACATTGAGTCTATCGACTCACCCTGCTAGGGCACATGTTTCTGTGATGAGCAATGATGGACCGGACGGCAGAACTTGTGGTGGCCATGCTCAGCTTGAAGAATTATTTAATATGGACATTTTATTTTATTTAAGTACTGTATAATTTTATTTTGAGTTTTGTTTTATGTAATAAGGCCATAGTGATGATTTTATTTTTGTTTTAATTACTAAGTTACGATTATAGGGTATTTAAAGAACAAGTCCATTTAATTTAAAATAAGCTTAAATATTTTGTCACCTGAAATAAATTGGCTTTCGATATAAAAATAAACTTATTTTCAACTCGAGCCCAACCCACAAACAAACTATCTTCAAAACACACAGTTTTCAAAGTAACAAAAGAATTTTTGAACCGGGTTACATCGAAGAACATACCAGATCCGGTCCAGGCTCGTGGGCCGGGTGTGGGGTGTTTCAGAGGTAGGCCAAGGAGCCGAGTCAGGAAGATCACGTTTTGTGGAATCACTTGAAGATAGCCAAGTGGATCCATCACGAAGAACCGGAATTCTACTTAAGATGACAAATTTCTCCTTCAATTCCTTCAGGGGGTTTTAGGGATTTTCTATGTTTTGTTTTATCTTTTCTCTTGAGATCTTTTCTTTATTTTTTATGAACTAAACCCTTCAGATACCTGAAGGGGATGAAACTAGATGAATCTTGTTATTGAATTCTGAATTATGATAAATACTTAGTTTGTTCTTAATTATATATATTTAATCCAAATCTGATGTGCTTATGTGGAGGAGGAATAGACCCTGCTTAAGAGTAGATTGAGCATAATTAAGCAGAGCTGATCGCACGCCAAGAGATAGGGTAATGAGATTTTTTCGGATTAGGGTGAAACCGAATATGGGAATCCATAGATCGATTTACTGCTATTCTAGGAGGTTATTATAAGAGAATAAGAGTTCCACTATTTAACCTAGGGTTAGACGTTATTTGCCTCGAGAGAGGGTTTAATATATGTTAGGGAGTCTTACGGATCAAACTAAGTAAATAAATCATATGGTTCAGTATTAAATAACAAGTGAAGTCTAAGTGGATTCTTTCTGAGGGTATCATTGTGATAATTGAGTTTTCTTCAAGTTATTTCCCTATTCATTCTTTTTGTCTTCGTGTTTAGCTTAGAAATCATTAAACTAGATTAAATCAACCAATCACTCCATATTTTAGGCTAAATAATAAAAAGAAAGTAAGTAATAGTACTTTTAGTTCCTTTTGGTTCGATAATCCAATCTTGCCTAAGCTATACTACTGTTCGATAGGTACACTTGCCTTTAATCTAGTCTCAAGGTTCGATCTCATTCATTATAAATTTTAAAGCTCTGATTTCAGCGATCAAATTTTTGGCGCCGTTGCCGGGGAACTAAAATATTAAGAAAGCTTAATTTTTATTACTTTAGCCCATTTTTTTATTACAATTTATTATTTTTGTATTATTATTTTTATTTTTTTTAATTTGCTAATTTTTTTCCTCTATTTTTCTTTTAGCAGAAAATTTTAGTCTATGGAAAAGATGGCACTGAATAATTATCAGTGGCAAGTCATGAGGACAATTGTTACTAAAATAGCCAGTGTCTTCAACCTCGACGTGGTCACCAGGTTATCTAATCAGTTAGAGATGATGAATAAAAAGATTGATGATTGGTATAGTCCCTCACAAGTACATCCAGAAATACAATATGATTTGAATTTAGAAGGCGTGGCGAATCCTGAGTACCCACCCTACAGATATGGTATGAAAAAACGAGCAAGCTCACTATACAGGTAACTATTCTAGATATCAAAATAATTTTTATAGTGACACTTATAATACAGGTTGGAAATACCATCCCAATTACTCGTGAGATGATCAAAATAGCCAAAGATCAGAACTTCCTCTAGATTTTCAACAACCACCTCACCAACAGGAAGAGGAGCCGATTATTGAAGAGATGCTGACAAAATTCATGGCAAACATAGAAAATTGTTTCCAAGAAATTGAGAAAACACATAAAAGCAACGAGAACCGATTCGGGGAACTTACCAAGTCAATCAAGGCAGCCACTAATGCAGCCGAAAAACTCACAAAGCTAATGTCAGAACAACCGCAAGGACATCTACCAAGTAACACCAAGATTAAACCGAAGGAGCAAATTCAAGTCATCTTAGTCCATGCCAGAAAGGGGTTAGATGAACCTAATCCAATACAAAAAGTCAAGGTAGACGAAGATAAGTTAGAGGTAACACAAGAAAATTCAAAACTGGTAATCAAGGAGTACCAACCTCACATATCTTATCCCAAAGTAATGAAAAGAGATGATTCAGAGGAACAGTTCGGTAAGTTTCTTAAACTCTTAAAGAAATTACATATTAACTTACCTCTTCTTGAAGCTCTTTTTCAGATATCAGACTCGAGGAAATTTTTAAGACAGCTCTTGACCAACAAACACAAATTAGATGAAGAGCACCACGTGGAGCTAAACGTAATATGCTCAAAAATTCTACAAAATAAACTACCACGAAAATTAAAAGATCCATGGAGTTTTACAATTCCAGGTTTAATTGGTAGTTTATCTATTGATAATTCATTAGCGGATTTAGGGGCAAGCATCAATGTTATGCCTTACAAAATGTTTAAATAACTAGGTCTAGGGAAACCCAGACAAACTAGGATGAGCATTCAATTAACTGATAAAACTATAAGAATTCCTAGGGGTATAATAGAAAATGTTCTAATCAAAATTGATAAATTCGTATTCCCAGTAGACTTTGTTGTTTTAGACATGGATGAGGACAACACGATCCCCTTAATTTTAGGAAGACCCTTTTTAGCAACTGCCAAAGCTAAAATTGATATCCATGCAGGAGAACTCATACTTTGTGTAGGTGACAAACAATCACTCTTCAAGCTCTTGACTCAACTAGGACATCGAGTAATAAAGGTACGAACGTTAATTTTATTGATAACCATTTGGTTCAACCTTCTTTATAGGAAGCATCACGAAATCACCTAGCTGAGCTAGATCTTAGACCTCGTGCCAACAAAGAAAAATTATATGAGGAACGAAGCCTTAGGGTCAACAAACTAGAATAGTGGAAAACACAATTTAAAAAAGAACCAGAACCACGTGAAGTGAAACCGAAGGAAACCCAGACGAGCTGATAGGAGCAACAAATCACATCAAAATAAAGGATCAGGTATTGTTGAATAAGGAAGACCCTCGAATCACCAATTCGACCTGAAGACTAATGAAGAAATCACTTTTGAGCTACTTAATGTCTTCCAATACGACACAGTTGAGGTAAGTAATTCTAAATTCAACACTTTTCAGGTAAACATTACTCAACTTAAACTTTATATCCATAATCGAGTTGATCAGATGAGAAAGGATTTCCACCTCCTCAAACCACCATGATTGTGCGTACAACAGGTAAGTCTAGCTCAAGACTTTAAATGAACGGTTCTCAGGAGGCAACCCGAGCACTAACCCCATTTTTATTTTATTTTTATTTTCCCTTTGTAGCATTTAAATAAACCAAAGGTGCATATTTCCAGACCACACGGCCTTGCACACACGGCGTGGCCATGGTTGTGTGGGCACCACAGGTAGGTAAAAGGGCGTGACAGTAGACGTGTTGTAACAATACAAAATTTTTCCCAAAACACGGGCCGTATCTTTATTTCAAACCCCCTTTTCCTTTTTCTTTTCTAGTTGTCTTTCTTCTTTCATTTTCCATTTTTTATTTTTATTTTCTTTATTATTTTCTTCTTATTTTTCATGCCATTTAGATTTAGCTTAAGATACAATAAAACCAAGACGGCCGCTTCGAGGTTTCAATTTTAAACGGTTTGAGACGCTTCCCCACGTTCACCTCTAATCCTATCCGGTCTCTTTTCATTGACTTCATCCAAAATTTAGGAAGTTTCACTTCTCTCCCCATCTTATGATTTTATAATTATTTTGATATTATCTATCTTTGTACATTGAGGGCAATGTACAACTTAAGTGTGGGGGGTTAACCATAGTATTATTTGAAAATCCCTGAATTATGCTTTGTTCTAAAGTAAGTTTCTCATATTATGATTAGAATGAAATTTCCCTAACTTATGATTTTTATTGATATGTTTTTGATTAAGTCATTGATAATTGTGCATTAATGATTTATACTTGCAGAATACTAGAGAATCAAGCATGATAAGTCTATTTTTCAAGAATTAAAAAAAATTTCTAGGTTGTTGAACTGAATTTGAATATTACCTTGAAGTTTGAAATTTACAAGATTGATGTCAAATACCCATACTTTTTGTGAGATTTTGAGCCTTATAGAGCATATATTCTTTTTTATGCTCACTTTATTGATTATGAGTGTGTCAACTTTGAACTGTTAATCTAGAACTTGCCTCGATTATACATGTTGAGACTACATCTATGATTTGATATACTAAGATGATAAAGGCACCTAGGTTTGAACCCATTCACACCACTAAAAGCCTACCCACATAATTAACCCTAGTGAACCCTTTTTAATCCTAACAACCCTTTTTATTGATTTACCTGCTAATATTATCCCGAAAACCCTTTGAATTTGTTATCACCATTCTTTTGACTACCCTTCTATCGAGAATTGATTTGATCAGTTGCATAATTATTTTATATCAGTTGATAAAGTTATTTCTTTATTATGTAGTTTGTTCGGAAAAAAATCGAAAAATCAAAGTATATTCAATATTAGTGAGCTTATACATTTAAATTTCAATTATCAAAGAAAAAAGCTCGTAGTATTATTAGTTTCAAAGTTTCAATTGATGTAATCATTTATTTTCTAGTTCATTGTTTTTAGTTAGGTGATTTGTCAAAATCGATCTCGATTCTAACTCTTCTAATTCGGCCTTTATCCACACCTTTTAACCCAAGCCCTGTTACAACCCTGTTAAAGACCTTTTGATTTGTGTATCATCTCATATTACAGTGGTGGAGATTTGATTTTCAAGTAAGCCTATGGGATTAACTTTTTAGGTTCGACTATTGAGTGCTTAATTGTGAACCTTAAACACTTTGAGTAATGTGAGTGAATCTTTAGTAAGGATGTTAATCCTTTTCGATTTTGAATCAAAGGTAAATATTTAGAAGAGGGGAGACACCTATGTTTTTCATGCTACAAATATATGACTTAGAATTGTTTGAATCCTTATGAGTCTTTGAGTTAAAACTATCCATGTATGAATTATCTAAGAATTATGATGAGGCCTTATTGATAGGAATTATGAATTGTGGAAAGTTCGTTTTAATTGTAAGTTGAGAATTTTGCTTGAGGACAAGCAAAAGCTTAAGTGTGGGGGTATTTGATAAACCATAAAAGTAATATATTTTAGGACCACATTTAGTATGCTTTTGGATGATTTAGCCCTTGATTTATGTAAAAAGGCCCTCTTAATCCTTTCTTTTCATGTTTTTACTTAGGAAAGCACCCGAGGACGAAAAGAATAAGAAACGGGCTTAAAACGGGCCAATTTGGGCCAAAGAGGAAATCGACACGGCCTAGACTTCAAGCCACACAATCATGCCCCAGCAATTAATTAAGACATGGCCATGCCAAGATTTAATGGCCTTGCCCCAATCGACAGAATCGAGACACGGCCTGAAGGCGATTTACACGAGCGCGTACCACGGCCGTGTCCCTATCGTAGAAAAGAGTAATTCTACTCGGAATAGATACTTTGAGGCAAAGAAACACATTCCAAAGCCTATTCAAACACCCGAGTAGGAATTATACTTGAATTAGGATACTTGGGGACCAAGTAAGGCATCTCAAAGTCTATATAAACATCCAAGGGTGCAACTTAAGAGGGAGTTCGGTAGAAGCCTTCTGCTAGGGCTTTTGTTAGGCGGTGAGCTAGGCCAAGGAGCCGAGCTAGGAAGATCACATTTTGTGGAATCACTTGAAGTTGTCCAAGTGGATCCATCTCGAACAGCCAAATTCTACTCAAGATAGTGAATTTCTCCTTCAATTCCTTCAGGGGGTTTGAGGGAATTTCTATGTTTTGTTTTATCTTTTCTCTTGAGATGTTTTCTTTATTTGTTATGAACTAAACCCTTCAGATACCTGAAGGGGATGAAACCTAGATGAATATTGTTATTGAATTATGAATTATATGATAAATACTTAGTTTGTTCTTAATTATGCATATTTAATCCAAATCTGATATGCTTAGGTGGAGGAGGAATATACCCTGCTTAAAAGTAGATTGAGCATAATTAAGCGGAGTTGATCACACACCTAGAGATAGGGCGACGAGATTTTGTCGGATTAGGGTGAAACCTAATATGGGAATCCATAAATCGATTTACTACTTTTCTAGGGAGTTATTATAAGCGAACGAGAGTTTCATGAATTAACCTATGGTTAGACGTTATTCGCCTCGAGAGAGGGTTTAACATACGTTAGGGAGTCTTACAGATCAAACTAAGTAAATAAATCATATGGTTCAGTATTAAATAACAAGTGAAGTCTAGGTGGATTCTTCCTGAGGGTATTGTTGTATCAATTGAGTTTTCTTCGAGTTATTTCCCTATTCATTCTTTTTGTCTTCATCTTTAGTGTAGAAATCGTTAAACTAGATTAAATCAACCAATCACTCCATATTTTATGCTAAATAATAAAAAGAAAGTAAGTATTAGTACTTTTAGTTCCTTTGGGTTCGATAATCCGGTCTTGCTTAAGCTATACTACTGTTCGATAGGTACACTTACCTTTAATCGTTGTCAGAGTTAGTCTTAAGGTTCGATTTCATTCATTATAAATTTTAAAGCTATGATTTCAGCAATCAATTATACTTGTCTTATCAAAATGGTGAAGAACATTATATATTTTCTTAACACTTGTCTTAACTTACTATTGGATAGGCAGATCTCCTTATAATGCATCAGAATGACTAAAAGAGTCTTTAACATATCCCATAAGTGTGGAATAAAGCTAAACACACTCTTGTATGCCAACATGTCCCTGCGAATGGAGCATAGCTTGAAACTTACTTATTTCTCCACATGTATCAGAGCTTTAACACTCAAATCACAATCTTTTGGTATACAAATATATCCAACATAAGGGTTCGCAAAGGAGCTTGCACAGAATACTTATTATATAGAGCTCGCATAAGAAGCTTGCTTGAAAACACTTGTTCATATAAAGCTTGAGGCTCATAAAAACACAGTTTATAAAATCATACTTTAAGAATATATCTTAAATCATAGGCTCACATAGGAGCATACATAAAACATAACTTGAAAATAGAGTTTCAGAACTTGAAAACAAAGTTTATAGGAAAGCTTACTCTTGGAAATTAGTTTAAAACTTTATGTTCTTGGAAAACATACCAGTTCTCACATAGTAACAGACCTTGAACACACACACACACACTAAAAAACATAATAGTTAGGACATGTATGGTGATTACTGGACACTCACCGAAAAAGCTAAGAATTTAAACAAGTTTTGCGTTGCCTTTATCCTTATTGGTATATGGTCTAACTAGTTCACAACATACATAACACAAACAAATTACTAAACGAACAGAATATGCATAGTATACGAGCATATGATTGAACCTAGCTTTATGGATAATCAACCCTACCAAGGTAGAGGCTTACCTTGGTTGCTACGAACTTGGTTCAGAACAGAGACTTGACAATAAAATATTCAATGAGAGAATTTTCATGGAATAATGGTTGTATTTATAAGAAATAAGTGTCCTACTAATCTTAAGATACCCTACTTGACTTAAGAAAAGAGTTATGTGCATGAAAAGTATCCTAGATACATAGTATCTTTATTTCTTAATTTTAGTCTGACTTGACTATTGACAGGTGAACTCCTGTTCGCCCACCAACTGATGAACTTAACTTACAATGAATCTGGCGAACCCCCTTACCGTATCATTTGGCGAGTACTAGTTTGCTAAAACACTGGCGAACTTCTTACTGATCCTTCTGACTGACATCAACTTTCCAAAACACTAGAAAACTCCTAGTTGATATCCCTTTGGCCAACCTCAATTCGTCAAAACACTGGTGAACCCTTACTTCTGAAGCCAAAATTTCCAGGCCTTACATCGGGATGTTACATAATATTACACTAATTAGTTTATTTTGTTACATTGTCAATAAGTGACAATGAGTTAGGTATACCAAATGACAAATAGGTACATAAAAAGTATATGTCATTGTTTGAATAATGAATTTTCAACGTATTAAATTTTAGTTGATTGTAATCCATGAATTGATACACTTGGGGATGACCTAAGGCATTTTTTGGTAGACAATTTTGAGATGAAAAGTTGACCTTAATTTAAAATCCCTAGTACCCTAATTTTTCAACCTAAATCCCTATTTCTTGATGAAACACAATGGAAAACATAAGCCTAAAATATAATCAATTGATTTGATTTTCTTAGTCCCTGCACAAACTTCTATGTCAAGGCATTGATATTGAGGGTTAGATAGATACGACACATAGGTTTCCAAAATAATAAGAAAAATAAGAGTGAACCTAGGGGATAGTATTGTATTGTGAGTATAAGAGTCTTGCAAACTTGTGCGTAAATAGAAAAGTAAAAAAAAATTATCAAAATAAAAAGTTTGAAAAAGGTTAAATTAGCCAAGCAAGAAGTTCTCGAGAAAATAGAAAAACAAAGTAAGTGAAAGGGAATGAATAGAAAATGTAACAGCCCGATTTAGGGCCTAGTCAGAATAGCAGTTACGAGACCACAAATTCGAAGTAGAAACATATGTTTTATGATTTCTATAAGGCTTATGATGTGTTTGCATGATTGTGTGAAAATTTCATGCGGAAATTTTATTTATTAGCGATCAATTTGTCCATTAGGATTAAATTGTAAAGATTAGAAAATATGAGATTCTAGAAGATTTATGTATGAAATAGAATCAAAAAAATACTAGAGGTCCTTATTTAGCAATTAGACCATTAAATTTCAAGATGGACAAAAATAAACATGGGAAGGAAAAATCTTAAGAAAGAGGCCTTAAAGGTATTTTTGTCATTTGGTAAATAAAAGATTAAAAAGGAAAAGAAGTCAAATTTTTGTTCATCTTCTTCTCCCATGGACGAAAATCACTAAAGATCCATAGCTAGGGTTTCTTAAACTTTTAAACATGATTGTAAGTACCTCCTAGCCCCGTTTTTAATGTTCTTCGTAATTTTGAAATCCTCGTAGCTCGATTTAGCTATTTCTAGCTATATTTTGAGCTAGGGTTTATGATCAAAATTTACCATGTATGTCATGCATGTATTTTGATGTTTTATGGAAGAATATGAAAGTTTGATGTATGATAAACATATTTTTCTAAGTGATTTTCGTGAAAAATGCATAAAAGGATTAAATTGTAAAAGTTATAAAAATGGTCATACATGATTGAAATAGTGGAAAATGGGGGTTTTTGTGGTTATGAAAGTTATTTAGCTAAGCTTACAAGAAAGTTGAATAAAAATCATTTTACGAGCCTAGGAGCAAAAGTGTAATTATGTGAAAGTTTAGGGGCAAAATCATAATTTTGCCAAAGTATGATTCATGAGTCAATTTAGTCAATGTGAGTATTAAACAAGTGAAATCATTATTATACATTAAGAAACATGAAGCTGGATCGAAATCGAAGCAAGAACAAAGTTGTGGACTAAATCGAACATCTACACCTATTTTGAGTACTGAGGTAAGTTTGTGTGAAATAATGTAACATCATGAATTAATGGGCCTTTGTGTTTAATGTGTGGTTATGTGTAATGTGTCAATTAGAGTGGTAGAGGTCAGTTTGGGCTCAAGATAGGGCTGAGGCCTTGGTTAAATTTTTTGTTTGGACACTATAGGGTTTAAAAGATGGTATCTGTGGTTTAAATTACAAAATGGGCTTGTGGCCCAGTAGCAAGGGGCGCTGCAAAGGAACTATAAGGTGGCGTCATTAGCAGGTGAAGAGGCCCAAGTTATGGCCACTTGGCACCCATGTATTTGGGCCATTTTTGCACTTAAAGGAGGAGCAAGTGGGACGGCAATAAGGCTTAAAAATAGGAGGGATTAAATAACTTGGATAATGTGGATAATGTGCTAATAAAGGAAGGAAGAGGTGGTGTTATTTAGGACTCTTTTGGAGGTGTGAATGGATAAAGATAAGGGAGAAAGAATAGGAGTTATCTGCTAAACAGCCAGTGGTGGCCGAATTTCCATCTCTTGGAGGGGGAATAAATCGGTTTCAATATGCCATAGGGGTGCCAAAATTTCCCTCATTAATTGATTAGTTTTTAGTTCGAGGAAATGGCATTTTGGGTTTTAGGTAATAGGTGCCGATATTTTGTGTTTAGGTGGGGGAATATCTTTTTATTTTCAGCAATAAGGTTTTATTTCCCATTCTCTTCTCTCATTATTCAAAAGCCGAAACCCCCAATCTTATTCTCTCATCTCCACTTTTTTGCAAAAGCCAAAATTCCACTGTTTTTTCTACTTTCATCTCCATAGCCGAATACCCTTGTCTATTCTTTTCTCTTCAAAGTCGAATCTTCATAGATCTCTTGAGATCATCTTTTCTTTCTGATGTTCTCAAAAGCCAAAATTCCCTAGGAGTTGCCGAATTCTCTGTGTTAAGGTAAGTGCCGATTTTTTCCCTTTTTTTTTCATCTCTTCCGATTTTTGAGACCATAGTCGAATGGCTAGTTGGTTGTTAGGCCATCTTTAGTTTGACATTTTCATTGATCTTGTGTTCTTTTTGGGCGGCATTCGGGATTTGAAGGAGATCTAATCACCTAGGTTTCTAAGCCAGAAATCATTAGCCTTCGAACCATATTACTTTTTCGGGATTTCAAGGTAAGGGTTTGATTCTCCCTAAGTGTTCAATCGGTTTCTTTTCCTTATTGTGCCTTAACCTAATGCCTCGTTAAGTAATCATTATAATATCCTCTAACTAAAGTCATTCATGGACTCGAATGTCAGCAAATCGAAGGAAGAGGTTGGATCTGTAGTCCCAGCCCTAAAGTTCAAGAAATGAGTGGTGTCAGCAGTCCGGGATTGGCCATCGGGTTGTGGACTAGCTTCGAAACAAAACCATAGACAGTTAGCCATCGTATCGATTTTTGATAGTGTCGACATAGAAGGTACGGTCCTATCGGTAATCAAGTGTGTAGATCTCTATCAGACTAGCTAATGTGTATTATATGTATGTTATGGGTTGAAAGCCAGAAAATGAGGTTGTATAAACAGTCGTATTACCCAGAAAGGGTAGGCAAGGGATGTCAAGTACGTAATCATAGAAACTTCTCTATGTGTATCGAAGTATGTGAAAGTCTGTGATCTTTTTAGATAGTATAATGTTCTGATTCTTGCATGTATGTATGCATGGGATGGGATTGATATGATGAAGGGGAAGAAGGTTGCATAGCGATCGGTGGCTTTGCCACATAGGTCACACAGTGATCGGTCTTTATGACAGGCAGCACAGCTATCGAAATACTACAATGTATTATTAAGGTCGCATGGTGATCGGTGGCTTTGCCACATAGGTCACATAGTGATCGGTCTTTATGACAGGCCGCACAGCTATCAATATAGTGTGTAGCGGATGAAGGGTTGATTGTATAAATCCCCAAGGTGTGATGGTTGGTACGGGGGTGTGTAGAGGATGGACTATTAGGTTTGGGATGGGACATGTTGCATGTAAATATTCTGTTGCCATTGTGTATGGGCCAAGGACCATAATATGTTTGTGGGGCTCAAGGCTTTTATGTGTTTTCGGGATTTGCACACTGAGTCTTGATGACTCACCTTTTTTTTCCCAACTTTTTAGATGAGCAGTAGATCGTGGACATGGGAGCTGAGGCAAACTCAAGGGGCCATCAAGTCTTTTATTTTCATAGACTATTTTTGGTTTTTCATTGAGTTTTAATTTTGGGATTATTTTTGTAATAAGGCCTCCATAACTTAGGTTATCGATCTATTTTTTTTTGTTACAATTTATAAGATTATGTTTTCAAAGTCTTAATTATAAGTGAAATGAAAATGGGCTTTTGAAGCACATTCAACGCGAATGTTAAGGTTCCTTTCAAAAATGTCACAATTAATGATTAATCGGTTAAAATAAACTGAGATTTTCAAAACCCTTCAAAACAAAGTTTTCAACATTCAACCCTAGCAAACTAGATCGGTCATGACGTATGGGCCTGGTTTAGGGTGTTACATTTTTGGTATCAGAACCGGGTTTAAAACTTAGGCTGTGAAATGGGTCCAGTAGTGATTTGTAAAAGTGATGTAAGTTTGAGAAAAATTTGGTTGAGATATGGCCTTCGAGTCTGCCGGCACCCGATCCACGCAGGTAAGTATTCTAAACTCATTATGTGATATGCATGTTGGGCTTTATGGGACGTAGACAAGTATGCTATAATTTATGGACCTTAGGCCTAGTATAACCAACTCTTTAAGTTTCATAAGACTTAATTTCTCTAAACATGTCCGGGAAAAAGTCGTTGGGTTGAACTGTGCAACAGGCATACGCATGTCTAGGATTGGATCTAGGGAGAGCTTGGTATTTAAGCGGTCTTAGTGGCCCACCTCCTCTTCGCTAGAATCCTACCTGGTGCGTAATGTCTATTCACTTTAGCCGAAAGTATTTGTTGACGGGCCAAAATTTCTAACTAAAACCCAAAAGGGACCAAAACCTTACTTTGTAAAATTACTTATATGCCCATAGTTTTATGAATTACCAAAATACCCCCAATTTGTAAAATTACCAAAATACCCTCGATTTGTAAAATTTTTGAAATACCCTCGGATTGTAAATTACCAAAATACCCCAATTTGCAAAATTATCGAAATACCCCTAAATTGTAAAATTACCAAAATACCCCTATTTTATAAAATCACCAAGATACCCTATTTTGGAAAATACAAAAAAACCCCTGTAGGGTAGAATTACGAAAATACCCCTAGGTAGTGAAATGACGAAAATACCCCTATGTGGCGAAGGTGAGTTCATGGATATTACTTGTGTGCTTGATGCATTTATGTGGTGCTTTGTTTCAAATGTAAATGGATGGTTGAATGTATGTAGATTCTAGAGCTAGGAAATACAGACTTGAGAACTGAACCTCGTAGATAGAGTTCGAATTCGAAAGAACTACTATTAAAACTACTTTCCATAAGATTGTTCATTATTAATCAGTGGAAGAAATTAATAATTCATAAAATTCCTAATCAGATAAACGCAAATCGATAGAATGAGCACTAAAGGACGTGGTGTGCGTGGCTGAGGTAGAGGTAGGATTGCTCTGTCAGAACCGGTAGTATCTGGTCACGAGTCGGGGAATGAGGTACCAGTGCCACCAGCTGTGGAGGCAGAGTTTCAGGATCAGACAGCCGAAGATGATGTGGCATCTCAGGCAATGTTGAGGGTTTTAGATAGGGTTGTTGAGGCAGGCATGGGCACAGGAGCCCGGAAATCTGTGTCGGAACGACTTAGAGCTAATGGGCCAGAAGTGTTTAGGGGAATTTCTAGGGTAGCCCCAAGTACAGCTGAATATTGGTTGGAAGAGTGGAGCGCATAATGGATGATCTCGACTTTACGGAAGAAGAGAAGCTGAAAGGAGTAGTGTCTCTTCTCCGGGATGAAGCGTATCAATGGTGGCTTAGGTTAAGGATGGTACAATGGCTGACCGTATCACTTGGGATTACTTTAGAACGGCATTCCAGAGTAAGTACATTGGAACGAGTTACGTGGATATGCAGTGTAGAGCATTCCTGAATCTGGTTCAAGGAAGTAGGTTGGTGGCGGCATATGAAGTAGAATTCTTATGCTTGAGCCGTTATGCTTCGAGGATAGTGGCCACAGAACATGAGCATTGTGTTTGATTTGAAGATGGCCTGAAGGATGATTTACGTGTTTTGATAGCTCCACAGCGGGAGAGGGAATTTGCCATGCTTGTAGAGAAGGCTAAGATAGCTGATGAGGTAAAGTGAACGGAAAAGTTGAATCGGGATAAAGATAGAAGTTGTAGTAGGAGGAATTTTGGATCGTCGGGGGCAGTTGGGCGTGCTCAGAAAAGACCTAGGTCGGATGGGTCGAACCGGGTGGAGAGTCCTGCTGCTAACCAGACACGAAGGTGTGTTCACTATGGTAAATTCCATATAGGTGAGTGTTGGGTAGGCAGTGGAAAGTGCTTTAGGTGTGGGTCTTTGGACCATCAAATTAGGGACTTTCCACAGCCACAGAGTGATGTAGGACCCGTAGGGCAGGGAAATGCTCAGCCAGGTAAAGGGGATCAGTAGCCACAGAGGGGTCGTGGCCCAGCTAGAGGTGGTAACGATTTCGGTCGGGGTCGTGGAGCACCAGGCCGAGCGACAGGAAACATTGAGGCGAGACAGCCAGGGTTAGTCTATGCTGCCAGACGTCGAGAGGAGGCTGATGCACCAGATATTATAACCGGTATGTTTTTAATATTTGGGTTGCCTTACACTGCATTGATTAACATTGGGTTGACACATTCATATGTTGCTAGTAGTGTGTCTGGAACTTTAAGTTTAGATTTTGAGATTACCCCTAGGTCGATGACTGTAATTAGCCCATTAGGACAATCTGTGGTAGTAGATAAACTCTATCAGGAGGTACCCTTAGAGGTTCAGGGAATAGTTTTCCTAACTGATCTGATGGAATTACCGTCGGGGAGTTCGACTAAATATTAGGCATGGATTGGCTGGTGAAGTACCAAGCTAATTTAGATTGTGCAGCCAAGCGTATGGTGTTGAAAACCCCGAGGGTGGTGAAATGTTGGTGATAGAAGAAAGGGGGAACTGTCTGTCGAATGTAGTGGCTGCCCTAAGAGCAGAAAGGATGGTGAGAAAAGGATACGAGGCAGTTTTAATATTTGTTCGGGCTCTAAAAACCAAGGACCTAACTGTTGGGGACATTAGGACGGTGAAGGAATTTCCTGATGTTTTCCCAAAAGAGCTTCCAGGATTACCTCTGAATCGTGAAGTGGAGTTTGGTATCGATCCTCTTCTGGGAATAGCACCAGTGTCTATCACTCCATATAGGATGGCGCCAAAGGAGTTGGTAGAGTTGAAAGCACAAATACAAGAGTTGTTAGATAAAGGATTTATTTGATCAAGTGTGTCGCCTTGGGGAGCGCCGGTGTTATTTGTTAAGAAGAAGGATGGATCAATGCGTATGTGCATTGACTACCTTCAGTTGAACAAGTTGACTATCAAGAACAAGTATCCATTGCCAATGATTGATGACTTGTTCGATCAACTGAAAGGGGTGTCAGTGTTCTCAAAGATAGATTTGAGATCAGGATACCATCAGCTTAATGTTAAAGAATCAAAAATTCATAAGACAACTTTTAGGACCCATTATGGCCATTACAAATTTTTGCTAATGCCATTTGGGTTGACTAATGCACCAGCGGCGTTTATGGATTTGATGAACCGAGTGTTCCAACCCTACTTGGATCAGTTTGTCATGGTATTCATAGATGATATCTTGGTTTACTCAAGATCGAAGAGAAGCATGATTCACATCTGCGAGTGGTTTTGCAGATTCTGAGGGAGAAGTAGTTGTATGCCAAATTTAGTAAGTGCGAATTTTGGCTAAGTGAAGTTACTTTTCTAGGCCATGTTGTGTTGACAGAGGGGATTAGGGTTGACCTCAAAAAACTGAAGTGGTGTTGGATTGGAAGCCGCCTAGGTCTGTGGTAGAAATTTAGAGTTTTCTTGGTCTGGACGGGTACTATCGAAGGTTTGTTAAAGGATTTTCTTCCATTGCGGCACCATTGACTAAGTTATTATGGAAAGGAGTTCCGTTTATTTGGTCTAGTAAGTAGCAAGAGAGTTTCGAGAAGTTGAAAAGGATTTTGATAGAGGCTCTAGTATTGATTCAACAGGAGGCTGGGAAGGAATTTGTGATTTACTGTGATGTGTCACACATGGGACTAAGATGCGTGTTGATGCAAGATGGAAAGGTTGTTGTGTATCCATCTCGATAGTTAAGACCGAATGAAGCAAATTATCCCACCCATGATTTAGAGTTGGTGGATGTGGTTTTTGCTTTAAAGATTTGGAGACATTATCTGTGCGGGGAGAAATTTGTTATTTATACAGATCATAAAAGCCTAAAATACCTTTTGACCCAAAATGAGTTAAATTTAAGGCAAAGGAGGTGGATCGAGTTGTTAAAGGATTATGATTGCTCGATCGAGTACCATCCAGGTAAAGCTAACGTGGTGGCGGATGCTTTAAGTCGTAAAGTAATCTCTGACTTGGGGGTAATGTTTGCTCACCTTAGTTTGTATGATGATGGGAGATTATTGGCTGAACTTCAAGTGAAACCCTCTTGGGTCAGTCAGGTTAAGGAGAAGCAGAGACCGATGAGTTGCTAAAGGAGAAGTTTCATATAGGATCAAGTGATGGATCGACGGACTTTAGTATGAATGAGGAAGGACTGTTATGTTTTCAAGGAGAGTTTGCATGCCAAAAGATCCAGGATTGAGGCATAGGATTTTGCAAGAAGCGCATGGAAGTTCATAAGCTATGCACCCCGGAGGGAGTAAGATGTATCGGGATTTACGGGATCTATTCTGGTGGTCGGGCTTGAAGCATGAGGTAACTAAATTGGTGAATAAGTGTTTGACCTGTCAGCAGGTAAAAGCGGAGCATCAGTTACCATCAGGGTTGTTGCAGCAAGTGAAGATTCCATAATGGAAGTGGAAAAGGATCACAATGGACTTTGTTAGTGGGCTACCCCTCACGCCTACTAAGAAAGATTCAGTCTGGGTGATTGTTTATCGCTTGATGAAATCTACTCATTTCATACCAGTACGGGTGCAGAAGTTGGCTAGGTTATATATAGCGGAGGTAGTGAGGTTGCATGGGGTACTAGTATCAATATATCGGACAGGGACCCAAGGTTCACGTCACAATTCTACAAGGCTTTGCATCAAGCGTTGCGTACAAAGTTGGATTTCAGTACAGTGTTTCATCCTCAGATAGATGGACAGTCTGAGCATGTAATTCAGATCTTGGAGGACATGTTGAGGGGATGTGTTATTGATTTCAGAGGTAGTTGGGAAGAGCTTTTACCATTGGTGGAGTTTGCTTACAACAATAGCTACCAGTCTAGTATTCAGATGGCGCCTTATGAAGCATTGTACGGGCGGAAGTGTCGTTCTCCTACCTATTAGACGAAATTAGAGAAACATCAAATTTTGGGTCTAGAGTTGGTTACCAAGACAGAGGAGAAGGTTGAGTTAATTCAAGCTCGACTAAAGGAAGCGTCGGACCGACAGAAGCCCTATGCAGACTTAAAGCGTAAGGACATAGAGTTTGCAATGGATGACAAGGTGTTCTTGAAGGTGTCGCCATGGAAGAGAGTATTGAGGTTTAGACGGAAGGGTTAATTAAGTCCCAGATTTATTAGACCTTATCGGGTGTTGAAACGAGTAGGGGCGGTAGCCTACAAGCTAGAGCTACCTTCTGAGCTAAGCTAGATTCAAAATGTATTCCACGTTTCTATGTTGAGACGATATCATTTAGATCCGTCTCATGTGGTGCCTATGGAGGAAATTAAGGTAAGACTTGACCTATCCTTTGAAGAGGAACCAATGGAAATCTTAGATCATGATGTCAAAGTGTTACGAAGGAAGATGGTTTCTTTGGTTAAGGTTCTATGGCAGAATCACAGTTCTGAGGAGGCTACATGGGAACCAGAGGAGATGATGCGGCAGCAGTACCCACATTTATTCTGATCAGGTAATTTCGAGGCCGAAATTTCTTTAAGGGGTAGAACTGTAACATCTTGAATTAATGGGCCTTTGCATTTAATATGTGGTTATGTATAATGTGTTAATTAGAGTGTTAGGGGTCCAGTTTGGGCTCAGGATAGGGCCGAGGCCTTGGTTAAATTTTTTGTTTGGACACTATAGGGTTTAAAAGATGGTATCTGTGGTTTAAATTACAAAATAGGCTTGTGGCCCAGTAGCAAGGGGCGCTGCAAAGGAACTATAAGGTGGCGTCATTAGCAGGTGAAGAGGCCCAAGTTATGGCCGCTTGGAGCCCATGTATTTGGGCCATTTTTGGCACTTAAAGGAGGAGCAAGTGGGATGGAAATAAGGCTTAAAATTAGGAGGGATTAAATGACTTGGATAATATGGATAATGTGCTGATAAAGGAAGAAAGAGGTGGTGTTATTTAGGCCTCTTTTGGAGGTGTGAATGGATAAAGATAAGGGAGAAAGAATAGGAGTTATCTGTTGAACAGCCAGTGGTGGCCGAATTTCCATCTCTTAGAGGGGGAAGAAATTGGTTTCAATATGCTAGAGTGGTGCCGAAATTTCCCTCATTAATTGATTAGTTTTTAATTCGAGGAAGGGGCATTTTCGGGTTTTAGATAGTAGGTGCCGAAATTCTGTGTTTAGGTGGGAGGAATATCTTTTTATTTTCGAAAATAGGGTTTTATTTCCCATTCTCTTCTCTCATTATTCAAAAGCCGAAACCCCTAATCTTATTCTCTCATCTCTACTTTTATGCAGAAGCTGAAATTCCATTGTTTTCTCTGCTTTCATCTCCATAGCCAAATACCCTTGTCTATTCTTTTCTCTTTGCCAATTTCTTCATCAAAGTTGAATCTTCATAGATCTCTTGAGATCATCTTTTCTTTCTGATTTTCTCAAAAGTTAAAATTCCCTAGGAGTTGCCAAATTCTCTGTGTTAAGGTAAGTGTCAATTTCTTTTGTTCTTTTTTTCTTCTCTTCCAGTTTTTGGGACCATAGCCGAATGGCTAGTTAGTTGTTAGGCCATCTTTAGTTTGGCGTTTTCACTGATCTAGTGTTCTTTTTGGGCGGCATTTCGGGATTTGAAGGAGATCTAATCGCCTAGATTTCTAAGCTAGAAACTGTTAGCCTTCGAACCACATTACTTTTTGGGATTTTAAGGTAAGGGTTTGATTCTCCCTAAGTGTTCAATCAATTTCTTTTCCTTATTGTGCCTTAACCTAATGCCTCATTAAGAAATCATTATAGTATCATCTAACTAAGGTCATTCATGGACTCGAATGTCAACAAATTGAAGGAAGGGGTTGGATCTGTAGTCCCAGCCCCAAAGTTTAAGAAAGCGCGATGTCGTGATGACGGATTGGCCTTTGGGTTGTGGACCGACTTGAACAAAACCATAGCAGTTAGCCGTCAGATCGATTTCTGATAGTGTCGACATAGAAAGTATTGTCCTATCAGTAATCAGGTGTGTAGATCTCTATCACACTAGTTAATCTGTATTGTATGTATGTTATGGACTGAAAGCCAGAAAATGAGGTTGTATGAAAAGTCGTATTACCCAGAAAGGGTAGGTAAGGGATGGCAGGTACGTAATCATAGAAACTTCTCTATGTTTATCGAAGTATGTGAAAGTTTGTGATATGTTTAGATAGTATAATGTTTTGATTCTTGCATGTATGTATGCATGCGATGGGATTGATATGATGAAGGGGAAGAAGGTCGCACAGCGATCGGTGGCTTTCCCACATAGGTCACACAGTGATCGGTCTTTATGACAGGCAGCACAGCTGTCAAAATACTACAATGTATTATTAAGGTCGCATGGCGATCGGTGGCTTTGCCACATAGGTCACATAGTGTGATCGGTCTTTATGACAAGTAGCACAGCTGTCGATATGGTGTGTAGTGGATGGAGGGTTGATTGTAGAAATCCCCACGGTGTGATGGTTGGTACAGGGGTGTGTAGAGGATGGACTCTTAGGTTTGGGATGGGACATGTTGCATGTAAATATTCTATTGCCATTGTGTATGGGCCAAGGACCATAATGTGTTTGTGGGCCTTAAGGCTTTTATGTGTTTTCGGGATTTGTACACTGAGTCTTGGTGACTCACCCTTTTATTTTTCCCAACTTTTCAGATGAGCAGTAGATCGTGGACATGGGAGCTGAGGCGGACTTGAGGGGCCATCAAGTCTTTTATTTTCATAGATTGTTTTCGATTTTTCATTGAGTTTTTATTTTGGGATTATTTTTGTAATAAGGCCTCCATAACTTAGGTTATCGATCTATATTTTTTTTGTTACAATTTATAAGATTATGTTTTCAAAGTCTTAATTATAAGTGAAATGAAAATGGGCTTTTCAAGCACATTCAACACAAATGTTAAGGTTCCTTTCAAAAATGTCACAATTAATGAGTAATCGGTTAAATAAATTGAGATTTTCAAAAACCCTTCAAAGCAAAGTTTTCAACATTCAACCCCTAGCATACCAGATCTAGTCATGACGTACGGGCCGAGTTTCAGGTGTTACAATTAAGGTTACATATGTTATTATGTTTAAATTGCTTATTATTATGAGAAATGAAAATTATTTCCATGAAGTTGATTTATGATACCTTGATGAGAAAATTATGCGAATATGTTAAGTTGAAGTCTCGGTTGAAGATTCAAAATAACGAGGATACCTGTGTCACGACATGAGATAAGGAAGGTCCCGTGTAAGACCATGTCTGGGACATGGCATCGGCACCGAATGTAGTTCCCATATAAGACCATGTCTGGGACATGGTATCGGCACCAATAAGGAAGGTCTCGTATAAGACTATGTCTAGGACATGGCATTGGCACTGGATAAGGAAGGTCCCATATAAGACCATGTCTGGAACATGGCATCAGCATCGATTAAGGAAGGTCCCGTATAAGACCATGTCTGGGACATGGCTTCGGCACCAAAGGAATATCTCGTGTAAGACCATGTCTGGGACATGGTATCGACATCTATGTATGATCTCGTATAAGACCATGTCTAGGACATGGCATCGACATCGAGCTAAAAGATCCCGTGTAAGACTAAATCTGGGCTATGGCATCGGCATCAAGAGGTGATCCTATGTAAGACCATATCTGGGGTATGGCATTGGCATCGTGATAAATGTATGATGAGATTGAGTATCCTCCGATATTCGAATAGTTCAATAGGTAAAGAGTTACATTTAAGTGAAGGATGATCATGAGTTAAGTTTATGTTCAAGATAGCATAAGTGATAAACCATGTGATGAAGTGATACAGGTACCCATGAGTAAAATATGAGTTATGAAACTATAATGTGATATGTGATGGGTAAGAGTAAGTAAGAGTATGTATGTCAAAGTACCTGAGCAATTGTGTTGTTAATGTTCAATGAGATGAATGGTTTTTATTATGAGCCCTTATGTTGCTATTTTAATTCATGCAAACTTACTAAGCTATATGCTTACCTCCTCTTTTTTTCCTTTTTCTTATAGTATCACCAAGCTAGCTCGGGGATCATTGAACATCGGAACTCGGATCACACTATCAATCATTAATTTGGTATAGTAAAGTTAAATTGTTTTTAGTATGGCATGTATAGGAACTTGGTCATGTTGTGTTATGTCATATTTGAAAGCCAAAGTGTTGGCTACTAATGTTGTATACTCAATTTTGTATATGGCCATTGGGAATTGGCCAATATTTTTCAAGCTTCATATTTTAATGATGATGAGTTTTATGAAGTGAAAGTTCATGCAAATGATGGAATAAAATGTGAAGTGTATGAATGATAATTAGTGATTCTTCATAGTGTATTATTGCCATGTTATGTGTGGCTTGTGTTGGTATATATGTGTTTATGTTTCAGGGTGGCAATTGGCTTGGAAAATAGCCTTCTAATTGTCCACACGGGTAGACACATGAAAGTGTGTCTAGGCCGTGTGTGACATATGGTCAACCCCATGGGTGTGTTCATACACCGTGTGTCCCCTATATCAAATTCTGAGAATTCAATTTGTCACACAGGCCAGCACACGGCGTGTGCCTAGGCCGTGTGCCCTTAAGAGCTTGCTGACGTCATAAATAGAATACCCAGGTTTTTCACACATGGGTGAGGACACGGGCATGTCTAGGTTGTGTGAGGGAGACGGGCACCAGACACGGGCGTGTGTCCAGCCGTGTGAAAACCCCTGTAGGTTCGAAATGAAAAATAAATTCCACACCGGATAGGAACATGGGCGTGTGTGACCACACGACCTGCCCACACGGGCGTGTTCCATTTCACACAGGCGTGTGGCCCTGTTTTAGGAAAAAAATTTCTAAGTGCGTAAAAGTTTCTAGGTTGTTCTCGAACCCTTCCGTATGTATGTTTAAGGCCTCGTAGGCCCATAATAATGATGTTATGAATATGAATGAAGAGTTTTAAGTTGAAATGAAATTTTATAGCCTCATAGTGTATGTTCAAGTAAGGTAAGTTTGGTAATGCCTCATATTCGATTCCGGCATTGAACACGAGTAATGGGTGTTACAGAAAATTTCCTCATTTTTTGCACAAATATCTCACTAAGGCGATTGTATTAACTAATATTGTACTATACCTCAAGAATCGGAGAGAAAGGTTGGTGAGAGAAGGAGATATAAGGTAGTGAGCTAAAGGGTCTAATCAAGGAAGTATTGGGGTCAATATAATGTGCCAAATTATTTTCATGCTTAAATCATTTTGTTTTGCCTGGTCTTTAATTCCGAACCAACCTAAGTCGTAAAAGTTACAAGCCGAAAAGACCTATGTGACCTAAGTGATACAGTTCGTGGATGAAAATTAACTGAATTTTGACATTTCTAATTATTTTTATTCTTCAAGTATAAATGTAGATTTTATGTACCGGTTTCGATGGATGAATGTACTTGACATTCTTGATTTGTTTACTTTTTAATTTTATGAACTAATGTGTGTGATACTAATTCTTGAATTTGTTTATTTTGTAACTTTATGAACTAATGTGTGTGATACTAAAGATCAGGATTTAATTGTCTATCGTGTTAGAGTTACTTATTTTTTCACATTGTTCTATGTACATATCTCTAAACTAATCTTTGTATATGGCATGCTCAAGCACTATTTGGTTGTTTTATTTTATTGTTTTGTGTGTTTTTATTTTGCTGCTTGAGAACAAGAAATGACTTAAGTATGAGGGTGTAACATCCCTTACCATATTCGATGCTGGAATAGGGTACGACGTATTACCGAAACACATACACTTGTAAATGTATTAAACCAAGTCATAAAATTTCATCTAAATTAAAAATTTTTAAATTTTTATCTTTAAGTCCCTAAATAGGGCCTACAAGGCCCAATACATACTTTGGAAGTGGTCCGGGACTAAACCAAGAACTTTGGAAAACATTAGAAAATTTCTTGAAAAATAGGGGCACACGCCCGTGTCCATGGCCATGTCCTTCACACAGCCGAGATACACGCCCGTGTGTTAGGCCATGTGGCATTTGAATTTCTAAAAATCAAGTGCAAGCTTTACACACCTTAGGCACATGGTCGTGTGGCTGCCCGTGTGACCACAAATAAGGCTATTTACCAAGCCCTTTTCCATCCTAAAACACTTATACACTTATACAAATTTATCATCACACAACATGGTATTATTAAGCATTCAAACATCCACACTAAGACATCCACATACCATTTACAAACCACATTCATCATGCATAATCACACACACACTTAACCATTCACATCATGCAACTTACACAACCAATCACATTTACCACTCATAATTATCACACATTTACTCATCCAACACATGCAAGCATACACATCCTTGAAATGCATCATCATAGACTTATAACATAACAATTATTAGCCACATTAAACGGCCTTATACAACAATAACCATCAAATAGAATAGGCCAACATTCTAGGCCAACTCATAATAACATATACACACATAATAAAGTCCCTATACATGCCATAGACTTAAAATTACTTGAAGATCATTGATACAATACCAATCAATAACTTGTTAGTGTGATATAATCTCGACGACCTCCAACTAGAGCTAGAGCATCTGTGACACTATAGGAAAAAGGAAAGGAAGGGGGTAAGCATTATAGCTTAGTAAGTAGGTATGTAAATAATAAGTGGTTTATTAACATGCTTTTATAAATCTTCACGATATGTTTTGAAGATAATACAATCATTGTTGCACATAGTTCCGCTATTTACTCAAGTTCATCTCAAGCTATCTGCTCGAGTTACAAAACTCCAAATTAAGTTCCGAAAATTTTCCTTGAAACTAAACTCACATATCTTCTTACCATAAAATTTTCAGAATTTTTGGTTTAGCCAATAAGTACAACTTATTTTTTAAAGTCTCCCATGTTCTGCTGTCTGACAGTTTTGACCCTTATTCACTAAAAATTAATTATCTCATTGTACGGGATTCAAATGATGTTATCATTTGTTTCTATTGAAGGTAGACTCATTAATAAATTTAATCATATAAATTATAAACCATAAATATTTTTATACAATTTTTAGTGATTTTCCAAAGTTGAAATAGGGGATTCTGAAATCATTCTGACCCTCTCTCACAAAAATTAAAATATCTCAGAATATGAAATTCTTTCACTTACACGTTTCTTTTATGTGAAGATAGACTAAATAATATTTAATTTCATCTCTTATTCAACTTCTAATTCAATTTCCACCATTTTTGGTGATTTTTCAAAGTCACGCAATTGATGTTGTCCAAAACTATTTTGTTGCTAAATTTACTCTTTCATAATTTCACTTACTCCATTTCATCTTACCCAATGTTCGATCAAATATTGAGCACATTGTTCATAAATTTTCACACTTGTACCTGCACTTATTCATCACATAGTCATATTCAATTACACTTAGTCGTTACATGATCACATGTATTTTCACTTAATCAATTTGCCGTTGAACTCATCGATATAACAACAAATACATGGTGGCCTGCACATAGTACCATCCTTGTAGCCAAAGCTATCTGGTGCACATAATAGCCTGCACTTAGTACTACACATGTGACCAAAACCATCATTTACACATAGTGGCCTACACTTATCGGGTATGCATAGTAGCCTGCACTTAGTACTACACATGCGACCTATCCGTCTGGTACACGTAATAGCCTGCACTTAGTACTACACATGTGACCTAAAACCATCTCGTAGCTCTCTTGTACACATAGTGGCCTACACTTAGTACCACACATATGACCTAGATACCTCATTCGTATCCTTTCTATTCTGAAGGTTTAACTGGGAATTCTCACTTTTCAACATTTTACCAATTCATCCATCATCAATTCCAATTCATAATTTACATCAAATAATTACTCCATATTCAAACATATCTCATATAATATAGCAAAAGATTAAAACATAAATAAAAAAATGATGTATTATTTACATACAAACTCACCTCGGTAGCACAATTGGTGAAAAGGACTTATTCATCATATTCATTGTTTTCCTCCCGTTCTAAGTCTGAATCTCATTTTTCTTGATCTATAACAACACATTTCACTTATTTATTCAACATGCTACTCAAATGAACCCAAAATTCACATTTTGGAAAAATTAAATTTTTACCCCTAAACTGTCATATTTACAACTTTTCCCCTAGGCTCGTAAAATGATTTTCATTCAATTTCTTTGTATTTTAAGCCTAGCCGAACCATTTTCATAGCTACAACAGCCCACATTTTCCACTAATTCACACTTTTATGAAAAATTTTATTACTTTTCCAAATTAGTCCTTTTTAGCATTTTCACCGAAAATCACTTAGTAAAAGTCGTTTCTCTAACCATAAACATGCATTTTCTACCATTAAACACGAAAATACACACATGTTCATCATGAGTCAAAAACCCAGACTTTAACCATTTCTCAAATTAGTGGTAGAAATAGATAGATCTTGTTACGAGGATTTCAAAAACGTAAAAATCATTAAAAATGGGGCTAGAACGAACTTACAATCGAGCTTGGAAGCTTGAAAAACCCTATCCATGGTTTCCCATTGTGAAATTCAGCTATGGGTTGAATATGGACAAAAATTGGCTTTTAATTTTGTTTTTAATTCATTTTAATATATAAATGTCCAAAATGCCCTTAATGAAAAACTTTGGAAACATGCCTAACCATGTCCATTTTTGTCCACGAACTTAAAAATGGTCTAATTATCATATAAGGACCTCCAATTTAAAATTTCATAACAATTGGACACCTCTAGTATGTAGAACTCAACTTTTGATCTTTTTACAATTTAGGCCTTTTGACTAAATTGAGTGCCCAAACATCAAAATTTTCAAACAAAATTTTCACAAAATTATTTTTTTAAATCATAGACCATAAAAATGTAATAAAACAATTTTTTCTCGTCGAATTTGTGGTTTGGAAACCACTAATGTAACTAGGCCCAAAATGGGCTATTACAGGGGGAGTTTGATTTGCCACAATTCGTTGTAGCAAATTAAGGTCTTTCTAGCACTTAACGAGCTTGTTTTTTCTAGTCTTTTTATATGTTTTTATTTTAGTTTTGCTTTTTATTTGTTCAAGTTTAATTTACGCAAAATAAGCATTTTATGTAATTTTCAGTTATGTTTTGACCTAATGGGCCACTACAGGCTTAAGAATGATTTAACAGCTCTATTTAGTGTGTAGGACATTGTTTTGGGCTTAGAAGACGAAGGATGATTGTAGCATCGTGATACCGAGGAATGGTGTAACAGCCCATTTTTCGGTGAAATCGGAACAGTGGTTTCGGGACCACAAATTCAATTCAAAAATAATTTTTTTATTTTATGGTCCGTATTATGCCAAAAAAGTCATGTGAAAATTTTGACACGAAAATTTTATCGATTATGTGTTTAATTAGGGAAAGGACTAAATCGCATAAAATGCAAAAGTTGAATTCTTGTAGCTATAAGGATTAAATAGCTATGGAATTCAAAACATGATGTTCTTATATAGTAATTAGACCATTAATGAAAGTATGTAGATATTTTGAGATGACTCATCCATGGAAAAATAAAAAAAGGCTAAGGACTAAATTAGAAAGATGAAAAGTTATTAAATGACAATTTAATTAAATGAAAAAAAAAAAAATTTTGTATCATCTTCCCCAAATATTTCCATGGAAACCCTAAGAGAGAGGAAGAAGACTTATCAAGCTTATTTGGGTAAGTAATCAAGCCCGTTTTTAGTATTTTGGTATTTTTGAAACCGAGATAGTCTAATCTATCTATTTGGGGGATTAATTTTAAAAGTTATCAAAGTATGAAATTTGGGTCATGGATGAATATGCTGGAAATATGAAATTTATGGTAGAAAATGAAAGGTTGTTAATAGATAAACAACTTTTGTAAAGTGATTTTTGATAAAAATAATATTTAGGGACTAAAATGTAAAGTTGTAAAATTGAAGAAAAATGTTCAATTTTTATGAATACATGTGCTATAAATTTTTTCACGGGATTTTGGTTAGGCTTGGAATAGGGAGTAAATTGCACAAGTTTCATTTTCCAAGCCTAGGGACGAAATGGGAATTTATGGAAAGATAGGGGTAAAATGGTAATTTTACCTAGGATGTACATTGAGTCCAATGTATATGAGATGTGTGAATTTGATGTTAAATTTACTTGTATAGATCCGAATAGACCAAATTCGGAGCTAGAACGAGGAAAAGGGGAAAACGTCAGATTAGTAGATTTTAAGTACACGAACATTTGTCGAGGTAAGTTCGTTTAACTAAATTATGTATATTTATATGCTTGTATTGAATGTGTATATGTGTGAATTATTTGAATGTTATAAATATGAACTTTGTTACATGATCAAGAATACTTAACAAAAGCTAAGTCCTGTAAACATATCTGAGAAATACAAGATAAATGATAATGCCTAATTTAAATGATAAAAGGTTATTCTTGTACTTGGTTTGAATATTGAATGTGATTAAAAGAATTATTGTATACAATTTTGATTATTAGATGAAATAATCACATGAGCAATTATGTTCGGAAAAATGTTAAATCCAGTTTAAATAAATGAAAATCGATGGATATGTGATTTCTCGAAATGAATGAGGCCCTGCATTTGTTTCTGGTGGGATTTAGATCGGTCGAGTAATCCTATTGACATCATTTCTAAAAGGATTTAGCCCGGACAGGTAATCCTGATATAAGTCCTCTCGAGCATATATTATGGATTGGATTTAGCATAGACTAGTAATCCAGATCAAGCTCTTTAGAGCATATGTCATGAAAAGGGTTTAGCCTGGACTGGTAATCATGTTGTTTTTATATATGTGGCTTGAGAGTGTACTATCTAAAATAGTACCTTATGGGTACCATTGGACATGAATTAATAGATTCTGATTTGTACACCTCGAGTGTATTACCTATGTATCCATCGATATTTTGAATAAATTTAACTAGTAAAAGTTCTTGACATGCGAAGATACGAATAAGAAATGAGTTATTTCACATATCGGCCTGAAATACATGAAAATGATGATACGTGATGATTGATATATGAAAACATGAGATAATGATATTTGTACATGGAATTCATTTAATGAATATGTTCATCCTGGATTATAGACTTGTACACTTTGAGTGTGCTATTATTCTGGTGACATTGATATTTCGAGTAATATGAGTAAATTTCTGATATGAAATAATCTGAACTCGAGATGAATTACATGAAATTATACTTGTAATATAAAGAGATGATTTATGCATGCTAAATGGATACATGTTGTGGAAAGCATATATGCCTAGAAACTTCATCGTTGTTGAGCCCATATATGTTTTGATGTTATTATGGAATTGACTAACAAGGGCAATGAGGATATGTGTAGGGTTTGAGGTTGAATTGATTGAATGTGTCTTACTTAGTTACCTCAAAATAGAATGAATGGTAAGTTAAGTATCATTTTATACAAACTTACTAAGCATGTAATGTTTAGTTTTATTTCCATGTTTTAGAGTAAATCAGAATCTCGTTGGATTGGAAGCTTGGAAATGATCACTTACACTATCCATTGGCCCATGTCGGTATAATATGGTAAATTCAATTGTTGTTATAATGGCACGTATAGGTTATATTGGCCATATTGGCATGTATATGTAAATGATTATTGTAATCTTGCCATTGGAATGGCTAGTGATGATTATGTTTTGGTACATGTATATATGTGTTTAAGTTTTCCTTATGGAGATAACATAAGTATTTATTATTGATTGATTGAGAAAGGTTAAATGAGTATGTTTATAAAAGGAAGATTAAAAGCATGAATGCATGTAACAATATATCATGTTAGATGTTACAATTGCTTGAATTCAATGCTTGGAATGGTTGGTATTTGTATGTAAGTTCGGGGCTATTTTGGTATGATTTTGGGTGAGAAATGAAGCTAGAAATGGCTTTGTTTTGTCTACACGGGTAGACACACGGGCGTGTGTCTAGACCGTGTGTGACACACGGCAAGGTACATGGGTGTTTAGTTAGGCCTTGTGTCCCCTGCACCTTAATTTTGAGAAACAAAATGCTCAGAATTGAGCACACGGGCATGTGTCTTAGCCGTGTGTGCTACACGGCCTAGAACACATGCGTGTGTCTTGGCCGTGTGAAACCTGCACCTAATATTATGAAAATTGAATTAACTACATGGCCTAGCACACGGGCGTGTTCATGGCTGTGTGCACAAGTTAGAGAGTTACACGAGGTCGAACACGGCCTGTAGCACGGGCATGTCCTAGGGTCACACGGGCGTGTCTCTTGAACCACACGGGTGTGTGAGCCCTGTACCTTTGAAAAAATTTGAAATTTCACGAAAAAATTTTAGAGTTTTTGATTTAGTCCCGAATCGATTCTAATGCTTATATTGGGCCTCGAGGGTCCATTTAAGGGACATTATGAATAATCTCAAAAAATGAATAGTGAGTGACATGATTTATCTGAAAATGTTCTAAAAGTTTCGATAATACTCTGTAACTCTGTTTCGACGATGGATACGGGTTTAGGGTGTTACAAATGGTGTCGAAACACCAGATGTCAAAGCCAAAATATCCAAAAATGAAGGTTGTGTCGCGACACGAGTGACAATTAGGAAAATTAATTATGGGTATTTTTCTCCATATAATGCATTGTGATTAGATTTTTGACCTGTTTAGCAACCCTAATTAGGTCATATCATAAACTCTATAAATAGGCATGGTTAGCATCATAATATGAGGCTTTGCCAAGTGAGACACTTAGTTAGTTTTAGGGTTTTATTTTAGTTTTTATTTTATTTCAATTTAGTCATTTAGACAGTTTTTGTTCTTGTTTAACTTGTATTCAATTTCGAACCAAGCTTTCAATTTAATAGCTTTTATTTATTTCTTTTCGGATTACAATTGCAATCTAAGCTTCGCAACTATTAAAGGAAATTTTGCTTCCGTGCACAAATCAATATCAAAATAGATTTATTTTCTTATTCCCTTCTTTTATTTAATTTACTACTTTGTATGTTAAATATGAGTTTAGGGATTATTGTATCTAGAGCCATGATTAACTAATTTCCTTAGGGAGATTAACGAATGAACGTGTGACTAATTAACGGATGGATTAAGGTTTAAATTCGAGATAGTTGGCTTAAATTATGTGTGATTAAACCTTAGGAAGTGACGCCCCTAGGAAGTAATGTAAGATAAACGAGATCGAGAGATAAGTTTATCGAGTAAATCATAATTTATCACGGTCAAGAAAGTGAGGTCGAGAGGTAAGCGTGTATTGGTTGATAAGTTAATTAGTTAGAGGCCAATAGGTAATTATTGGTTAACTAATAGCTAATTCGATAAAACCAGAGTTTTGACATTAATTAGCAGCACTAAAGTGAGTTAGTTTCGTGCCTATTTTTTTGGATTTAATTTCAATTATTAATTGGTTGCTTTTTTTTAGATAATTTTAGGTTAATTTAATTAATCCATTTTAATTTGGTTTTTCGTAATATAAATTTAAATGAGTACTATTTAGCCATGTTAGTCTAGGAAGTTAATTTAAGTTTAATTCAACCTCCCTTGGGTACGATCCTCAAAATGCTTCCCGAAGTGTTTCATTCTAATGTTCTTTACTATATTACAATTTGACCAGAACACTTGCGGACATCACTACTTAATTTTGTATCTATTTTGATACAGTATTTCCAATCCATACATTAGTGGAGAGGATTGTTAAGTTAAACATATGAAGACATAATTTAAACATTAGGATTGTTGCTTAACAAAATCAAGGGAAAAAAAATTGATTAGGAATAACTAAGTGCACATTCATGAGGAGAAGGCATGCAGTTCATAATTTTGTTAGCACTTTAATACTTGAGAGAAATTGGATGATATATGCACCTAAGTTACATATTTGCAAAACTTGAGAGAATAATCCCATTGATGCATGACCTTGTAAGAGGGTTAATTATGCTCAAGTGTGGTGTGTTTATTTTTAGCATCTGTTAAGTGTCATCACTCGGGGCAAGCATTAAACTAAGTTTATGGTGTGATAACTCTAGAATATAGAGTTATCTACGGTACTTTTTAGCTTATAATTTTCATGTTAATTTTTAGTGATCGATATTAATTTTTGTAGTTTTACCTATAATTCTATTTTATTAAGTAACTCTATGAAAAATTATTATATTGACTAATTATTATGTTGAAAACATGATTTATCATCTTTGAAGGAAGTTAATGGATTCAGTGGAAAGAAGCAGTAGAAGTTCACATGCTAATGCCCAATGTCATAGTATTGGGCCAATGGATTACCCATTAGAACTCTATATTTTGGACACCCAAATCAGCGTTTTTGGGCTTAAGAACTCATCCCAACCCAATGCTAGAGGAGCTTATTAGACTAGGATGTCCAATAGAGGCCCAAACCATATGCTTAATGAGAGAATTGGAAAAACCGATGGATGAAGGACCTATTCTTCAACCTCCTCAAATGTATGCCATAAATTAAGGAGCAAACTTACCAGCCTTGAGAAGATCATAGGGATGCCACCTACATGGAGAAAATCAAGGGAAGTTAATGCCAAAAAATAGTAAAGGAAGAGGGAGGCTTATGATAGCCTCTGAAAGTACCAACATCCAGAGTAAGAAACTTGTACAAAAGATATGAAATAAGTGGTATCCGTAAGTATACGTGTCGAATTGTAATATAGTTACAACTAAGTAAATGAGTACTCCGAGGATCATACCTAAGGGAGGTGAGTACTAAATTAATCCTAATCTAAACACAAATAGATCTAATTAGTACTTTAAATAAATTATATTATGAATAAACATAAAGAGGGATTTTTGAGGTTTGAATAATAATAAAGAAAATAGCATAAATAAAGAGACTTTGGGAAACGAATGATGTAAACTGAATTAGATCTAAGCATGGGTGATTCGCTTGGTTTGGTAATTATAACCAATTTTCTCTTTAGAATTCTATTCAATCAACTAGTCGTCACCCTAGTAGGATCTCTTGATCTTCCACTAAACTAACAAGTCAGTAAGAACCACTTATCTCTCAACCTCGTAATCTAGATCGATTCCCGGCTAAGGTATTCACGGATAGGTCATACCAATTTTGGGTTAATTCCCACCTAATTGACTTCTTATGGTCATCAAGCTTAGGTTTTAAGTTCTTTCTCCCCCAAACAATTGATCCGTTAAGAAATCCCTACACAAAAATTAATTAGTCATACCGCCACTAGCTAATCCCCCATAAGAGGATTAGTTTCACATGGATTTCATAAACACAGTAAATTTGATGTGAAAGATAAATATGAATAATAAATCAAGAGAAAAAGGTTTAAGAGAATCCTAAATTGTATTGAATGAAGTTCAAAATCTACAAAGAGTTGTTTAAGTCTACAAATCAGATCTCCTGACAAACACAAAGATAAAAACTAGAAGTAAATTAAAGCCTAAGAAAAGGAAAA
The DNA here is from genome assembly GCA_025506655.1 of Gossypium rotundifolium. Classification (NCBI taxonomy): domain Eukaryota; kingdom Viridiplantae; phylum Streptophyta; class Magnoliopsida; order Malvales; family Malvaceae; genus Gossypium; species Gossypium rotundifolium. The sequence continues at coordinate 81,534,645 of CP106723.1, forward strand.
ACTAAAAACTAAAATTACAAAGAAAATTCTAAAGTATGAAAATTTTTCCATAAAAAGTGTTAAATGAGCCTATTTATAGATTTAGGGTTGTCATTGTCCTCAACCGTAAGTTAACTGATGCTCTCATATTAAACATTTTATTGTACAAACCAAAACACCCTTGGCTCATAAGTGTTTCTTGTACAGGACTGATGTCGCGACACCCTAATACCTGTATTGTAACATCGAAGCTAGTATGCTCAACCTCAGGACAATTTTAGGGGCGTTCCAACATCCCTTGACTGTGTCGTGACATCGAAGGCAATCTCAGCATTTTTTTACTCTACTCCCTATGTTACGACATCAAGCTCCCGTGTTACAATACAACGACCAATATTGTAACACCTTGAATTTGGGCCTAGTAGGATTGGGCCCATTGGGCCTCAACCATGGGAGCGTTTTAAATTTTTAGGATTAAGAGAATGGCATTATTTCAAGTTAGACCTGTTAGGAAGGTGATTTTGGAAGGTTAGGGGGCTTCTATGAGGTCCCAGGATCAAACTTGGGCTTTAGGAAAATTTTGGTTTTAGGTGAATAAAACCCTGAGAGTTAGTAAGTAGGATTTAAGAATAGAATGTGGAGAAAAATAACACAAGAAGAGCTTGTGGTGTAGTGGAAAAGTGACACCACATAAGAGACAATGAGGTGATGCCACGAGGAAATAAGGGGTCCAAGGTTCAAGCCTTGGCGCTGGCATTTCATTTTGATTTATTTTTTAAGTGAACTTGGACTTTGGCCCATAGATTTATATTTAGTTGCGCATGATGTTAGACACAAGGAAGTGAGTGATCTAGTGGCAAGGTGTCATTAAGGGTGTAAGGGAGCCTAGGTTTGAATCTCATGACAAGTAGGGGAGTATTTATTTTGTGGATTGGGCGGCAAGAGTTTGAGTTGGATTTAAACTCTGCTGATAGGGGGATCCCACATCGGAAAGATAGAAAGAGGGAAGGTGAGAAGTTGGCTATATATAGAGCTGTCTATGAGAAGAGGAAGCATAACTTGATGGGCGTTTGGGCATAGGAGCATTCAGAGTGCGGATTAGCTTCAGACTCCTATCAGGTGTGTATTCTCTCTACTCTAGCTGTAGAGTAGAAAATGTCGAAATCCCGGTCACACGAGCATGCGAGCGCACGTGTGGGAGCTTCGACGCGATAGTTGAGGCTAGCTTGAGTGTTCTTGTGCGTTTAGGCTGTTTGGGCCAAGTGGGCCCATATGAATAAATTGTATGATTGTGTAGTAGATATGAACTGGACTATGGGAATCTCGTATCTGTGGCTAGATTTCAGCTAAGTGGGCCACACGAACGTGTAGGCCCACATGGGCCGAATAAGGGGTCTCAGGCCCATTTACACCGTTATGACCATTTAGGTTATCTGAGTCACTCGGGGCGACAGCATGCCTTTGGAAAGGCTATTAAATGTGAAATTACTAAAATACCATCGATGGGTAAATTATCGAAATACCCCTAATTTGTAAAATTATCGAAACACCTCTGGTTTGCAAAATTACCGAAATACCCCTAGTTTGCAAAATTACTGAAATACCTCTGGTTTACAAAATTACGAAATACCTCTGGTTTGTAAAATTATCGAAATACCCCTAGTTTGCAAAATTATCGAAATACCCCTAGTTTGTAAAATTATCGAAATACCTCTAGTTTGCAAAATTATCGAGATATCCCTGGTTCACAAAATTACCGAAATACCCCTAGTTTGCAAAATTACTGAAATACTCCTAGTTTGTGAAATTACCGAAATACCTCTGGTTTGCCAAAATTATCGAAATACCCTCGATGGGTAAAATAACTAATATGCCCTTGAAAGGAAAGATGGCGGAAACGCCCCTACATGGTTACTCTTGTATGTGATTTATGATTATTATGGTATGTTTATTATTGTATGATGCATTCATGTGTTATTATGTTGCATGGGAATGGGATTATTAATATGGAGGAAGTGCTAATAGGATCGCATGGTCGCTTGACAACTATGGATCCACCGAAGGCTTTTTAGCCATCGAGTAGCCATGCTGCACCGATAAGTTAATGCCACAACCAGTGCTACAAAAGGAGTGTATGAATGGGTGGGTCGATTAAATCCCCACAAGAGTGCACGGTTGGACAGGAGACGTCGCAGGGTTGGTATGGGTATTAATGCAATGCATATATGGATTTTAATATTGAGATGGGCTTAGGCCCAAATATTTATGATATGTGACATATAATATGGGTTAAGGCCCAACCGAGGCTATTTGGGCTAAGGCCCAACTACCACCATTATTGTAATGGGCGTCGGCCCGGATTGTTGTGATGCATGTTTTTACTAATGAGGGTTGTACACATTGAGTTTTCGCAAACTCACCCCCTATTTTTAATTTTTCCAGGTAACCCTCAGTAGGCGGTTCGACGTATTGGAGGACTCAGAGGTGGCCACACTATGAGCAGTTTTGGATTTTAGTATTCTACTTTACTTTATTAAACCATTTTTATTACGTTGTAATAAGGCCTCTCTTAAATTCTGGTATAGTTTGGAATTTTTATCTTGTTATGTTTTAAATCTGCTCAACATTGAATCGCGGTTTTTCTAAAATAATATCTGTTTTTAAAACACTACGTTTTCGCAACCAAGTTGTAAATATCACGTTTTATAAGTCAGTTGTTTTAAATTAAGCTTCCGCAACGAACAAGGTTTTGAAGGTAATGACTTCTTAATAAATGTCGATTAATAATAACAATCGTAAATTGGGACTTTAGTTTTTAAATATCAAGAGGGGTTTTCAATGAAAATGCGATTTTCAAAACAAACACCTCAATGTGACACGCCAGATTCGGACCTAACTTCTAGGCGAGTTTAGGGTGTTACAAATATTGAGTTTGTACGCCCTCTAATGGTCTCCTGCACACTCACTAAGTATATTAGCTCACCCTTAGGCCTCATTCGGCCCCTAAGGTCAATAAAAGACTCAAATTAAATTTTTTATTGAATGTAAACAAAATTATGAAAACTTAATTAAAACATAATAAAAGTTCTTGTATTCAAGCTCCTCTAGTGCGAAAAACTAGTTTAATCTACTACATTGAATTACGGCAAATCAGCTCACTAGTATAAATAAAGACAAGCATTTGAGATCATTCATCCATGCATGCATCAAAACACCATCATACAACAGAATTGAGTTCCTCACAACACAGAGTTGAGAGAGCATTTTAGAGACATTAAGAGTTGCCAATTTCAGCAATCTTGAGAGCATTTATGCCTAATAGCAATGAAATGAAGAGAGGAGGAGGAGCACCGTGAGCAATACCACAGATAACCACCCGAATCGACTTAACAATTTTCCTTCCTTTAATATTTTAATTTTCTCAATGTTGATAAACATGATTGCAACTTGCTCTTTTGGTTTTAATTTAATTATGATGACTTATTCTTGTTGATGCTAGATTAATTACAATTATTTAGTTTAGTTATTAATGCTTTATTGAAGATGTTCTGTGTATTTGGTTGTTTTGCTCATTCAAGTATTATCATGGTCATGCTTTCTTATGCATCAATAACATGGGTAAGTTTATGAATTAATCTGTTAATCAGAAAACATGATGATTAATGGACACACTACTTGAATGGTGCATGTTTCATTTCCTAATAATTAGATTAGTAATAATATTGAGAAATATTGTCACCTTGCATAACCTTTAGGTATAATGCCTAAATATGTAACCTTAAATTTGATTAGACATAGACATGTGTAAAAGAAACTAAAAGGTTAGACATTCACGAGCAGCTTACTACTTGTATAATTTGGTTAGTAAATCACCAATTTTCCATGGGACCATCGTAACATCCTTTAGCATCATTTTTAATAATTCTAAGTTAAGTGAAAGCAATTAATCTAGCCCTTCGTGCCATGGTGATTAAAATTTGTGTTAGTATTTGTTATCTTTTATTCTTTGTTTATATTTTCATCCTTAGTTAATCTTAATCAAACTATTTAGTTAACTCATTTCACTATCATTATTCTTTATCACCGATTTTCCAATTATTAATTTTACAATTATTAACTTAAATATAAAGTCCTTGTGGAGATGAAATCTCTTTAGTCACTACTTTATTACTTATAGATGACTGTTTACACTTACACTATAACATCCTAGATTAGGGGTTATGCGTTCGTGCGTAATTCATGAGCAAGTGGGCCTGAGTTCGAGTCACATGGGAAGCAAATAAAAGAAATTTTATTTTGCTTCCGAAGAAAAGTGAGGTGGACGGCACAAGCTATTTAAAAGGAAGAGTTTTATTCTCTTTAAAATCCCGCTAAAAGGGGTGATAAATATGGATATTATTTCTTTTATTTTGATAGATAAGGAAAAGATAAAGAGGATTATTATTAGTATTATTTTATTAGGAGATAAGATTTATTAGGAGATAAGAGATAAATATTGGATTAAGTCTTGTTGATAATTAAAGTGATAAATCAAGGGATAAAGTTATCAAAATAGAAGAGTAGTGGCCAAGTAAGGGACTCTAGCCTAGTAAATTTGGCTATAAAAGGAAAGAGAGGCCATTCAAAGATTATTTACTCTTCATTGATAACCTCTGTAATTTTCTCTGCAACCCCTATTCTTTTCTTCTTCATTCTTCTCCTCTCAATATTCCAAAAGCCAAAAGCTTGCTAAGATCAAGGCCATAGCCGAATAGTTGAGACTTCAAGCAAAGGAACTGTCGATATCTAAAGTAATGGTAAGATCTCATTTGGTTTCATCCTTTTTCTTTTAAGATTTACCAAAATCTAGGACTAATTCCATTAATATCTTGTTGCCAAAACCTTGAAGAGATCTTTCGGGATTTACTAAGTGTCGAATACAAGGAAGGAGAAGTTCTTTTCCCGAAGGTACACCATAAGCCACGTGTTCCCTAGTTATTCGGTGAGTTTCGGGATTTAAAATCCACAAGGTAAGTGTCTATAGCATTCGGCCAAGGCCTATTTTGATAGTTAGATCTAATTCTTATTTGTTTAACAAGCCAAAACTAACGCCTGATGAGATTTAGTGCTTGGCCGAATACAAGGAGGAGCATAGCATAGATTTTGGGATTTGATTAGTATTGAAATCGGCAACAAGGTAAGTTTTAAGTATACTAATCCTACTAGGATTTGGATTTATGGTCAAATGGTTTTTTATTAAAGTAATAAGTGATTAATCAAATGTAGGAATTGAGATCTAAAGCAATAGATCGGGTTTTCGGGATTTCAAGGAATTGATAAGCAAATCAGGTGTGTACCCCACACTATTTCATAATACGTTTTATGGCTATGTTTAATTAAAATATGTGTTATTAAGTATATGAAAGTGGCTAAAGTACCATGATATGGTACTAAGTACTCAGGTACGTTTCCTACTCCTACTAGGATTATGAAATATGTTGTATGAAACATGTGAATAAATATAAGAATATGAACTCTGGCATGTTAATGCATATTATGATATGGGGCATATGGGTTATTGAAAGGGGAAGTGAAAATTGGTGACCTAAGACCACAGTAATCTGAAAAGTGGTGACCTAAGACCACAGTAATCTGAACGTGGTGACCTAAAACCATGAATGCAGTGACCTAAGACCGCAATTTGGAGTGTAGCGGAAGGAGGGTCGACTTAGTAGTCCCCACGGTGTGACCGGCAGGTACGGGGGTGTGTAGCGGATGGACAAATAGGTTTGGGTTTGGGAATGCATCATAACTTGTATTTTATGTTTTGAATGTGTAACTATTGTATGCCTGATTCTATTATGATTTAGTATCGTGTACACATTGAGCCTGTTTGACTCACCCCATTGTGGGACCATGTTTTAGGTGATGAACAGTGATAGACCGGGACGGCAGTACTTGTGGTTGCCATGCTCAACATGAAGTTTATATTTTTAGGGACTCTTGAATTCATTTTAGTACTTTGAAATATTTTGGAAACTATTTGATGTAATAAGGCCATAAGGCCATGATGAACGATTTTATTTCTACTTGTTGTTTTATTGTGTTACAAATTTTGATTAAGTTAAAGACTAAGTATTTTATTTTAAAATATACTCGATATGTTTATTACTTAAAATTAAAAAAATATTTTCTAATATAAAAATCCAGTTTGTTTTCAACACAAGCCCAACCCAAACAATATTTTTTTTAAAATCACACAAGTTTTTCTCTAAGTAACAAAAGAATTTGAAACCAATTTACATGAGGAACATACCAAATCTGGTCAAAGCTCATGGGCCGGGTTTGGGGTGTTTCAATTTGGTATCAGAGCCCAGTTTCAAACCCTCGGCCTGGGGTTTAAGGCTCAAAATGTTTTCAAATCGAGCCCAAATGAGTATTAATGAAAATATTTTTAAATAAGCAGGTTTTCTGGCATGGCACCTAAGTCTCCGACCCGAAGTCCACCAGGTAAGTACCTCTAACCTTTGTGTGAATTATGTTATGATGTGTAGAAGGGTAGAAATGGAATGGAACGTAGAATAGTATGATAGTAACTTGAACCATAGGATTAGTTTACCCCAACTATTGCATAAGACTTAATGCCTAATAAAACAAACCTGTAATTAAGTCGCAGAGTTAGGGCAACCATTGTGCGCATGTCTAGGATTGGTATTCGGTGGGAGCTTGGTATTTAAGCAGTCCGCGTGACTCACCTCCTCTCCACTCGAATCCTACCTGGTGCGTAGCTTCGGTTCACCCTAACCAAGAGGACTTATTCATGGGCTAAACTCCTAACTAAAACCTGAAAGGGACTAGTCGTATTTTCATGGAAAACCTAGTTTTAAAACTCTTAAATTACCCTTTGATTTATAAAGCTATTCCATAAAATTTTTTCGAAATATTTCTTGATTTACAAAATTACTAAGATACCCCTATTTGCAAAATTACTAAATTGCCCTTGAGTTTTAAAATTTCCATATTACCCGACTTCAATAAAAATTTTCTTATTTTGTAAAAGTATCCAAAAACCGTATTTCGTGAAGATTCAGAATACCCCATTTTAAAAAAAATTACAAAATTGCCCCTGACTTACAAAATTCTTGAAATGACCACGAATTTCAAAATTTTGCAACATCACCGATTTGGAAAACAAATGCTCAAAAGAACCTCAAAGTTTTACAACTTTTGAAATATCCTGATTTATTAAATTTTACAAAAGTACCCAGTTTGTGGAAAAATTATGAAATACCCCCGAATTTTGAAATTTTCCAAAATACTCCAGAAATTTAAAATTACCAAAATACTTGTTGACAAAATCACCAAGGAACTTTTCCTTTGAGAAATTACGAAAATACCCCCGAGTAGTGGAAAAACAACAACAATGAAAACTACAATGTTTCTCCGAATGAGCGAAAGTTCATAATTGTCCGATGGATGTATGAATGAATGAAAAGATCGTGTGCATGTATGAATCTGAAAGAACCACTCTTAAAATTCTTCTCATAAAACTTCTTCAAGGGTAATAAGTGAAACAAGGACTAATGCATAAAACTTTGTAATCAGTTAAATCATGACGTTAGAAATAAGTTCTAGGGGCGTGAACTTAGAGATTGTGCCTAAAAAGTATGATAGTTTCTTAAGATCGAGTCGCGGAGCGAGAGCGTAGTGAGCTAGGATGTCTGTTGTTAGTTAGTAAGTAATTTCGAGCACGAAATTATTTTTAAGGAGGGTAGAAGCGTAACATCCTAGATTAGGGGTTATCGTTCGTGCGTAATTCATGAGCAAGTGGGCTGAGTTCGAAGTCACATGGGAAGCAAATAAAAGAAATTTTATTTTGCTTCCGGAAGAAGTGAGGTAGACGGCACAAGCTATTTAAAAGGAAGAGTTTTATTCTCTTTAAAATTGGCTAAAATGGGTGATAAATGTGGATATTATTTCTTTTATTTTGATAGATAAGGAAGAGATAAAAGAGGATTATTATTAGTATTATTTTTATTAGGAGATAAGAGATAAATATTGGATTAAGTCTTGTTGATAATTAAAGTGGTAAATCAAGGGATAAAGTATCAAAATAGAAGAGTGGTGGCCAAGTAAGGGACTCTAGCCTAGTAAATTCGGCTATAAAAGGAAAGGAGAGGCCATTCAGCATTATTTAGAACTTAACGGGCAATAAGACCTACTAATAGGAAGAAAAGGTGCTATCAAAATAGGTTCCGAATCGAGCAATAAGTGAAGGAGATTTGATAACCTCTGCCGAATTTTCTCTGCAACCCCTATTCTTTTCTTCTTCATTCTTCTCCTCTCAATATTCCAAAAGCTGAAAGCTTGATAAGATCAAGGCCATAGCCGAATAGTTGAGACTTCAAGCAAAGGAACTGTCGATACCTAAAGTAATGGTAAGATCTCATTTGGTTTCATCCTTTTTCTTTTAAGATTTACCAAAATCTAGGACTAATTCCATTAATATCTTGTTTTCGAAACCTTGAAGAGATCTTTCGGGATTTACTAAGTGTCGAATACAAGGAAGGAGAAGTTCTTTTCCCGAAGGTACACCATAAGCCACGTGTTCCCTAGTTATTCAGTGAGTTTTGGGATTTAAAATCCATAAGGTAAGTGTCTATAGCATTCATCCAAGGCCTATTTTGATAGTTAGATCTAATTCTTGTTTGTTTAAAAAGCCAAAACTAACCCCTGATGAGATTTAGTGCTTGGCCGAATACAAGAAGGAGCATAGCATAGATTTCGGGATTTGATTAGTATTGAAATCGGCAACAAGGTAAGTTTTAATTATACTAATCCTACTAGGATTTGGATTTATGGTCAAATGGTTTTTTATTAAAGTAGTAAGTGATTAATCAAATGTAGGAATTGAGATCTAAAGCAATAGATCGAGTTTTTGGGATTTCAAGGAATTGATAAGCAAATCAGGTGTGTACCCCACTCTATTTCATAATACGTTTTATGGCTATGTTTAATTAAAATATGTGTTATTAAGTATATGGAAGTGGCTAAAGTACCATGATATGGTACTAAGTACTGTGCACGCTTCCTACTCCTACTAGGATTATGAAATATGTTGTATGAAACATGTGAATAAATATAAGAATATGAACTCTGGCATGTTAATGCATATTATGATATGGGGCATATGGGTTATTGAAAGGGAAGTGAAAAGTGGTGACCTAAGACCACGATGTCGAAAAGTGGTGACCTAAGACCACGATGTCTGAACGTGGTGACCTAAGACCACGAATGCGGTGACCTAAGACCGCAATTTGGAGTGTAGCGGAAGGAGGGTCGACTTAGTAGTCCCCACGGTGTGACCGGCAGGTACGAGGGTGTGTAGCGGATAGACAATTAGGTTTGGGTTTGGGAATGCATCATAACTTGTATTTTATGTTTTGAATGTGTAAATATTGTATGCCTGATTCTATTATGATTTAGTATCGTGTACACATTGAGTCTGTTTGACTCACCCCGTTGTGGGACCATGTTTCAGGTGATGAACAGTGATGGACCGGGACGGCAGTACTTGTGGTGGCCTTGCTCAACATGAAGTTTATATTTTTATGGACTCTTGAATTTATTTTAGTACTTTCAAATATTTTGGAAACTATTTGATGTAATAAGGCCATAAGGCCATGATGAACGATTTTTATTTCTACTTGTTGTTTTATTGTGTTACAAATTTTGATTAAGTTAAAGACTAAGTATTTTATTTTAAAATATACTCGATATGTTTATTACTTAAAATTAAAAAAGGTTTTCTAATATAAAATCCAGTTTGTTTTCAACACAAGCCCAACCAAACAATATTTTTTTAAAATCACACAAGTTTTCTCTAAGTAACAAAAGAATTTGAAACCAATTTACTTGAGGAACATACCAAATCGTCAAAGCTCGTGAAATGGGTTTGGGGTGTTTCATACACATTATTTGATAATCTCATGAGCACCGATTAATTATAAACTCATTTAGTCATGAAGTCATTCTACTATATTATCGTGGCTAAGCTCTCCCTAGTGACATACCATTACAAGAGCAACTTGATTAGTGTTCGTCCAATGACCTTGTCATAAGTGTGCTACCCTCATAAGATATCATTAATCTATTTGGGATAATATTTGTTTCCCAATATGACTATATATTTTTCCCAAGGTAACTATTACATCTTTTTTCATGAAAAGCCCATTACTATCAAATAGTAATCAAGTCATTCATCATAAAGACGAACGACCTGTAGCCACGTTTACTTTTCATCATCCATGTAATGCTAATGAGAGGATATCATTTAACCATGTCTTAGGCTATGAATTCAACTATTGTGAATGCCGTACATACTGTAGAAGTCCTACACCTAATGCACCAACTTTCAATTCCTTATCTATTCTAACTCAGGCTTTTACTTACATCAAAGTGTACGAGTCATGTACACATAGACTGACATCCACTCAGTAATTAGGTATGCCACACTATTAACGTCACAAGTTAATAAATTCATAAATGATTTCAAGATCTATTTTTCTTGGGTCTTGTCCAATATATTGTTAGTCTAGTCGGTCATATCTGTAACACCCCACACCCAAGACCGATACTGGGTCTGGATACGAGGCATTACTATGCTTGAACTCACTGAAACATGTACTTACGGGCTATAAAATTTCGATCCAACTTAAAAACTTCACTTTCTTAGTCAACACATATAACAAGGGCCTACGATGCCTTTAACTCATGTCAGAAAACTTTCGAAATTAAAATCAAATAACTCATTTTTGAAGTAGGGTTCACAAGCCCGTGTGACTTGGAACACACCGTGTACCCTTAAGCACGCCTATGCCCTCAAACCGTGTAGGGCTACTGACTATTTCCATACGGCTTAGACACGCCCATGTCTACCAACCGTGGGAGGTTACTGACTAATTTCACATGGCCATGACACGCACGTGGGCTTAGACCGTGTGCTCATCCTTGATATACTGACTAAATTAACACGGTCTAGGCACACGCCTATGTCCAAATCGTGTATCTTATACGGCATACACATACGACCGTGGGATTTGCCCGTGGCCTATTCTGATTAATAATACTAAGGTGTAGGGTTAACACGGCCTTGACACACACCCGTGTGTTCAACCATGCCGACACTTAAAGGCTATTTACCAAGCCATTTGCCACCTTGAAAAGAAGATCATACATAAACTCAAACCAACAATGCAATAACAACCCATCTTTCATGAATAATACTACATGCTTCATTGATCTCAATAAACATTCATACTTAGTCAAATACAAAAGAATAATGAACTTGATGGCCTATACAAGGGCCTTTCTTAAAGCAAATACATAAAATGAATGCTTCCTATACATGCCATACTTAGTAAAGTAACTTGGCTATACCAAAATAAGAGTTGATAGTGTGCTGCGAGCTCCGACTTTAATGATCCACTAGTTAGCTTGGCGAGACTGCGTAGTAAGAAAGATTCATAACGTAAGCATATAGCTTGGTAAGTTTGTATGTACGACACATATCAATATACTTGCTTAACATAAACCATCTAGCTTACAATGGTATCATAATTTCAGCTATAAAACTTACTTACTCATACTTGATTCTTACATGTCTTATGATACTTAACATTCTCATACTTGTAAGGTAAATATTGTACCTATATCACTTGATCACATTGATCAGTATACTTTAATAATAATAACCAAAATCTTTACTTCCTCATTCATAACATGAATAATACTCAATTTCATCTTGATACTAACTTTGCTTTCTTAGCTTTCTTGATATCTTCTTTTTGACTTACTCGTTTGCCTGATGAATTTCTGCGAATAATCGAGGATACTAAATCTCGACCCACATAACTTGATACCAAATCCATATCTTTGGTATGGTCTTACAAGGAATATCCCATCTTGGTTTCAAGGCCATGTCTTGACATGGACTTATATAAAGTCTTGCTCTTGATAACATACTCAATGCCAAGCTTGCCTTGGACTTACATAATAACTTGCTTGCTAACTTGATCAATGCCAAGCTTGTCTTGGACTTACATGATAACTTGCTTGCTAATTTGATCAATGCCAAGCTTGTCTTGGACTTACATGATAACTTGCTTGCCAACTTGACCAATGCAAAGCTTGTCTTGGACTTACATGATAACTTGCTTGCTAACTTGATCAATGTCAAGCTTGTCTTGGACTTACATGATAGCTTACTCAATGCCAATCTTGCCTTGGACTTACATGATATCTTGCTCAATGCCAAGCTTGCCTTGGACTTACATGATATCTTGTGTGGTAGATCGAGTATCCTAGGGAAATTCATCTTCAATCGGGACTTGCTTGTACATATTATCGTGATTTCTTGCTTGAACATAACATGATCATTTCATAAAATTATAGTACATTATACTAAGAAAATTAATGATGAAAATCATAAAACTTAGAAATCATACAAACTTACCTCAATATACAAAATGTATGTAGATATGTAATTTAGTCCACAACTTTGTTCTTGCCTCAATTTCAACTGAGCTTCATTTTTTTATCTATAATCATAAATAGATCATTTAATAATCATATTGACTAAATTAACACATAACTCATATTCTGGCAAAATTACTATTTTGCCTTTATACTACCTAATATTTGCACTTTTGCCCCAATTCTCATAAACTGATTTTCATGCAACTTTCTTAAACTTCATGCTTAGCTGAATCATTTTCTCTTCTATAACAATCATCAATTCTCCCTATTTCTAGTAAGTATGACCAATTTTATAACTATTACAAAATGATCCCTACTACCATTTTTTCATGCAACTCATTAAGGAAAAGATGTTTATCTAACATCAAGCTCTCTTAAACTTCCATAAAACATCATTTAACAAGCATATCATTCAAGGGTAAATTTTTGAACATGCATCTTAGCTCATTTCATAGCTAAAATTAGCTAAATCATAATACGAGACCTTCAAGAATACAAAGAATATTAAAAACGGGGCTAAGATGAACTTACATTGAGCTCAAAAAAAATGAAGAACCCTAGCTATGGTGTCTTCAAATTTTCGATAGCACAAGGAAGAAGATGAGTGAATTTTTCTCATCTTTTTCCCACTTAAAACACTTAATAGGCAAATGACCAAAATGCCCTTCCTCATAAAAATTCTATTTAGCACCATCTCAAGGTCAATTTTGTCCAAAATTTTATTTTTGGGCAAATTGCTATTTAAGGGCTCATAATTATTATTCTAAAGCTATTTCATGAAAAAAGCTTCTAGAAACTCATATATTGCAACTTTTGCAATTTAGTCCTTTTTGGACCAATTGACCTCAACTTAATAAAATTGCTTTACAAAACTTTCATACTAACGTGCAAACATGGCATAAACTTGAAAAACTCATAAATTCACCTCGAGTTTGTGGCCTCGTACCACTATCCCTACTAGGTCATAAATTGGGCTATTACAATTCTCCCCCTCTTAGGGATTTTCGTCCTCGAAAATCTTACCAGCAAAAAGGTTTGGATACTGGTTTCTTATACTCTCTTCTGGTTCCCATGTAGATTCTTCGATTCCATGTCTTTACCACAATACTTTTACTAAGGTAATACTCTTATTCCTCAGTTGCTTGACTTCCCAAGCCAAAATCTTGACTGGTTCTTCACCATAAGTCATGTCGGGGCAAATCTCTACTTCTGAAGGGGTAATTACATGTGAAGGGTCTGATCTATAGCGTCGCAACATTGACACGTGAAACACATCATGTATCTTTTCAAATTCTGAAGGCAAAGCCAAACGGTAAGCTACTGGTCCAACTCTCTCAGTAATCTCGTAAGGTCCAATAAAATGTGGACTTAATTTGCCTTTTCAGCCAAATCTGAGGACTTTTCTCCATGGTGACACTTTTAAGAAAAATTTATCCCTAACTTGATACTCTATCTCTTTTCTCTTTAAATTTGAATAGGATTTCTTTCTGTCTGATGTAGCCTTTAAACATTCTCGAATCACTTTCACTTTCTCTTCAGCTTCTTTAACCAAATCAACCCCGTGAAATTAGTTCTCTTTAAGTTTAGTCCAAAACAAAGGAGTTCTACACTTACGCCCATATAGGGCCTCATAAGGTGCCATCTTTAAGCTCGACTGAAAGTTATTATTATAGGCAAATTCGACCAATGGGAAAAACTTTTCCCAACTGCCTTGGAATTCCAAAACACAACATCTGAGCATGTCCTCGAGTACTTGAATTAACCTTTCTGACTGACCGTTAGTCTGAGGGTGAAAAGCTATGCTAAAACTCAATTTTGTTCCCAAAGCTTCTTGTAGTTTCTTCCAGAATCTAGATATGAATCTCAGATCTCTATCCATGTAACAACCGAGATTTAGAGCTCTCGCTTTTTAATTTATTTCTATGTGCTAGTGTGCTTTGGATGATGTTTGAGTGTGTTTGGAGGTTTCGGAAAACCTTGGGGTTAGGTAGAGACCTTAGAAAAATTTTGGGTTCAAGGCTTTAAGGGAGAGCTAGTGGCATCAGGCCTTAAGAGATTTTATGTGGGGTTTATGACACAAGAAAGGAAGTGGTGGAGTGGCAGAGGGAACGCCTAGGTGCAAGGGGGGAGTGTTGCGTCACAAGGAGTTCCAAGGGGAGAGAGGTTCGAATCACGCCAGCAGCAAGGGGGAGCTTTGTTTTTTTTTTTGTTTTGCGTCAAGGAGGGGGGAGTGTTGGACGACAAGCAAACTCTGGGGGGAGACTTGGTTAAGGTTTTTGAATGTGTGGTGGAGAGTGAAGTGAAAGGTTTGATTCATTCAAACTAATTTGAATAGGTGGAGTGGAGGAAGATGAGGAAAAAATGAGGGATTTAAGAGAGAGAGGAAGTGGTGGCCAAATGTGGGGTTCTAAAGGGAGGCATATTCAATTTTGGGTAGGGGCTTAGTGTGCCGAATTAAGGTTGGCCTTAGATAGCATTTTTGGCATTTCGTTTTGCTTTAGTTCTTATTTCATTTTCTCTTGTGCCAGAAATCTTTGGGCATTCTTTCTCTCTTTTTGACTATTAGTCGAATCTCTTGCCATCTTTTTCCCATTCACATCTCTTCATCATCTTCACTTGATCTCCTTGCAAGCTGAATTTTATCTCCCTGGTGAACCAAAGCTGAACCTTTCGCTTTACTTTCACCATAGCCGAAACTTCCTAACCTCAACCTTCTCTTCTTCTTTTTCATATATTACTTCTCCTCTAAAAAGCCGGATAATCTTTCTTTGTAGTGGAACCTTGGTCAAATTTCCCATTCACTATTACCCCTTTCTTTTCTCCTTCTATTTTGCATTGTTCCTCAAATTTTTAGCACTAGGCTGAATCTGTCAAAACCTGTAGAGGGGGAGTTGTCGTTTACCTCTTATCAATCTCTCAATCGATTCTAATATTGTGGTAAGGGGTTTTCTTCTATTGGGTTGCCGACACTAAAAGTCAATCCTGTTTCTTGTGTTTGACTGAATCCATAGTGGGCTAGGTTTCGGGTCTTCTGCTGTTAGCCAACGTTAAGGGTGCTAGGGATCTCTCGAGATTTGATTAAGGTAAGGAGGTTGTGATATTCGGCCAAAGGCCACTTTGTTAGACCACAAGTGTTGGGCCGAAACTAATATGGGCTGTGTAGGGATTTCGACAGGGTTTTAGGTCCAAACGTATAGTTCTGGGGTTTGGTCGATTTCGGTAAGGAGTATTCTATTCTCAATATTTTTTATTTTATTATGGTCTTCACTATTATTCGATTTAACATGTTAACTGGGTCTTCTGACCAAGACATTATTTCATGGAATCAAATACCAGCTAAGTGGAGAAAGGGGTTGGACACGTAGTCCTTACCCCAAAGTTTAAGAAATGGTTAGTGTCAGCTGTTCGAGATTGGCCACCGGGCTGTGGGTGAGCGACTGACTTAGTTAAGCAAATCACTGTGATCTCTTCAAACGAGGACATTAGGGAGGTCGAGAGTCTAGTTCTTCAGGTTCTCAGGTGTGTAATTAACACACTGCTTATGTATTTGCTTTAATTATAATATGAAATATGTGTGGTAGCCGAAATAGTGGATGTGGTGATGATATTACCCATATTGGAGTAAGCCGGTAACAGGTTAGTAACTTTCTTATATTGGAATTTTGGATGGATGTATATGTATATGTGAGACTTTGGTAAGCTTGTTGTGTATGCATGTCGGATATGTTCATAATGATTATGTTGTTATTTCATCATAATATATCATGTATGTGCACGGGGACCGGGATATGTTTAATGAAGGAAAGGGTGTACATCTATGTACATGGTTTGATGTTAGCCTTGAGCTACATCGTGGTTTGATGTTGGCTTCGTGCCTCATCGTGGATTGGTGATGACCTTGAGTCACACTGTGGATATTTGTGATTTAATCACGTGGACCAGTGGCTAGACCACTAAGTGGATTTTGAGCAGCATGACTGCCAAAGAGGTGTGTAGCGGATGGAGGGTCGATTTAGTAATGCCCTGGTGTGTGGTGGCAGGATATGGGGTGTGTAGCGTTTGGATACTAGGTTGGGGAGGGTTAGCATTTTTCATCTTTATGTGTGGTATGTGGATTGGTGTGGTTTTGGGCCAAGCCCATTTGTGAAAACATGTGGAATAATTGCACACTAAGCCGGTTTGACTCACTCTATTTTCCTAAAAACAATGCAGGTGATACATGATTCTTGGACCGGGCTGGAGTGGATACGAGGTGGCCACGCAGAAGCTGCTTTTATTTCTTTAATTATATATATTTTATATTTCCAAGTACTTTTTAGGATAGATTTCATTGTAATAAGGCCGCTTAAATTGTTTTGGGATTTTTGTTATGGTTTTTAAGTCTTGGAATTATTATTTAATTGTTATCTTAACATGGTTATAAAACGTTTTCAACTCAGATATTAAAGTAAAGTTTTGAAATTCGGATTTCACATAACAAATTGCTTCGCAGAATTTCTACCAAATACCAAATCAAATGTACAAAAGAGGTTCGTTTTAAAACCCCTAAGTTATTTATACTTCCAACTCAAATTATTTTTGAACAACCACCTCAGTGACATTTCGGATTCGACCATGGGTTTTGGGCCGGGTTTAGGGTGTTACAGTTTGGTATCAGAGTGAAGTTCAAAACTCGACTTTGAGGGTTTTTGGGCTCAAAATGTTTTTTTCCAAAGACGGCTTTTTCTAAAACATGGATTTCTATAAGCCATTTCAGGTTTATTCTGGCATGGCACCTGTGTCTCCGGCCCGAAGTTCGCCAGGTAAGTACTCTTAACTATTGTGTGCTTTATATGTGGAATTAATGGGTATTATAGGATCGTAGATTAGTAAGTTAGGAACTATTGAACCTTAGGATTAGTTTACTCCAACACTAAACTTCATAAGACTTAACTTATCTCACCAAACCCGGGAACAAGTCGTAGAGTTCAGGTGTGGTAACAAGCATGCGTATGTCTAGGCATGGATTCAGGATGAGCTTGGTATTTAAGCAGTCCTAGCAACTCACCTCCTCTTTTCTAGAATCCTACCTGGTGCGCAGTGATTGTTCACCTTAATCATGAGGACTTGTTAATGGGTCGAACCTATAACTAAAATCCGAAAAGGACCGAATACCCAATTTTGTAAAACTATCAAATTACCCCTAATTTCTAAAATTATCGAAACACCCTTATTTTGTAAATTACCAAAATAACCCTTAACCTAAAAAAATTTACCGAACTACCCTCGATTTATTACCAAAATACCCTATTTTGCCAAAATTACCAAGATACCCTCTATATTTTGAAAATCACGAAAAATACCCCTATAGGATAAATTACAGAAATACCCCTGGGTTGGGAACGGACGAAAATACTCAAAGTGGTGAATATGTGTGGTGGATATTGATGATGAATGTATGTGATTCTCTGAATTAGGACAGTGGACTTGAGATGAAAACTTTGAAATGATCGAAAGAACTACTACTAAACTTTTTTACATAAAACTGTTCGTGGGTAACTAGTGGGGTCTGGTCATGGATTGGGAAAGGAAACGACGCCGCCAGCTGTGGAAGCTGAGTTCCAAGATCAGACGGGTGGAGATGACGCAGTATTTCAGGCTATGCTGCGAGTTTTGGAGAGAGTTGCGGGAACAAGCGTGGGTTCTAGGGCTAGAAAGTCTGTGTCTGAGTGACTTCGATCAAATGGAGCTGAGGTATTTCGAGGTGTTTCTAGGGTAGCTCCGAATGTGGCAGAGTACTGGTTAGAGGCAATTGAGAGAATTATGGATGATTTGGACTGCATAGTGAAGAGAAGCTAAAAGGTGTTGTATCTTTACTTCAAGATGAGGCCTATTAGTGGTGGCTTACCGTCAGAGACGGTACTCTAGCGGACCGAGTAGATTGGGGTTACTTTAAGGTAAAGTTTGAGGGGAAGTACGTCAGAGCTAGTTACATGGACACACAGAGGAAGGCATTCCTGAACCTAGTGCAAGGGGGTAAGTCAGTAGCTGAATACGATGCGGAGTTCTTGCGATTAAGTCGGTATGCCAAGGGGATTGTTGCTACTGATTACGAGCATTGTGTAAGATTTGAGGATGGACTGCAAGATGAATTTCGAGTATTGATAGCTCCTCAATGGGAAAGGGACTTTGCTACTTTGGTAGAGAAAACTCGGATAAACAGTAGGAGAGCTTCGAGAAGCTAAAGAAAGTTTTGACAGTGGCTCCGGTCTTAATTCAGCCTGTGGCGGGGAAAGATTTTGTGGTATATTGTGATGCTTCTCATACGAGATTAGGTTGTGTACTGATGTAGGAAGGGAAGGTGGTTGTAACACCCCTTAACCCGTACCCGTCGCCGAATTAGGGTTATGAGGCATTACCGAACTAGACACAATTTTTCACAGTCATTTATGGAATAAACCCAATACGCACATTTATGTTTTTCCATATCCACAAATAATGAACAAGACTTACTTTACAAACCATGTTCCATAATGCAATACGTCATAACTCCTAATCTATACAAGTTTCGAATCAAGTTTCCACCTAACAACCCCAAATTTTGTATGTCACACATATATGATACATCCATCTCATTAACCGAATATCAGCATATTATTTTATACATTCTACAAATATGCATATTAAAAAGGATAGGTCCATGATACTTAAATAGCTTATCATTCACACATATGACACCTGGACAGTATAGCATGACCAAACAAACACATCATACTACCATAATATGCGCAATGTCCCTAAAACATAAGCCATGTCAATCCATAATTTTCAATTCATTTTACCTTATTAATTCATGGATACAAGATCATTGAATAACCTACCAAACGTACATGATATGTGACTAATTCAAATTATAAATATAAATACAGCCAATCCATTGACCATATATTCGGTTCTCAATATAAAACTTCAATGATCAACCCAAAGCATTAGTATATACATTTTCATGATCATCTCTGAATTATACCAAGCACATAATAATTTAAGTGGAGATATTCGCACGACATAATAAGCATACTTATACATATATATGATCATTTCTATACAACTACATTTAACTTCCAAGCATTATAAGCATACGTCTTATACCAAAGATTAAAAAGACCATTATATCAAACATATAAACGATGCTTAATCCCAAAGTAACAGCCTTATTCGCAAGGCCATATATATACATTTACAAAGCCGAACATCATTCATTACTTATCAAAATACAGCCTATACATGCCTTTGATTCAAAAAGGAAACATATATATGTACCAAAGAGAGTGATAGTGTGGTTGACTTTCTTGATGATCCCCTGAGCCCGTAGTTGAATCAATGATCTATAAAACAGAAATACAAACACATACAGAGTAAGCTCACTAGCTTAGTAAGTCTTAAGCAAAAGATAATTCACTAATCAAGCACTTTAACATTTTAATCAATAAATGTAGGACATTGTATATGTATATTTTGATATGCAACTGATACAAAACCGAATACTAGTAATGTATTTACTCAATTACTTATACTTCACTACCATCAACCTGCAACTCATCAAAGCACAAAGTACATATATTACATGAATCGCATGTTTATAATCATGTAAATTCAACATTCATATCCATTACATTATCACACCAAAAATTCTATTATTTCTATATTCATACACGTCGATTATAAGCTCAAATTCACATAACATCTTTCTTAACATAATATTTCAACTTAAGTAACATTAATCACAACTTACCTTACTTCTGATGAATTCAAATGGGACTTATGCTTACCTGAGTTTTTAACACAATAGATTCACTATGTTACACCTCGAGTAATTTATGGTTCCTTCGTTTTAAAGTATCATTGGCATTAACCTTGCTAGGCACGAAGCCCGAATATATCACCGGCACTAGGCCTGCTAGACACGAAGCCCTAATATATCATCGGCACTAAGCCTGCTAGGCACGAAGCCTGAATATATCACCGGCACTAGGCCCGCTAGGGACAAAGCTCGAATATATCACGGCACTAAGCCCGCTAGGCACGAAGCCCGAATATGTCACACGGCACTAAGCTTGCTAGGCAATAACCCGAATATGTCACCCAAGCACTAAGCCTACTAGGCATAAAGCCGAATATATCAATGTACACTAATCATTCCACACACATTTCATAATATTTATCACACTATCCAATTAGGCACTAAGCTTATTCACGAATATCAACACATTTAACTTTGTGATCATTACTTAGTTGTAAACTATTATCCATCTCATATTTTTCGATTTACTTTCACCAATTAATCCAAACATACATATTCACATTGTGTTTACCAAATTAATTTCATTACAAATTCATACTCCACATTTGGCCAACATGTATAATCATGCTTTAAATATTCAAACATCATCATATACTATGTTCGTAAATAATTCTTTGGCGTATACTTGCTTAAGGACTTACCTCGACTGTCGACGAACCGCGTAATCCGGCTATTCGATAACCTTTGTCTTTCCCCGATCCAAATCTGTTTTTCTTTGCTCTTGATCTAAACACATTAAATTTAGCTCATTCAAGTACATTTCACTTCAATTTAGTCCCAAAACACATAAATATGCAAATTACCATTTTACCCCTAAGGTTTCACATTTTTACCATTTAGTCCTAATTGTACAAAACACAAAATACACATAATTTGCACTTAATTCATTAGGGCTGAATCTTCTATACATCCATACCAAGGCACACATTTCATTTATTTTGCAAATAAGCCCCTCTAAAAATTTATTTTTGTAATTTAGCCCAAATACTCAAATTACTAAAATTTCTAATACAAAACATACTAATACTTAACATATCTTTAATTTAAAAATAACAAACACAAAAAATCACATGAACACATCAATGGCCGAACCTCATACACACATTAATCTCAAAAATTTTAGCATGGGTCGGGTAATATACGAAGCAACGATCTCAAAAACGTAAAAATTATCAAAAACTGACATCAAACTAACCTTTAATAACCAATTTCCCCTTGGCTGAATGTTAACCTTGTTCTTTCTTTCTTTATGAAATTAGGCTAAGACAAGGAAGATGATAACATGCATGTTTTGTTTTTATTTCCATTAACATATATATTAACATTTTTATTAATTACCTGTTTAACCTTTATCATAAAATAACTAAACAATATAATAAAAGGTTAATGTTGTCCATGGCCGGCCACTAAATTAAAGAATGGGCTTTTTGCCCTTTTAGTACTCCAATTTAGAAAGCTACAATCAATTTAGTGCATTTTCACTATAGTTTGCTACTTTTACTTTTTACGCGATTAAGTCCTTTTTTCTAAATTAAACACACAAACAATAAATTTTTTCTACGAGACTTTCACACACATTAATTCACATATAATAAACACAAAATATAATATTAAAATATTTCTCAGACTCGGATTCGTGGTCCTAAAATCACCGTTTCAATTAGGGTCAAATTCGGTCTGTTACAACTCTCCCCCTTAAGGATTTTCGTCCCCGAAAATCTTACCGTTAAACAACGTCGGATATTGTTGCCTCATTGAGTCCTCAGGCTCCCACGTAGCCTCTTCAACTCCATGCCGATTCCATAGTACTTTCACTAATGGAATCCTTTTGTTTCTTAACTCTTTCATTTCTCGAGCTAAGATACAGATCGGTTCTTCCTCATATGTCATATCGGGTCGGATTTCAATTTCGGATGGAGCAATCACATGTGACGGATTTGATCTGTATCTACGGAGCATAGAAACGTGAAATACATCGTGTATCTTTTCTAATTCAGAGGGTAACTTCAACCTATAAGCAACAGGCCCAATACGTTCGATGATTTCATACGGTCCGATAAATCTCGGACTCAGTTTGCCTTTCCGACCAAAATGAAGTACTTTCTTCCACGGAGATACTTTCAAGAATACCCGATCTCTGACTTGAAATTCTATATCTTTACGTTTCAAATCAGCATAAGACTTTTGACGATCTGATGCAACTTTCAAACTATCTTTGATTACAGCCACTTTCTATTCAGTCTCTTTAATCAAATCAACCCCTTGTATCTTATTCTCACTGAGCTCGGTCCAGTACAAAGGCATACGACACTTGCGGCCATATAGAGCTTCATAGGGTGCCATTTTGATACTTGATTGAAAACTGTTATTATAGGCAAATTCAATCAAAGGTAAGTACTTTTCCCACGTACCTTCAAACTTGAGAACGCAACATCTCAACATGTCCTCAAGTGTTTGAATGGTTCGCTCAGATTGACCGTCTGTCTCACGGGTGAAAGGCGGTGCTAAAATAAAGTTTAGTACCTAAAGCATCCTGTAACTTCTTCCACAATCGCGATGTGAATCTCGGGTCTCATGTCGAGATAATAGAACTCAAAGACACCATGTAATCTCATGATTTGAGATAATACAACTCACAAGTTTATCAAGTGAAAAGTCCATACTAACTTAGCAAAAAGCTGATTTGGTATCTATCTATAACCCGATTGCATCTTTCTTGCTCGGTGTCATAGGCAAACCGGATACAAAATCCATAGTGATTTTATCCCATTTCCATTCAGTATCATGATCGGTTGAAGCAATCCAGAAGGCACTTGATGCTCGGCTTTTACTTGCTGACAAATTAAGCACTTTGACACAAATTCAGATATATCCCGTTTCATGCCAGGCCACCAATAAAACTATTTCCAATCATTATACATTTTCATGGTACCCGGATGTATCGATAATCGACCACTATGAGCCTCACTCAGAATCATCTGAATCAAATCCGAGTTCTTCGGAACACACATTCGGCTTTTAAAGTTCAAATAATCATTTGCATCAATTTGAAACTCTGATTCCGTATCTTTTTCACACTGAATTCGTCCAGCAATCAAATCTTTGTCAACTTTCTATGCATCACAAATTTGCTGAATAAACATCGGTCTTGCTTGTAACTCTGCTATGATCGAACCATCACCAGACATAACCATCTGTGCGTTCATCGCACGAAGAGCAAATAATGATTTTCGACTTAACGCATCTGCAACAACATTGGCTTTTCCCGGATGGTAGTCAATCACCAACTCATAGTCTTTCAATAATTCTAACCATCTGCGTTGTCTCAAGTTCAGATCTTTCTGAGTCATCAAATACTTTAGACTTTTATGATCCGAATAAACGTGACATTTCTCACCGAATAAGTAATGACGCCAAATTTTCAATGCGAAAACAATGGCTGCTAATTCCAGATCATGAGTCGGATAATTTCTTTCGTGCGGCTTCAATTGTCTTGAAGCATAGGCTATAATTTTGCCTTCCTGCATCAAAACGCAACCCAACCCATTCAAAGAAGCATCACTAAAATGACAAATTCTTTACTCGATTAATTTGAGTTAACACTGGAGCTTCGGTCAAAAGAGCTTTCAGCTGTTTGAAACTTTTCTGACACTTTTCCGACCACTCAAACTTGACATCTTTCTGTAGTAGCCTTGTCAAATGTGTAGCTATCATAGAAAAACCTTTTACAAACCGTTTGTAGTATCCCGCAAGGCCTAGAAAGCTTTGAATTTCGGAAACATTCTTTGGTGGTTTCCAATTGAGTATAGCCGTTATTTTGTTTGGATCCACCCGAATACCTGATGCTGAAACAACATGACCCAAGAAACTGACTTCATTCATCCAGAACTCACATTTACTAAACTTTGCATAGCACTAATCCCAAATGCTCGTTGATCTAGCCGTTATTTTGTTTTGATCCACCGAATAAGTTTGTAGCACTAATCTCAAATGATCTCAAAGTTTGTAGCACTAATCCCAAATGCTCGGTTTCATCTTTGGAGTAGATCAAGATATCATCAATAAACACTACTACAAACCGATCCAAAAACTATTTGAAGACCCGATTCATTAGGTCCATAAAAATAGCAGGTGCATTAGTGAGTCCAAAAGGCATAACTAGAAACTCAAAATGTCCGTACCTCGTCCGGAATGCAGTCTTTGGCACATCTGTATCTCTGACTCATAACTGATAATAACCCGATCTCAAATCTATTTTTGAAAATACTGAAGCCCCTTTCAACTGATCAAACAAATCATCAATCCGAGGTAACGGGTACTTATTCTTTATAGTTACCTTATTCAGTTGCCGATAATCAATACACATTCGCATCGTTCCATCTTTCTTCTTCACAAAAGAACTAGTGCACCCCAAGGAGAGAAACCTCGGTCATGCAAAGCCCCTATCTGTTAACTCTTGCAATCGTGCTTTCAACTCTTTTAACTCAAGAGGTGCCATCCGATATGGAGCTATTGAGATCGGAGCCATTCGATGCTAATTCAATGCGAACTCAATCTCTCGTCTTGGTGGTAAACCCGATAGTTCTTCAGAAACATATCCGGTATTCACACACAACCCAGACAGATTCAATATGCTTTTCAGACTCTTTATTATCCAAGATATAGGCCAAATAAGCTTCGCACCTTTTCTCACATACTTTTGGGCTAACATCGAGGATATTCTCAGAGGAAACTCACTTAAATCATTGGATCCAATTCGATGATCTCACCGCTCGACATCTCAAATCAATAAGCTTTCTTTTGCAATTCACCACTGCATCATGTGAAGTTAACAAGTCCATTCCCAAAATTATGTCGAACTCATCGAAGGGCAACAACATTAAATCGGCTGGAAAGCAAGAATCCGAATCATCAATGGGCAACCTCTACACACTTTATTAACAAATACACATCTACCCAAAGGGTTGGACACATGAATCACAAACTCAGTAGACTCAACTGGCAGAGTCTTACTGAATACTAGAGTTTCACACACATATGAATGAGTCAAACTAGGATCAATCAATGCAATCACAGAGTATCATAAAGGGTGAAAGTACCAGGTAATGACATCGGGGAGGAAGCATCCTCTTTGGCTCATGTAGCATAAGCTCTAGTGGAGCTCCTAGCCTCGATCATATTGCGGTGTCCTTCATCCCTCTCTGTCTGCCACCTACATTGCCTGAATGTCTGAGTGGTCTACCCCGTGCTGGCACACTGCTCGGTCTAGTGTTCTGAGTTGCATTTTGCTCGGCTAACATCGGGCACTCTCGAATAAAATGATCCGACGATCCACATTTAAAGCAAGACCGATCACGAACTCTACAACTCCCAGGATGCCATTTTCCACAATGTTTACACTCGACCCGGTTCTATGGAACATTACCAACACTAGCTATCGATGTGGCTCGGGATCTCACTGGAGGTCGATCACGTCTAGGCAAGTCTGAAGTGGCTTTATGTCGACTGGGGTCATCTCTGAACTTCTTATGCACAGAATGGAAAATTTTACTCGATGATCTTTTTCGAGTGTCTCTAGCTTCTACTTCAGCTTTTCTTTTCTCCTTTTCGAGCTCTTCGGCTTTACAAGCTCGCTCGACTAATGTCACAAACTCTTTGATTTCAAGAATGCCAACAAGTAAATTTATGTCTTCATTCAGGCCATCTTCAAATCTTTTACACATAATGGCTTTGGTAGATATACACTCTCGAGCGTAACGGCTCAATCTGACAAACTTCTGCTCATATTCGTCATAGTCATGCGACCCTGTTTTAATTCCAGAAATTCTTTCCGTTTCTGATCGATGAATCTCTGACTGATATATTTCTTACGGAACTCAATTTGGAAGAAGTCCCAAGTTACTTTTTATTTCGAAACTACGGATACCAGTGTGTTCCACCAGTGATAGGCAGTGTCCCGAAGTAGAGATATAGCACACTTTAGGCATTCATCTGGAGTACAAGATAACTCATCGAGTACCCGAATAGTGTTATCAAGCCACATCTCGGCTCGCTCTATATCATCATCATCATTGGCCTTGAATTCCTCGGCCCCATATTTCCTGATTTTATCAACGGAAGGCCTGCTAAATCTCATCGGATCTATCATCGGGGGTGCTGAAGGCACCGGAGTTGGATTATTCGGGGGTGAAGGTTGTTGTACAGCCGGATTAGTCTGAATAAACTGCGTAAACCATTCATTCATCATCTGATAGAAGGCTTGTTTAGCCTCCCCCTCATGGCTACCTGAAACTGGTCGAGAGTCGAATGGCGTTGATCCACACGCGGGACCAGGCGCAATGCTCTCCACATCATCAACTACGGCTCTATCGAGATCAGGATCCATTTACTATATAAAATACAATTGAAATTGTCAGAAGTCACCACACTATCATATATACAATTCAAAGGCATGTATAGCTAGACTCATACGCACTACTGTAGTCCTAGAATTGACTAAACCGTAGCTCTGATACCAATTAAATGTAGCACCCCTTAACCCGTACCCATCGCCAAATTAGGGTTATGAGGCATTACCGAACTAGACACAATTTTTCACAGTCATTTATGGAATAAACCCAATACGCACATTTACGTTTTTCCATATCCACAAATAATGAACAAGACTTACTTTACAAACCATGTTCCATAATGCAATACATCATAACTCCTAATCTATACAAGTTTGAATCAAGTTTCCACCTAACAACCCCAAATTTCCGTATGTCACACATATATGATACATCCATCTCATTAACCGAATATCAGCATATTATTTTATACATTCTACAAATATGCATATTAAAAAGGACAGGTCCATGATACTTAAATAGCTTATCATTCACACATATGACACTCGAAAAGTATAGCATGACCAAACAAACACATCATACTACCATAATATGCAATGTCCCTAAAACATAAGCCATGTCAATCCATAATTTTCAATTCATTTCACCTTATTAATTCATGGATACAAGATCATTGAATAACCTACCAAACACACATGATATGTGACTAACTCACATTATAAATATAAATACAGCCAATCCATTGACCATATATTTGGTTCTCAATATAAAACTTCAATGATCAACCCAAAGCATTAGTATATACATTTTCATGATCATCTCTGAATTATACCAAGCACATAATAATTTAAATGGAGATATTTGCACGACATAATAAGCATACTTATACATATATATGATCATTTCTATACAACTACATTTAACTTCCAAGCATTATAAGCATACGTCTTATACCAAAGATTAAAACAGACCATTATATCAAACATATAAACGATGCTTAATCCCAAAGTAATAGCCTTATTCGCAAGGCCATATATATACATTTACAAAATTGAACATCATTCATTACTTATCAAAATATAGCCTATACGTGCCTTTGATTCAAAAAGGAAACATATATATATACCAAAGAGAGTGATAGTGTGGTTGACTTTCTTGATGATCCCCTGAGCCCATAGTTGAATCAATGATCTATAAAACAGAAATACAAACACATACAGAGTAAGCTCACTAGCTTAGTAAGTCTTAAGCAAAAGATAATTCACTAATCAAGCACATCAATAAATGTAGGACATTGTATATGTATATTTCAATATACAACTGATACAAAATCGAATACTAGTAATGTAGTTACTCAATTACTTATACTTCACTACCATCAACCTGCAACTCATCAAAGCACAAAGTACATATATTACATGAATCGCATGTTTATAATCATGTAAATTCAAAATTCATATCCATTACATTATCACACCAAAAATTCTATTATTTCTATATTCATGCACGTCGATTATAAGCTCAAATTCACATAACATCTTTCTTAACATAATATTTCAACTCAAGTAACATTAATCACAACTTACCTTACTTCTGATGAATTCAAATGGGACTTATGCTTACCTGAGTTTTTAACACAATAGATTCACTATGTTACACCTCGAGTAATTTATGGTTCCTTAGTTTTAAAGTATCACCGGCATTAAGCTTGCTAGGCACGAAGCCCGAATATATCACCGGCACTAGGCCTACTAGGCACGAAGCTTGATATATCATCAAGCACAAAGCACGCTGAGCACGAAGCGAATATATCACGGCACTAGGCCCGCTAGGCACGAAGCCCGAATATATCACCGGCACTAAGCCTGCTAGGCACGAAGCCCGAATATGTCACCGGCACTAAGCCTGCTAGGCACGAAGCCCAAATATGTCACCGGCACTAAGCCTGCTAGGCACGAAGCCCAAATATATCACCGGCACTAAGCCTGCTAGGCACGAAGCCTGAATATGTCATCGACACTAAGCCTGCAAGGCACGAAGCCCGAATATCAACACATTTAACTTTGTGATACACAGTACTTAGTACTAAACTATTATCCATCTCATATTCTTCCTTTTACTTTCACTTATTAATCCAAACATACATATTCACATTGTGTTTACCAAATTAATTTCATTACAAATTCATACTCCACATTCGGCCAACATGTATAATCATGCTTTAAATATTCAAACATCATCATATACTATGTTCGTAAATAATTCTTTGGCGTATACTTGCTTAAGTACTTACCTCGACTATCGACGAACCGCGTAATCCGGCTATTCGATAACCTTTGTCTTTCCCCGATCCAAATCTGTTTTTCTTTGCTCTTGATCTAAACACATTAAATTCAGCTCATTCAAGTACATTTCACTTCAATTTAGTCCCAAAACACATAAATATGCAAATTACCATTTTACCCCAAAGGTTTCACATTTTTACCATTTAGTCCTAATTGTACAAAACACAAAATACACATAATTTGCACTTAATTATTTAGGGCCGAATCTTCTATACATCTATACCAAGGCACACATTTCATTTATTTTACAAATAAGCCCCTCTAAAAATTTATTTTTGCAATTTAGCCCAAATACTCAAATTACTAAAATTTCTAATACAAAACATACTAATACTTAACATATCTTTAATTTAAAAATAACAAACACCAAAAACCACATGAACACATCAATGGCTGAACCTCATACACACATTAATCTCAAAAATTCTAGCATGGGTCGGGTAATATACGAAGCAACGATCTCAAAAACGTAAAAATTATCAAAAACCGACATCAAACTAACCTTTAATCACCAATTTCCCCTTGGTCGAATGTTAACCTTGTTCTTTCTTTCTTTATGAAATTCGGCTAAGACAAGGAAGATGATAACATGCATGTTTTGTTTTTATTTCCATTAACATATATATTAACATTTTTATTAATTACCTTTTTAACCTTTATCATAAAATAACTAAATAATATAATAAAAGGTTAATGTTGTCCATGGCCAGCCACTAACTTAAATAATGGGCTTTTTGCCCTTTAAGTACTCCAATTTAGAAAGCCACAATCAATTTAGTGCATTTTCACTATAGTTTGCTACTTTTACTTTTTACGCGATTAAGTCCTTTTTTCTAAATTAAACACACAAACAATAAAATTTTTCTACGAGACTTTCACACACATTAATTCACATATAATAAACACAAAATATAATATTAAAATATTTCTTAACTAGGATTCGTAGTCCAAAAACCACTGTTCTAATTAGGGTCAAATTTGGTTTGTTACACTGGTTACTTATGCATCTTGGTAGTTGAGACCGCATGAAGTTAACTATCCGATGCACGATCTGGAGTTGGCAGTAGTAGTTTTCTCTTTGAAAGTGTGGAGACATTATCTGTATGGAGGGAAGTCGGTGATCTACACGGACCACAAGAGCCTGAAGTATCTGTTGACCCAGAAGGAGCTGAACTTGAGACAGCGAAGGTGGGTGGAGTTGTTAAAGGATTACGACTGTTCGATTGAATACCACCCGAGTAAAGCGAATATGGTGGCAGATGCCTTAATTCAGAAGGTAGTATCGGATCTGAGGGCGATGTTCATACATCTTAGCTTGTATGGGGACGGAAGTTTGTTAGCAGAATTGCAGGTGAAGCCAACATGGATAAGTCAGGTAAAAGAGAAACAATTGGTAGACATGGTTTTGAGTGCTCGACTTCAGCAAGTTTAGAGTGGGGAGTTAGAGGACCACAGTGTGAACAGTGACGGAGTTCTATGTTTTTGTGGTAGGGTGTGTATGCCGAATGAAGTGGAATTAAGGCAGAAGATTCTTCTGGAATCGTATAGTAGCCCTTATGCTATACATCTTTGAGGGAGTAAGTTGTATAAGGATCTACGGGAATAGTTTTGGTGGCCTGGATTGAAGCGAAAAGTTACAGAATTTATGGGAAAGTGCTTGACGTGTCAGCAGGTCAAAGCTAAAGACCAAGTGCATTCGGGGTTACTGCAACCGGTGAAGATTCCATAGTGAAGTGGGAGAGAATCACCATGGATTTCGTTAGTGGGCTTCCTCTTACGCCTACTAAGAAAGACTCGATATGGGTGATTGTGGACCGGTTGACAAAGTCCACTCATTTCATACCTGTGCGTGTTGATTACTCTCTGCAGAGATTAGCAAAGCTATATGTAGCAGAAATTGTGAGACTGCACGGAGTGCCAGTATCAAACATATTGGATAGAGATCCTAGATTTACGTTGAGATTTTGGAGGGCATTGCATCAGTCTTTGGGCACCAGGTTGGACTTTAGCATGGTATTTCATCCGCAGACGGATGGCCAGTCTGAAAGGGTGATTCAGGTGTTAGAAGAAATGCTAAGGGGATGTGTTATTGACTTCAGAGGTAGTTGGGAAGAATTCTTGCCTTTAGTAGAGTTCGCATATAACAACAGTTACTAAGCTAGTATTCAGATGATGCCATATGAAGCACTATATGGGCAGAAGTGTCGGATCCTACTTGTTGGACAGAGTTAGGAGAATGTCATGTTTTGGGTCCAAAGATAGTGGCAGAGTTAGAGGAAAAGGTTAAAGTAATTCGAGCGCAGTTGAAAGAGGCATCTGACAGATAGAAGTTGTATGTAGATCTTAAGTGGAAAGAGATAGAGTTTGCAATAGGTGATCATTTGTTCGTAAAAGTCTCGCCATGGAAGAAGGTGATGAGATTTGGATGCAAGGGTAAGCTGAGTCCCAGATTTATAGGGCCTTATCGGGTTTTGAAGCGAGTTGGACCGGTGGCTTATCAGTTAGAGTTACCTTCAGAATTAAAACAGATGCATGATGTGTTCCACGTGTCGATGCTACATCGTTATCGATCGGATCTGTCTCACGTAGTGCTAGTGGAGGAAGTTGAGTTGAGGCCAGACTTGTCCTATGAAGAAGAGCCAATTCAGATTTTGGAGCGAGATGTGAAGGCTTCGAAAGAAATCAGTTCCTCTAGTTAAAGTGTTATGGCGGAACCATGGTTCAGAAGAAGCTTCGTGGGAGTCGGAAGAGGTGATGCGACAGCAATACCCTCACTTATTTTGACTAGGTAATTTTGAGGCCAAAATTATTTTTAATGGGGGTAGAACTGTAACATCCGGGATTTAGGGGTCTCGCTTTTTAATTTATTTCTATGTGCTAGTGTGCTTTGGATGATGTTTGAATGTGTTTGGGGGTTTCGGGAAACCTTGGGGTTAGGTAGAGACCTTAGAAAATTTTGGGTTCAAGGATTTAAGGGAGAGCTAGTGGTGGAGTAGCAGAGGTAATGCCTAGGTGTAAGAGGGGACGTTTCGTCACAAGGAGTTCCAAAGGGGGAGAGGTTCGAATCACGCCAGCAGCAAGGGGGAGTTTTGTTTTTTTTTTGTGTGTTTTACGTCAAGGAGGGTGGAGTGTTGGACGGCAAGCAATCTCTGGGGGAGACTTGGTCAAGGTTTTTGAATGTGTGGTGGAGAGTGGAGTGGAAGGTTTGATTCATTCAAACTAATTTGAATAGGTGGAGTGGAGGAAGATGAGGAGAAAAATGAGGGATTTGAGAGAGAGAGAGGAAGTGGTGGCCGAATGTGGGGTTCTAAAGGGAGGCATATTCGATTTTGGGGAGGGGCTTAGTGTACCGAATTAAGGTTGACCTTAGGTAGCATTTTCGGTATTTGGTTTTACTTTAGTTCTTATTTCATTTTCTCTTGTGCCGAAAATCTTTGGGCATTCTTTCTCTCTTTTTGACTCTTAGCCGAATCTCTTGCCATCTTTTTCCCATTCGCTGCTCTTCATCATCTTCACTTGATCTCCTTGCAAGCTGAATTTTATCTCCCTGGTGAACCAAAGCCGAACCTTTCTCTTTACTTTCACCATAGCCGAAACTTCCTAACCTTAACCTTCTCTTCTTCTTTTTTATCTATTACTTCTTCTCTAAAAAGCCGGATAATCTTTCTTTGTAGAGGAACCTTGGTCAAATTCCCCATTCACTATTACCCCTTTCTTTTCTCCTTCTATTTTGCTTTGTTGCTCAAAGTTTTAGCACTAGGCCGAATCTGTCAAAACATGTAGAGGAGGAGTTGTCGTTTACCTCTTATCAATCTCTCAATCGATTCTAATATTGTGGTAAAGGGTTTTCTTCTATGTTGAATATTGCTCTTTCTTGTTGGGTTGCCAAAACTAAAAGTTAATCTTGTTTCTTGTGTTTGGCCGAATCCATGGTGGGCTAGGTTTCGGGTCTTCTGTTGTTAGCCAATGTTAAGGGTACTAGGGATCTCTCGGGATTTGATTAAGGTAAGGAGGTTGTGATATTCGGCCAAAGGCCACTTTGTTAGACCACAAGTGTTGGGCCAAAACTAATATGGGTTGTGTAGGGATTTCGACAGGGTTTTAGGTTCAAACGTATAGTTCTGGGATTTGGTCGATTTCGGTAAGGAGTATGCTATTCTCAATATTTTTTTTATTTTATTATGGTCTTCGCTATTATTCGATTTAACATGTTAATCGAGTCTTCTGACCAAGACATTATTTCATGGAATCAAATACCAGCCAAGAGGAGAAAGGGGTTGGACACGTAGTCCTTACCCCAAAGTTTAAGAAATGGTCGATGTCAGCGGTTCAGGATTGGCCACTGGGCTGTGGGCGAGCGATTGACTTAGTTAAGCAGATCACTGTGATCTCTTCGAACGAGGACGTTAGGGAGGTCGAGAGTCTAGTTCTTCAGGTTTTTAGATGTGTAATTAACACATTGCTTATGTATATGCTTTAATTATAATATGAAATATGTGTGGTAGCCAAAATAGTGGCTGTGGTGATGCTATTACCCATATTGGGGTAAGTCAGTACCAGGTTAGTAACTTTCTTATATTGGAATTTTAGATGGATGTATATGTATATGTGAGACTTTGGTAAGCTTGTTGTGTATGCATGTCGGATATGTTCATAATGATTATGTTATTATTTCATCATAATATATCATGTATGTGCACGGGGACCGGGATATGTTTAATGAAGGAAAGGGTGTACATTTATGTACGTGGTTTGATGTTAGCCTTGAGCTACATCGTGGTTTGATGTTGGCTTCGTGCCTCATCGTGGATTGGTGATGACCTCGAGTCACACTGTGGATATTTGTGATTTAATCACGTGGACCAGTGGCTAGACCACTAAGTGGATTTTGAGCAGCATGACTGCCGAAGAGGTGTGTAGCGGATGGATGGTCGATTTAGTAATCCCCTGGTGTGTGGTAGCAGGATACGGGGGTGTGTAGCGGTTGGATACTTGGTTGGGGAGGGTTAGCATTTTGCATCTTTATGTGTGGTATGCGGATTGGTGTGGTTTTGGGCCAAGCCCATTTATGGAAACTTGTGGAATAATTGAACACTGAGTCGGTTTGACTCACTCTATTTTCCTAAAAACAATGCAGGTGATACATGATTCTTGGACCGGACTGGAGTGGATGCAAGGTGGCCACGCAGAAGCTGCATTTATTTCTTTAATTATATATATTTTATATTTGAAACACCCCAAACCCGGCCCAAAAAGCCTGACCGGATTTGTTATGTTCCTCGGATAAAACTTTAGTAATTTCTCATTTTGTTTAAGAAAAACTTGATGAGTTCAGTATAAAGCAGATTAACTTAATATTCGGTTGAAATCGGATTTAAATAAATTTTGTATCTTCTTAAAACATTATTTATAAGAGAAATTGTAAATTAAAAGAAAACCAAATTTTATGAAAAATTTTACTTATTATTGTAAAACATATATATATATATATATATATATATATTAGTGTCAAAAGCAGTTTAAATTATTTATTAAAACCATTTAGTTATTTAATAAATATTGTCTATAGTAGAATAAAAATTCAAAAGCATAAAAATTAAAAAGCAGTTCATAGTGGCCTTATTACAAAAATAGCAAAACCCATAATAAATTCTAAGTAATAAAAATACGCTTAATAGGTTTAATTAAGGGAAACATCCGAAATACTTTTGTTGAGCATGGCCACCACGTAGTCCCCACTGACCCAATCCATCATGCTAAGAGTCATCTGAAAAATTATCCCACAAAAGGGGTGAGTCATAAACTCAATGTGTAACAAAAACACTAAAAGCCCAATTGATCATGGCTTTTAAGCCCATTTAGTAACACATATAGCCATAAGCCCATTTAAGTCATATTTAGCTATAGGCCCATTTTTATAGCAAATCAAATAAAAATCATTTAGAAGTTACATGGGTATTTATATAATGAAATGCAAACCCAGCCCACCTAAATATCCATTCGCTACACACCACCCGTACCAACCAATCACACCGTGGGGATTACTAAATCGACCCTCCATGTAACAGACCGAATCTGACCCTAATCGGACGGTGGTTTGGGACCACAATCGAGCCCAGAAATATTTAAATATTATATTTAGTGTTTATTATGTATGTATTTATGTGTGAAAGTTTCAGAGAAAAATTTTATCGCTTAAGTATTGAATTTGATAAAAAGGACCTAATCGCGTAAAAAGTAAAAGTGGCCAACTAAAGTGTAATGTGTTAAATTGAGCATGGCTTGTTAATGTGAGGTATTAAAAGGGCAAATAGCCCATTTTTAGGTTAATGGCCGGCCACCTTGATGCATGTAAAATAAACTAATTAATATATGTTAATAAAACAAAAAATAAAAAGCCATTCATTGTTCATCTTTTGGCCGAAAAACACAAAAGAAAAAGGGGAGAAAAGCCTTGAAACATTCGGACTTATTCAAGCTTAATTAGCTAAGAAATCTAGCTCGATTTTTGTTAATTTTTACGTTTTTGAGATCGTTGATTAGTATATTACCCGACCCATGCTAGAATTTCTAAGATTAGCGTGTATATATGAATCGGCCATTGATGAATTCTTGAGGTTTTGATGTTTGATGATGTTAGATGAAAGATAGGTTAAAATTAGTATATTATGTGTTGGAAGTTTTGGTGAATTTGTGTTTTAGGGCCAATTTGTAAAAATAAAATTTTAGAGGGCTTAATTACAAAATAAATGAAAGAAATAGACTTGTATAGTCCTTATACATATTCGGGCCTTAAGGAGTATGGGGAAATTTGATGTATTTTGAGTTTTATGCAAATAGGACTAAATTGTAAAGTATTGAAATAGTAGGGGTAAAATGGTAATTTTCCTATTCATGTGCTTAGGGACTAAATTGAGATGAAATGTACTTGAATGAGCTAAATTTGAATGTGTTTTAGATCAAGAGCAAAGAAAAACGGATTTAGATCGGGGAAAGACAAAGGTTCTCGAATAGCCAATTTGCACGGTCTATCGACAATCGAGGTAAGTCCTTAAGCTAAAATGAGTCATGGAATTATTTACGAAACTGTTAAATGATATTGTTCGATAAATTTGAAGGTATATTATTGTAATAGCCGAATGTACATTGTGAAATTGGCTTGAATGCCTAAATTGACAATACGAGATTAATGTGTATCTTTGATATATTATTCAGGAAAAAAAAGTGAAGTATGTGATTGGTTTGTGTATGTATTCGGGCTTAGTGCCTAGCAGGCCTTGTGCCGGTGATATATTCGGGCTTAGTGCCTAGCAGGCCTTGTGTCGGTGATATATATTCGGGCTTAGTACCTAGCGTGCTCGTCGTTTGATATATTCGCTTAGTGCCTAGCAGGCTTAGTGCAGGTGATTTATTTTGGGCGTTAAATGCCTAGCGTGCTTTATCTGGGTGATATGCTATAAGTGGAGATTCGAAAATCAAACAAGGTGAGATGTTTATATAGTGTTATGTGGTAAAAGTTCAGGTAAGAATTAACCTACCATTTTAGTAAGGAATGAAGTGAACTAAAATTCTTATTGTATAGCTAAAGATTAGTGATGAGTGTGACAAAAGCGTTTGTTCTTGTGTATAAGTAGAAATAGAAGATCGATGCCTAGATTGGTTCATATGAATTGATAATGCTGAGTTCACGATGTCATAGCAACGATATTTAAGTAAAGAGCATTTACTATTATTCACTATCTATATTTTACATAATGAAATAATTATGTTTCATACTATAAGCTTGGATTTTAATATGTTTAAATGTATGCTCATTACATTTATATTTGCTTGAGACTTACTAAGCTAGTAAGCTTATTGTGTGTGTGTCTTTGTCTATCTCTGCTTTTATAGATTTTGATTGAACTACTGCTCGAAGGATCATCTCGTGAAGTCAACCACACTATCGACTTTCTTTTGGTATTGAAAACTTAGTTTGGTATTTAAAAGGGCATGTATAGGCTACACTAAACCGTATAACTAATGTTTTGTAATAGTGTAAATATGCTAGCCATGCGAAAATGGCTATCTATTTTGAATAACTTGTTTCGTGTTTTGATGATATAGTTTGCTCATGCCATGAACTATTATTTATGCTTGATTATGGTTTAATCATGTGTGAGAGTGGTATTATTATTTATGCATGGTAGGTTATGACATGAATGACTTATAAATTAGTTCATGTTGATGAGCTTAATATATGGTATATACATTTATAATGTTTGGATTTATGATTACGCAATGAATAATGGTAAGCTTGGTGTAATATTCGGTTTAGTCAATAAAGTAAATATGGATGCATATTTAAGTTATAGTATGTGAGATATATGTGTTAAATAATGTTATGACATGTGTGTGTATTTGATTTGGTCACTTACTAGATAAGAATTAAGTTCAATAATGTATGATTGTATTAGGCTATTTCGATTCAATTTGTGTAAGTGAGTACATACATATATTATTCTTGGATAGTTGGATATTAGGTTCGAACTTTTGTTTAGTTTATTGAATGTTAGATCGAATGATGTTTAGATATGATATGTTTGATATGTGATCACCTATATGAGATTTTGATAGACCTTTCTATATGTGAATAGGGGTGCTAGTTTAGTGAGTTGGATTAGGACTCAGTGCATATTATTTTGGATGTGTAATTTGGAAGCATGAGTTAGCCTTGTAAACTTTGTATTCGGTAATAGAGAATATTAATGAACATGTACTTGAATGGCAAATCCGGGTATGGAAGTTATAGGTATATGAGTATTTAGTGTGTCCTATGTAAATCAGTAATGAGATAGCCAAATGAGGGAAATATGGTTTTGATGGCATTCGGCCATATGCTTTAATATTGTATAAATTCAAAGTGGTAATATGTGTATGTATGTGATGAAAGATAGCTTAATTTTTGAGTCTATTATGCCATGTATTACATTTACTAAATTAAGATTTTAGAAGTTGATCTTATTCTGCTTATCTAGACAAAAGAGATTGTATATGTTTGAATTGTAAGCAAATTTAGTACGATTAGTGCATGCAAAAGTAATGAATAAGTTGTTTAAATTTATGTGGCTCAATTATGCGCATGTTAACAAATTTTAATTTTGCATTGGATCGATTGAGTGTTGGTTCTATTTGATTTTGGTATGAGAGAGGTTTATTTAAATGTCATGACTATTACATAGTTAAAAAAGCGATTATGTTTGTATATGATTTAAGTGATTGATCAAAAGTTGTGATTTAAATAGTAATGCCCCGTAACCCTAATCCGACGACGGATACTGGTTAGGGGTGTTACATTTTATTGGTATCAGAGCTACGGTTTAGTCGATTCTAGGACTACCGTAGCATGTAAGAGTCTAGCTATACATGCCTTTAAATTGTATATATGATAGTGTGGTGACTTGACAATTTCAATTGTATTTTATATAGTAAATGGATTACGATCCCGATAGTGCCGTAGCCGATGATGTGGAGAGTGTCGCGCTGGTCTCAAGACATGGATCAATGCCACTCCACTCTCAACGATTCACGGGTAACCACGAGGAGAGGCTAAACGAGCCTTCTACCAAATGATGAATGAATGGTTTACCCAGTTTATTGAGAATAATCCAACTGCATACAACAACCTCCACCCCGAATAATCCAACTCCTGTACCTTCAAAGACTTCGATGATAGATCCAATGAGATCTAGTAGGCCTCCGTTAATAAAATTAGGAAATTTGGGGTCAAGAATTCAAGGCTAATGATGATGATGATGCAGAGCGAGCTGAAATGTGGCTTGATAACACTATTCGGGTACTTGATGAGCTATCCGCACTCGCATTTAATGTTTGAAATGTGCTATATCTTTGCTTGGGACCGCTTATCAACGGTGGAATACACTAGTATCGATGGTTCCAAAAGAAAAAGTGACGGGATTTCTTCCGAATGAATTCCAAGAAATATATCGACCAGAGGTTCATCGACCGAAGCGTAAAGAATTTCTTGAACTAAAACAGGGCAAATGACCGTGATCGAATATGAGCAAAAATTTGTCGATTGAGCCGACATGCTCGGAGTGTGTATCAATGAAGCCATTATGTGCAAAAGGTTTGAAGATGGTTTGGATGAAGAATTAAAGTTGCTTGTTGGAATTCTTGAAATCAAAGAGTTTGTGACACTCGTCGAGCGAGCTTACAAAGTGAAGAGCTTGGAAAGGAGAAAAGAAAGGTCGGGACGAAGCTAGAGACACCCGTAAAAGATCGTCGGGTAAGAATTTCCATTCCACATCCGAGAAGTTTAGAGATGACTTGATCGACACAAAGCTACTTGATTCGTTTAGGCGTGATCGACCTCCGGTGGGCTCCCCGAGCTACCACGATGGCGGTGTTGGTAACGCCCCACGAATCGAGTTGAATGCAAACATTGTGGAAAATGGCATTACGGGAGTTGTAGAGTTCGTGATCGGTCTTGCTTTAAATGTGGATCCTCGGACCATTTTATTCGAGAGTGCCCGATGTTGGTGAAATAATACAAACATGAACTCTAGACCGAGTAGTGCATCGACGCAAGGCGAGACCACCCGTATTCGCAATGTAGGTGGTAGTCGAGAGGGACAAAGAACACAACAGATCTATCTCGAGACTAGAGCTCCAACTAAAGCTTATGTTACTCGAGCTAGAGAGGATCTTGCTTCTCCGGATGTCATTCTCGGTACTTTCACCCTTTATGATACTACCGTGATTGCATTAATTGATCCTGGTTCGACCCATTCATATGTATGTGACACTCTGGTATTCGGTAAGACTCTTCCAGTTGAGTCTACTGAATTTGTGATTCGCGTATCCAACCCTTTGGGTAGATGTGTGTTTGTTAATAAAATGTGTAAAGGTTGCCCATTGATGATTCGGGATTTTTGCTTCCCAGTCGATTTAATGCTGTTTCCTTTCGATGAGTTTGATATAATTTTGGGAATGGACTGGTTAACTTCGCATGATGCAGTGGTGAATTGTAAAAGAAAGCTTATTGATTTGAGACATCAGAACGGTGAGATCGTTAGAATTGAATCCAGTGATTTAGGTGGGTTTCCTATAGTTATATCCTCGATGTTAGCCCGAAAGTATGTGAGAAAAGGGTGCGAAGCTTATTTGGCTTATGTACTGGATAATAAATTGTCTGAGAAACAGATTGAATCCGTACCGATTGTATGTGAATACCCAGATGTGTTTCCTGAAGAACTACCGGGTTTACCCCTAGTACGAGAGATTGAGTTTGGCATTGAATTAGCTCCGGGAATGACTCCGATCTCAATAGCTCCATATCGGATGGCACCGACTGAGCTAAAAGAGTTGAAAGCACAGTTGCAAGAGTTAACAGATAGGGGCTTTGCGCGACCAAGTTTCTCTCCTTGGGGTGCACCAGTTCTTTTTGTGAGAAAGAAAGATGGAACGATGCGAATGTGTATTGATTATCGACAACTGAATAAAGTAACTATAAAGAATAAGTACCCGTTACCTCGGATTGATGATTTGTTTGATCAGTTGAAAGGGGCTTCAGTATTTTCGAAGATAGATTTGAGATCGGGTTACTATCGATTCTGAGTCGAGATACAGATGTGTTAAAGACTACATTAGGACGAGAATACGGACATTTTGAGTTTTTGGTTATGCCTTTTGGGCTTACTAATGCACTGCTATTTTATGGATTTGATGAATCGGGTTTTAGACAATTTTGGATCGATTTGTGGTAGTGTTTATTGATGATATATTGATTTACTCCAAAGATGAAATTGAACATCTTTGAGCATTTGAGATTAGTACTACAAACTTTATGAAATCAGAGTTGTATGCGAAGTTTAGTAAGTGTGAGTTCGGATGAAAGAGGTCACTTTTGGGACATGTTGTTTCAAAGATCGGGCATTCGAGTTGATCCGAACAAAATATCGGCTATACTTGATTGGAAGCCACCGAAAAATGTTTTTGAGATTCGAAGTTTTCTGGGACTTGCGGGTTACTATCGACGATTTGTGAAAGATTTTTCTATGATAGCTACACCGTTGACAAAGTTATTGTAGAAAGATGTCAGGTTCGAGTGGTCAGAAAAGTGTCAGAAAAGTTCGATCATTTGAAAGCCCTTTTGATGTAAGCTCCGAGATTAGTTCGGCTGAATCGGGTAAAGAATTTGTTGTTTATTCTGATGCTTCTTTAAATGGTTTGGGCTGCGTTTTGATGCAGGAAGGCAAAGTTGTAGCCTACGCTTCAAGACAATTGAAGCCGCATGAAAGAAATTACCCGACGCATGATTTAGAGCTTGCAG
This sequence comes from Gossypium rotundifolium, assembly GCA_025506655.1. Lineage (NCBI taxonomy): Eukaryota > Viridiplantae > Streptophyta > Magnoliopsida > Malvales > Malvaceae > Gossypium > Gossypium rotundifolium. The sequence goes on from CP106723.1 coordinate 81,576,009, forward strand.
CCATTGTGTTCGTGACCAAGATTTGGCATCATTACTTATTTGGCGAGAAATGCCATGTTTACTCGGATCACAAAAGTCCGAAGTATCTAATGACTCGAGAAAGACTGAATTTGAGACAACGCAGGTGGCTAGAACTGTTGAAAGATTATGAATTGGTGATTGACTATCACAGGAAAAGCAAATGTTGTTGCGGATGCATTAAGTGAAATCATTATTTGCTCTTCGTGCAATGAATGCACAGATGGCTATGTCTAGTGATGGTTCGATCATAGCTGAGTTACAAGCAAGACCGATGTTTATTCAGCAAATTTGTGATGCAAAGAAAGTTGATGAAGATTTGATTGCTAGTCAAATTCGAGGTGAAAAGGGTATGTAATCGATTTTGATTGATGCAAATGATTGTTTGAATTTTAAAAGCCGAATGTGTGTTCCAAAGAACTCGATTTGATCTGAGATAATTTTGAGTGAGGCTCATAGTGGTCGACTATCAATACATCCGGGTATACGAAGATGTATAACGATTTGAAACAGCTTCTATTGGTGGCTCGGCATGAAACGGATATATCTCAATTTGTTTCTAAGTGCTTAATCATCGACAAGTAAAAGTTGAGCATCAAGCGCCATCTGGACTACTTCACCAATCATGATACCGAATGGAAATGGGATAGAATTACAATGGATTTTGTATCCGGTCTCCCTATGACTCAGAGTAGGAAAGATGCCGTCTGGTTATAGTTGATAGGTCGACTAAATCAACTCATTTTGTGCCGAGACGTATGGACTATTCACTTGATAAACTTGCTGAATTATAACGATCATAGATTGTGAGATTGCATGGTGTACCGAGTTCCATTGTTTTGAGCAGAGACCCGAGATTCACATCGCGGTTTTGGAAGAAGTTGCAAGACGCCTTAGGTACTAAACTTCATTTGAGTACAGCTTTCCATCCGCAGTCAGACGGTCAATCCGAGCGAACTATTCAGATACTTGAGGACATGTTGAGATGTTGCGTTCTCGAGTTTGAAGGTGCGTGGAATGATACCTACCTTTGATTGAATTTGCTTATAATAATAGTTTTCAATCTAGTATCAAAATGGCACCTTATGAAGCCTTATGCGGCGAAAGTGTCGAACACCATTATCTTTGGATGAGCTCAATGAGAATAAGATACACGGGTTGATTTGATTAAAGAAACCGAATCGAAAGTAGCTATTATTAGAGACAATTTGAAAGTCGCCGGATCGTGAAAAGTCTTATGCTGATTTGAAGCGTAAAGATATTGAATTTGATTGAGATCGAATATTTTAAAGGTTTCTCCGTGGAAGAAAGTGCTCCATTTTGGCCGAAAAGGCAAGTTGAGCCCGAGGTTCATTGGACCGTATGAAATCATTGAACGAGTTGGGCCTGTTGCTTATATATTAAAGCTACCCTCTGAATTAGAAAAGATACACGATGTATTTCATGTTTCTATGCTCCGTAGATACAGATCAAATCCGTCACATGTGATTGTAAAATCTCGAGATTGAGATACAATCGATATGACGATGAGGAAAAGCCGATCCGTATTTTAGCTCAGAAATGAAAGAGTTAAGAAACAAAAGATCTCCTTAGTGAAAGTATTATGGAATCGCACGGAGTTGAAGAGGCAACGGGAGCCTAAAGATCCAATGAGGCAACAATATCCGTTGTTTAACGGTAAGATTTTCGGGACGAAAATCCTTAAGGGGAGAGTTATAATGATCGAATCGACCCTAATCGAGCGGTGGTTTGGGACCACGAATCCGAGCCCGAGAAATATTTAAATATTATATTTAGTGTTTATTATGTATGTATTTATGTGTGTGAAAGTTTCGTAGAAAAATTTTATCGTTTAAGTATTGAATTTGATAAAAAGGACCTAATCGCGTAAAAAGTAAAAGTGGCCAACTAAAGTGTAATGTGTTAAATTGAGCATGGCTTGTTAATGTGAGGTATTAAAAGGGCAAATAGCCCATTTTAGGTTAATGGTCGCCACCTTGATGCATGTAATAGTGTTTGAATTTTTATAATATATATTATTACATTATATGTTAAAATAAACTAATTAATATATGTTAATAAAACAAAAAATAAAAAGCCATGCATTGCTCATCTTTTGGCGAAAAACACAAAAGAAAAAGGGAGAAAAGCCTTGAAAAATTGGCCTTATTCAAGCTTAATTAGGTAAGAAATCTAGCTCGATTTTTATTAATTTTACGTTTTTGAGATTCTCGCTTAGTATATTACCCGACCCATGCTAGAATTTCTAAGATTAGTGTGTATATATGAATTGGCCATTGATGAATTCTTGAGGTTTTTGATGTTTGATGATGTTAGATGAAAGATAGGTTAAAAATTAGTATATTATGTGTTGGAAGTTTTGGTGAATTTGTGTTTTAGGGCCAATTTGTAAAAATAAAATTTTAAAGGGCTTAATTGCAAAATAAATGAAAGAAATAGACTTGTATAGTCCTTATACATATTCGGCCCTTAAGGAGTATGGGGAAATTTGATGTATTTTGAGTTTTATGCAAATAGGACTAAATTGCAAAGTATTGAAATAGTAGGGGTAAAATGGTAATTTTCCTATTCATGTGCTTAGGGACTAAATTGAGATGAAATGTACTTGAATGAGCTAAATTTGAATATGTTTTAGATCAAGAGCAAAGAAAAACGGATTTAAATCGGGGAAAGACGAAGGTTCTCGAATAGCCGATTTGCACGGTCTATCGACAACCGAGGTAAGTCCTTAAGCTAAAATGAGTCATGGAATTATTTACAAATCTGTTAAATGATATTGTTCAATAAATTTGAAGGTATATTATTGTAATAGCCAAATGTACATTGTGAAATTGGCTTGAATGCCTAAATTGACAATACGAGATTAATGTGTATCTTTGATATATTATTTAGGAAAAAAAGTGAAGTATGTGATTGGTTTGTGTATGTATTCGGGCTTAGTGCCTAGCGGGCCTTGTCTTGTGATATATTCGGCTTAGTGCCTAGCGTGCCTTGTGCCATGATATATATTTGGGCTTAGTGCCTAGCGTGCTTCGTTTGGGTGATATATTCGAGCTTAATGCCTAGCAGCTTAGTCTTGAGTGATTTATTTTGGGCTTTAAATACCTAGCAGGCTTTATGCCGGTGATATGCTATAAGTGGAGATTCTGAAAATCAAACAAGGTGAGATGTTTATATAGTGTTATGTGGTAAAAGTTCAGGTAAGAATTAACCTACCATTTTAGTAAGGAATGAAGTGAACTAAAATTCTTATTGTATAGTTAAAGATCAGTGATGAGTGTGACAAAAGCGTTTGTTCTTGTGTATAAGTAGAAATAGAAGATCGATGCCTAGATTGGTTCATATGAATTGATAATGTACAGGTTCACGATGTCATAGCAACAATATTTAAGTAAAGAGCATTTACTATTATTCAGCTATCTATATTTTACATAATTAAATAATTATGTTTCATACTATAAGCTTGGATTTTAATATGTTTAAATGTATGCTCATTACATTTATATTTGCTTGAGACTTACTAAGCTAGTAAGCTTACTGTGTGTGTGTGTCTTTGTCTATCTCTGTTTTATAGATTTTGATTCGAACTACGGGGTCGAAGGATCATCTGTGAAGTCAACCACACATCGACTTTCTTTTGGTATTGAAAACTTAGTTTGGTATTTAAAAGGGCATGTATAGGCTAGACTAAACCGTATAACTAATGTTTTGTAATAGTGTAAATATGCTAGCCATGAGAAAATGGCTATCTATTTTGAATAACTTGTTTCGTGTTTTGATGATATAGTTTGCTCATGCCATGAACTATTATTTATGCTTGATTATGGTTTAATCATGTGAGAGTGGTACTATTATTTATGCATGTTAGGTTATGACATGAATGACTTATTAATTAGTTCATGTTGATGAGCTTAATATATGGTATATACATTTATAATGTTTGGATTTATGATTCGCAATAAATAATGGTAAGCTTGGTGTAATATTCGGTTTAGTCAATAAAGTAAATGATGGATGCATATTTAAGTTATAGTATGTGAGATATATGTGTTAAATAATGTTATGACATGTGTGTGTATTTGATTTGGTCACTTGCTAGATAAGAACTAAGTTCAATAATGTATGATTGTATTAGGCTATTTGATTCAATTTGTGTAAGTGAGTACATACATATATTATTCTTGGATAGTTGGATATTAGGTTGAACTTTTGTTTAGTTTATTGAATGTTAGATCGAATGATGTTTAGATATGATATGTTTGATATGTGATCACCTATATGAGATTTTATTAGACCTTTTATATGTGAATAGGGGTGGTAGTTTAGTGAGTTGGATTAGGACTCGGTGCATATTATTTTGGATGTAATTTGGAAGCATGAGTTAGCCTTGTAAACTTTGTATTGGTAATAGAGAATATTAATGAACATGTACTTGAATGGCAAATCCGAGTATGGAAGTTATAGGTATATGAGTATTTAGTGTGTCCTATGTAAATCAGTAATGAGATAGCCAAATGAGGAAATATGGTTTTGATGGCATTTACCATATGCTTTAATATTGTATAAATTCAAAGTGGTAATATGTGTATGTATGTGATGAAAGATAGCTTAATTTTTGAGTCTATTATGCCATGTATTACATTTACTAAATTAAGATTTTAGAAGTTGATCTTATTACCTTATCTAGACAAAAGAGATTGTATATGTTTGAATTGTAAGCAAATTTAGTACGATTAGTGCATGCAAAAGTAATGAATAAGTTGTTTAAATTTATGTGGCTCAATTATGCGCATGTTAACAAATTTTAGGTTTGCATTGGATCGATTGAGTGTTGGTTCTATTTGATTTTGGCATGAGAGAGGTTTATTTAAATGTCATGACTATTACATAGTTAAAAAAACTGATTATGCTGTATATGATTTAAGTGATTGATCAAAAGTTGTGATTTAAATAGTAATGCCCCGTAACCCTAATCCGGCGACGGATACTGGTTAGGGGTGTTACACTCTATCCGCTACACACCATCGAAGGCAGTTGCTGCAGTCAACATGCACATCGCCCTTATAATTTTGTGGCAAGGCCACCAGACAAATGTGACCGAAGTCACTAGATTCAAAAATATGTGACCGAAGTCACCAGATTCACATATACGTGACCGAAGTCACCAGATTCACATATGTGACCGAAGTCACGGATAATGTGGTAAAACTACGGAACACTTCCCTTTATCAATTTCACCCATATGCCCATGCACATACATATTATTCAGTTTTCATGCCATTTACCCCAAAATCATAACATAGTCATACTTATTTCACATTTATGCATATAGCAAAATTAACGAAGTATTGGGGTAAACATACCTTAATATCGTATACCATTGAATGGTACCATAACCATTATTACACATATTTTCATACAAATCACATTTAATATAGATCTATGAGATTTTAGTGTAATGTTACACGCCTTATGACGATGAGAACGATACCTTCCTTTCGTCAACACCTAGTTAATTATCACACTTGATTAGAATACACTATTACTTATAAAAACTATACTATTGATGAGAAATCTAAATCCTTACCCTCAGAATCTCGAACAACCGTTATTTGTGGTTTTTCTCCGTTAGATGGATCAAAACCCACTGACAACCCACTAACGAAAAGTGGTTTGGTTGTATGCACGACTTCAAATAAACGATCTTCGTTAGCAGAGGGTCCACAACCTGGTGGAAAATCTCAAATCGCTGATACAACCCTTCGTTTGAAGTTTGAGGGTATAACAGAGCCTCCTCTCTTCCAAACGCTCCTTACTGCTCTTTTCGAACCTATCATGTTAGTCCCAAAATCACCCCTAAAATAAAGTCGATTAGTAATCTATCTAAAAGAAATGATATAACCGAAAGTGATAATCCTTACCTTGGATGATTTGAAGATCACTCCTAAAACGTTGTTTTCCAAAAGGATCCTTAAAATCCTTCCAAAGTTTGACCTAGGAGAAAATGAGAGAATTATATTTCCAAATCGGCTATTCTAAAAGGAAAAATAATGAGAACACTTAACAAAAATCCTTACTTGACTTATTAGAAGATTGACCTTGTCAAAATAAGAGAAATGAAATGATGATTTCGTTTTGATCAAAAGAAGAGAAAAATATGGTGTTTTTGGCTATGGTGGTTTGGGTTTCCAACAAAAGAAAAGAAAGATTAAGATGAAAATGGAAGATGGTTCGGTTTGACAAAAGAGAGGAAAAGAATGGTGGTTTTGGTTTTGGTTATGGTAGATGATGGTTTTGGTTGAAAGTGAAGAAGAAAGAAAAAAGTAAAGAGAAAGAAAAGAAAGGGAAAGAAAGAAAATAAGAATGCCTTTTGATGCTAGATGATTCGCACTAGAGAGGAGAAAAGAAGAAAATTATCTTCAAAATCTCTTTGGTGTTTTTGAATGAGGAAAAGAGTAGAAAAATGGTCCTTGATAATTTGTATTTTCGGTTACAAATGGGAAAGAAACCGAAATGGTAAAGTACCAAATGGCTAAAAGAAAAGAAAAAGTTTCTCTTTTGTGTATTATGTAATCGGCTAAGAAACAAGGCTTAGAGAAAAGGGAAAAGATGAACAAATTGGTTACAAAATTTTGGCCAACATACACCCCTAATGCCTATGCAAAATTCGGCCAACCTATGCCAACATGATCCCCTTTTCCTCTTCATTTCTTCCCCATCAATCCCTTGATTCCAAACACAATTAAACCATCCCCTTAGCCCCTAAAGTCGACTAGGTTCATGGTCAAATGACCATGAAAAAGCTTCAAAACATTATCCTTTCTTCAAGCCTTTTGTCCCCCTATCTTACCTTAACTTCATGATTCCATGCCATAACTTCTAGCTTGCCTTTTACATATGGTCTACTAGCCAAAAATAAAAAGATGCTGTAATATCCCGAGTTAAGGGGTTAATTTATTTTTGGCATTGTTGCATGATTATTGGTGAGCTATTATGTTGTTTGTATGGTTTTGGGGCTACGATGAAGGCTAGGAGTGTGCCTGAGTAGGTGGAAAATTGTTGTTTTTGGGCTTTAGGGGATAGGAGCTGAAGGAGATGGGGTTTTTAATTAAATTAAGTGAATTTGTAACACAAATGAGGAGCTAGCAAAGTGGCAAGGCATGCGTCACTTGGAGCATGGGTGTGGCGTCAATTGTAAGGGGGAGGTCTTGAGTTCAAGTCGCGAGAATCCCACCCCTTTTGACTCCCATTTTGACGGCATGGAGGGAGGAGTTGTGATAAATTTGAACTCTAGTTTGGACTTAGTCTTCACATTCAAAAGAGGGGTGGAGAGTGAAAGTAGGAGGAAGACTTGGTAAACTCATTTGAATTGAGTGGTGTGGAGTGTTGTGGGGGATTTGGCCGAATTTTTGGGGTGTTTGGAGTGGGGGAGTGGACGGCTTGGTGTGGTATTGGAGTGAGCCGAAATTGCCTTTTGGCATGTGTGTTGTTTCGGTCACTTGCAAATAGCCTAAGCTGAATCTTTTCGTTCTTCTTTTCATTTTGGAAACCGAACCCAAGTGCTCCCATCTTTGCCAAGTTGCTTGCTGTTCAATCATTTTTGGTTTAGTAGTAGCCGAATGTCCTCTTGGACTCTTAAGCATCATTTGTCCTCTTTTGTTGTTTTGCTTCTTTCTCCTTGTGTTAACCGAACCTAGCAGCCCATTACCATCTTTTTCTCTCTTTTGGGAACCTTGTAAGCCGAATGCCTCTCCCACCTTCTTTTCTTTTTCAATTTTGTTAAATCGAAAGTTCAAGTTGCATATTGCATTATTCTTTTGGTACTCTCAATAGCCGAATGTTCTCTCCTCTTTCACCTCTTTTTCTTCTTGAAGCTTTGTAAGCCAAAACATCATCCTCCTAATTTTCTTTCTCATTTTCATTTCGTTTCTTTTTCTCATTTCGTTCTTGGCGATTATCAACCCCTATCCTCTTGCATTTCGGTTTCCTTTCCTTTCTCTCTGACCGAATTTTGGGTTTGGTATAAAACACCTTGGCCGAACTTTTTCTTTTGTTTTTCTTTTGGTGCAAGCATTGGCCGAATCTTTCTCCTCTCTTAGTAGTTGGTAGGCCGATTATTGGTGGTTGTTAGGTGCTGGTTTCCAATCGTTGGTAGTGGGTAAGTGTTGGCCGAATGGCCATTTCTCTTTCTCTGGTATTTTACCAATTCTTGGTATGTTAAGGGCTGATATCGATATTGGTTAAAGAGGTGTTAACTTCTTGTTTAATATTTTCGTATAGGATCTTTGGACTTTGGAAATAATCAAGGGGAGTCTTCCAACTCTTTTAGCCGATTGTTAAGTGGTGGTAAGAGGAGTATTTTGTTAGTCCGTTCTTTTAGCCTCGTTAAAGCAAGTTTCAATGGATTAATGGATTTCTTTTTAGGTGGAGGCCATTTGTAAAAGAGGAACCTTTGTGGTTCGAGTTTGGTAGGAAGCCAAACATTTGCAAGGTAAGGGCTATTTGATAAACCCTTTTGGTTTAATGCTTGTGGCCGAATGATATGTGCGCTAACCCTTTTGTTGGTCGATGTTAGGATCAAAGTTGTCGAGGTGGTAGAAGGGTCTTAGACCGGTTCCTAGTATTAAAACCTCCGCTAATTCAGGTGTGTAAACCAACACACGATCTTAACTTAATAATGTGATAACCTGTTGTGTAAATGAAACAGTGTGTTTGATTATTGCCATACCCATTGAGGTATGGATATGGATTCGGGTAAGTACCGTTTCACTATGAGTTATGTGATGATGATGATATCATGATTTTTAATACTTTGAGATGCCATGTTAAGCATGTGAGCATGATAGCATGATTGCACGATTTTGCATCTAGTATGATACGTGATTGGGTGATATGAGAGGAGGGGAATATGATATCCGTGTCTTTGGGACCTGTGTCTTTGGGACACCGGAGGTTTGGCACCTCCGGTGGTTTGGTACCACGTGTTTTGTGACTTTGGGTCACCGAGGTTTGGCACCTCGGCGTCTCGCCCCGGTGGCTTAGTACCACGGTGGGTTGGCCCCGATTGATTATACTGGGATTGACGCTAGTGATTTGGTATCACACGATGGGTTGGCCCCATCATCGATTTGTGACTACGGTCACCGGTGATTTGGTATCACATTGTGTCTTTGGGACACGGAGGTTTGGCACCTCATTGCGACTTGTCCACGTGGTTTAACACCACCGTGGGTTGGCCCCACTTTTGAGATATGGGATCGTCGCTAGTGATTTGGTATCACACGATGGGTTGGCCCCATCATTGGATTATTTGTGACTTTGGTCACCGGTGGTTTGGTACCACAGTATGGATATCGTGACTTTGGGTCACCGGTGGTTTAGCACCACCGGTGGTTTGGTACCACACGGGGTAGAAAAGCGATATGGTTGGTTAGAGCAGGTGCATGATGTGCATTATTACATTATGATATATGTGTTGGCATGTTATACTGGAGAGGAATTATACACCGAGTCTTGCGACTCACTCTCTCTCCTTTGACTATTTCAGGTGACACATAGACGCGGACATGGAGCCGGGATGGACTCGAGGTGCTCATGCCATACTGAAATAAAGATTTGCTCGGACTTCTTTTATAAAATTTGGTACACTAGCTGGTTTATTTCTATTTTGTCATATTTGGGTTTGTAAATGGCCTCTTAAATTATGTTTTGGTATGTTATGTTTAAGTAGATTTTCAATATGCTTTAACAAACTAATTGAGTGAAACGTGCTAAAATTTGGAAAGACAACGTTTTCAAAATTTCAAAGACGATGTTTTAAACTATACCATCGGGTATCATACTATAACTTGAGATGAAGTGAACTAAAAAGGTTTTCCAACTTAAATATGATTTTCTACTAAGTCATAAATGTTTTAGTAACAATTAGAAATAACTTAAGCTTCAAAACGAAATAAACTAATTTTTCCTACACATCGGATAAATTTTCAAAACTTTCTAGGTTTTCAAATACATCATCAGATTTTCAATCAAAAGCTACTTGAGTTATCCTCAAAATACAAAATTTCGCTAAGTGCTCTCACCAAATTTCTAGACTTCAACTTAAACCACCCAAAACCTTTTTCCTGTAGCATACCAGATTCGGTCGTGGTGTATTGACCGGGTTTGGGGTGTTACAGATGCCCATCCATTCTAGAATGATCTTGGCCGACACTATAGGAAAGAAAACAAAAAAAATTAAAATTCCTTCCACTTGCTAGCTAGGGATTGAACCTCTCCTCAAGCATTCATCCATGCACCCTTACCACCTTGCCAATTGGCTTATTATGCTTTAAACCTCTTGTCAATATTTCTTAAAGCCTATCTTGCTTAGCTCCATCTTATTTATTAAAAACTTAATATTTCTCTAAGCATTCACTTACATAATGAAGTTTGAAAAACTTCCAAAACACACTCAATTATACTTAGACATGCAACAACATACAATTAAATAAAATGCATAACCCCTATTTTCAGGATGTTACAGTTCTACCCCCTTAAAATAATTTCGACCCTGAAATTACCTGGCTGGAACAAGTGAGGGTATTACTGTCACATCGCTTCCTCCAGCTCCCACGTAGCTTCTTCTGATCCATGATTACGCCATAATACTTTGATGAGAGGAATCGATTTTCTCCGTAACACCTTTACATCCCGCTCTAGGATTTGAATTGGCTCCTCTTCATAGGACAAATCTGGTCTTAATTCCACCTCCTCAACTGGCACTACATGAGATGGAACACATCGTGCATTTTCTTCAACTCCAAAGGCAAATCTAACTGATATGCCACAGGTCCGACCCACTTCAAAACCCGATAAGGTCCAATGAACTTGGGACTTAACTTACCTTTGCGACCAAATATCATCACCTTTTTCTAAGGTGAAACCTTTAGGAAAACTTGATCCCCCACAGCAAACTCTATTTCTTTCCGCTTAAGATCTGCGTACAACTTTTGTCTGTCAGATGCTTCCTTTAACCGAGCCTGGATTACCTTAACCTTTTCTTCGGATTCAGCCACTATTTCTGGACCCAAAACTTGACGTTCTTCTAGTTCTATCCAACACGTAGGAGTGCGACACTTTCGTCCATATCGTGCTTCATACGGTGCCATCCGAATACTGGCTTGGTAACTGTTGTTGTACGTAAATTCTGCTAACGGTAAGAACTCCTCCCATCTTCCTCTGAAATCTATCACACATCCCCTTAACATATCTTCTAAAATTTGGATTACTTATTCAGATTGGCGTCGATTTGTGGATGAAATGCCGATGAAGTCCAATCTGTGCCCAAAGCTTGATGCAATGCTTTCTAAAACCAAGATGTAAACCTCGGATCCCTATCCGAAATAATCGACACCGGCACTCCATGCAATCTCACAATCTCAGCCACATATAACTTCGCCAATTTCTGCAAAGAGTAATCAACCCGAACTGGGATAAAATGTGCAGATTTCGTCAATCGGTCCACTATCACCCATATTGAGTCTTTCTTAGTAGGCGTAAGAGGAAGCCCACTAACAAAGTCCATGGTGATTCTCTCCCACTTCCACTGCAAAATCTTTATCGGCTGAAGCAATCCCGAAGGTACTTGATGTTCAGCCTTGACTTGCTGACACGTTAAGCACTTTCCTACAAACTCCGTAACTTCTCACTTAAGACCAGGCCACCAAAACTGATCACGCAAATCTCGGTATAACTTACTTCCTCCAGGATGCATAGTATAGGGGCTACCATGCGATTCCTGAAGAATCTTTTGCCTCAACTCCTGATCCCTCGGCATCAGACTTTACCTTTGAAACACAAGATTACCCCATCATTTGTTAATACCATAATCTTCCAATTCCCCACTGCTTGCTGTCAAGCTTAGTACTCAGATCATCATCTACCAACTGTCTCTCTTTTACTTGTCTCAACCACGTCGGCTTTACTTGTAATTCTGCCAACAAGCTTCCATCATCGTAAAGACTAAGATGTGCAAACATCGCCCTTAGATCTGACACCACTTTTCGACTTAGAACGTCTGCCACCACATTCACCTTGCCCGGGTGGTACTCTATAGAACAGTCGTAATCTTTCAACAATTCTATCCATCTTCGTTTCCTCAAATTCAGTTCTTTTTGAGTAAATAGATATTTCAGACTTTTATGGTCCGTATATATCACTGACTTTTCTCCATATAAATAATGTCTCCAAACTTTAAGAGCAAAGACCACCGCTGCCAACTCCAAGTTATGTGTCGGGTAATTAACTTCGTGTGGTCTGAACTGCCTAGACGCATACGCAACTACTTTCCCATCTTGCATCAGAACACATCCTAATCATGTGTGAGAAGCGTCACAATACACGACAAAATCCTTTCCTGCCTCAGGCTGAATCAAAACCGGAGCTTCAGTCAAAACCCTCTTAAGCTTCTCAAAGCTCTCTTGCTGCTTATCAGCCAACACGAAAGGTACTTCCTTCCTCAACAATTTCGTTAAAGGTGCAGCTATCGATGAGAATCCTTCGACGAATCTTCTGTAGTATCCTACTAATCCCAAGAAACTGCGAACCTCAGTTACAGACTTAGGTGGTTTCCAATCTAGCACAGCCTCAATCTTTCGAGGATCCACCCTTATCCCTTCTGCCGACACCACATGGCCTAAAAACGTGACTTCCTTAAGCCAAAATTCACATTTGCTGAATTTGGCATATAGCTTCTTCTCCCTTAAAACTTGCAACACAATCTGGAGATGCTTATCATGTTCCATTTCGGACTTAGAATACACCAGGATGTCGTCTATGAATACCATAACGAATTGATCCAAGTAGGGCTGGAAAATCCGATTCATCATATCTATGAACGCAGCTGGGGCGTTCGTCAATCCGAATGGCATTACCAGAAATTCATAATGCCCATATCTAGTTCGGAAAGCTATCTTATGGATATCTGCTTCTTTCACTTTAAGCTGATGATACCCCGACCTTAGATCTATCTTTGAGAATACCGCAGCTCCCTTAAGTTGATCAAACAAGTCATCGATCCTTGGCAAAGGATACTTGTTCTTGATGGCCAACTTATTCAACTGCCGGTAATCTATACACATCTGCATCGATCTGTCCTTCTTTTTCACGAATAGGACCGGTGCTCCCCATGGAGACACACTAGGTCAGATAAATCCATGATCAAGCAACTCCTGAATCTGAGCCTTACGCTCAACTAACTCCTTCGGTGCCATTCTATATGGAGCAATAGAAACTGGCGCCGTTCCAGGCAATAAGTCAATCCCGAATTCTACCTCTCGATCCGAAGGCAAACCTAGGAGTTCTTCGAAAAATATCTACAAATTCACTCACAGTCCTGACTTCTTCAACAGTTGCCTCCTTAGCCTCCAAGGCACTCACCAACATCAGAAAGGCTACACATCCCTTTCTAACCATCTTTTCTGCCTTAAGAGCGGATACTACATTAGATAAGTAGTTCCATCTCTCACCCATCACTACAACTTCTTTGTCATCAATAGTTCTTAAGGACATCCGCTTAGCGGCACAATTCACATTTGCACGATACTTCACTAGCCAGTCCATGCCTAAGATCAGGTCGAACTCTCCGAATGGTAACTCCATTAAATCAGCCGGAAACTGTATCCCTTGAACTTCTAAAGGCACTTCCTTAAAAAGTTTGTCTATTACTACTGTCTGTCCTAAAGGACTAAGTACAGTCATCTTCCTAGGTACAGTCTTAGAAGTCACATGCAAAGTTCCAGATACTTCACTAGCGATATATGAGTGAGTTGACCCTATATCTATCAAAGCAATAAAGGGCAACCCAGAAATCAGAAACATACCCGTGATAACATCAGGTGCGTCACTATCTTCTCTACGACGAACTGCATATACCAGACCTGGCTGTCTTGCCTCAGAGCTACCACTGCCTCTGCCTGAAGTTCCGCGACCTCTACCAGAACCATTACTTCTTCTATTTGGACCACGGCCCTTATCATTCATTGTTCACCTCTGCCACTGATTAACACCACGACTTCTTTGGGCAATTCTTATCTGAATTCATCGGGCAATCTTTGATCATATGATCTTTAGACCCACACTTGAAATATCCCCCGGTCTTTTTCCAATATTCTCCCAAGTGCATCGTCCCACATTGAGCACACGCACGATGTTGTCCACCCGTAGCGATCTGGCGACTTGCGCCTATCATTTCTTGGTTTCTTTTGAAAATTCCGGATGACCACAAGACCCAAAGCTCCTCTTATTCTTATTCTGGCCTCTGTCCCGGTTCTGTCTCTCAGTCTGCTTAACTTCTTCAGCTATTCTTGCCCTTTCTACTAAGCTTGCAAAATCTCTTTCCCGGTGTGGAGCAATCAACACTCGCAGTTCATCTCTCAATCCATCCTCAAATCTGACACACCGCTCATAATCAGTTGATACTATCCCTCTAGCATATCGGCTAAGTCGCAAGAACTCTGCTTCATATTCAGCTATCGACTTATTTCCTTGCACTAAATTCAGAAACTCCTTTCTCTGGGAGTCGATGTAGCTAGCTCCAACGTATTTTCCTTCAAATTTAATCTTAAAATATCCCCAATCCACTCAATCCGCAGGGATACTCTCCTTGACAGTGAGCCACCACTGGTAGGCCTCATCACGGAGTAGTGAAACAGCACCTTTCAACTTTTCTTCTGCAGTGCTCGAATGCCTCCAACCAATATTTCGCTATATTCGGAGCTACTCTAGATACTCCCCTAAAAACCTCAGCTCCATTTGATCTAAGTCTCTCAGCTACTGACTTTCGAGACCCATTTCCAGTACTAGCTTCTGCTACTCGTTCCAAAACTCAAGCACGACTTGTGATCTGCGTCACCTCCTCCATTTTGCTCTTGAAATTCCACCCCAATGTACCGGTGGCGAGCTTCATTTTGAACCTCGACCAGATCTAACTGGTTCCGACACGATCATTCTTCCTTATCTGGCGTCCACGACGACCACGCCCCTAGAACTCATGTCTACTACGCGTATTATCATTTTACGAAAAAGTCTTATCCATTAGAGTCTTTTCACTTCTTATTAAAAGAAATTTTATGCAATGAGATATTTATTCAATGGTTTTTCCGTAGTAGTACACATACACCTAGGGTCCATGTCTCTAAAGTATAGTTTCCTTAGGCTTATCATACATTCATATCACTTTATCAATAAAAGTACTTACGATGGATCGGGCGAGAACTGGGTGCCATGCTTCTATAAAACCATTCTAACTAAAGAAAATTTTCAAAAAGTCATTTGGGCCTAATTTTGAAAACGTTGTGGGCTTCACAACCCAAGGCCGAGAGTTTAAAACTAGGCTCTGATACCAAGTTGAAACACCCCAAACCCGGCCCAAAAAGCCTGACCGGATTTGTTATGTTCCTCGGATAAAACTTTAGCAATTTCTCATTTCGTTTAAGAAAAACTTGATGAGTTCGTATAAAAGCATTAACTTAATATTCAAAGTTGAAATCGATTTAAATAAATTTGTATCTTCTTAAAACATTATTTTAAGAGAAATTCCTAAATTAAAAGAAAACCAAATTTTATGAAAAATTTTACTTATTATTGTAAAACATATATATATATATTAATGTCATAAAGTGCAGTTTAAATTATTTATCAAAAACCATTTAGTTATTTAATAAATATTGTCTATAGCGAATAAAAATTCAAAACATAAAAATTAAAAAGCAGTTCATAGTGGCCTTATTACAAAAATAGCAGAACCCATAATAAATTCTAAGTAATAAAAATACGCTTAATAGGTTTAATTAAGGAAACATCCAAATACTTTTGTTGAGCAATGGCCACCACGTAGTCCCCATTGACCCGATCCATCATGCTAAGAGTCATCGAAAAATTATCCCACAAAAGGGTGAGTCATAAACTCAATGTGTAACAAAAACACTAAAAGCCCAATTGATCATGGCTTTTAAGCCCATTTAGTAACACATATAGCAATAAGCCCATTTAAGTCATATTTAGCCATAGGCCCATTTTATAGCAAATCAAATAAAAATCATTTAGAAGTTACATGGGTATTTATATAATGAAATGCAAACCCGCCCACCTAAATATCCATCCGCTACACACCACCGTGCACCAACCAATCACACAGTGGGATTACTAAATCGACCCTCCATTCGCTACACACCATCGAAGCGCTTCTTTACTGATCAACATGCACATCGGCTTTTATAATTTTGTGGCAAGGCCACCAAACAAATGTGACCGAAGTCACCAGATTCAAAAATATGTGACCGAAGTCACCAGATTCACATATACGTGACCGAAGTCACCAGATTCACATATGTGACCGAAGTCACTGGATAATGTGGTAAAAACCACCGGAACACTTCCCCTTTATCAATTTCACCCATATGCCCATGCACATATATATTATTCAGTTTTCATGCCATTTACCCCAAAATCATAACATAGTCATACTTATTTCACATTTATGCATATAGCAAAATTAACGAAGTATTGGGGTAAACATACCTCAATATCGTATACCATTGAATGGTACCCGCAACCATTATTACACATATTTTCATACAAATCACATTTAATATAGATCTATGAGATTTTAGTATAATGTTACACACCTTGTGACAGTGAGAACGATACCTTCCCGCTCGTCAACACCTAGTTAATTATCACACTTGATTAGAATACACTATTACTTATAAAACTATACTATTGATGAGAGATCTAAATCCTTACCCTCGGATTCTCGAACAACCGTTATTTGTGGTTTTTCTCCGTTAGATGGATCAAAACCCACTGACAACCCACTAACGAAAAGTGGTTCGATTATACGACGACTTCAAATAAACGATCTTCGTTAGCGGAGGGTCCACAACCGGTGGAAAATCTCTTATCGTCGATATGACCCTTCGTTTGAAGTTTGAGGGCATACAGAGCCTCCTCTCTTCCAAACGCTCCTTCTTGCTCTTTTGAACCTATCTTGTTAGTCCCAAAATCACCCCTAAAATAAAGTCATTTAGTAATCTATCTAAAAGAAATGATATAACCGAAAGTGATAATCCTTACCTTGGATGATTTCAAAGATCACTCCTAAACGTTGGTTTCAAAAGGATCCTTAAAATCCCTTCCAAAGTTTGACCTAGGAGAAAATGAGAGAATTATATTTCCAAATCGGTTATTCTAAAAGGAAAAATAATGAGAACACTTAACAAAAATCCTTACTTGACTTATTAGAAGATTCGGCCTTGTCAAAATAAGAGAAAAGAAATGATGATTTCGTTTTGATCAAAATGAAGAGAAAAATATGGTGTTTTTGGCTATGGTGGTTTCGGGTTTCCAACAAAAGAAAAGAAAGATTAAGATGAAAATGAAAATGGAAGATGGTTCGGTTTGACAAAAGAGAGGAAAAGAATGGTGGTTTTGGTTTTGGTTATGGTAGATGATGGTTTCGATTGAAAGTGAAGAAGAAAGAAAAAAGTAAAGAGAAAGAAAGAGAAAGGGAAAGAAAGAAAATAAGAATGCCTTTTGATGCTAGATGATTCGGCACTAGAGAGGAGAAAAAGAAGAAAATTGTCTTCAAAATCTCTTTGGTGTTTTCGCAATGAGAAAAAGAGTAGAAAAATGGTCCTTGATAATTTGTATTTTCGGTTACAAAGGGAAAAGAAACCGAAATGGTAAAGTACCAAATGGCTAAAAGAAAAGAAAAAGTTTCTCTTTTGTGTATTATGTAATCGGCTAAGAAACAAGGCTTAGAGAAAAGGAAAAGATGAACAAATTGGTTACAAAATTTTGGCCAACATACACCCCTAATGCCTATGCAAAAATTCGCCAACCTATGCCAACATGATCCCTTTCTCCTCCTCATTTCTTCCCATCAATCCCTTGATTCCAAACACAATTAAACCATCCCCTTAGCCCCTAAAGTCGACTAGGTTCATGGTCAAATGACCATGAAAAAGCTTCAAAACATTATCCTTTCTTCAAGCCTTTTGTCCCCTATCTTACCTTAACTTCATGATTCCATGCCATAACTTCTAGCTTGCCTTTTACATATGGTCTACTAACCAAAAATAAAAGATGCCCATCCATTCTATAATGATCTTGGCCGACACTATAGGAAAGAAAACAAAAAAAATTAAAATTCCTTCCACTTGCTAGCTAGGGATTGAACCTCTCCCTCAAGCATTCATCCATGCGCCCTTACCACCTTGCCAATTGACTTATTATGCTTTAAACCTCTTGTCAATATTTCTTAAAGCCTATCTTGCTTAGCTCCATCTTATTTATTAAAAACTTAATATTTCTCTAAGCATTCACTTACATAATGAAGTTTGAAAAACTTCCAAAACACACTCAATTATACTTATACATGCAACAACATACAATTAAATAAAATGCATAACCCCTATTTTCAGGATGTTACAATATTTCCAGGTACTTTCTGGATAGATTTCATTGTAATAAGGCCGCTTAAATTGTTTTGGGATTTTCGTTATGGTTTTTAAGTCTTGAAATTATTATTGAATTGTTATCTTAACATGGTTATAAAACGTTTTCAACTCAGATATTAAAGTAAAGTTTTGAAATTCGAATTTCACATAAACAAATTGCTTCGCGAAATTTCTACCAAATACCAAATCAAATGTACAAAAGAGATTCGTTTTAAAACCCTTAAGTTATTTATACTTCCAACTCAAATTCTTTTTGAACAACCACCTCAGTGACATTCGGATTCGGCCGTGGGGTTTTGGGCTGGGTTTGGGGTGTTACAATCTGATATGATCGATAAGGGAACTCCGTGAAGTCTTACTATTTCTAAAACATACAAGTTTTCCAACTTGTATAGTGAGTTATCCACTCGTACATGTATAAAGTGGGCTGACTTCTTGAGTCTATCAACCACTACCCAAACAGCATCTTTCTTGCTCCGAGACAACGGTAAACCTGTTACGAAATCCATGGTGATACGGTCCCATTTCCACTCAAGAACCAAGATAGGCTAAAGCAAACCCGAAGGTACTTGGTGCTTAGCTTTTACTTGCTGACAAATCATGCACTTGGAAACAAATTCTAAAATGTCTTTCTTCATTTTCAGCCACCAATACTGTTGCTTTAAATCATTATACATTTTGGTGCCACCCGGATGTACAGATAAACACTCGTTATGAGCCTCGTGCAAAATTTTCTAAATAAGCTCTTCTTTTCTTGGCACACAAACTCTATCTCTAAACATTAAATAACCATCATAATTAATCCGAAAGTCAGATTCAGCACCTGACTCACACTGAGCTCTCTTAACTTGCAATTCACTATCTTCTTTCTGAGCCTCTAAGATCTCTTGAAGGAACATTGGTCTAGCTCTCAACTTAGCTAAAATAGAACCATCATCGGATAAAGATATTTTTGAATTCAATGCTCTCAAGGAAAATAGGGATTTTCTGCTTAAAGCATCGGCGACCACATTCGCCTTTCCAGGATGGTAATCAATGACCAACTCATAGTCCTTTATCAACTCTAACCATCTTCATTGTCTTAAGTTCAACTCTTTCTGCGTCATCAAGTATTTCAAACTTTTGTGACCGGTAAAAATCCGACATCGTTCACCATATAAATGGTGTCTCCAAATCTTCAAAGCGAAGACTATGGCAGCCAATTCAAGATCATGCGTCAAATAATTTTTCTCATGAGGCTTCAACTATCTAGAGGCATAAGCAATTACCTTGCCTTCTTGCATGATTACACAGCCTAATCCATTTAATGATGCATCGCTATAAATTATGAATTCTTTCCCTACCTCGGGTTGTACTAAAATTGGAGCTTCTGTCAGCATTTCTTTCAACTTCTCAAAACTTTGTTGGCATTTTTTTGACCACTCAAACTTCACATTCTTCTGTAACAATTTAGTCATCGAGGTTGCAATCAGAGAAAACCCCTTGACAAATCATCTGTAGTAGCCAGCTAGGCCCAAAAAATTTCTAATCTCCATGATGTTCTTCAGTGGTTTCCAGCCTATTATAGCTGAGATCTTACATGGATCTACTCGGACTCCATATGTCCTAGGAATCCCACTTCCTTGAGCTAAAACTCACTTTTACTGGATTTGGCATACAACTGATTTTCTCGAAGAGTCTATAAAACTATCCGTAGATGATCAGTATGTTCATTCTCATCTCGGGAATAAATCAGTATGTCTTCAATAAAAACGACTACAAACTTGTCAAGGTATGGTCTGAAAATGCGGTTCATTAAGTCCATGAATACAGCAGGAGCATTGGTCAACCCAAAGGGCATGACTAAAAATTCATAATGCCCATACCTCATTCTAAAGGCAGTCTTGGATAGATCTGAATCTTTCACTCTCAGCTGGTAGTACCCTGATCTCAAGTCTATTTTGGAGAACACAGTCGCTCCTTTCAATTTATCAAACAAATCGTCAATCTTAGGTAATGGGTACTTGTTCTTTACTGTCACTTTATTAAGCTGACTGTAATCAATGCACAATCTCTTGGTGTCATCTTTCTTTTCCACAAACAAAATCGGAGCGCCCCATGGTGAACAACTTGATCTTGCAAAGCCTTTGTCTGTCAACTCTTGCAACTGTAACTTCAACTCTTTCAACTCTGTTGGAGCCATTCTATAATGAGTAATGGATATTGGTACAGTACTGGGAGTTAGCTCAATGTTGAACTCAACTTCTCTAACTCGTGGTAATCTTGGTAATTCCTCAGGAAAAACATCCACATACTCACATCCTATCGGCACTGATTCAATCTTTAACTCTGTCTCTTTATCATTCATTACAAAGGCCAAGAATTCCTCATACCCTTTTCTTAGATATCTCTACGCCATCATATGAGAAATTATTACCGACGATCTACCTTGCTCATCTGATTCTATATGAAGAGTATCCCCATTCTCACATCTCATCTCAATGTATTTCTTCCCACAATTTACAATTACATTATGAGTAGTCAACCAGTCCATACTAAGAATGAGGCCGAATTCATCAATTGGTAACAACATAAGATTTTATTTAAAGCAATGACCTCTAATCATTATTAGACAATCTTTACAAACTTTATCAACTAATATACTCTTGCCTAAAGGATTAGACACCTTAATCACAAATTCTGTGGTATCTATAGGCACACCCAAATCGGGTAATAATTTCATACAAATGTAAGAGTGTGTGGATCCGGGATCTATTAAAGCAATAACTTTGGTATTGTAAAGAGAAAAGGTACCCATAATAACATCAGGGGAAGATGCCTCTTCACAAGTACGAATGGCATAAGTCCTTGTAGGCACTCTACCCTCGGGTCTCACAGCCTGCTCTCTAGGGTTACCTCTTCCACTTGCCCTTCTTCCCAGGTTCCTATGTAGTCCCCCTCTGACCATAATCCTTGGTTCTGAGTTCTCTCTTCTTTAGTCATCTCTGGACAATCTTTTATGAAATGGTCTTGGGAACTACATCTAAAACATACATTTTCATGTGCTCGACATTCTCCCAAATGGCATCTACCACATTGTGGACATTCTGGTCTGTCAGGTCTAAAATTCCCAACACTTGCAACTGAAGTCGTCTGTGCTTTATTTCCCAAATACTACTTACTCTTGTCTTTTCTTGAAAATCTAGTGAAAGTAGCTGTTCTAGTAAAGAAATCTCTTGACTTCTTGGATGACGATTGGAATGACTTGTTCCACTGTCTCTTACTAGAATCGTGAGACTCCATTTCAAATTTCTTCTTCTCTTTTACTAGTACTTTGGCTTTGCAAGCCCTTTCCACTAGCACAACAAATCTTTTTAATTTGAGGACAGCAACAACCAGCTTAATGTCCTCATTTAAACCATCTTCAAACCTTTTACTCATAATGGCCTCAGTGGAAACACATTCGCGAGTGTACTTGCTGAGTCATACAAACTCTCGCTCATAATCGGTTATAGCCATCTTGCCTTGCTTCAGCTCTAAAAATTCTTTCCTCTTCCGGTCTACAAATCTCGGGTGATATATATTTTTAAACTTTTCTTGGAAGAATTCCCATGAAATATTTTCCACCTTGGTACATGCATTCACCATTTCGTTAAATACACATGGGTGTTCCACCATTGGTATGCTTGATCCTATCAATTGAGGTTTATCTCCTCTTAATCTATTGAAGAGAGAGACTACACACTTCATGCATTCAATATGGAGGAAGGCTTCTCTAGTGCGTAATGGGTCTATTCTCATTCTCATACTGCACATAGTCCTGTAATATCCCAGTTAAGGGTTAATTTATTTTTGGCATTGTTGCATGATCGATGGTATTTTGGGACTAATGAACTAGGGTGTGCCTGAGTAGGTGGAAAATTTTTGTTTTGGGCTTTAGGGATAGGAGTGAAGGAGATCATCATCTAGTTTCTAGCTCATCTACAAGGGGAGGTCTTGTGTTCAAATTCTTAGAAGGCAACTTGAACTCTAGCTTGGACTTAGTCTTCACATTCAAAGAGGGGTGGAGAGTGAAAGTAGGAGGAAGACTTGGTAAACTCATTTGAATTGAGTGGTGTGGAGTGTTGTGGGGATTTGGCTGAAATTTTTGGGGTGTTTGGAGTGAGGGAGTGGACGTCATTTGCAAATAGCTCATGCTCTTGGACTCTTAAGCATCATTTGTCCTCTTTGTTGTTTTGCTTCTTTCTCCTTGTGTTAACCGAACATAGGATCCTATCAATATTCTTTTGGTACTCTCAATAGCCGAATGTTCTCTCCTCTTTCAGGTTTCTTTTCTCATTTCCGTTCTTGGCCGATTATCAACCCCATCCTCTTGCATTCGGTTTCCTTTCCTTTCTCTCGGCCAATTTTGGGTTTGGTATATCTCTTTGGTTTCAATCGTTTGGTAGTGGGTAAGTGTTGGCCGAATGGCCATTTCTCTTTCTCTGGTATTTTACCAATTCTTGGTATGTTAGGGGCTGATATCGATATTGGTTAAAGAGGTGTTAACTTCTTGTTTAATCTTTTCGTATAGGATCTTTGGACTTTGGAAATAATCAAAGGGAGCCTTCCAACTCTTTTAGCCGATTGTTAAGTGGTGGTAAGAGGAGTATTTTGTTAGTCCGTTCTTTTAGCCTCGTTAAAGCAAGTCTCAATGGATTAATGGATTTTCTTTTTTAGGTGGAGGCCGTTTGTAAAAGAGGAACCTTTGTGGTTTGAGTTTGGTAGGAAGCCAAGCGTTTGCAAGGTAAGGGCATGTGCGCTAACCCTTTTGTTGGTCGATGTTAGGATCCTAGTATTAAAACCTCCGCTAATTGGTGTGTAAACTAACACACCTGTCTTAACTTAATAATGTGATAACTTTGTTGTGTAAGTGAAGCAGTGCGATTGAGTATCTCGA
Organism: Gossypium rotundifolium; assembly: GCA_025506655.1. NCBI lineage: Eukaryota > Viridiplantae > Streptophyta > Magnoliopsida > Malvales > Malvaceae > Gossypium > Gossypium rotundifolium. The sequence goes on from CP106723.1 coordinate 81,599,466, forward strand.
TACCCTAAGTCCATTTCATTATGAGTTATGTGATGATGATGATATCATGACTAGTCTTGCGACTCACTCTCTCTTTGACTATTTCAGTGACACATAGACGCGGAGATGGAGCCGGATGGACTCGGGGTGCTCATGCCATCTTGAAATAAAGATTTGCTCGGACTTTTAAGAAATTTGGTACTTAAGTTTTATTATTACTATTTGGTTTTATTTGGGTTGTAAATGGCCTTTTAAATTATGTTTTGTTTTCGATTAAGTTAGATTTATAATATGCTTTAACCAACTACTTGAGTTAAAATGTGCTAAAACTTGGAAAGACAACGTTTTCAAAACTTCAAAACGATGTTTTAAACTATACCATCGGGTATCATACTATAACTTAGAACAAAATGAACTCAATTGTTTTTCTAACTTCAATATGATTTTCTACTAAGACAAAATACTTTAGTAATAATATGAAACAACTTAAACATCAAACCGACATAAATTAGTTTTACCTACACTTGGACAAATTTTCAAAGCTCTCGGTTTTCAAATACAACATAAATTTTTAGTCAAAACCTACTCAAGTTTTCCTCAAATACAAAGTTTCATAAAGTGTTTCATCGGACTTCTAGACTTCAACCTAAACCACCCAAAACCTTTTTCCTCAGAGATACCAGATTCGGTCGTGGTGTATTGACCGGTTTGGGGTGTTACATTTGTGGTATCGAGCCAAGTTCAAAAGCTCGGTACATGGGCCCGAGGCCCAAAATGTTTTAAAACTATAGTTTTCAAGTATACATTTTTAAAAGTATGGTTTGAAAGGCATAGCATCGAGTCACCAAGCACCGATCCCCCGTGTAAGTACCTGTACTATTGGTTGTGATATTAATTGATATGATTGAATGGCTAGTGATAGTAAGATTACTTTAGAGAGGCTGGCGATAGGATTACGTGGACTCATGAAAACAAAGTCTCTTTAATATTCATAAAACTTTGCTCTAAAAATAGTGGAATAATGACCGATACATAAAATTCTTTAATCGACGAGATTTAGTCATGAGTACCCGAGGTGGACGTGGTCGTGGGCGTGGTCATGATGGGATCGCTTTCGAGCCCGTAGGTTCAGGCGGGGTTCGAGAGAATGAGGTACTGGGCTACGCCACCACCGGAGGTGGTGAGTTCAGAGCAGACCGGCGATGACGCATGTCACAGCGGCGTCTTGCGGGTTTTAGAAAGGGTAGCTGGAGTAGGTGGAGGCGTAGGAGCTAGGAAATCGTGCTGAGCGACTTCGGCAAATGAAATTTGAGTTCTTTCGGGGTGTCTCGGGTGTTGCTCCCAGCACTGCTGAGTATTGACTGGAAGCGACAGAGCGGATCATGGATGATCTAGACCTGACCGCGGAAGAAAAGTTGAAGGGGATCGTATCACTTCTCCGGGATGAGTCATACCAGTGGTGGCTCACGGTCCGTGACATGACTGCGCTGGAAGATCTGACATGGGACTATTTCCGGCTGCTTATCAGAAAAAGTATGTCGGAGCTAACTACATAAATGAGCAGAGAAAAGCATTTCTGAGGTTAGTCCAGGGGAGCAAATGTGTCGGAGTACGAGGCGGAGTTTCTGAGGTGAGTCGGTATGCGTGGGTATGGTGGCTCTTGAGCATGAGAGGTGCGCTTCGTTCGAGGATGGCTCGCGAGACGAACTAAGGTCGATAATTGCGCTTCAACAGGGGCGTGAATTTGCGTTCTAGTTGAAAAGCGAAGGTTGCCGAGGGCATTAAAGAGTCGTGGAGGCGGTATGGATAGAAACCATCACAAAGGAGTTTTGGATCTTACGGGTCATCGGGTAATGTCAAGAAGAGGGCTAGACCGAGTGGGCGAATCAATCGGGTAGGTTTGTTGTCGCTAGGCGGGGACCACCATGATGTAACCGTTGTGGAAAGGCTCACCGGGAGGATGTTGGGTGATGGTAGAGGTTGTTTTGAGTGTGGCTCATTGGACCACCGAGTGAGGATTGCCGTGCAAGTTAGCTAGAATTCATCAGAGAATTAGGGCCGTAATCAAGATGAAATAATGGACCACCGTAGAGGGGCCGAGGTAATGGCGAGAGAGGTAATAGTTCGGTCGGGCCGTGGAGCACCAGGCGAGGTGCAGTGTAGTTCGAGGCCGGACGGTAGGGGTTGGTGTATATCGCGAGGCGCCGAGAGGAGGCGGACGCACTGCACGTCATTACCGCAGACGCGTTTTAATCTTTGGTTCTCCATTTACTGCTTTGATTGATGTGGGTTCAACACACTCGTATGTTGCAAGTAGCATAGTGAAGACCATGGATTTAGACTCTGAAATATCTTCTAGGCAGATGACCGTAATAAGCCCTCTAGGTCACTCTGTAGTGGTAGATAAATTGTATAGAGACGTACCTCTAGAACTCCAAGGGGTATCTTTCGAGGTCGATCGATGGAACCGCCGCTTGAGGAGTTCGATCGATTTTGGGATGGATGGTGAGTAAGCACCAGTGAAGTTGGATCGCTGCGACTAAGCGCATGGTTCGAAACTGCACTAAGGGTGATGAAGTAGTTCGATCGGTAATAGAAGAAACTATCATCCAATGTGGTATCTGCTCTGAAAGTCGAGAAAATGGTCGGGAAGAAGGGCGTGAAGCGTATGTGGTTCATGTGTATGCCTTGGAAACTAAGGAGTCTCATTGTGGAGACAGTTGGACGATTAGGGAATTTGTGGATGTGTTTCTGAGGAGCTTAGGGTTTGCCATCGGATCGGGAGGTAGAGTTCGGGATAGATCATTCGAGGAGCGTGCGGTATCCATTGCTCCGCATGTGATGGCACCTAAGGAGTTAGTGGAGCTTAAGGCTCAGATACAGGAATTGTTGGACCGAGGCTTTATCAGGCCAAGCATTTCACCATGGGGAGCACCGGTACTCTTTGTAAAGAAGAAAGACGGTACTATGCGGATGTGCATAGACTACCACCAACTAAATAAGCTGACGATCAAAAACAAGTATCCACTGCCTCGGATAGATGACTTGTTTGATCAGCTGAAGGGGGCGTCGGTTTTCTCGAAGATCGACCTAAGGTCTGGGTATCACCAGTTGAAGGTAAAAGAGGCGGATATCTGTAAGACGGCATTTCGTACTCGGTATGGGCACTTTGAGTTCTTGGTTATGCCGTTCGGGTTGACTAACGCACCGGCAGCTTTCATGGATTTGATGAACAGGGTGTTCCAACAAGATACCTAGATCGATTCGTGGTAGTTTTATCGGCGACATCTTGGTATACTCAAGGACTGAGGAAGAGCATGATGCTCATTTACGGGTGGTATTGCAGATTCTAAGGGAGAAACAGCTCTATGCGAAGTTCAGTAAATGCGAGTTCTGGCTCAGGGAGGTGACATTCTTGGGTCATGTAGTGTCGGCTGAGGGGATTAGAGTGGACCCCCGTAAGATAGAAGCGGTTTTGGATTGGAAGCCGCCTAAGTCGATGGCGGAGATTCGAGTTTTACAGGCTTGGCGGGGATACTACCAAGATTTGTAGAGGTTTCTCGTTGATCGCAGCGCCAATGACTAAATTATTGAGAAAAAGGGTTCCGTTTGTTTGGACTGAGAAGCAGCAGGAGAGCTTCGATAAGTTAAAGAAGATTTTAACTGAAGCTCCGGTTCTAATTCAACCTGAGGCTGGTAAGGAATTTACAAGATATCTTGCGATGCATCACACACGGTTTGGGTTGTGTCTTGATGCAAGAAGGAAAGGTTGTGGCTTACGATCCCGGCAATGAGGCCACATGAGGTTAATTATCCTACGCACGATCTGGAGTTAGCAGCTGTAGTATTTGCCTTAAAGATATGGAGGCATTACTTGTACGGAGAAAGATCGATAGTTTATACGGACCATAAGAGTCTGAAGTACCTTCTGACTCAGAAAGACTTGAATCGAGACAATGGCAGATGGATTGAGCCGAAAGACTACGATTGCTCAATTGAGTATCATCCGGGCAAGGCTAACGTCGTGGCAGACGCGTTGAGCCGTAAGGTTGTTTCGGATTTAAGAGCGTTGTTTGCCCACTTGAGTTTGTCTGACGACGGGAGTATTCAGCGCGAACTGCGAGTTAAGCCTACTTAGGTTGAGCGATCGAGAAAAGCGGTTGTTAGATGAGGTTTTGAGCCATGAAGACTCGGTCAGTGAGTGATGGGTTGAAGGGTATAGCTTGTCTAATGATGGGGTTCTGTGTTTCGAGGAAGGCTTGTATGCCGAGAGATGCTGAATTGAGGCAAAGATTCTTCAGATGCTCATAGCGACCCTACGCTATGCATCCCGGAGGTAGCAAAATGTATAAGGATCTCGTGGAACGATTACGTGGCGGGTTTGAAAAAGGAGGTGAGCGAGTTTGTAGGAAAGTGTCGACATGTCGGCGAGTCAAGGTGAGCATCGATTGTCGTCTGGTTGCTTCACCGATGAAGATTCCACATTGGAAGTGGAAAGGATAACTATGGATTTCGTCGGTGGATTACCGCTACACCGAGCAAGAAGGATTGATGCAGGTAATTGTGGATCGACCGACTAAATCACTCACTTTATTCCGGTGAGGGTGGATTACTCACTACTGAGGTTGGCAAAGTTGTATGTATCAGAGATAGTGAGATCGCACGGGTGCGGCCTCGATCATCTCGGATAGGGATCCAAGATTCACGTCAAGGTTACGGAAGGCGTTACATCGTGCTCGGGTACAGTTAGATTTCAAAGACAAGATTTCATCCGCAGATCGACGGGCAATCGTAAAGGGTTATCTGAGATCTTGGAGGATATGCTACGAGGTTGTGTATTGGACTTGAGGGTAGTTGGGAGGAGTATCTACCATTGTGCGAGTTCGCCTACAACAACATGACTACCAAGCGAGCATCAAGATGGCACCATATGAGGCGTTGTATGGTAGGAAGTGTCGCTCACCTACTTGTTGGATGAGCTAAGTGAGCGTCGGTTGTTAGGACCGAGTTGGTTCTTTGAGGCCGAAGACAAGGTTAAGTTAATTGAGCTCGATTGAAGGAGGCTTGGACCGCGAAGTCCTCATCTTAAGCGGAGAGATATTGAATGGGAGATCGGGTTTTTCGAAGGTCTTGGAAGAAAGTATTAAGTTCGGAAGAAAGGCAAGCTAAGTCCGAGGTTTATTGGGCGTATAAGGTATTAAGGCGTGTGGGACGATTGCATATCACTCGAGTTGCCGGTGAGCTAAGTCGATTCACGACGTGTTCCACGCTTCGATGCTTGACGATATCGTTCGATCCATCACATGTGGTAACGAGAAGAGATCAAGGTGAATCGAGATATGTCCATGGAGGAAGAGCTGTCTGATTTTAGATCGGGATGTGAAGGTTCTACGCAGAAGTCATGCCTTTGGTTAAGGTTCTTTGGCGGAATCATGGCGTGGAAGAAGCGACGGAACACGAGGACACGATGAGACAAAGAATACCATAACTCTTGACGAGGTAATTTGGGGTGAAATTATTTTTAAGGGGTAGAACTGTAATATCCAAAGTTAAGGGGTTAATTTATTTTGGCATTGTTGCATGATCATTGGTGAGCTATTATGTTGTTTGTATGGTTTCGGGACTTAGATGAAGGCTAGGAGTGTGCCTGAGTAGGTGGAAAAATTTTTGTTTTGGGCTTTAGGGGATAGGAGCTGAAGGAGATGGGGTCTTTAATTAAATTAAGTGAATTTATAACACAAATAAGGAGCTAGTAAAGTGGCAAGCATGCGCCACATGGAGAGTGTGTGTGTGTGGCGTCATCTACAAGGCGAGTCTTGTGTTCAAGTCATGAGAATCCCACCCTTTGGCTCCCATTTTGGACGGCATGGAGGAAGAGGTGAAGGCAACTTGAACTCTAGCTTGGACTTAGTCGTCACATTCAAAGAGGGGTGGAGAGTGAAAGTAGGAGGAAGACTTGGTAAACTCATTTGAATTGAGTGGTGTGGAGTGTTGTGGGGGATTTGGCGAAATTTTTGGGGTGTTTGGAGTGAGGGAGTGGACGGCTTGGGGTGGTATTGGAGTGAGCCGAAATTGCCTTTTGGCATGTGTGTTGTTTCGGTCATTTGCAAATAGCTAATTTGAATCTTTTCGTTCTTCTTTTCATTTTGGAAACCGAACCCAAGTGCTCCCATCTTTGCCAAAGTTGCTTGCTTTGGAATGTCCTCTTGGACTCTTAAGCATCATTTATCCTCTTTTGTTGTTTTGCTTCTTTCTCCTTGTGTTAACCGAACATAGCACCCCTTTACCATCTTTTTCTCTCTTTTGGGAACCTTGTGTCGTAATGCCTCTCCCACCTTCTTTTCTTTTTCAATTTTGTTAAACCGAAAGTCCAAGTTGCATATTGCATTATTCTTTTGGTACTCTCAATAGCCGAATGTTCTCTCCTCTTTCACCTCTTTTTCTTCTTGAAGCTTTGTAAGCCGAAACATCATCCTCCTAATTTTCTTTCTCATTTTCATTTCGTTTCTTTTCTCATTTCGTTCTTGGCCGATTATCAACCCCTATCCTCTTGCATTTCGGTTTCCTTTCCTTTCTCTCTCAATCAATTTTGGGTTTGGTATAAAACACCTTGGCGAACTTTCTCTTTTGTTTTTTTTGGTGCAAGCATTGGCCAAATCTTTCTCCTCTCTTAGCAGTTGGTAGGCCGATTATTGGGGGTTGTTAGGTGCTGGTTTCCAATCGTTTGGTAGTGGGTAAGTGTTGGCCGAATGGCCATTTCTCTTTCTCTGGTATTTTACCAATTCTTGGTATGTTGGGGTGATATCGATATTGGTTAAAGAGGTGTTAACTTCTTGTTTAATCTTTTAGTATAGGATCTTTGGACTTTGGAAATAATCAAAGGGAGCCTTCCAACTCTTTTAGCCGATTGTTAAGTGGTGGTAAGAGGAGTATTTTGTTAGTCCGTTCTTTTAGCCTCGTTAAAGCAAGTCTCAATGGATTAATGGATTTTCTTTTTTAGGTGGAGGCCGTTTGTAAAAGAGGAACCTTTGTGGTTCGAGTTTGGTAGGAAGCCAAACGTTTGCAAGGTAAGGGCTATTTGTTGAACCCTTTTGGTTTAATGCTTGTGGCCGAATGATATGTGCGCTAACCCTTTTGTTGGTCGATGTTAGGATCAAAGTTGTCGAGGTGGTAGAAGGGTCTTAGACCGGTTCCTAGTATTAAAACCTCCGCTAATTCAGGTGTGTAAACTAACACACTGTCTTAACTTAATAATGTGATAACCTGTTGTGTAAGTGAAACAGTGCGATTGAGTATCTCGATACCCATTGAGGTATGGATACGGATTCGAGTAAGTCCATTTCATTATGAGTTATGTGATGATGATGATATCATGATTGTTGATACTTGAGATGCCATATTTAGCATGTGAGCACGATAGCATGATTGCACGATTTTGCATCTAGTATGTTATGTGTTTGGGTGATATGAGAGGAGGGGGAGTATGATATCCGTGTCTTTGGGACACTTGTGTCTTTGGGACACCAGAGGTTTGGCACCTCCAGGTGGTTTGGTACCACAATGATATTTTGTGACTTTGGGTCACCAGAGGTTTGGCACCTCAGCGTCTTGTCCCGATGGCTTAGTACCACAATGGGTTGGCCCCACGATTGATTATACGGATCGACGCCGTGATTTGGTATCACACGATGGGTTGGCCCCATCATCGGATTTGTGACTACGGTCACCAAAGTGATTTGGTATCACATTGTGTCTTTGGGACACGGAGGTTTGGCACCTCATTGCGACTTGTCCTCGTGGTTTAACACCACCGTGGGTTGGCCCCACTTTTGAGATATGGGATCGTCGCTAGTGATTTGGTATCACACGATGGGTTGGCCCCATCATTGGATTATTGTGACTTGGTCACCGGTGGTTTGGTACCACAAGATGGATATCGTGACTTTGGGTCACGGTGGTTTGGCACCACCAAGTGGTTTGGTACCACACGGGGTAGAAAAGGCGATATGGTTGGTTAGGAACGGGTGCATTATCTGCATTTTTCTGTTATGATATGTGTGTTGGCATGTTATACCGGGAGAGGGAATTATACACTGAGTCTTGCGACTCACTCTCTCCTTTGACTATTTCAGGTGACACATAGACGTGGAGATGGAGCCGGGATGGACTCGGGGTGCTCATGCCATACTGAAATAAAGATTTGCTCGGACTTTTAAGAAATTTGGTACTTAAGTTTTATTATTACTATTTGGTTTTATTTGGGTTGTAAATGGCCTTTTTAAATTATGTTTTGTTTTCGATTAAGTTAGATTTATAATATGCTTTAACCAACTACTTGAGTTAAAATGTGCTAAAACTTGGAAAGACAACGTTTTCAAAACTTCAAAAACGATGTTTTAAACTATACCATCGGGTATCATACTATAACTTAGAACAAAATGAACTCGAATTGTTTTTCTAACTTAAATATGATTTTCTACTAAGACAAAATACTTTAGTAATAATATGAAACAACTTAAACATCAAACCGACATAAATTAGTTTTACCTACACTTGCATAAATTTTCAAAGCTCTCGGGTTTTCAAATACAACATAAATTTTAGTCAAAACCTACTCAAGTTTTCCTCAAATACAAAGTTTCGCAAAGTGTTTCATCGACTTCTAGACTTCAACCTAAACCACCCAAAACCTTTTTCCTGTAGCATACCAGATTCTCGTGGTGTATTGACCAGGGTTTGGTGTTTCGATCCCTTCTGCAGGAGCTGGTGTGTTACTTTCTACATCATTCGCCTCATCTCTTTTGGGATCCATTTACTATATGTATAAACATAATTTAAGTCATCAAGAGTCGTCACACTATCATTATAAAAATATTCTTACATATGGCATGTATAGCTAGACTCATGCTCGTGCTACATTAGTCCTAAAACTGACTAAACTGTACCTCTGATACTATTAAATGTAACACCCCGCACCTAAGACCGATACTAGGTCTGGATACGAGACATTACTATGCTTGAACTCACTGAAACATGTACTTACAGGCTATAAAATTTTGATCCAACTTAAAAACTTCACTTTCTTAGTCAACACATATAACAAGGGCCTACGAGGTCTTTAATTCATGTTAGAAAACTTTCGGAATTAAAATCAAATAACTCATTTTTGAAGCAGGGTTCACACGCCCGTGTGACTTGGAACACACCCGTGTACCCTTAAGTACGCCTATGCCCTCAAACCGTGTAGGGATACTGACTATTTCCACACGGATTAGACACGCCCATGTCTACCAACCGTGGGAGGTTACTAACTAATTTCACATGGCCATGACATGCCCGTGGGCTTAGACCGTGTACTCATCCTTGATGTACTGACTAAACTCACATGATCTGGGCACACGCCCATGTCCAAACCGTGTGTCTTACACGGCATACACACAAGGCCGTTGGATTTGCCCGTGGCCTATTCTGATTAATAATACTAAGGTGCAGGGTTAACACGGCCTTGACAGACGCCCGTGTGTTCAACCATGTCGGCACTTAAAGACTATTTACCAAGCCATTTACCACCTAAAAAGAAGATCATACATAAACTCAAATCAACAATGCAATAACAACCCATCTTTCATGAATAATACTACATGTTTTATTGATAACAATAAACATACATACTTAGTCAAATACAAAATAATAATGAACTTGATGGCCTATACAATGGCCTTTCTTAAAGAAAATACACAAAATGAATGCTTCCTATACATGCCATACTTAGTAAAGTAACTTGGCTATACCAAAATAGGAGTTGATAGTGTGCTGCGAGCTCCGACTTTAATGATCCACTAGTTAGCTTGGCGGGACTGCATAGTAAGAAAGAGTCATAACGTAAGTATATAGCTTAGTAAGGTTGTATGTACGACACATATCAATATACTTGCTTAACATAAACCATCTAGCTTACAATGGTATCATAATTTCAGCTATAAAACTTACTTACTCATACTAGATTCTTACATGTCTTATGATACTTAACATTCTCATACTTGTAAGGTAAACATGGTACCTGTATCACTTGATCACATTGATCAGTATACTTTAATAATAATCAAAATCTTTACTTCCTCATTCATAACATGAACAATACTCAATTTCATCTTGATAATAACTTTGCTTTCTTAGCTTTCTTGATATCTTCTTTTTGACTTACTCGTTTGCCCGATAAATTTCTACGAATAATCGAGGATACTAAATCTCGACCCACATAACTTGATACCAAAGCCATATCTTCGGTATGGTCTTACAAGGAATATCTCATCTTGGTTTCAAGGCCATGTCTTGACATAGACTTATATGAAGTCTTGCTCTTGATAACATACTCAATGCCAAGCTTTCCTTGGACTTACATAATAACTTGCTTGCTAACTTGATCAATGCCAAACTTGTCTTGGACTTACATGATAACTTGCTTGCTAACTTGATCAATGCCAAGCTTGTCTTGTACTTACATGATAACTTGCTTGCTAACTTGATCAATGCCAAGTTTGTCTTGGACTTACATGATAAATTGCTTGCTAACTTGATCAATGCCAAGCTTGTCTTGGACTTACATGATAACTTGCTTGCTAACTTGATCAATGCCAAGCTTGTCTTGGACTTACATGATAACTTACTCAATGCCAAGCTTGCCTTGGACTTACATGATATCTTGCTCAATGCCAAGCTTGCCTTGGACTTACATGATATCTTGTGTGGTAGATCGAGTATCCTAGGAAAATTCATCTTCAATCAGGACTTGCTTGTACATATTATCGTGATTTCTTGCTTGAACATAATGTGATCATTTCATACAATTGTTGTACATTATACTAAGCAAATTAATGATGAAAATCATAAAACTTAGAAATCATACAAACTTACCTCAATATACAAAATGTATGTAGATATGCAATTTAGTCCACAACTTTGTTCTTGCCTCGGTTTCGATCCGGGCTTTATTTTTCTTGATCTATAATCATAAATAGATCGTTTAATAATCATATTGACTAAATTAACACATAACTCATATTCTAGAAAATTTACTATTTTGCCCTTATACTATCTAATATTTGCACTTTTGCCCCAATTCTCGTAAACTGATTTTCATGCAACTTTCTTAAACTTCATGCTTAGCTGAATCATTTTCTATTCTATAACAATCATCAATTCTCACTATTTCTAGTAGGTATGACCAATTTTATAACTATTACAAAATAGTCCCTACTACCATTTTTTCATGAAACTCATTAAGGAAAAAATGTTTATTTAACATCAAACTCTCTTAAACTTCCATAAAAAATCATTTAACAAGCAAATCATTCAAGGGTAAATTTTTAAACATGCATCTTAGCTCATTTCATAGCTAAAATTAGCTAAATCATAATACCAGAACTTCAAAAATATGAAGAATATTAAAAATGGGGCTAAGATGAACTTACTATGAGCTTGAAAAAAAATGAAGAACCCTAGCTATGGTGTCTTCAAATTTTCGGTGCATAAGGAAGAAGATGAGTGAATTTTTCTCATCTTTTTCCCACTTAAAAACATAATAGGCAAATGACCAAAATGCCCTTCATCATAAAAATTCTATTTAACACCATCTCAAGGTCAATTTTGTCCAAAATTTTATTTTTGGGAAAATTTCTATTTAAGGGCTCATAATTATTATTCTAAAGCTATTTCATGCAAAAAGCTTCTAGAAACTCATATATTGCAACTTTTTCAATTTAGTCCTTTTTGGACCAATTGATCTCAACTTAATAAAATTGCTTTACAAAACTTTCATACTAACGTGCAAACATGGCATAAACTTGAAAATCTTATAAATTCACCTCGGGTACGTGGCCTCGCACCACTATCCCTACTAGGCCCTAAATCGGGCTGTTACAATATCCATGTCTCTATCTTCTAGGAGTCATCTGCTCCGATGCCCGAGACAAAGCATCTCCATAATTGGACTTGATAGATGACATATTAGTCTTTAAATCGGTTTGCTCATTTTCGATTAGATTAAGGACATGTTTAGGTTCGTCTACTAATATAAGTTTTCTTCCTGTATTACGATCCGACAATGCAATACTACTTAGTATTAGTTTAAACATTAGACAACCAATTCCTTTTGTTTACATGCAAAAACCATATGAGGACAATTATACAAAGAATATTAATGTAATCAATGAATTGGTTTTATTAACCAATTTGTTCAAAAATTTACAAGTGTATAGACGAAAATACTACACTTAGGGCACCAAATCCAACAATTTGTACTTTGAATTAAGGGCTAGGTAGATACATCATGGTGGTCACATGTTATGCACTTGAGTGGTAAAAGTAAAGAGACAATTTAATATAGTAGGTATAAATCTTACTTAAAAGTGCCAAAATGAAAATTTTATGAGTGACTAAAAGCAATATGAGGGATAAAAATATAGCGAGTGAATAAAAGCATTGAATGGGTTAAAAGCCTTGTGAGTGAAAAGAGTGATTTATTTTGAAATGTACTCAATGTTGAAACTTCTTTTGAGTTTGAAAAGAATCTTTTTGTTTTGTATTGCATTATTCTTGCAAGCTTTTTACACTAGGGAACAATGTCATGTGCTACACCATTACTAGTGCTTGAATCGTTTTGATGCTATCGTTTTCTTTGAAATCAAACTGTCCAAAAGCCTCAAAACTTTACTTGCCTAGAAGTCTTATGTGACCTTGACTTCTCTATTTATAAGTTCTTAACTTGTGATACTTGTTTGATAAATGAACGACTTGAATTGTCTCATATCTATGACATTACATCTTCATTGGTTGTTTTGATGGAATAACATGAATAATGGTATTTTGCATGATAACCTCTAAGTTTATTCATTCTAAAATTTTGTGAACCAATTTGATTTACTTCAAAAGTTGTAAATTTACTATGCATTATACTTAAGTTGTATGTTAGAATAGTCGTTTATATTTTACATATCTATTGACTAATCATCATAGTTCATCATTGCTCAAGGGTCATCTAACTGCATGTTTTATGGTCTTGAGTGCTTGCTTGAGGACAAACAAAAATTTAAGTGTAACGCCCTAGTTCTGGTGGGTACAAGGTTTGGCGAATAGCCCTAAGGTATTATGACTAGTAGAGTGGAATTCACCCAGGTACATTTTGGGTGTTTAAAGTGGGTGGACATAGTTATGTGTTTCAGTTAATGAAAACACTATTTCAGATTTCTATGTCAATTGGAGTGGGTAGTTACCAAGTGGACAGGTAATGAGACTGTGAGTTCATGTCAGACGAATAATGCGCCTTTAATCATGGTGTTGTACAAATTATGCTGCAAGGCAAGCTGGTTAGGAACCAACTAAATGTGAACAGGAAAGGGTACTCAAGTAGGTTTCTCAACAGTTGTGGACTTTTAGATAAGGCAATATAGTAAAATGTGACACTTTTCAAGTTCCAATAGGGATTTAGATTATATTAATAGATATTCAAGATTTGGATAAGGGAGTTCTCTTCGTCTTTCTTATTGATATTGTTATCTAGGGCTTGAGAAGCAAAAAGGTATTCCTTTAAGTTGAAGATGAAATGTTGGATTATATGGATGATTCTCCATGTCAAAGTAAGTTTTATGCCTTCGTGTGTGGCTTCGTGAGTCATGAAAGATTAGACCTTTAAGAATGTATAAACCGTAAGATGAAGAAGGGTTTTTATGTAGGTTATTTGGGTTAGATATGATGACAAGATTATTTGAAATGAGTTTTAATAGTGATTTTCTGTTTTATAAGGCAGTGGTTACTGTAATCCCTGATTGGATGTTTGATCTAAGGTTCAAGATACTATCTATGGTTGTCAAGTGAGTTTCTAAGCCAACTCTTGTTTGCATATTGTTCACAAGAGAGCTTCTGTAAAAGGTGATTGATCTATGAATCCAAATCTAGAAAAGTATGGTCTGATGATTATGTTGCTACACGTATGTTTTGTCAGGCCCCGAAAATAGGACTAGTAGTTTCGAGTAAGTATAAAGTGTTCCGAGTGAAAATTGGGAATTAATCGAGTTAATTAGCAATTTATATTCTTAATTAGTTAGCTTAATTTCATCTAAATATCGGTAAATAATATTCTAAAAAAATACTTTTAGAAAACCTAATTTTGTGGTTTTAAATAAATTTTGGATAAAAATAAATATTTTGGGTTAATTTGGAAATTAAAAATAATTTAAAATGGGATTTAATTGTGTGATTTAAAATATTAATTCAATGAGACTAATTTGAAAAACAAGGGAAATGTGTAAGAGGTTTTACAACAAATAAACCATATTTTTGGAATTTTGGAAGGAAAGGAGCAAATTGTAAAACAAGGGAAAAGAGGGAGGGCCTGATGGCAAATTCCCTAAATTTTGAAAATCAGGTGGGGTTTTTAGTTTTAAAAACTCTACAACTACCTCACTTTTCACTCATTTTTCACCGAATTGAGAGCTTTTTCTTTCTTTCTTTTTTTTTTTTTTTTCTTGTTTTCATAAACCAAATATTAGAGAATAGATTTAAACCTTTTTCTCTCCCAAAATTCTCTCTAAAATCTCTCAAAATAATTTTCAAAGTTGGGCAAAATGTAATCTGAATTTCTTCAAGTATTTTGATTCAAACTTCCAAATCAATGATTTGAGTTCAATTGAAGGTAATCCTCATCTCTAAACTTGTTTTTAAGTTTATTTCAATCCTTATTTGTTAATTAAAGTGATTATAATGGATTTTCAACTTTGGTTTCTTCTTTCTTGAACTTGAGGATCAACAATGGTAGATCTTTAATTTTGAGTTGGAATCCAAATATTAATTGATGTCTAAGCTCAAAATAGGTCTAATATGAGGTTTCTAATCTTAAACCAAAAGATCAAACATGTTTTATGGGTCAATTTTGAGAAATTTGAAGTTGATCAAGAACATAGACAATTTTTCCAGAAAATTAAAATTGAATATAAAATAGTCCGGTTTAGACCCTAGTCGAAATAGTGGTTTTGGGACCACAAATTCGAGTCAAAAAATATTTTAATGTTATTTTCAGTGCATACGGTATGTGATTAAACATGTGAGAAAGTTTCATGAATTAATTTTACTGTTTGTGCTCTTAATTTGAGAAAAGGACTTGATCACGTAAAATGCAAAGGTTGGCTACTAATGTGTAAGTGTCAAATTGTTATGGCTTTTATTATATGGAGTCCTTATGTTGTTCTTAAACCTTATGATTTTTTTATGGACAAAAATGCCATAAGATAGTGGAATATTAATGAAAATAAAAAGGCTAGTTTAATAATTAGCAAAATTAGTAATTATTAATGACACAAAAACATGAAATCAAGCTTTCATTAATCTTTTAATGCCGAATATATCAAAGAAAAATAAAAAATAAAAGCTTAAAAGGTTTGGTTATGTTCAAGCAAAATTAGGGTATGAGTTTTGTTCGGTTTTTGATAATTTCTACGTTTTTGTGATCGTTGCTTAGCGTATTATCAAGCCCATACTTTAATTTTGGAATTTGATTAAGATTTTGAGATGTGTCATTGATTAATGTTTAAGCTTTATGATGTTAGTTAATGAAATATGAAATATATATGTTAGATTAACATGTTTTGTCTTTGGATGGATTTTGATGAATTTGAGTAATTTGGACTACATTGTGAAAATAATATTTTGAGGGACTAAAATGTGAAATAAATGAAATGTATGGACTTAGATGGAGCATATGAATATTCAGCTAAGCCTGGGTACAAAGAAATTAAGTGTATTTTGTGATTCTGTGAAATAGGGACTTAAATGTAAAAACGTGAAAATGTGAGGGATAAATTGTAAATTTCCCTAAATGTGTGTTTTTAGATTGAATTGAATGATTTGGTGAATAAATGGGTTAAATTTGAATATGTATAGATCAGGAACCAAAGAAAATGGATTTCGATCGAGGAAAGTCGAAAGTGATCGAGTAATCGAACCCGTCTATTTATATCCGTACGAGGTAAGTCTATATACAAATAAATGTACTTAAGTTGATTCATTCATGTTTATATAATATTGAATTTTGATGAATGGCTTTGGAAGATATATATGTGAAATCGAGGAAGTATCGACAATGTGTCAACGTCCGAAAAGTCTCGTACGAACCTTAGGAATAGATAGGATTCATATGTCATGACATAGGGTTCCGATATGTGATATCATGTAAGACCACGTCTGGGACGTTGTCATCGATTTGAGAATTATGTGTAAGACCATGTCTGGGACATCGGCATCGTATATGATTTCATGTAAGACCTTGTCTGGGACAGTGGCATAGATATTTGATTACATGTAAGACCACGTCTGGGACGTTGGCATTGTATGAGTGTTTTGAATTATCTGAGCATCCTATTTGATTCCGAATGGTTCAAAGGGCAATTTTGATAAATGAAAGACTATGTGAAATGTGGAACTGATTCAGGTATGTTTGAAATGTATACAATGTTTGAGTATGAAAGGTAAGTATATGTGCATAGACTTGTTGAGATGAAATGTAATATATGTATGAAGGTGCTATAATCTAATGAGATACATGAAGATGTGAATGAATGTCAAGCAAATGGTTAGATACAATTGAGCTAAAGAAGAAATATGAATATGCTACTGAGATATGTTAAAGTTCTTGTAATTGAAATGATTATAAATGTCTTATATGTTGAGTTTATTTGTATATGGCTTACTAAGCTTTTGAAAGCTTACTCTCTGTGTGTGTTTGCATTGTTTTATAGATCGAAAAGCTACGAAAGGCTTGGGAATCTTCAAAGATCATCACCACACTATCAAACTCTATTTTGGGACCTTTTGAATGTGTACATAGTTAAGTATGGCATGTATAGGCTAGTTGTTTTGAATTATGTTTGAGATGTATATATAAGCTATGTGATATGGCTTGTAAATGGGACGTGAATATAGTAAATTTTAGTTTACGATTTGTGATGCAAAGTTGGTATATTATTGATGAAAGATTGCCATAATGAATTGGTAAGTTTTTGGATGGATTATACTTAGAAATGCTTGTGATTAGAATTAAATAAATGGTACATAATTTGGTATGTTTGTTATGCATTTGAATGGTTAGAAAAGATGGATATTATTGGTATGATTTGGTTGCATTTTGAAGGTATGAAATGTCTTTTTTTATGTTTGTAGGATTGACCAAAAATGGGTGGCAAATTGGCCTTGAAAATGACCTAATTTTTGCCCATACGGATGAGCACACGGGCATATGGCTCGACCGTGTTCCTAAAATTTGTAATTTGATTCAAGTCAGGCTCACACACGGGCTGGACACACGGGCGTGTGACTGGCCGTGTCATGCAAGTCAATTTTGACCACGAGTGAAGCACACAGGTGTGTCTTCGGCTGTATGGACAAGTCAGTATGTATGCCCTATTTTGACAGGGCTTGGACACACGGGTGTGTCTGAGGCCGTGCGAGGCACATGGCCTGCCTACACGGGCGTGTGACCTCTATAACTTTGAAAAATGTTAAGTTTTTAAAAAAATTTTGTATGTGTTTGGTTTAGTCTCGATCCCTTTCTAATGCATGTTAGAGGTCTTGTGGACCTCATTAAGGGACTATATGATTATATTTTGCTATGTTTTGACGATGATGTACTTTGTATTGTGAAATGGTTGTTAAAATTTTTGATTTGTCCGGTAATGCCTTTTAACCCTAGATCGGCGATGGTTATGTGTTATGGTGTTACTTTTTATTGGTATCAGAGCTACTGTTTAGTCGATTCTCAAACTAGCGTAGGGTGTGAGAGTCTAGCTATACATGCCATATATACAAATTGTGATAATGTGATGAATCCTAACTTATAACGTGTTTTTCTTGTATAGTAAATCGATCCCAAAAGAGCTATAGCTGACGATGTTGAAAGTAATACTGCTCACGCTCAAAAGACAGCGCCATCTGATTCGAGATCGACTACTAGCGGTCAGGAAGGAGAGGCTAAACAAGCCTTCTTCCAAATGATGAATGAGTGGTTCACTCAATATATTAGAACAAATCCAGTTGTTTCACAACCTCCGCCCCACCCAATCCACCTTAGACTTCTGTCGTACCTTTAGTTATGAATCTGAATCTGTTGAATAAGCCTCCAGTCGATAAAATCTATAAATATGGGGCTGATGTAACACCCCTTACTCGTATCCAACTCCGGAACTGGGTAAGAGGCATTACCGAACTTAACTTGCTTGACCATACAACTTTAGGCTTTAAAATTTCATTTCCAACTTAAAACTTTTCATACATATGCATAGCACCCTTATTATGGGCCTACAAGGCCTGAAACATGCATATGAAAGGTTTCAGAATTTAACTGGAAACTTTTGCACACTTAGAAAATTTCTACTTAAAATAAGGCCACATGCCCGTGTAGAAGAAGGGACACGCCCGTGTGACATATCACACGCCCATGTTCCACACCCGTGGTCGACATTGACTTGTATCATACGGCCTATCACAACCGTGTGGTGAATTAAATTCCAAATTTAGGTGCAGACTTTGCACGGCCTGGGCACACGCCCATGCCCATGGTCGTGCCTCCCATACGGCTGAGACACACGGTCGTGTGTCTGCCCGTGTGTTTACTACTGAGCATACTGACTTGTAAGCCTAGCATGCATGGGGACACACGACCAATCAACACACCCATGGGGCTGACCATGTGTCACACATGACCTTGACACACGCCCGTGTGTCTACCTGTGTGGACATTTAAAAGGCTATTTACCAAGCCATATGCTACCTTGCCCAGCAACCATACTTTCACCAATCCAATCCAACACACATAAGGACTATAAAGTACTTCTAAGGACTCAAAATCAATACATCCACCCAAGCATACACTTCATGAAATTTGTCATCATTGAATATATATAAACTTGTCAAGTATTGGCCTAATTCCAAATACCTCTTACAAAATGAATTTAGCAACATTAATAGCCGACACTTTGGCTAACAAATATAACATAACAAAAGAGACTAAGCCCTATACATTCCATACTCAAAATGAATCTAACTTGGCTATACCGAGGAGTAGTTGATATTGTGATTATTGTACTCTAATGTTCCATGAAACCTCGAGCTAACTTGGCAATACTACGAGGAAAAGGGAAATGAGAGGGGTAAGCACAAAGCTTAGTAAGTTTCCATGAAATAAATAGCAACATAAAACTCATAATGTCATTCATCCATTTCATTGAATAAAACACAAGTCTTAAGCTCATTTCCACAACTTACTCATATTTACTCTTACCAATCACATAACATGCCACATATCGTGAACCATTCTCATGAATTACTCATATATACCTGTGTCACCTTATCACTTAGTATTAGCATTAATCTCATCTCTAGCATAAGATTAACTATTTACCACATGGAAATTACTTGAGATATTCAAGGATATATAATCATTCTCATTCACATAATTACGACACCAATGTCACATCCCAACTATGGTCTTACGTGGGATCACTTCTAAATGTCGATGTCATATCCCTGATATGGTCTTATACGGGATCTCGTATCGATTGTCGATGCCATATCCCGGTTATGGTCTTATACGATTCTTATATTCGATACCGATGCCATATCCTAGATATGGTCTTATGCGGGATCTCCATTCGGTGCCAAGGCCATATCTTAGACATGGTCTTATACGGGACCTTACCATTCTCATGATTCGCTATTAGTATACCCACCTTCACTATGGTCCACCCGGGACTTCAACTTCACTATTTTCATCATCTTTCTCATTCAACATCATAACTCGAATTTATAGAAAATATTTTACAACATTGCTAATATCAATCATTTAGAAACTTAATAACATGATGTCGAATTTATTGCACACAAACTTACCTTGATTTCAAAGTAGGCTAGATAATCGATCTAGTCCGATACTTTACCCTTTCCTCGATCGAGGTTAATTCTTTGTTCTTCTTGATCTATAATAGCAAATTAGCTCATTTAATAATCACATTAATAATTTCATTTCAATAATCATGCTTTGGAAAAATTACTATTTTACCCTTAGACTTTTGCAAAATAACCATTTTACCCTAAGCTTGAAAATCAATTCTAATCAAATTTCTTTCTTTAGCAAGCCTAGGTGAACATTTATTTCTCTTATGACCACCATCAAAACTCAACATTTCACACATTTACCTCTTATTATACAACCTTTACAAAAAGGTCCTTCTAGGTGTTTTCATGGTAGCACCTTTCACAAAAGTTGTTTGTCTAACAACTAAGACTCATTTTCTTCCATAAAAATGCAGCAAACAACTTAAAAGCTCACATGGTAAAACTCTAAACTTTCTACCATTTTGCAAAATAGTCCCCTCATTAGCTAGCTTAAGCTTTAAGGGCTCCAAAAGTATAATTTTTATCAAGAAATGATCATCAAATTTTCATGCACCTATATAATCATACTCTAACTCATAAAATAACATAAAAATAATTTTTTCCAACCTCAGATTAGTGATTTCGAAACCACTATTCTGGCTAGCCCCTAAATCAAGTTGTTACAACTAAAGAGTTCAAGGCCACAGTGGATGATGATACAGAGAGAGCTGAGTTTTGGCTTGAGAATACAATTCGAGTGTTTGATGAAATGTCTTGTACTCCTGAAGAATGTGTGAAATGTGCCTTTTCTCTATTATGAGATGCAGCTTATCAATGGTGGATGACTTTAATTTTTGTTGTTCCAAAAGATCGTATTACTTGGGATTTCTTTCAATCTGAGTTCCAAAAGAAATATATTAGTCAGAGATTTATAAATCAAAAATGAAAAGAATTTCTTGAATTGAAATAGGGTCATATGTTTGTCACAGAATACGAGCGAGAATTCGTGAGATTAAATTAATATGTTTGGGAATGTGTTTCCACTGAAGCAATAATGTGTAATAGGTTTGAAGATGGTCTTAATGAATATATTCATTTGCTAGTTGGAATTCTGGAAATAAAAGAGTTTGTTGTGCTTATTGATCGAGCATGTAAAGCTGAAGCACTCGAGAAAGATAAAAGAAAAGCTGAGTCAAAAGCTAGAGATGTGAGAAAGAGATTCTCAAGTAAATCATTTCAGTCTGCATCAAAGAAATTTAGAGATGAGCATAATCGTTCAAAAGCTAATATGGGACATTCAAACAAAGATCATGCTAGATCACATTCAAATTTCAAAGCTCCAGCGACTTCGATGGCTAGTGTCAAAATGTCTGATCTGAACGACCTGAATGTAGACATTATGGTAAAAGACATCCGCAATCGTAGATTGAATGACTGAGCTTACTTTAAATGTGGATCATTAGATCATTTCATCTGGGACTGTCTAGATTTTGTTGTGTAAGAGATTATACAGAATTCAAAATTAGATAATGTTTCAGCTAGAGGTAGACCTTCTAGAAATACCAGAGATGTGAGTGGTAGCCAGAGAGCTATGAAAGATACAGTTGCGAGATCTAAAACTGGAGCACCTGCCAGAGCATACGCCATTCGAGCTTACGAAGAAGCTTCGTCTCCAGATGTTATTACGGGTACATTTACTTTTTATGATAATTTTGTTATTACATTGATAGATCCAAGGTCTACTTATTCATATATATGCATCAACTTAGTATCCAGTAAGACTTTTCCTATAGAGTCTATTGAATTTGTTATTAGAGTATCGAACCCCTAGGTAAATATGTCCTGGTTGACAAAATTGTCCATTGATGTTTCGAGATATTTGTTTTTTGGCTGATCTGATGTTATTACCTTTTGATGAGTTTGATATAATTTTGGGTATCGATTGGTTAACGTTGCATGATGCTATTGTGAACTGCAATCGAAAGACTATTGATTTGAGATGTCAGAATGATGAAGTAGTTCGGATTGAATCTAATGATTTGAGTGGGTTACCAGCTGCGATATCAGTGATGAAAGCTCAGATTTATGTGAAAAAGGGTTATGAAGCTTATTTTGCTCATGTGATTGGTTCGAGAGACTGAAAAGAAAGTTGAATCTGTGCCAGTTATCAGTGAATTCCCTGACGTGTTTCATAAAAAATTACTGGGATTACCTCCGATATGAAAAGTTGAGTTTGGAATTGATTTAATGCCGAGAACGACTCCTATCTCAATAGCTCCATATAGAATGGCTTCAACAGAATTGAAAGAATTAAAGTCTCAGTTGCAAGAGTTGACCGATAGAGGATTTGTACGACCGAGTTTCTCACCTTGGGGTGCTTCCATTTTATTTGTGAAAAAGAAAGATGGTACTATGAGGATGTGTATTGATTATCGACAGTTGAACAAAGTGATGATAAAAATAAATATCCTTTGCCCAGAATTGATGATTTGTTTGATCAGTTAAAAGAAGCTTCTGTATTTTCAAAGATAGATCTGTGATCGGGATATTACCAGTTGCGAGTAAAAGATTCAGATATTCTGAAGACTACTTTCCGAATGAGGTACAGGCACTATGAGTTTTTGCTTATGCCTTTTGGACTAACAAATGCTCCTACTATTTTTATGGATTTGATGAACAGAATTTTTAGATCGTATTTAGATCAATCTGTTGTTGTGTTCATTGATGACATATTAATTTATTCACATAATGAAACTTAGCATGCTAAACATCTAAGAATCGTGCAACAAACTCTGCGAGATAAACAATTGTATGCAAAGTTTAGTAAATGTGAATTCTGATTACGTGAAGTTGGTTTTCTGGGACATATTGTGTCAGCATCTGGTATACGGGTTGATCCGAACAAGATTTTAGCTATTTTAGAGTGGAAGCCTCTAAAAAAAATGTCTGAAGTTCATAGTTTTCTAGGACTTGCTGGTTATTATCGATGATTCGTAAAAGGCTTTTCGATGATTGCAACACCACTGACGAGGTTGCTTCAGAAAGATGTGAAATTTGAATAGTCTGATAAATGTCAAAAAAGCTTTGATCAATTGAAAGCCCTATTGACTGAAGCTCTAGTGTTAGTTAAGCCAAAATCGGGTAAAGAATTTGTTATCTATAATGATGCATCTATGAATGGTCTGGGATGTGTTTTGATGCAGGAAGGCAAAGTTATAGCTTATGCCTCGAGACAATTGAAACTGCATGAAAAGAATTATCTGACACACGATCTTGAGCTAGCTGCGATTGTGTTTGCTTTAATAATTTGGCACCACTATCTTTTCGATGAAAAATGCCATGTGTTTTCAGATCATAAAAGTTTGAAATATCTGATGACTCAGAAAGACCTGAATCTACGATAGAGAAGATGGTTAGAATTGTTGAAAGACTACGAGCTTGTGATAGATTATCATCCGCGTAAAGTAAATGTTGTTACTGATGCATTGAGTCAGAAATCACTATTTTCACTACGTGTATTGAATGCTCATTTAGATCTATCAGATGATGGTTCAATTTTGGCCGAATTGAAAGCAAAACCGTTATTTATTCAGAAGATTTGTGATACTCAGAAAGCTTATAATGAAATGTTAGCGAAATGAGCTCAGTGTGATTTGAACTCTGATTTTGAATTTTGAGTTAATGAAGATGATTGTTTGAGATTTCAAGATCAAGTTTGTGTTCTAAGGAAACTAGAGTTGATCTAGTTGATTTTGAAAGAAGCTCATAGTATTCGCTTATCTGTTCATCTAGGAGGTACAAAAATATACAATGATTTGAAATAATTTTATTGATTGCCTGGAATGAAAAGAGATATTTCTAACTTTGTGTCGAAATGTTTAATCTATCAACAAGTTAAAGCTGAACATCAGGTTCCATCTGGTTTGTTACAATCGATTATGATTGCCGAGTGGAAATGGGATAGAATGACGATGGACTTTGTTTCAGGGTTGCCTTTGACTCCGAGGAAGAAAGATGCAATTTGGGTCATAGTTGATATATTAACGAAAATAGCTCATTTTATTTTGGTACGATCTGATTACTCACTTGATGAGTTAGTTGAGCTACATATTTCTGATATTGTGAGATTGCACGGGGTGCCACTATCTATTGTGTCTGACAAAGATCCGAGATTTACTTCACGATTCTGGAAGAAACTACAAGAGGCTTTAGGTACTAAACTGCATTTTAGTACAGCTCTTTATCTGCAGACAGATGGTCAATCCGAGCGGATTATTCAAATCCTTGAATATATGCTAAGATGTTGCATTCTTGAGTTTAGCGGTACGTGGGAACAATATTTACCATTGATTGAGTTTGCATACAATAATAGTTTCCAATTGAGCATTAAAATGGCACCGTATGAAGCCTTGTATGGTAGGAAAGGTAGAAAACCTCTATATTGGTCAGAACTCAGCGAGAATAAGATTCACAAGGTCGATTTGATTAAAGAGATTGAACAAAAGTGAAAGTGATTCGTGATAGTTTGAAAGAAGCATCTGATCGATAGAAATCTTACGTAGATTTGAAACAAAAAGATATTAGTTCGACATTGGAGATAAAGTGCTTTTGAAAGTGTCTCCATTGAAGAAAATAGTCCGATTTGGTCGTAAAGGTAAATTGAGTCCAAGATTCATCAGGCCGTATGAAATTATCGAGCGTATTGGACCTATTGCATATAGATTATTATTGCCACTAAAATTAGAAAAGATTCATAATGTGTTTTACGTGTCAATGCTTAGACAATACAGATCTGATCCCTCGTATGTAATTTCTCCGTATGAGATAGAAATTCAATCTAATATGACTTACGATGAAGAACCGATTCAGATTTTGGCATGAGAGATCAAAGAGTTGAGAAATAAGAAAATTTCTTTAGTAAAAGTAATGTGGTATCGACACGGAGTGGAAGAGGCTACGTGGGAGCCTAAAGATACTATGAGACAATAATATCCAAACTTGTTTAACGGTAAGATTTTCGGGGATGAAAAACCCTAAGGGGGTTGTAACAGTCTGGTTTAGACCCTAGTCGGAATAGTGGTTTCGGGGCCACAAATTCGAGTTAGAAAAATATTTTAATGTTATTTTCTATGCATACGGTATGTGATTAAACATGTGTGAAGGTTTCATGAATTAATTTTATTATTTGTGTGCTTAATTTGAGAAAAGGACTTAATCGCGTAAAATGCAAAGGTTGGGTATTAATGTGTAAGTGCCGAATTTTTATGGCTTTTATTATATGGAGTCCTTATGTTGTTATTAAACCTTATGAATTTTTTATGGACAAAAATGCCTTAAGATAGTGGAATATAAATAAAAATAAAAAGGCTAGTTTAGTAATTAACAAAATTAGTAATTATTAATGAGACAAAAACATGAAATCAAGCTTTCATTCATCTTTTAATGTCGAATATATCAAAGAAAAAGATAGAAGAAAAGCTTTAAGGGTTCGGCTATGTTCAAGCAAAATTAAGTTATGAGTTTTGTTCGATTTTTTATAATTTCTATGTTTTTGTGATCGTTGCTTATCATATTATCAAGCCCTTGCTTTAATTTTGGAATTTGATGAAGATTATGAGATGTGCCATTGATTAATGTTTAAGCTTTATGATATTATTTGATGAAATATGAAATATATGTGTTAGATTAGCATGTTTTGTCTTTGGATTTTTGATGAATTTGAGTAATTTGGACTAAATTGTGAAAATAATATTTTGAGGGACTAAAATGTGAAATAACTAAAATGTGTGGACTTAGATGAAGCATATGAATATTCAGCTAAGCATGGGTACAAAGAAATTATGTCTATTTTGTGATTTTGTGAAATAGGGACTTAAATGTAAAAATGAGAAAATATGAGGGCTAAATTGTAAATTACCCTAAATGTGTGTGTTTGGATTGAATTGAATGATTTGGTGAATAAATGGGTTAAATTTGAATATATATAGATCAAGAACCAAAGAAAATGAATTTAGATCGAGGAAAGTCAAAAGTAATCGAGTAATCGAATCTGTCTGTTTATATCCGTACGAGGTAAGTCTATATACAAATAAATGTATTTAAGTTGATTCATTCATTTTTATATAATATTGAATTGTGATGAATAGCTTTGGAATATATATATGTGAAATCCGAGGAAGTATCGACAATGTGTCAACGTCCAAAAAGTCTCGTACGAACCTTAGGAATAGATAGGATTCATATGTCATGACATAGGGTTCTGATATGTGATATAGTGTAAGATGTATGGGACATTGGCATTGATTTGAGAATTACGTGTAATACAATGTCTGGGACATTAGCATCATATATGATTTCGTGTAAGACCCTATCTGGGACAGTGGCATCGATATTGGATTACATGTAAGACCACGTCTAGGACGTTGGCATTGTAAGACTGTTCTGAGTTATCCGAGTATCCTATTTGATTTGAATGGTTCAACAGTCACTTCTGAGAAATGAAAGACAATGTGAAATGTGTAACCGATTCATGTATGTTTGAAATGTATACTATGTCTTAGTATGAAAGGTAAGTATATGTGAATTTGCAAAAGTGAGATATATGCATAGACTTGTTGAGACAAAATGTGATATATGTATGAAGGTTCTATAATCTAATGAGATACATGAATATGTGAATGGATGTCAAGCAAATGGTTAGATACAACTGAGGTAAAGAAGAAATATGAATAAACTATTAAGATATGTTAAAGTTCTTGTAATTGAAATGACTATAAATGTTTTATATGCTAAGTTTATTTGTATATGGCTTGCTAAGCTTTTGAAAGCTTACTCTCTGTGTGTGTTTGCATTGTTTTATAGATCGAAAAGATACGGAAGGCTTGGGGATCATTGAGGATCATCACCACACTATCAAACTCTATTTTGGTACCTTTTGAATGTGTACATAGTTAAGTATGGCATGTATAGGCTATTTGTTTTGAATTATGTTTGAGATGTATATATAAGCTATGTGATATGGCTTGTAAATGAGATGTGAATATAGTAAATTTTAGCTTTTGATTTGTGATGCAAAGTTGGTATATTATTGATGAAAGATTGACATAATGAATTGGTAAGTTTTTGGATGGATTATACTTAGAAATGCTTGTGATTAGAATGAAATAAATGGTACATAATTTGGTATGTTTTTAATACATTTGAATGGTTAGAAAAGATGGATATTATTGGTATGATTTAGTTGTATTTTGAAGGTATGAAATGTGTTTGTTTGTGTTTGTAAGATTGACCCAAAATGGGTGGCAAATTGGCCTTGCAAATGACCTATTTTTGCCCACACGGATGAGCACACGGGCATGTGGCTCGACCGTGTTCCTAAAATTGGTAATTCGATTCAAGTCAGGCTCGCACACGGACTGGACACACAAGCGTGTGACTGGCCGTGTGATGCAAGTCAGTTTCAACCATGGGTGAAGCACATGGGCGTGTCTTCGGCCATGTGGACAAGTCAGTATGTATGCCCTATTTTGACACAGCTTGGACACACGGGTGTGTCTGAGGCCGTGTGACTACCTACACGGGCGTGTGACCTCTATAACTTTGAAAAATGTTAAGTTTTCATAAAATTGGTTTAGTCCCAACTCCTTTCTAATGCATGTTTAAGGTCTCGTAGACCTCATTAAGGGACTATATAATTATATTTTGTTATGTTTTGACGATGATGTACTTTTTGTTGTGAAAAGGTTGGTAAAAGTTCCGATTTGTCTGGTAATGCCTCTTAACCCTAGACTGGCGATGGCTTCGGGTTAGGGGTGTTACAGATTAAATGATGAAATCAATACTTAGAATACATGTTATTGGACTAGTAGTTAAGATTAGAAGTGGTTTAAGACAATGAAAAAGGAGTTTAGTTGATGAATTCCATATTTCGGCTTAGTTGTGCAACATCGGTAAGGTAGTTTAGAGCAATAGTTTAAAATTGTATACTTTTTCAAATTTCGTGTTTCTTGTTGCTATTGTTAGTTTGTAATGCATACTTTGTCTCTGTTAAAGCTCCACATCAAGAGGAGGAATGTGCAAATTAGAATTGAAGCTCAAACATACTTGTTTGAAAATCAGAATTGAAGCTCAAACTTGCTTGTTTGAACAAATTTTTGCTTAAAGAGCTAAGTTTGGAGGTGATTGATATTAAGGGAAATTTGATAAATTAGCATGATTATGTGTTAAATTAAAGGTTTAATTGGTGTTATTAATGACTTAATTGCATATTGGATGGTTGTATTTGCAAACATAGGTTTTATTTTATAAAAGAGCAAAATGGAAATTGGTTTGGCAAGTTGTGTATTATGCTTTTAGCATGATTAAATTGTATGGAATAAATTGATATTTGAAGCATGAATTGCTGATTTATTGAAAACTTGATAATGGTGTTCTAATTGGTATATGATTATTGGGAAAATGATATTTACTATGATTAATTTTGTTGATGTTAAAATTTCTTAGCAACATGCTTTTACTTGCATTTTAACATCCTAAATTAAGTGATTAAACAATAGATTTTATGCCTTGTATGTATTATTACATTGGCAACATTGCATGGTGGATCCACTGGGATATAGTTGGCATGCCATAGGATTTGTGAGTACTCACCATTATTTGTGATATTGTAAGCTTGTGGCTCTTGGTGGATTGATTTGTTTGGAATAGATAAGGGAGTATTGAGCTTGAGTCTCCACTCATCAAGTTATTTGAGGCACTATAAGGGAGCGTGTGGCTTCGGCCCGCTCAATTCGGAGAACTGTATTTGATTTGTGGGAGTTCGGAGATCCATTTATCCAATGTATGATCACACATTTACTTATTTCCATGGATGTATTATGTCAATATAATTGATTGATTGTGACAATATAATTGAATGTTTGTGTGTTAAAAGATGATTTTACATTCCATGGAAAAATTGATTCTTAATTCTTTAAATAGCATGTGATGTTATGGTGAAATGTTAACATGTTGTGACTGAAAATTTACTGCTAAATTGCTTTAAGTTATGCATGATTGAGTACAAATTACTTGATGCTTTTACTATCATTCACTGAGCTTTTTAAGCTCACCCTCACATTTCGTGTAGAGAATTTCTAGGCGTAAGGAGTCGATAAGCGAATGTAAGGGCGATCCAAGAATAAGGCTCAGTAGTAGCTTAAGAAATTTACTTCAGAGACTATATAGGGGCATTGTGATGCTTTTGGGACTAGTGTTATTTTACTTGTAATGGAAAATGGACATTAAATTTTGGACTTTAATTTTTGTGATTTTATAATCGCTTTAATACATGATTTTATGTCTAATTGATGTTTGATTTATGGTATGTTGATGAGTGTTCGTACGGTGGTTGATAACATGATGTATGAAGCATGTATTTTATACTAACAATGTTTAATTGAAGTTTACCAAGAGAGTGGACTGCTTGCGACTAAGGTATGTAGCTTGTGTGAATTAATTGGTGTTTGCTAAGCGTGCAATTAACTGTTAAATTTTGATTAATTGTTGCATATTTGTTGTAGAAGTTACGATTTAGTCCCTAATAATAAAACTTGAATTAGACATAGTAAATGGACTCGAATTAAGTTGAATTTTTTAGGGCTTTTATAATTTGATTAAAATAAGGTCGATAAACAATTTAGAAATAAAAATCGGGATAGTTTAACCTTAGGTGTTAAAATGACCAAAATATCCTTAGGTTTAAATACTTAGAAAAAGTTTAAAAATGGTTCACAAATTGCTTCCGTATTAATAAATGATAGTTAAATAATCATAAATGAGGTGTTATAAGGTTGAGGTGTGTGTTGGGTGGTCGTTAGCTAGAGAGTCGCTTCAGTGGCTAATGTAACGCTTCGAATTCGGGCAAGTCCATCCCAGTCAGGTTTAGGGTGCCACATGTTTGATGGACTTTTCATGTGTAGTTTGTATGAATCTGATGAGTTTAGGTAAGTAAGTGATAGGAATCTTGAAGTTAAAGTATGGTTGTATAGGCATGTCTAGAAATAGCTTAGGTGTCTGTATGAATCAAGTGTTGAGTCTTAAATGATGTCAGTGTATGAATAGTATGTGTCAAACTAAGACAACTTTCATGGCTATTATATACAAACTAAGACATATATATTTACAAGCCATTTCAAATGGCCAAAACCATTACCAAAACATAACCAACATGACCAAAATCCCTATACATTACCAAAGTTCATAGGTACTAAGTGATTGGTGGATAGCGTGAAGCAATCTCCAACGATCCTCGAATCCGAGCTAGCTTGATAACATTATAAAACACAGGAAAAAATAAACAAAGTAAGCTATAAAGCTTAGTAAGCTCGTATGAAATAAACCCAACTAATCATAAATACACAAATCATCAAATTGAACATATTAACATGTAATTCATGATAACTACCAAACCTTTCACATGTTTAATCATAAGCTTATATGTAAAATTCATAACTTCTTCGATTTAAAGCTCATACTATCCATGTACCTACCTATACCAATCTATAACGAGCTCATACCTATTCGGATTATTATCAAATACTCGAAATCTTGCACACTAAGTGCCAATACATAGCTGAAGCTATTTTAATATCGCACACTAAGTGCCATAAATAACCAAAGCTATCTCAATCTCGCACACTAAGTGCCATACATAGCCGAAGTTATCTCATTCTCGCACACTAAATGCGATATATAGCCGAATCTTCATCAAACACAACTACAGTCTCATATACACAATTTATGCAATACCAAAGCATTTAAAGCATAATTATATCAATGATTAATACATACGAACTTACCTCGAATGTGAAAACGATAACGCAGGTCAACTAATCCGAAACCTTGTTCTTCCCCCGATCTAAGTCCGTATTTCACTTTTCTTGATCTATATAATATCAAATTCAGCTTATTCAATCACTACTTTATTCAATTAAGTCCAAAATCCACATTTAGACATATTTACACTTTTGCCCCTAATGTTTCACATTTTTACACTTTAGTTCTTATTTCATAAAATCACAAATTCACACAATTCAATCACAACCCAAGCTAGTAAATTTTCAATTAGGTTCCTAGCAGCCCATATTTTTCATTTATTTCACATTTTAACAACTAAGTTTCCACATTTCACAATTTAATCCCTAATTTGCATTTTCACTAAAAAACACTTTATAAAACTTGTATAACTATCACCAAACATTCATAATCTATCATTAAACATCAAAATACTCATGTATTCATTAATAGCAACATTCAAAATCTTTAACAATTTTGCAAAATAGTTCCTGGGCTACTAGACTAAGCTGCAACAATCTCAAAAACATAAAAATCATCAAAAATGGGACAAAACCATACCTTAATTGGCAAATATAGCATAGTCGAATGAAGAACACAACAATGGTGTTTCTAGCCCTAATATTCAGTTGAAGCATGAGCAAAACAAAGATGATATCTTTGTTTCTTTAATTTATTTTACCTTTATTACTAAATTACATAAATAACCTTATTATATAATCATATTTAACATCCAATGAATGTCCAAAATGTCCACTTAAACAACCAATGGTATATTTACTACATAAGGACCTCCATTATTTAATTTCATAGCTATTAGATACCTTTACCTAATAGCACACAAGGTTTACACTTTACGCGATTTAGTCCTTTTTATCAAATTGAGCATTCAAATGATAAAATTTCTGAACAAAATTTTCACATAAACTTATTATCATGCTATAGAATTAAAATAATAATAAAATAAATATTTTGACTTCAGATTTGTGCCCCAAAACTAATGTTCTAATTTGACTAAAATTAGGTTGTTATAACTCTCCCCCTTAGGGATTTTCGTCCCCGAAAATCTTACCAGTAAAAAGGTTAGGGTACTGTTTTCTCATATCTTCCTCAAGTTCCCACGTAGCTTCTTCGATCCCGTGACGTTGTCAAAGTACTTTTACTAAAGCTATGCTTTTGTTTCTCAACTGTTTAACTTCTCGAGATAGAATTCTAATTGGTTCTTCGCTATGTCATGTAACACCCCAAACCCGGCCCATGCGTCATGACCGGATCTGGTATGCTACGGGTTGAATCTTGAAACTTTACTCTGAAGGGGTTTTGGAAAAACTTAGTTTATTATAGCTGAATAATCAATTAAATGTGAAATTTTGGAAATAACTTTAACATTTGCGTTGATTGAGTTTGAAAAGCCCATTTATCATTTCATTTTATATTTAAGACTTTGAAAAAAAAAACCAACATAACAAAAAAAAATAAATCAAAACCTAAGTTATGGAGGCCTTATTACAAAAATGTTCCCAAAAATTAAAACTTAAATGAAAACAAAACCGAAAATAGTCTATGTAGATAATAGTCTTAATGGCCCTCGAGTGCGCTTCGGCTCCCATGTCCACGAACTATCGCTCATCCGAAAAGTGGGAAAAATAAAAGGTAAGTCACAAAGACTCAGTGTGTAAATCTCGAAATCACATGAAAGCCTTGGGCCCACAAACACATTATGGCCCTTGGCCCATACACAATGGTAACAAAATATTTCATGCAACATGGCCCATCCCAAACCTAAGAGTCCATCCTCTACACACCCCCGTACCAACCATCACACTGTGAGGATTTCTACAATCAGCCTTCCATCCGCTACACACCACGTCGACAGCTGTGCTGCCTGTCATAAAGATCGATCACCATGTGACCTATGTGGCAAAGCCACAGGTTGCTTATGCAAACCTCAGAAAATACATTATAGTATTTCGACAGCTATGCTGCCTGTCATAAAGACCGATCACTATGTGACCTATGTGGCAAAGCCACCGATCGCCTCGCGACCTACTCCCCTTCCATAAATCAATCAATTATATCCCATGCATACATACATGCAAGAATCAAAACATTAAGCCATTTAAACCGATCACAGACTTTCACATACGTCGATACACATAGAGAAGTTTCTATGATTACGTACCTAGCATCCCTTCCCTACCCTTTTTGGGTATTACAACTTTTCATACAGCCTCTCTTTCCAGTTTTTAGCCCATATCATACACATATATATTACAACAATACTTGTGTGTTAAGGATCTACACACCTGGTTACGGTTAAGATGACACTATCTATATCGACACTATTAGAAGCCGCTACGACTGCTAATAGTCTAAGATTTTATTCAGAAGTCGGTCCACAACTCGGTGGCCAATCCCGCACTGTTGACACCGCTCACTTCTTAAACTTAGGGATTGGTTTAACAGATCCAATCCTCTCCTTTGCCTGATCCATATTTGATTCCATCAGGAGTCCTTGTCAGAACTACTATAATGACATAGGGTTGTTAAACCATATCATATGATTAAGATCTTAAGTACGATAACGAATCTAAAAGAAATCTAATGAAACCCCCTTACCTTGAAATCCCGAAATAGATAGGATACTTAGAGATTAATGGTTTTCGGCTTTTGAGATCTGGATGATTCGATCTACTCCGATTTCCTGAAATGCCACCCAAAAAACATGAGATTAGTGGAAAAGTCAAACTAAAGATGGCCTATCAACCAACTAGCCATTCGACTATGGTCCCAAAAAAAATCGAAAGAGAAGGGAATAAGAACAGAAGAAATCGGCACTGACCTTAACATAGAGAATTCAAGAACTCCTAGGGAATTTTAGCTTTTGAGAATATTAGAAAGAAAGGATGATCTCAAGAGATCTATGAAGATTCGGCTTTGATGAAGAAATCAACAGAAGAGAATAGGAGGTATTCGACTATGGAGATGAGAAGAAAGATCAGTGTTTCAGCCTTTGAATGAAAGTGAAGATTTAGAGATTTCGGCTTTTGAAGTAATCAAAAGAAAAGAAATTGCAGAGAATGACTGAGAGTTTTGGCACAGAGAATGAGAAAAAGAATAGGTTTCAAATGCCGGAATTGAAGAGATACCACCCCTATTTATAGAGAATTTTTGGCACTTACTTATCAAAACCCGAAAGTGCCCTTCCTAATAACTAACAATTAATCAAATAGTAGGGGAAATTTCGGCACCCCTTTGCCATAATGAAACCAATTTCTTTCCCCTCTAGGAGGTGGAATTTCACCAACACCTGACTCAATAGATAACTCCTATCTTTTCTTCTTTATCTTAATCTATTCATACCTTTAGAAGAGGCCTAAATAACACCACCTCTCCCTACTATTATCGGCACAATATCCACATTATCCAACAGATAAATCTTCCTATTTTAAAGCATCCTAGCCGCCCCCACTCTCCTCTCCTTTGATGCTAAAAAAAATTAAAAATAAGTAGGTAATGCGACTCGAACCTTGGATCCCCTTACTGCTTTTCACGCCATCGTCCATCGGGCCACTAGCCCATTTTTGTGTTTTAATCGTGGATAATATCTTTTAAGCCGGACCTATCTAGCTTTCCACTAAAGTGCCCAAACCAAAAATTTGATTAAGGCCTCAGCCTAAACTTGAGCCCAATCTGAACCCTTTAAACACTCTAATTATCACATTGAACGTAACACACATCAAATTCAAAGGCATATTAATTCAAGATGTTACACGTCATATTAGGCTGAATATCAATCTCTGACGGTGAAATTACATGTGATGGATATGATATATAATGTCGTAACATCGACACATGAAAAACATTGTGGATCCTTTCTAACTCAAAACGTAAAGCTAGTCGATATGCCACTGGCCCTATTCTTTCAATGATTTTGTAAGATCCGATGAAACGCGGACTCAATTTGCCTTTGCGACCAAATCTAAGGATTTTCTTTTACGGAGATATTTTCAGAAGCATTTTGTCACCGATCAAGAATTCAATGTCTTTTCGTTTTAAATCCGCATATGATTTCTATCAATCTGAAGCTACTTTCAAACAATCGTGAATTAATTTCACTTTCTCTTCGATTTGTCTAACCAAATCAACCCCGTGAATATGTTTATCGAGAAGCTTAGTCCAGTACAATGGTGTTCGACATTTACGACCATGCAATGCTTCATACGATGCCATCTTTATGCTCGATTGAAAGCTGTTATTACATGTTAATTCAACCAATGGCAAATATTTCTCCCAGTTGCCTTTGAACTCTAGAACACAACAGTGAAACATATCTTCAAGAATTTGAGTTACTCTCTTGGACTGTCCATCAATTTATGGATGAAAAGCTGTACTAAAATTCAACTTCTTACCCAGAGCTTCTTGCAATTTCTTCTAAAATAGCGATGTAAACCTTGGATCTCTATCCGAAATAATTGAAATTGGCACCCCGTGCAATCTAATAATCTCAACAATGTACAATTTAGCTAGTCTATCAAGCGAATAGTCAGTACGTATCGGGATGAAGTGTGCTGATTTCGTTAATCGATCAACAATAACCCAAATAACATCTTTCTTTTTAGGAGACAAAGGCAATCTTGATACAAAACCCATCGTAACTCTGTCCTATTTCCACTCTGGTATCATCACAGGCTGAAGTAAACCCGATGGCACTTGATGTTCAGCTTTGACTTGCTGACACACTAAACATTTCGCTACAAATTTAGAAATGTCTCGTTTTATACCGACCACCAATATAGTTGTTTCAAATCATTGTACATTTTAGTACTTCTAGGATGAACAAATAAACAACCACTATGTGCCTCATATAAAACTTTTTGAATCAATTCTAGATTTTTCAGTACACAGATTCTATCTCAGAACATCAAACAGTCATCGGATCCGACTTGGTACTCTAAATCACTAGTCGACTAGCATTACACTCTTTTAACTTGCAATTCACTATCATAATTTTGAGCTTCACAAATTTGTTGAAGAAAAGTTGGTTTAGCTTTTAATTTAGCTAATATTGAACCATCATCAGATAAAGTCAGTCTCATATTCATCGCTCTCAAAGCAAATAGAGGTTTTCTACTCAAAGCATCTGCGACCACATTTGCTTTTTCAAGATGAGTCTTTTAGTAGCTCGAGCCATCTTCGTTGTCTCAAATTCAAATCTTTCTTAGTCATTAAATACTTCAAACTATTGTGATCTGTAAAGATGTGGCATTTTTCACCATACAAATGATGATGCCAAATTTTCAATGCAAAAATTATAGCGGCCAACTCTCAATCGTGCGTAGGATAGTTCTTTTCATGCGGCTTCAACCGTCTTGAGGCATAAGCTATAAATTTTCCCTCTTGCATCAATACGCAACCCAAACCCTTCAATGACGTGTCACTGTAAATCACAAATTCTTTACCCGACTCAGGTTGAACCAACATTGGTGCTTCAGTTGACAATGCTTTCAATTGATCAAAACTTTGTTAACATTTCTCAAATCATTCAAACTTTACATCTTTCTGTAGCATTCTGGTCATCGATGTAGCAATCATCGAAAACTCTTTTACAAAACATCGATAGTAACTAGCCAATCCCAGAAAGCTTTTGACCTTAGATACATTTCTAAGTGGTTTCCAGTCGATAATTGCAGAAATCTTGCTCGGATCAACTCTTATACCTTCCACTGAAACAATGTGCCCTAAAAATCTGACTTCTCAGATCCAAAACTCACATTAGCTGAATTTAGCATGCAGTTGCTTATCCTTCAAGGTTTGCATCACAATCCTCAAATGCTCGGCATGTTCAGACTCATTTCAAGAATAGATCACAATGTCTTCAATGAACACAACAACAAATCTATCTAAAAAAGGTCTAAATATCTGATTCATCAAATCCATAAAAATGGCAGGAGAATTAGTCAATCCAAAAGGCATAACAAGAAATTCATAATATCCATACCTCATTCTGAATGCAATTTTGACACATCTGAGTCTTTAACTCGCAACTGATAATAGCCAGATCTCAAATCAATCTTTGAAAACACTATTGTACCTTTCAATTGATCAAACAAATTGTCCATTCTTGACAACGGATACTTATTCTTTATCGTAACCTTATTAAGCTGACGATAGTCAATACACATTCTCATGGACACGTCTTTCTTCTTAACAAATAATACTGGCGCACCCCATGGCGAAAAACTCGATCGTGCAAAACCTTTATCTGTTAACTCTTGCAATTGAGCTTTCAACTCTTTTAACTCTGTCAGAGCCATTCTATACGGAGCTATAGATATTGGTGAAGTTCCTAGTACTAACTCAATAGCAAACTCAACCTCTCTGACTGGTGGCAACCCAAGCAATTCTTCTGGAAATACATCCAAATATTCACAAACTATAGGCACCGATTCAATCTACTATTCAGACACTTTGGTAACCAAAACGTATGCTAGGTACGCGTCACAACCTTTTCTCACATATCTCTGAGCCGACATCAATGAAATCACTATAAGCAATCCACCCGACTCATTAGATTCAATTCGCAAAATTTTATTATTCTAACACTTCAATTCTATAATCTTTCATCTACAGTTCACAACGGCATCATGTAGAGTCAACCAATCCATACCCAGAATCACATCGAACTCATCAAATCGTAAAAGCATCAAATCAGCTCAAAAATAGTAAACTCGATTCATTAAAGAACAATTTTTGCATACTTTGTCAACTAGAACATACTTGCCTAAGGGGTTCGATACTTTAATCACAAACTCAGTAGACTCAATGGGCAATTTCTTACTAGACACTAAATTCTCACAAACATGCGAATGAGTTGATCCAGGATCAATCAATGCAATAACATTAGTGTCGTAAAGAGAAAATTTACCGGTGATAACATCTGGGGATGACGCATATTCGCGAGAGGATATAGCGTAAGCTCTAGTAAGTACTCTAGCCTCAGATCTCACTGTAGAATCTCTAGTTGTATCGTAATTACCACTCGTATTTCTCACATTTCTTGGTGGTCTCCCTCTAGTAGCTGTATTGCTTGATCTTGCATTCTGAGATTTATCTTTTTCATTTAACTCAGGATAATCTCGAATAAAATGATCTTGTGAACCACAACTGTAGCAAGTTCTATTATTATTGCTGACCCAAAAATCTCTAAAATGTCATCTTTCACACTGTTGACACTCGGGCTTGTTGTCTTTCACATTGCCAACACTCGATACTGATATAGCTTGAGCTTTAGGACTAGTGTATTGCTTTCCACGATCTCTATTTGAATACCTCGCTGAAGTTGTTGATCGGTTAAAATATCTTTGGATTTCTTTGACGAGGAATGATAAGGTTTACTCATCGATCTCTTCTTTGAATCTTTTGCCTCTAAATCAACCTTTCTCTTTTCTTTGCTAAGCTCCTTGGCTTTGCAAGCTCTATCGACCAAAACAACAAATTTCTTCAGTTCTAAAATTCTAACTAGAAGTTTAATGTCTTCGTTCAACCCATATACAAATCACTTGCACATGATTTCCTTGGTGGAAACATACGCCAAGCATACTTGCTCAGCCGTACAAATTCTCTTTCGTACTCAGTCATAGTCATTCACCCTATTTCAACTCTAGAAACTCTTTATGCTTTTGATAAAGGAACCGCTAACTTATATATTTCTTTTGGAACTCATTCTGAAAGAATTCCCAAGTTACACTCTCTCTCGATACTACAGACACAAAAGTATTCCACCATTGATACATTGTGTCTTTCAACAAGGAAATGGCACACTTTAAACATTCAGTTGGCATGCACGAAAGTTCATCGAATACCCGAATAGTATTATCAAGCAGAAATTCAGCTTTCTCGGGATCATCATCAATAGAAGCTCTAAAATTTTAAGCCCCGTACTTATGGATTTTATCAACTGTTAGATTATTCAATCGTTGAAATTCCACAACATGGGGAGCTACAAAAATCGGTTGAGGATTAGGTGGGGTGGAGGTTGTTGAGCACGAAACACGACATATTACGTGAACCATTCATTCATCATTTGGAAGAAGGATTCCTTAGCCTCACCTCCCTGACTACCTGTTATTGGTCTAGATTCAGAAGGCGTTGTCCCTTGAGCGGGAGCTGGCGCATTACTCTCAACGCCATTAGCTACAGCTCGACCAGGATTCATTTACTATACGAAAACACAGTTTAAATTTGTAGGAGTCATCACATACTATCACAGGTTATATATGGCATGTATAGCTAGACTCTCACGCACACTACGTGTAACAGCCCGATTTTGGGGCTAGTCATAGAATAGTGGTTTTGGGACCACTAGCTCGAGGTTGAAGAAAATTATTTTGATATTTTTTTTTGTTATAGCATGATTATAAGGATGCATAGAAATTTTGATTCTTTAATTTTAGCAATTTCATGCTTAATTGTAAAAAAGGACTAAATCGCATAAAGTGCAAAAGTTCTATTTTACAAGTTAGAGGTGTCTAATAGCCATAGAATATTAAATTGGAGGTCCTTGAAGTGCAATTAGGCCAATGAGAGGGTGTTGGCTGGCCATAGGAACAAGGGAGACAAGAGCATTAATTTTGGTCAAAAATTTGGTGAAATTAGGTGACTAAAGATGAATAAAATAAGATAAAATAAAGAAAAGGTTATCATCTTTTTCCCTTCTCTTCTTCTTCCATTGATTTTCAAACACAGAGAAAGGTCTTGGGAGCTTGAAATTTCAACAACTTATTCTCCTTGCTAGTAAGTGTTCTTGATGGTTATTTTTGATAATTTTTGTACTTTTAGAACCCTTAAAGCTTAAGCTAGCTAGAGAGAGGACTATTTTGCAAAATGGTTAAAATTTTAGGGACTTTTCATGATAGTGTTTATGTTGTTTTCTGAGTTTTTATGGAAGAAAATGAATGTTAGTGGGTTGAGGAATAACTTTTGTGAAAGGTGTTAACATGAAAACACCTAAATGGGGCTTATTTGTAAAGGTTGTAATTGAGTAATAAATGCATGAAATGATGGGTTTTATGAATTGATATAAGAGAAATAAATGTTCAACTAGGTTTGTTTAATGAGAAAATGTGATGAAAAATGATTTACGAGACTAGGTGCAAAATCATAATTTTGCCAAAGTATAAGGGCAAAATAATTATTTTTGCCTAAGTTGAAGTTTTGATGTATAATGAGTTATATAGTGATTGAAGGAGTAAATTTTTATTATTATAGATCAAGAATAGCGCGGAAATAACCTTGACCCAGAAAAAGGCAAGGTTACAGACTAAACCATCGATTAATACATTTTGCACCAAGGTAAGTTTATGTGTAAACGATACATCTTTAATACATATGTTATTACCAATTGATACATTGCATGAATGAGGATCAATTATTAGTGAGATTGATTGAAACTGATAGATAATGAGTAATTTCTCGTATGAACCTCGGAATAGAAATGTAAGTGCTGAAAAATATCCTTAACTATTATTTGGTGGGTTGTGTACGATAACACTGTGCGATACCACCTTATTATTTATTCACGATGGGCTGTGTGCGATACCATCATTTATATTATCATTTGGTGGGTTATGCGCGAAACCACCATAATTATTCCTGTTGGTGGGCTATGTGCGATACCACCCTATTGTTGATTAATGGTGGGCTATGTGCAAAACCACTAGGCATGTAGTATTATTTTGAAGGGTTCATCGAGAAACCTATCTAAGTAAATATTTCATGTGGCTTTGTGGTGATGAGTGCAGGGTTTATGTGCAAGTAAATGTGAGCAATATATATGTTATATGGTTAGAATGTTGTAAGAGATGAGATGAGTAAAAATGGTTACTAAAAATGTAAATTGTTCTTCCATAATATATAATGGTTGTGGTTGCTTTGCATATGGTAGGATGCTTATTGTTTACATGTAAACTTACTAAGCTTAAAGATTACTCCCTTTCTTTTCCCTTGTTTTATAGTGTCAAAGAGTCAACTCGGGATATGAAGATAATCAGAAGATCACCCACACTATCAGCACATCTTGGTATAGTTAGACTTAGCATTTTGAGTATGGCATGTATAGGGACTAGACGTAGTGAAATGTTTGTTGTTTTACCCAAGTGTGTTGGCTCTTTTAAAGATGAACTCTTTTGTATATAGCCATAGTTGATGGCTCATTATTATTAATATATGAAAAGATGAGGTTATTCATGAATGTGTATGATGCATGATTGGGCTGCTTGGTTAATGGTTGAATGTGATTTATGTTGTGGCTGGGTCGTGTGTCCCCTGCATGTTAGTGATACAAGTCAGTGTTGACCACGGGCCGAACACACGGGCATGTGACAAGCAGTGTGATGCAAGTCAGTGTCGACCAAGAGTGGAGCACACGGGCGTGTTGAGGCCGTGTGAGGGACACGGGCCAAGGACATGGGCATGTGTCCGCCTTGTGAAAACCCTTGTAGGTTTGAATTGAGAAATAATTCCACACGGGTGTATGATATGTCACACGGGCGTGTCCTTTCCTCCACATAGGCGTGTGGATTGTTTAGAGAAAAAAATTTCTAAGGATCCAGAAAGCTTCAAAAGAGCTCGATATTATCCCGAACTATTCCTAGAACTTGAATTAAGCTTCGCCGGCTTGTTTAAAAGGTGTTAGTAAGAGTTTTAAATTGGAAAATAAATGTCAAATTTCTAAATTGCATGATTGATTGCGGGTAAGTTTAGTAATTCCTCGTACCCTATTCCGGCATTGAATACAGGCAAGGGGTGTTACATTTAGTGGTATCAAAGCTATGGTTTAGTCGGTTCTCAGACTACCGTAGTCTATGTGAGAGTCTAGCTATACATGCCATAAATTTATATTGATAGTGTGGTGACTCTTGACAATATTAAACTGTGTTTTCATATAGTAAATGGATCCCGACCGAGCTATTACTGATGAAGCTACTAATAATACGCCAGCTCCCGCACAAGGGACCGTGTCTATAAAGAGTATACCCAAGACTATGGGTCGAGGAGAAGAGGCTCGAGTTGCCTTTCTCCAAATGATGAGTAATTAGTACATAGAGTATGTACGAGCGAACCCTAATGCTCAACCTCCTCCACCCCTCCTATACCTCAACCAGTTCTAATGGCTCCTCAAGGTATAGACCTAGTAAGAGTGACTAAACCCCCAGTCGATAAGATTCAAAACAAGGGCCAAGGAATTCAGAGCTAATATAGACGATGACCCTTGAGAACTCAATGCGGGCATTTGATGAACACTCCTTCACATCTGAGGAGAGCTTGAAATGTATCATGTCATTGCTGAAGGACTCGGCATATCATTGGTAGAAAATGTTGACATCGGTAGTTCAAAGGAGAGAGTGACATGGGACTTCTTCTTAGAAGAGTTCCGAAAGAAGTACATAAGTCAGAGATTTGTAGATCAGAAATGGAAAGAATTCATTGAATTGAAGCAGGGCAAAATGACTATGACAGAGTATGAGCGCGAGTTTGTAAGGCTCAGTAAGTATGCATAAGAGTGTGTGTTTATGAAAGCTATTTTGTGCAAGATGTTTAAAGATGGGATGAATGAGGATATCAGACTACTAGTTGGGATCTTGGAATTGAAAGAATTCATGGTGTTGGTCGATAGAGCTTATAAGGCTAAGGAATTGAATAAGGAGAAGAGAAAAGCCATGATTGAGGCCCGAGATGTAAGAAAGAGGCTAATGAGTAAATCGTTCCAAACTCAATCCAAGGGGTCCAAGGAGACAAACCCTCAGATGACTGCTTTAGTTGGGTATTCACACCAAGATTGAGGTAATGCATGTAACAATCCAATTTATAACCTAGTCAGAACAGTGGTTTTGGGACCATGAATCCAAGTTCGAGGAATATTTAAATGATTTATTCTTTGCTTATTATATGTGAATTAAAGTGTGTGAAAGTTTCATAGAAAAATTTAATGGTTTGTGTGTTTAATTTAGAAAAAAGACTTAATCGCGTAAAAGGTGAAAGTTTCAAACTAGAGTGAAAATGCACTAAATTGATTGTGGCTTTTTAATTTGGAGTACAAAAAGGGAAATTAACCCATTTTATGAGTTAGTGGGTGGCAAAGGTCAAGTATGACCTTAAGTTATAAGTTGTTTTTATTATTAATTAAAGGTTAAAATGGTAAAGCATTAAAAATGTTATTATATGTTAAATTATATGAAATTAAAAGCCATTTTATTTGTTCTTCATCTTTCATTGACGTATGTTAGCTAAGAAAATAAGGGTTTAAAGGCTTTGAAGTGTTTGGCCATCATCTAGCTTAATTCAAGGTGTGTTTTACTTCGGTTGTTGATAATTTTTACGTTTTTGAGATCGTTGCTTTGAATATTAGTTGACCCATGGTAGAATTTTTAAATTTGAGCATGCTTGATGTTTGGCCATTAACATGTTCTTGTGGTTTTTGATGTTTGATGATTTTATATTAAAGATATGTTAAAGATTAGCATGTTTTGTATTGGAAATTTTAGTGTTTTGAGTAAAATGGACTAAATTGATAAAATATGCAAATGTGAGGGATAATTTGTAAATAGCCCAAAATATGTGTGTATGGATTAAATTGAACGAATTAGTGAATAAAAGGGTTAATTATGACTATGTTTAGATCAAGAATCGAGGAAAACAGACTTAGATCGCGGGAAAGCGAAAGTTAATGAGTAGCCATTTTCATTTTGAAATATCAAATCCGAGGTAAGTTACTATGCAAATAAACATATTCGTATGATATTATGCTTGTTCGTATGACTAATGTTGATAATGTATACCTATCAGAGTATATGCTTATGAATTCGAGATGAGTCTGACATAGTGATTAAGTCTGAGAAGTCCCGATCAAACCTAGGAATAGATAGGGTTAGCTATGTCATGACATAGGTATCTGTTCTATTTTATTATGTAAGACCACGTCTGGGACGTTGGCGTTGATTTGAAATTTTGTATAAGACTTCATCTAGGGCGTAGGCATCATTATCTGATTATATATAAAACCACGTCTGGGACGTAGGCATCATTATCTAATTATATATAAGACTACGTTTGGGACGTATGCATCATTATCTGATTATATATAAGACCACGTTTGGGATGTAGGCATCATTATCTGATTATATATAAGACCACATCTGGGACATAGGCATCATTATCCGATTATATATAAGACCACGTCTCGGAAGTAGGCATCATTATCTGATTATATATAAGACCACGTCTGGGACATATGCATTATTATCTGATTATATATAAGACCACGTCAAGGACGTAGGCATCATTATCTGATTATATATAAGACCACGTCTGGGACGTAGGCATCATTATCTGATTATATATAAGACGTCATCTGGGACGTAGGCATCATTATCTAATTATATATAAGACCTCGTCTGGGATGTAGGCATCATTATCTGATTCTATGTAAGACCACGTCTGGGACGTTGGCAGCGATATGAGCTTCTTGTGTAAGACCATGTCTAGAACATCGGCATCATGTTG
The DNA here is from genome assembly GCA_025506655.1 of Gossypium rotundifolium. Lineage (NCBI taxonomy): Eukaryota > Viridiplantae > Streptophyta > Magnoliopsida > Malvales > Malvaceae > Gossypium > Gossypium rotundifolium. The sequence continues at coordinate 81,643,758 of CP106723.1, forward strand.
ATCCGTGTAATAATATGTCCGAGACTGAGGTATCAATATCTGAGTACATATAAGGTCCCGTTTAGGTCGTTGGCTTTGTACGACTATTTTGAGTTTTCTGAGCATCCTATTAGATTCCTATTGGATCAATGGGAAAGTCTGTGATGCGAATTGCAAATCAGAGTTAAGAATAAATATGTATATGTAAAACCATTTTAGGTACGTTGATTATACACTAATTGTGTATATAAGGTAAGCATCTAAGTGATTTTACTATGACGCTATGGATATGGAATTGATGATATGATATGAAAGTTTTGATTATATGAATTACATAATTATATGATTCTTGAATTTGAAAGACAGCAAATGTGGTTAATAGTGTATGAAACAAAGCATATATGCGTTATTATTTTAAATGATTGATATGTACTAATGTATTTATTTGCATAAGTGCCTTCTATGTCAAGTTTATTTGTATATGACTTACTAAGCTTTTGGAAAGCTTACTCTGTGTGTGTATTTTCTCTATTTTATAGGTCGTAGAAGCTACTGAAGGCTCGGGATTGTCAAGGATCGTCATCACACTATTAAACTTATTTTGGTACCCTTTTGAAAATGTATATGGCTAATTGTGGCATGTATAGGCTAGATAGGTGTTTATGTTTACGAAGTGAGCATGGCCATGTGTATTGGCAAGTTTTTGAGTTGATAAATGTTTGAATGAATAAGTTATAAAGCATATACTTAGTATGTTTTGATGCATATGGAATGGTTAAGTTTTGGTTAAGCAAATGGATGGTACATGTTTGAAATGAAGAGGATTTAGTTTGCGATTTAGTATGGATGGATTTGGTATTGGATGTATGGATAAAGTGAACCATTTAATATGTTTTGGTTGCCATATATGCATATTATGTTTTGGTATGTATTGCTTGAAGGTGAGACCCAAAATGGGTGGCATATTGGCCTTGTAAAATGGCCTATAATATCACACGATTGAGGTACAAGGTGTGCCTAAGATCGTGGGTAAATGGATAGAATGTGCCTTATATTGTACATGGCCTCGACACGGGTGTGCTTGGTGGTGTGTTGCAAATAGCAGTATGTGATCTATTGTACACAGTCTTAGCACACGAGCATGCTTGGTGACATGTTGGTTTTGGCAGTATATAACTACGGGGAAGACACACGGGTGTGTCAAAAGCGATGGGAGAAGCACACCTACCCCACTACCAGTATGTCCCTCAGTATTTTAGAAAAGTTTTTAAATTTTCATGAAATCTCGTAGGTGTTTCGGGTTAGTCTCGACTCGGTTTACAAACATGTTTAAGGTCTCGATGACCTTCTTAAGGGACTTTATGTTTGAGATTAATAAATGACTATGTGATAATTCTATAAATGTTTCTGACATTTATCTGGTAATACTCCTAACCCTAATCCGATAATCGAACACGGGATAGGGGTGTTACATTTGGTTGGTATCAGAGCTACGGCTTAGTCAATTCTCGGACTAACGTAGCGTGTCAGAGTCTAGCTATACATGCCATAATATTTGAACTGTGATAGTGTGGTGAATCCTAACGTGTAAAATGTGATTTTGTATAGTAATAGATCCCGAAAGAGCCATAGCTGACGACGTAGAAAGTAATACGCCTACTCCCACGCAAGGGACAGAGCCTTCTGATTCAAGACCAGCTACGATCGGTCAGGTGGGAGAAGCTATGCAAGCTTTCTTCCAGATGATAGGTGAGTGGTTCACTCAATTCATGAAAAATAACCCGACTGTTTTGCAACCCCCGCCCCCAGTTAATCCTCCTCAGACTATGGTTGTGCCATCGGTTATGTATCTAAATCTATTGAACAAGCCTCCAATTGATAAGATTTGTAAGTATGGGGCTGAAGAATTCCAAGCTATTAATGATGATAATATCGAGAAAGTCGATTCTGAAGCTCGTAATGAAAGAAAAAATCGATAAGTAATTTCTCTCAACCTTTGACGAAGAAATATAGAGATGCAAGCAATAGATTAAATGTTTCAATCGGACATACGAGTAGAGATCGTGTGAGACCAAATGTTGGTCTGGGAACTCAAGCCCAAATTGAATCAAATGATGGAAGTACTAAAAGCAACAAACCTAAGTGTAGACAGTATGGAAGACGACATGTGGGAAAATGTTGGGGCAAGTACAACAATAGAGTTTGTTATAAATGTGGATTACGAAATCACTTTATTCGAGATTGCCCAACGATGGCGAGTATTGAAAATGTCAGATCCGAGCGACTCAAGTGTAAGCGTTGTAATAAAAGACAATCGAGGAATTGTAGATTGAATAACCAAGCTTGCTTCAGATGTGGATCGTTGGATCATTATATTCGAGATTGCCCAGAGTCTGTTGAATAAGAGATTGTTCAGAACCCAAGATCTAAGAATGTTTTAGCGTGAGGTAGATCTCCTCAAAATGCAAGAAACGTCAGTAGTAGTCAGAGAACTACTAGAGATACTGTTGCGAGATCTAAAGCTATAGTCCGGCCAGAGCGTATGATATCCGAGCTCAGGAGGAAGCTTCATCTTAGATGTTATAATGGCTACTTTTACACTTTATGATACCTCTGTGCTTACTTTGATAGACCCTAATTCTACTCATTTCTATATATACATGAACTTAGTATTCAGTAAGATTTTTTTCGAAAAGTCTACTGAGTTTGTTATAAAAGTATCGAACCCCTTAGGTAAAAATATTTTGGTTGACAAAGTAAGTAAGAATTGCCCGTTAATGTTTGAGATATCTGTTTCCCTACTGATCTGATACTATTACAGTTTAATGAGTTTGATATAATTCTGGGAATGGACTAGTTGACATTGCATGATGCTGTTGTGAATTGTAAAAGAAATATTATTGATTTGAGTCGTTGGAATGGTGAAATAGTTCATATTGAGTCGAATGATTTAAATGGATTACCTACTATGATATCTGTGTTGAAAGCTCAGAATTAAATTAAAAAGGGTTACAAGGCATATTTTGCTTATGTGATCGATTTGAAAGTATCTGAAAAGAAAGTTGAATCGGTGCCAGTAGTCTGCGAGTTCTCTGATGTTTTCTCTAAAGAATTGCCAAGAGTGCCCCCGATTTGCAAAGTTGAATTTGGTATAGATCTGTTGACTGGTACAACCCCTATTTCGATAGCTCGTATAAAATGGTACCAATGGAATTGAAAGAGTTAAAGTCACAGTTGTAAGAATTAACCGACAGAGGGTTCACAAGAACGAGTTTTTTACCTTGGGGTACTCATTTTCTATTTGTGAAAAAGAAAGATTTGAATCTACGATAGAGAAGATGGTAAGTGTTACTGAAAGACTACGAGCTTTTAATAGATTATCACGCGGGTAAAGCTAATGTAATTGCCGATGCGTTGAGTTGAAAGTCACTGTGTGCATTACATGTTATGAATGCTCAATTAGATTTGTTTGATGATAGTTCAGTGTTGGCTGAATTGAAAACAAAACTGTTGTTTTTACAGTAGATATATGATGCTCAGAAAGTTGATAATGAAATGTTAGTGAAACGAGCTCGGTGTGATTCAAATTCTAATTCCTAGTTTGAGTTGTTGATGATTGCTTGGGATTTGAGATCGATCGTGTTCCGAGAAACCCCGAGTTAATCCATTGATTTTGAACAAAGCACATAATAGTCGTTTATCTGCTCATCTGGGTAGAACAAAATGTACCATGATTTGAAGCAACACTCTTGGTGGTGCGGTATGAAATGAGACATTTCGACTTTGTTTGAAATGTTTAGTGCGCCAACAAGTGAAAGTAGAACATCAAGTTTAAATGCGGATTGTTACAACGATTCTAATTCCCGAGTGGAAATGGAGTAGAGTAACGATGGATTTTGTTTTGAGTTTACCTCAGACTCAGAGAAAGGAAGATATGATTTGGGTCATAGTTGATCGATTGACGAAATCTGCCCATTTTATTTCTGTAAGATCTGACTACTTACTTGAAAGATTAGCCGAGCTGTATATTTCTGAGATTGTTAGACTGCACGAAGTGTCATAATCTATTGTGTCAGATAGAAATCCGAGATTCACACCACAAATTCGGAAGAAATTACAATAAGCTTTTGGCACGAAATTACATTTTAGTATAGCTTTTCATCCGCAGACTGATGGTCAGTTAGAACGAATTATTCAGATTCTCGAAGACATGTTAAGATGCTGTATACTTGAGTTTAGTGGTTCATGGAAACAGTATTTTGCCATTAATTGAATTTCTGTATAATAATAGTTTTCAGACAAGCATCAAAATTACACCTTATGAAGCTTTGTACGGACGTAAATGTCGTACACCCCTATATTGGACTGAACTCAGTAAAAATAAGTTGCATGGAGTTGATTTGATTAGAGACTCAGAATAGAAAGTGAAACTGAATCCGAGATTATTTGAAAGCAGCATCTGATCATCAGAAGCCCTATGCAGACTTGAAACGAAAAGATATAGAATTTGAGGTCGGCGACAAAGTATTTTTGAAAGTGTCTCCGTGGAAGAAAGTGCTTCGATTCGGACGAAAAGGAAAATTAAGTCTGAGGTTCAACGGACCATATGAGATCATTGAACGTGTTGGGCTTGTGGCTTATAGATTAAGGTTGTTCTCTGAACTAGAAAAGATACATAATGTGTTTCATGTCTCAACGCTCCGTAGATATCGATCTGATCCGTCGCATGTGATTGCCCCATCTGAAATTGAAAACCGATCTGATATGACATACGAAGAGGAACCAATCCGTATCTTATCTCGTGAAGTGAAAGAGTTAAGAAACAAAAAAATTCCATTAGTGAAAGTAATGTGGAATTGACACGGACAATGAGATAGCAATATCCGAATCTGTTTAACGGTAAAATTTTCGGGGACGAAAATCCTTAAGGGGAGAATTGTAACAGTCCGGTTTATACCCTAGTCAGAACAGTGGTTTCGGGACCACGAATTTGAGTCGAGGAATATTTAAATGATTTATGTTGTGCTTATTATATGTGAATTAAACTGTGTGAAAGTTTCGTAGAAAAATTTAATGGTTTGTGTGTTTAATTTAGAAAAAGGACTTAATCGCGTAAAATGTGAAAGTTTCAAACTAGAGTGAAAATGCACTAAATTGATTGTGGCTTTTTAATTTGGAGTACAAAAAGGGCAATTAACCCATTTTATGAGTTAGTGGGCGGTAAAGGTCAAGTATGACCTTAAGTTATAAGTTGTTTTTATTATTAATTAAAGGTTAAAATGGTAAAGCATTAAAAATGTTATTATATGTTAAATTATATGAAATTAAAAGCCATTTTATTTGTTCTTCATCTTTCATTGCCGTATGTTAGCTAAGAAAATAAGGGTTTAAAGGATTTGAAGTGTTCGGCCATCATCTAGCTCAATTCAAGGTGTGTTTTACTTCGATTTTCGATAATTTTTACGTTTTTGAGATCGTTGCTTCGAATATTAGTTGACCCATAGTAGAATTTTTAAATTTGAGCATGCTTCATGTTCGGCCATTAACATGTTCTTGTGGTTTTTGATGTTTGATGATTTTATATTAAAGATATGTTAAAGATTAGCATGTTTTGTATTGGAAATTTTAGTGTTTTGAGTAAAATGGACTAAATTGATAAAATGTGCAAATGTGAGGGCTAATTTGTAAATAGCCCAAAATATGTGTGTATGCATTAAATTGAATGAATTAGTGAATAAAAAGGTTAATTATGACTATGTTTAGACCAAGAACCGATGATAACAGCTTAGATCACGGGAAAGCGAAAGTTAACAAGTAGCCATTTTCATTCCGAAATATCGAATCTGAGGTAAGTCACTATGCAAATAAACATATTCGTATGATATTATGCTTGTTCGTATGGCTAATGTTGATAATTTATACCTATGAGAGTATATGCTTATGAATTCCGAGATGAGTCTGACATAGTGATTTAGTCTGAGAAGTCCCCATCGAACCTAGGAATAGATAGGTTTAGCTATGTCATGACCTAGGTATTTGTTCTGTTTTATTATGTAAGACCACGTCTAGGACGTTGGCGTTGATTTGAAATTTCTTATAAGACCTCGTCTGGGACGTAGGCATTATTATCTGATTATATATAAGACCACGTCTGGGACGTAGGCATCATTATCTGATTATATATAAGACCACATCTGGGACGTAGACATCACTATCTGATTATTTATAAGACCATGTCTGGGACATAGGCATCATTATCTGATTATAAATAAGACCACGTCTGAGACGTAGACATCTTTATCTGATTATATATAGGACCACGTTTGGGACGTAGGCATCATTATCTGATTATATATAAGATGTTGTCTGGGACGTAGGCATCATTATCTGATTATATATAAGACCTCGTCTGGGAAGTAGGCATCATTATCTGATTATATGTAAGACCACGTCTGGGATGTTGGCAGCGATATGAGCTTCTCGTGTAAGACCATGTCTAGAACATCGACATCATATTGATTCGTGTAATAATCTGTTCGAGACTGAGGTATCGATATTTGAGTACATGTAAGGTCCCATTTAGGACGTTTGCTTTGTACGACTATTCCGAGTTTTCTGAGCATCCTATTAGATTTCTATTGGATCAACGGGCAAGTCTATGATGCGAATTGCAAATCCGAGTTAAGAATAAATATGTGTCTATAAAACCATTTCAGGTACGTTTATTATACACTAATTATGTATATAAGGTAAGCATCTAAGTGATTTTACTATGACGCTATGGATATGGAATTGATGATATGATTTGTAAAGTTTTGATTATGAATTACGTAATTATATGATTCTTGAATTTGCAAATATAGCAAATGTGGTTAATAGTGTATGAAACAAAGCATATATGCGATATTATGTTAAATGATTGATATGTACTAATGTATTTATTTGCATAAGTGTCTTCTATGTCAAGTTTATTTGTATATGACTTACTAAGCTTTTGGAAAGCTTACTCTGTGTGTGTATTTTCTCTGTTTTATAGGTCGTCAAGCTCATCAAGTCTCGGATTGTCAAGGATTGCCATCATACTACTAAACTTATTTTGGTACCCTTTTGAAAATGTATATGGCTAATTATGGCATGTATAGGCTAGATAGGTGTTTATGTTTACGAAGTGAGCATGGCCATGTGTATTGGAAAGTTTTTGAGTTGATAAATGTTTGAATGAATAAGTTATGAAGCATATACTTAGTATGTTTTGATGCATATGGAATAGTATGTTTTGATGCATATGGAATGGTTAAGTTTTGGTTAAGCAAATGGATGATACATGTTTGAAATGAGGTAGGATTTAGTTTGCAATTTGGTATGGATTGATTTGGTATTGGATATATGGATGAAGTGAACCATTTAATATGTTTTGGTTGCCATATATGCATATTATGTTTTGGTATGTATTGCTTGTTAGTGAGACCCAAAATGGGTGGCATATTGGCCTTGTAAAATGGCCTATAATGTCACACGATTGAGGCACACGGACGTGCCTAAGACCATGGGTAAATGGGCAGAATGTGTCTTATATTGTACACGGCCTCGACACGGGTGTGCTTGGTGGTCGTGTGGGAAATAGCAGTATATGATCTATTGTACACGGTCTTAAGACACGGGCGTGCTTGGTGACCGTCTTGGTTTTGGCAGTATATAGCCACGGGGAAGACACACGGGTGTGTCAAGAAACCGTGGGAGAGGCACGACCAACCCCACGGTCGTGTGTCCCCTGTATTTTAGAAAAGTTTTTAAATTCGTAGGTGTTTCGGGTTAGTCTCGACTCGGTTTACAAGCATGTTTAAGGTCTCGATTACCTTCTTAAGGGACTTTATGTTTGAGATTGATAAATGACTATGTGATAGTTCTGTAAATGTTTTCGATCTGTCTAGTAACACTCCTAACCTTAATCCGATGATCGAACACGGGATAGAGGTGTTACAATGCGTATTCGGGCTCGAGAGTTCAAGCCATCTCGATGGCAAGCGTAGGCAATCCAAAGTCAAATAAACTAGAGTGTCCAAATTGTGGTAGGCAACATACTAGGGAATGTTGGGGAAATAATTGTAATTGCTACAAGTGTGATTCACCCGACCACTTCATTCGAAATTATCTAGAGAGGGATGAGAAGGATAGAAAACAATAAGTAAGATCTAGCCATGTACCTTCGAGGAGTAGACCACAAAAGAACCCGGGGAGCGAGACTAGTAGTAGAGCTGTGCCTAAAGACTCTACTGTGAGATTGGAGGGTCGGGCACCTGCAAGGACTTATGCCATTTGCGCTCGTGAAGAGGCATCATCTCCAGATGTAATAACGGGCACTTTTTCTCTTCATGATATCTCTGCTGTTGCTTTGATTGATCCAGGGTCTTCCCATTCTCATATTTGCATGAAATTGGCATATAGCATGAGTATGGTTGTTGAGTCTATGGAAATTGTAGTAAAAGTATCAACCCTGTTAGGAAAAAATGTGCTAGTTGACAAGGTGTGTAGAAATTGTCCTTTGACAATTAGAGGTCATTATTTTCCTGCAAATCTCATGTTGTTTCCGTTTGATGAATTTGACTTGATTCTTGGTATGGATTGGTTGACTGCTCATAATGTTTTAGTGAATTGTGGTAGTAAGTTTATTGAATTGAGATGTGTAAATGGAGATGTCATTCGAGTTGAATCGGTAAATCGAATAGTTTGCCTATAGTGATTTCGTCTATGGTAGCTGAGAAATACTTGAGAAAAAGGTATGAGTCCTATCTCGCCTTTGTGCTGAATACTCAAGAGTCAGAGGTAAAGATTGAATCAGTGCCTGTAGTGTGCGAGTATCCAGATGTGTTCCCAGAAGAATTACGGATTGTCTCTGGTTAGAGAAGTCAAGTTTGGTATTGAGTTAGTTCCGGGTACAGCACTTATTTCGGTTGCTCCATATAGGATGGCACCATTGAAGTTAAAAGAATTGAAAGTTCAGTTGCAAAAGTTAACGGACAAGGGTTTTGCAAGACTTAACTATTCACCGTGGAGTGCTCTAGTACTTTTTGTTAAGAAGAAAGACGGGTCGATGAGGTTATGTATACATTACAGACAACTCAACAAGGTGACAGTGAAGAATAAGTATCCTTTACCAAAGATAGATGATTTATTTGACCAATTGAAGGGAGCTACGGTGTTCTCTAAGATAGACCTAAGGTCTAGTTATTACCAGCTGAGGGTTAAGGAGCATGATGTGCCAAAAATTGTATTTCGAACGAGATATGGCCATTATGAGTTTCTTGTCATGCCATTTGGCTTAACAAATGCTCCTGCTATTTTTATGGATCTAATGAATCGTATCTTCAGACCGTATTTGGATAAGTTTGTAGTCATTTTATTGATGATATATTAATTTATTCTCGGGATGAGAGTGAGCATGCAAAGCATTTGAGAATTGTTTTGCAGACTTTAAGAGACAAGCAGTTGTATGCTAAATTCAGCAAGAGCTAGTTTTGGCTCCGAGAGGTCAGATTCTTAGGACACATTGTTTTGGGTGATGGCATTAAAGTTGATCCATGTAAGATCTCGGCTATTGTGGAGTGGAAACCGCCGAGGAATGTGTCAGAGATTAGAAGCTTTTTGAGTTTAACGGGTTACTATAGATTGTTCGTTAAAGGGTTTTCCATGATTGCTACACCAATGATGAGACTATTGCATAAAGATGTTAAGTTTAAATAGACCGAGAAATACCTAAAAGTTTTGAGAAACTAAAAGCATTGTTGACTGAGGCACTGATTTTAGTACAACCTGAGTCGGGGAAGGAGTTTGTGGTCTATAGTGATGCATAATTAAATGGTCTTGGTTGTGCGTTGATGCAGGAGGGTAAAGTAGTAGCTTATGCCTCGAGACAGCTAAAACCACATGAGAAGAATCATCCGACTCACGATTTGGAGTTAGCTACAATTGTCTTCGCTTTGAAGATTTAAAGATTTGGAGTTAGATTTAGCATTTTGAGTATAGCATGTATAGGGACTAGACGTAGTGAAATGTTTGTTCTTTTAGCCAAGTGTGTTGGCTCTTTTAAAGATGAACTCTTTTGTATATAGCCATAGTTGAATGCTCATTATTATTAATATATGAAAAGATGAGGTTATTCATGAATGTGTATGATGCATGATTGGGATGCTTGGTTAATGGTTGAATGTGATTTATGTTGTATGAGTTAGGGTGATAAAAATATCTTGGCAAATAGCCTTGTTCTAGTCCACACGAGTAGGTACACGTGCGTGTGTCTAGGCCATGTATGACACACGGTTAGTCCCATGGGTGTGTGGCTGGGTCGTGTGTCTCCTGCATGTTAGTGATACAAGGCAGTGTTGACCACGAGCCAGACACACGGGTGTGTGACAATCCATGTGATGCAAGTTAGTGTCGACCATTGGTGGAGCACACGGGTGTGTTGAGGTCGTGTGAAGGACACGGGCCAAGGACATGGACGTGTGTCTGGCCGTGTGAAAATCTCTATAGGTTCGAATTGAGAAATAATTCCACACGGGTGTGGAACACGGGTGAATGATATGTCACACGGGCATGTCCTTTCCTCCACACGGGCGTGTGGACTGTTTACAAAAAAACTTTCTGAGGACTTCCAGAGAGCTTCAAAAGAGCTCAATTTGATCCCAAACTATTCCTTAGAATGTGAATTAAGCATCATCGACTTGTTTAAGAGGTGTTACTAAGAGTTTTAAATTGGGAAAGAAAGGTCAAATTTTTGAATTGCATGATTGATTGCGGGTAAGTTTAGTAATGCATCGTACCTTTTTCCGGCGTCGAATACATGCAAGGGGTGTTACACTACGTTAGTCTTAGAATCGACTAAATTGTGGCTCTAACACCAATAAATGTTACACCCCTCACCCGTATTCAACGTCAGGATAAGGTTACGGAGTATTACCGGACTTACAACACATTTATACATATATTTAGCATACATTTTCTCAATTCAAACATTCATCATTCAATCTCAATCAATATGTCCCTAGTAAGAGCCTATGAGGCCCTAAATATGCTTTAGGAGTGGTTCAGGACTAAATCAATAACTTAAGAAACTTTCATGAACTTTGAAAATTTTTCTCAAAATAGGGGACATACGCACGTATGGCCAAGCCATGTGTCTCACAAGTTCACCAGACACGCTCGTGTCATAGGCCGTGTGGACATTTGAAATGGAAGCACATGGTTGTGTCCCAGCCCGTGTCCGACCCCGTGTAACTCTCTGACTTGGGTCACACGGCCAACACACACACCCGTCTGCCCTTAAAATTGCCATACACGCCCGTGTGCCAGGCTGTGTGCTAGGCCGCACCAAACTTGTAGGATATATTGACTTATGTCACACGGCCAAGTCACATGCCCATGTGTAAGGCTGTGTGGAGCATACTGACTTAATTTCAATTTCAACACCAGGGACACACAGCCGTGCAACATGACTGCGTGTCACACACAACTGAGACACACGCCTGTGTCTCTGTCCGTGTGGAAAAAAATAGGCTATTTACCAAGCCAATTTGCCACCCAAATTTGAATGTACCAACAACACATCAATTTGCACCATTCCATGGCATAAATAGGCATTTAAACCAGCCAATTCAAACTTAATTCATGCATATTCAATACCACGTTTCTAAATACACACAAGTTGCAAAATAAACCAATCTATTTATACCTAAAATCTCATAAACTTAGATCATCAATATGACTACCCAAAACATACATTCTTTACCTTGATTCACAAACAAACAACATCCCAAAAATCAACATTCACTTCCATAATGCCAACTAATAATAAGCATCTTCAAAACCAACCCCAATTTACATATTATGAATTATATGCACATACACATATACACAAGCAAATTTACTCAAAATAAGCCAACTCTCATGGCTATTATATACAAATTAAGACATATAAATTTACAAGCCATTTCAAATGGCCAAAATCATTACCAAAACATAACCAACATGACCAAAATCCCTATACATGCTATATACATAAAATACCAAAGTTCATAGGTACCAAGTGATAGGTGGATAGTGTGAAGTGGTCTCCGACGATCCTCGAATCCGAGCTAGCTTGATAACACTATAAAACATGGGAAAAATAAACAAAATAAGCTATAAAGCTTAGTAAACTCGTATGAAATAAACTCAACTAATCATAAATACACAAATCATCAAATTGAACATATTAACATGTAATTCATGATAACTACCAAACTTTTCACATGCTTAATCATAAGCTTATATGTAAAATTCATAACTTCTTCGATTTAAAGCTCATACTATCTATGTACCTACCTATACCAATCCGTAACGAGCTCATACCTATTTGGATTAATGTCGAATACTCGAAATATCGCACATTAAGTGCCAATACATAGCCAAAGCTATTTTAATCTCACATACTAAGTGCCATACATAGCCAAAGCTATCTCAATCTCGCACACTAAGTTCCATACATAGCTGAAGCTATCTCATTCTCGCACACTAAGTGCCATACATAGCCGAAGTTATCTCATTCTCGCACACTAAGTGCTATATATAGCCGAATCATCATCAAACATGAATATAGTCTCGTATACACAATTTATGCAATACTAAAGCATTTAAAGCATAATTATATCAATGATTAATACATATGGACTTACCTCGGATGTAAAAATGATAATGCAGGTCAACTAATCCGAAACCTTGTTCTTCCCCCGATCTAAGTTTGTATTTCACTTTTATTGATCTATATAATGTCAAATTCAGCTTATTCAATCACTACTTTATTCAATTAAGTCCAAAATACACATTTAGGTACATTTACACTTTTACCCCTAATGTTTCACATTTTTACACTTTAGTCCTTATTTCATAAAATCACAAATTCACACAATTCAATCACAACCTATGTTAGTAAAATTTCAATTAGGTCCCTAGAAGCCCATATTTTCATTTATTTCACATTTTAACCACTAAGTTTCCATATTTCACAATTTAATCCTTATTTTGCATTTTTACTAAAAATCACTTTATAAAACTTGTATAACTATCACCAAACATTCATAATCTATCATTAAACATCAAAATACTCATGTATTCATCAATGGAAACATTCAAAATCTTTAACAATTTTACAAAATAGTCCCTGGGCTAGCTAGACTAAGTTGCAAGGATCTTAAAAGCATAGAAATCATCAAAAACGGGACAAAAACCATACCTTAATTGGCAAATATAGCTTAGCCGAATGAAGAACACAACTGTGGTTTTTCTAGCCCTAATATTCGGTTGAAGCATGAACAAAACAAAGATGATATCTTTATTTCTTTAATTTATTTTACCTTTATTATTAAATTACATAAATAACCTTATTATATAATCATATTTAACATCCAATTAATGTCCAAAAGTGTCCACTTAAACAACCAATGCTATATTTACTACATAAGGACCTCCATTATTTAATTTCATAACTATTAGATACCTTTAGCTAATAGCACACAAGTTTTACACTTTACGTGATTTAGTCCTTTTAATCAAATTGAGCATTCAAATGATAAAATTTCTTAACAAAATTTTCACACAAACTTATTATCATGTCATAGACATTAAAATAATAATAAAATAAATATTTTGACTTTAGATTTGTGGTCCCAAAACCACAGTTCTGATTTGACTAAAAACAGGTTGTTATAGGGTATTCGAAGAAAGTTAAGGCAAGGAAAGCAAATTCAAATATTGTTTTTGTGAATAACATTGAGTAAGGGAATCACGATCAAGATGAGTATAAAAGGAAGAAGTTCTGAAAGGATGAAGCTATTGATGAAATAATGTTAAGGGGAAATTGACCATGATATAGTAGATAGAAGGAAGTATTATGTTTCGTTAATGGTAAACTGTTCCTGATAATAAACAACTGAAGATTTAAGAAAATGAGCCGATGGTGATGGATTATCCGCCCGTGTTGGGGAAATCAACGGTTAAGGTATAAATGATTATTTCTCACTAAGTTCTCATAAACTTATATGGATTGTGTTTTCTATTTCAGGTTAAATACGTGGTTGTGCTTGGGAGAATGATGCTAGAACTACGCCCAATGAGTGCCATATTGGATTATTATGCATACATAGCAAGCTTTGATAGCGTGATCGAGTCTGTTTGGAATATAGAAACCCTTAAATTAGGATAACTATGTTAGACCACGACATCATTTCAATAATACTTGTAATCATATTCCTTATGCGTTATAACCAAAATTCTTTTATGTTTATACTTATGTATTGTATTATGAAGTCTTGTAATTAAGTAGTGCAAATCAATTGTAATTTGTGTAAGTAGAGTTAAGTTTCATCTATATTAGAGTGGTAATACCCAAGATTCGGATTTAGTTCATTAGATTGGATTTAGGGTGTTACATTAAGTGAGGGGGAACTCAATTTGCCATAATTTGATATGTCAAACTGAGCTCTTTAGACTCTTAAAGAACTTGTTCTCAGGTGGTTTATAAAAGCTTTTTACTACTTTTCGTTACTTATTAGATTTTTAGGTTGGATATGAGTTTTTATTGCGTTTCCATACTTTTTAGACCCAAAATGACAAATTATGCAATTAGATGCTTAATGGTTGAGTTGAGCTTGTGTAGGAATGTGGCTGAGGCAAAAATGTAAAGAAGAGCCATCGTTGTTGCCAAAGTCATAACACTGCTATCTTAGTTTGCGACACCAATGCCTCTATCGCCACTAAAGGAGTTCGACTTCAACAAATTGCAACCCAAGTTGTCTGCCTTCAAATTCGTGACATCAAGGGAGTGGTGTTGCGACACCAACCTACATAGTCGCGACTCTAAGTCACCAAAGTGGCAACCTCGAGCCTAAACACCAAAATGAGGAAGCTAGGTGTAACACCCCTAACCCGTAACCATTGTTGGACTAGGTCTAATAGGTATTACTACTCACATCCGAACATTTCATATCATTCCACATCCAAACATAGTAATTCACATTCCAAGAGTCCCCTAATGAGGTCTACGAGACCTTAATCATGATTTAGAATAGGGCAGGGACTAAACCAAACTCATACGAAAATTTCTGAAATTCTAACTTTTTTCTAAGTTACAGAGGTCACACGCCCGTGTGGGTAGGCCGTGTGAGGCACACGGCCTTGGACACGCCCATGTGTCTGCCGCGGCAAAACAGGGCATACCTACTGACTTGTCCACACGGCTTGAGACCCGCACGTGTCCCTCACCCGTGGTCAACACTGACTTGCACCATACGGCCAGTCACACGCCCGTGTGTCCAACCCGTGGTCGAGTCTGACTTGTTTCACTTGGCAAACTTAAACAACCCGATCGAACCACACGCTCGTGTGCTCAACTGTATGGGCAATTATAGGCCATTTTCAAGGCCAAACTTGCCTCCCACACCTTGAATCACCTACAAGCCTCAGTTCAATACCAACTCATGTCTCAAAATGCAACCAAACATACTAATACAAACACCAATCCATCATTTACCATACCATCTATATCCATGCTCAATCTCATCTCAAATAAGTTCAACTAAAATACAAATTTCACATCCTAAATCATATTAACAAAACATCATTTAATTAAGCCACAAATTCACACATCAAACACCATTTCCTTCAACTAATTCAAGCATGAAAAATACCATTTCCAACCTCACTATTTCATACCACTTTCATCATTTTCATTACCTCTCATATGAACTATCAACATTCAACTTTCTAGCCATATTACATGACAAGATCCAACATTACAAAACATACCATGACTTCTAGCCTATACATGCCATATACTAAATATGTACATCTTTCAAAAGCACTGAAATAGATAGTCGATAGTGTGATAGAGCCGACGACGATCCTCGGATCTGAGCTGGCTTTACTGACACTATAAAACAGAGAAACATATAACACAGTAAGCATAAAAGCTTCGTAAGTTCGTAATACAATACATTTAACTCAACAATTCAAATCAATGTATAAAATAAACCATCATATAGATTGATTTTCATGAATACACAATCTCAATTATAACCATATGTTCACATCTTTATTCAATCATCATCTACAAGTTCATAACCACATAGGTTCATACATACCTTTGCCAACACCTAGTTTATATCCAATTTTTGATACTTAATACTCGATCCTACCTTTCGATCAATCTTCAATAGTTCTTCGATACAATCGCACACTTAGTGCAAATTTCATAACCGAGACTTAATTATCATCTCACACTTAGTGCCTTTACGTAGAACCGAATATATCTCGATATCGCACACACAGTGCCAATCAATAAAGACGAAGCTTTCAATACATCGCACACACAGTGCCATTCATCTCTATCTCGATTCCCATTATGCACACTTAATGCCATTTAACTCAATTTCACACATAGCGTTTCTAATTCGATAATCACAAAATTATTCATTTCATTGCATTTAAACATAAATTAACAACACATATTATATCCGAACTTACCTCGAACGTCAAAATACCGGAACTAGCTGATCAATCGAGTACTTTATCTTTCCCTCGATCTCGATCCGAACCTCTCTTTTCTTAGTCTAAACACATTCAAATTTAACTCATTCAATCACCAATTCATTCAATTTAGTCCAAGCACATATATTTAGGGCATTTTACAAAATAGCCCTCATATTTTCACATTTCGACACTTTAGTCCTTATTTCACAAAATCACAAAATACACAAAATCTCACTTCACCCATGCCTAGCCGAATTCTCCCTATGTTCATTCAAGTCCATATATTTCATTTATTTCACATTTTAGTCCCTTCAAACATTATTTTCACAATTTAGTCCAAATTACTCAATTTTATCAAAAATCCAAAACAAAACATGTTAATCCTTATCCTATCTTTCATATTTCATCATCAACTATCACAAATCTCAAGCATTCATCAATGTCATATCTCAAAATCACCATCAATTTCTAAATTTTAGCATGGGTTTGAAAGAATGCGAAGCAACGATCACAAAAACGTAGAAATCATTAAAAACCGAGCTAAAAACACATACCAATTCAAGCTTGAGCTTGTCGAAACCTTCAAAGCCCTTAAACCATTCTTTCTTTTCTAATTTCGGTGGAAGAGATGAGAATATATTCACTAATTTGTTTTGTTTTTAATTATATTAACTTAATAATCATTTTACCTTTTTGTCTTTTTTTTAATTCATTTAAATTCCACTAATTTAGGCATTTTTGTCCATCTATTAATCACATGGTATAATAACAACATAAGGACTCATATTTTAATAAGTCATGCCAAATAGGCACTTTAACAATTAGCACACAGCTTTTATATTTTATGCGATTAAGTCCTTTTCTCAAATTAAGCACACAAATGTTAAAATTTTCACACAGAAATTTCACACATGTTTAATCACATACTGTAAATACCAAAAATAATATTAAAATATTTTTTTGACATTAGATTTGTGGTCCCGAAACTACTATTCCGACTAGAGTCTAAACTGGGCTGTTACATTAGGTCACTTGAGTACCAGGTTGCGACACGAAAGCTTGCCAAGACATCATGAGGTAGACTATCGAGGGTGTCGTGACATCGAAGGTTGGGTGTCGCAACATCAAGGCTTGACAATGAAATTTTATAGGGGCAAATTGATGTCTAGTCAAGCTTAAGTCACATTTAATAATAGGGCATTTTTGTCATTCTTAAGTTAATTTGTGTAGACTATGTAAACAACTCTATGACATAATTTGAAAGGAGTCAACCATTAGATTCTTAGTACTTCCTTTTCTAGGTTAGGTTTGAGAAAATTCCTTTTAATTTTCTACCCTTGTACCCTTTTTAGCCTAAAAAGTATAGGGATCTCCTTATACCTTTGGTATATTATTTAAAATTTAAATAGATCTTTAGTGTTTTTGTTATCTAATTTTGCAAAGTGATAATTGGGCTGTTGACATACAAGGATTCAACATTTTCTCCTTCAATCAATTCAAGGGTTTCCTCAATATTACTAAGCATTTCTCAAACCTATCCATTTTGTGTTATTTTCTTGTTAATCTAACATGAAATTGATTGAGTCTTGTGATTTGATAATGGGTAGGAACTAAATTAATTTGTGGTTGGTTAATTGAAGTGTGATTAGTTGATTTAAGGTTTAGGTACTAGATCGTAAAATTTGGATTAAATTGAATAAACTTAAAAATCTAGAAGATGATCTAATGGAACATTTAGATAAGTGAGATCGAAATGAGATCTTATCAAGTATAAATTCGTTTATCTCAATTTAGTTTAGTGATGTCAAGATAGAAATTAGACTAAATTGCTTAATTGAGTAAAATGATAACCAAGAGATAAAATTGGACTAATTAAGAAAATTAGTTAGTCTAGATCCCTAATTCAATAATTAATTATCGACATGGATGTTAATCAATCACTTCATTTAACTTATTATTGAATTTGTGGTAATATGGTACTTTCTAATTTGCTAGCTAGCTTTCTTGTTGCATGATATCATCTTTGATCCATCTTATCACCCGATTTTTTTAAGTTTGATCATCAAAATACTTCATTTTCCGTTATAACATTATAAATATTACAATTGTAATGTCTTATTTAGAATAAAAACTGCTTCTTAACTCTTTATATTTTGTGCCTATTTATATGTTCAATATTCATACACTCTAACGCGATCAATCAACCCAGCTCGAACCCGCAGTTCAACATGTCTAATTACCATCATACGACGTTTTTAAACAAGGTGGATCGTAAATTTAGGTTGCCACATCACTTATAAATCAGGAGCCTTTTCTTCCTTGAAATCAAAATAAATAGGAGAGACAGGCTTGGAAGGGAATTAGGCTAGAGGTAGAGAGAAAGGAGGGAGTAGCCAGAATGTCGTCGTTTTTGCAGTCATTTCTGGATCCCAAGAAAAGCTGGTTGGCAGCTCTGCACATGAAATCCCTTTCCAAGCGCCTCCGCAAATACGGTACGCTTTTCCCCGTAAATGTGACCCTAATCTCTTTTTTTTAATTAATTCGATTAAACTTAATACGACAATTTGTTTAGGCCTTCGCTATGACGATTTATACGACCCTTACTATGATTTGGATATCAAGGAGGCGTTGAATCGGCTGCCCCGTGAGATCGTCGATGCCCGTACCCAACGCCTTAAGCGTGCGATGGACCTCTCTATGAAGCACGAGTATCTTCCCGAAAACCTTCAGGTTTCCTCTTTTTCCATATTATTTTAAATTTTCACTTCAGATTTTGTAGAATATTATTTTTCTCATTTTCTTTGGTTTGGGGGGCTTTGCTGTTTATCTGTATATTCGGGTTGGATTTAACCATATATTTCTCTCTAGTTTTTTTTTTTTTTTTTAAATCTCGAATTTGTATGTGCACGTAATCGTGTAGTCTCGGATTGGGATGTAACTGAGGTAGAATAATTCACTTGATTTATTTGCTATGATTTGTTGCTACAGTTTGTGCTTTATTTTGCTTGTAATCAGCAGGTAATACCATTAGTATAGAAGCCTTAATTATAGTTGTTATTATTATTATTTACCTTCAGAGCTCGATCCTATAAAACTAAAACAAAACGGATGCAGAATAAGGAACTAAAATTGCATAATTCATATGCTATGGTTAAGCAATGTCTATATTTGTTAACATCAATTTGTATCTTTGATTATTTTTATAATTCTAATCATGACTATACTTCGAGGTCTTATAATTCATTGGATTTTTTTGTCCTTTGCAGCAAATGCAGACACCATTTAGGAGCTATCTTCAAGATGTGCTTGCTCTTGTAAGTTCTTGAACTGTAAAGCTCTATTTACTAATTCCCTTGAGCTTCGTTTTCTTGGCTTTGGTTATTTCATGGAATTTCATGACATCTATAAGTGCTCGAACAAGAGTATTCTATTTATTCTAAGTATTGCTAACATGAAAGTCATACATATATCCCATGTCTACTTTGAGGTATATGTCTCCTACATGGGTACTTTATGCGATGCTTGGAATGAAGTTAGCAAAGAAAAAAAAGGAAAAAGTAAGTAAAGAAATATAGAGGTTTTCATAGAAGGGAAAAGATTCTCCATTCCTTTGTTTGGATGCTTAAATGAGTAATGGGAAGAACAAATTATGAAGATCCTTTGTTTAATGAATGAAAATTTAAGGAATGAGTGTATTGTATTGTTCCTATTATGTCCTTTCAAATGAAATGTTTAATTAAATTATTATGTGAATAGTGAAATTAAATGTTTTAACTAGGTTTAATTGTTAGAAAAGGAAAAACAATTTCAAAAGATGTATTTTTATGAATCAGTAAAAATGTATGATTGGAATCTTTTATAGAGACCAATATGATTTTTTGAAATTTAATTCCAATGAGAAAATTCAAGAACCGAAACATTTCTTACTAAAATAAATTTATTATAAACTTGTATATGTATTTTTATGTTTGATAAGTTTAAAACCTCCATTGTTATAGGTATTAATTTTCCATTTTTACATGTTTCTTCATCTTTATCTTGTTAAAAAAAACAGAAGATTTTGTGAGGTTATAATAAAATGAGAAGAAAAATTAAGATCCAGGCACAAATTAAAGAAAAAGTTTATGAATGAATTATTAGGGAAGATTGTTATGGCCTTTGAAATTTGAAGAACAGACTTGGTATGAAATTTTGGTAGGAAAAAACAATGGGACATTTGAGGAAAAAAGAGGGGTGCTCAACCCCATCCCTTTATTTCATTTTAAAAATTTATCCAAATAATGTTTATATGTTTTTATTTTCATTTCCTTTCTCCCACCGGAACATAGTTTTTGTAAAACTGAGAGATGTTGTGATTGTGAAATGGCATGACTAGTAATTAGTATATTTCAATCTGGATATGTAGAATACTTGTGTCATTACTTAGTATGTTTTGAAAACCACGACTGATAACATCCTTCATCGACTTGATTCCCTTGATTTCTTTTGTCTCATGGACTCTTGAACTGTGCTTTGTTATGTAAACTGCCACAACTCGGCATAAGGTTATGGTTAACATATTCTATCTTTTTAGCAGAGTAGGGAATTAGTGCTTGTGTTGAATTTATGGGTCTTTTGTTAAGGGTGCAGAAATCAATGTAGGTTTAAGGCCCCTATATTGCCTAGGAATAATCACAATCCCTGGTAAGGTGCATATATTATATATTTCAAAGAAATTTAATGATTTCATGTATTATAATCTAGATTTTAATTTATAATTTATTGGATAAACTCAAAAGATAAACTTCACTTTTAGGAGAACTTAAAGTTTTAGAAGCCTGCTTCAATCTGATATAAATAACTAGAGCAAGGATTTTATTGTTTTTTGTCTTCTAAAACAGAATTATTTATTTTTTGTCTTTTCCTCTTTCATACCAAAGCATGTTATCATTTGTTTTGAAAGAGAGGAACAGAGGTATAAACACCCTGTTTTTGAGAGCTAAAAATATAGGCAAGGGTGAAGGAAGGCCTCCCAGAAAGAAAGGAAAAGAGTGTCAATTGTTAACAAAATATGAAAATGATCAATAACGTGCTTTTGAGTAATGTATTTTTTTTTTTTTGAATCAAAAAAAAAAAAAAAATACATTACTCAAAAGCACGTTATTGATTTATAGTAAAATTTCATTGATTTTATTAACTGTAGTCTTTATATTATATTCAGATTTTATTTTGGTACTAGACTATTCTAATGTGGAAATTTGCCTTGTTTGGATTGAATTGTCATTATATGTATTGGATCTGAAGATTTCACTGCAATCACTGTAATTGAATCCTCTGGAATCTAATGATATTAAAAAAAATCCTCTGGGATATTAATTGTGATGGTTGAAATTTGGATTTGCTTCTACCATTTAAATTTCGCTGTTTTAGCCTGTCTACTTCAACTTTAACAAATTTAATCCTTACAATCGTATTACAAGTTGATGGAAAGATAATTAATTGTGGTGTTAAAATCTCCCATTAATTTAGATGACGTGGCATTCTAGTGGTGACATGACATGCTAAGATGGATTTATAGTTGGTTGCGGTATGCTTCATATTTTTTTAAGTCATATTATAGTTTAAATAAAATAATATTAATAGTTTAGGCATTGTAGCTTAAGTGCATAACATACCCCACTTTAAAGATTGGGGGTTTTGAGTAGTTTATGTGCTGTATAAAAAATGATAGGTTTTTTGGTTGATAGAACTTTTGTAGCCTTCTTAAAAAACTATTAATTCTTCTAAAGAAGAAAAATTATGTTAAATGTGTGGATTGTGCCATGTCATCAACAAAAGACCGTGTGGGCGAAACTGATGATGATTTTAACTGTTATCTATTGTCCTTAAAGCTACTTTTGGTAGATGTGAAAAATTATGTTAATAAAGTTAAGATGGATAGTTCTGCTTGTTTATATTCATGTCACAATGGTAGATTTGTAGTTATTAAATTCTGTTTTGCTAAATTAACTTGTTTGTATGAAGTTTACATTGAGTGTTGCAATGTTTACCGAGAGGGATTTTATGTGGTTGAGAACTTCTAGTTTGCTTTGCTAATGGTACTCGTCAATTTTCATGCTATACTGGTTGTTAATCATATGCTGCCGACCCAATTTCTTTATTTATAGGATATGATTATTAGAATTTTTAATCTAGTATATGTTTATTGGTGTTTGATAGAAGCAAGGCTTGAGATTTAATATTAATTTTTTGGATTTATGCGGCGGGTGAAGAAGGAGAGAGCAGAGCGGGAAGCTTTGGGAGCTTTGCCTCTGTATCAACGAACCATTCCTTGAGGTTTTTAGAGTGTAGTAACTGTTGTTGAAATTCAACTTGGTTTTTTATGTCAAATCTTGCTTTGTTAGCACAACTGAACATGAGTTTTGCCTTTCCTAATTGGTTGGTTACACAGTGAATCTGTGTCAGCTTTTTAAGGGAATCAATCTGTTTAATAAATGTAATAACTGTGAACTGCATTTTACTTCATGCTGGAATGCAAGCAATTCTTCAATGAACTCTAATTTTTCAAAAGGGCTTTCTTCTAACTTCTGATGGTGCTGGCCATTAAACTTTCATTGTTGGAGAAAATCTGCTGTCTCCTAGTCGTTTTCACTGCTTCAAGTTGATGTTAAAATCTGTCGGGCTTCTTAAGTTTCACAATCTTATAACACCATTGTCCCACGGATATAATTCTGATGTTTCCCATGGTTTTTAAGTCTCTCTTCCTAGTGCTCCAGCTTTTTCCCCGCAATTAAATACAAATAAAGTCTATTATGAGAGGAAGTGTTTTAGAAGGGTTTGCTAATTCTAAGTTAGTACCAAAAGTAACTTGAAACGTGTAATAATCTTGTTGAATTAGACCAAATCTTATTACGGAGTTTGAGATATGAAAATGCTACACTTCGTAATTAGGGTTTCTCGAGCTTTGATTCGCTCGTCTTCTTGGGATTTTAATCCCCTTGTCAGCGCCATTCCTTGTGTTAACCCAAGAGGTGCGTTTCTACTGGTTTGATGACTTTTCCCTTTATTGCTAGAAGGTATGGGAGACCTTTTGAATGCAGAGATCGGATATATTCGGATGTTTAAAGAAATAGTCCTAATATATATATAGATTAATTCATTTAACCCTATTATTATTATTATTAATTAGATATGATCATACAAAAACATAAAGTTATGAAAATATTTCGTAAAGAAAGTTATAAAAGTGTAGTTTTATATTAGAGTAATGAATCATTTCTTAAGATACTAATTAAAATTATAAGTATAATTCTAATTTTAAGAAAATAGTTTATTAAACTTTATAATATTTTATTTATAAAAAAAACAACTTTTCACAATTATATATGTTCGGTAGTTATAAATTTAATTTGTTATATGACATATTGTAATTACCCAATTATAACTAATTAAACTAATTAGAAAAATGACGAGAAAAATATTAGGTATCTTGATGATTTATGTATTAGCTTTTCTTGTAACAACTTTAAATGATTTATCAACTTAATAGCTTAACTAAAAGTATTTTTTTAAATAGTCTTATTGATTATTACGATATTAATTTAATTATTTAATTCACTTTAACTATGTATAAATTAATCTAGAGCATGTATTATGGTTATTGTAAAAAAAAATAGTAATTACTCTATTAGATTTTTGGGCCCAAAAGAAGGTGATATTGTTTTTTACAAAGCTTAAATTTGATAAAAATCATTGAAGCGAACCGTAATTATTTGTTTTGGATATTTCAAATTTTATTTTATACGGCTTTGATTTAAAATGTGAAAAATCGAATGGAGTGGTTTTATTGAATTTGTCCAAAAATTGAACTAAATTGAACAGAATCGAATACACTCCTGCAACCAAGTTATTATTTCTCTTTTTGTGCTTTCTTTAATACAATTTTATTGTATTGGAACTAGTTTAGGTCAACAGTCCGTGGTTAATGCCTTAAAAGAACTAAATCAAATCCATAAGTCTATGATTATCTTCCTTATAGAAACCCTAAAAGAACTAAATTTAATTAATAAGCCTATGATTATCTCTTCATGGAAACCAAAATGAAGAAAAGAAAGAAAGTGTCAAGAAACAAATTAGATTTCTTAGAGGGTTTCTATATTGCATCGGAAAGAAAATTGTGGAAACAAGAAGCAACCATTGATGTGGTTTTTTTTCGTAAAAGAATATTATTGATTGTAATACCGTACATCCAATTTTGAAGATGATTAGATGTAAAGCGCCACATTCGTTGTCAAAGCAACACAAACAAATGAACAAACATTCATATATCACAAATTTTAAAGTTAAAACATGCTAACCAATGCATTGAATGTTTATATATCATTATTGGTGAAAATCGAACTCAAATGAATGCATATACAATGTTCAATAGTCAAATACGAGTTCTGTAACACCTCTAACCCGACCCGCTCACAGGATTCAAGTAAGGAGCGTCACAATGGATCAGGTTCACCTATCCTTAATTTTTGGGCGAATTAATTGCATTAAAACAAACTAAAATAAAGCTAATAATAATTCTTACAACAAAGACCTTAAGCCACTGAATGTTTAGATCCTCATAATTTTGTCTCTTATCAGACTATTTGTTTACAATATAACTCTTAAAATTTAACTAAGGGATAACTGTCTTGAAAATCTAGATTTTTGTGATGTTATTTGGCTACTACATAATTGATTCTGAGGTGAAGCCTCCAATGGTACCCGTTTCCTATGTGCATAACTGTAATTGCCTACTATCCCCAATCTCATCACCGGCTGACTGGTTCCCTACTCTGAGTCCTCGATCATCCTTGCAAGTCCTGCGAACATCAGTCATCTCTTGTAAGTTCAATGAACTTAGTGAGTTCTTTTACTGCACTATAATTAAACCTAATCACGTGAGGGTAACAAATGTAAAGTAAACTGAACATAAATTAACTCCATGCTCGTTCAATGCAGTTGTTCTTTATTAGGGTGATGAACTCCACTAGATCCTCTGAGCCACTCAGCTCATTATAAAACCTTCCATTGATTGAACTCTCCACTTAACCATATTCTAGATACCTCGCCATATTAGTGGGTCCTATCTTTACTTTTAGTCTTTCCTTCCTTTCATACACCCTATATACAGGGAGTTTGCTGACTTTTAGCTTAATTGGTTGTACATCTGTTTTCCCATATAGTACCTCTGTATTAGCTTTCTTATCTTTCCACGTAAGGGTTCCTAGGACATACTTTCCTTAGGGACTTCCATGGTTGGACCAGCCCTTGGTGGACTCCCTCTTCCCATACACTAGTCTTGAAGGACTTGTTGAAATTTTCGTATCACGCTGACTCCCAACAAGCCTCGTCACTCTGGCGAACCCATTCTCGTTCCACCTTATTGTTCGTAATAATGGGTTTAATTCCATTAACCAATGCATAAGCTGGACCTTTCCTGAGAACTCACCCGCCCCATAATTGAAGGCCAGTCTAACTCACCGAACGAACAGGTTATCGTCCATGAAACTATATGAGCCTACCATCTCACTTGCTTGTTTCCTCCCTACAGTGCTAACATCATGGCGATGTACTTGCAATAATCCTTTTTCAAAGAGAATTAGTCTTCAAAGGCATACTATCTGAATCCTTATCTTGGGAGTGGAACTCATATCCTTCCAACTGGATTTGTCTTGTTTCTAATGTACAACTTCATTGTACACTACCTGGTGTCTCTTGAATGCATATTTTTTCTTGTGGTCTTTGGAGGCTTCTCATTAGCTCTGCCCACGTGCAGGTCGATCCCAAGTCCCCAATTCTTTCTTGGATTCTTATTAGGTCCTTACCCACCTGCCTTATCAGCATTCATGTCTATCTTTTGATAGACCCTTTCTTTTCTTATTTCACTCGCCCTTTTTTTGTGGACTCATCGAGTTTCCACTTGTTGCCCTATGTATTGTACTTCGCACTTACCATTTTGGTGGTTTACTTTATTTTTCACGTCCCATCAGACTCACCACATGTTTACTATCCCGACAGACTCTATCTGTGTTTACTGTCCTAGCGGACTATCTTTGTTTTGTGTTTTCTGTCCCAGCGGACTATCTCTACTTTGTGTTTACTGTCCCAATGGACTATCTCTATGGATTTCATGGAGTCTTTCAGCTATGGTCTTACACCGGTCTACCATCTTGGCATACTATCATATTATGCCATGGATTTTTTCATCTAGGGTCTCACTCATTATACCTGGTAGCCATATCCTCTTTTATCTATGGTCTTATATAATATATCTTATACCTTATACCAAGCTTCCATGCCATCTTTAATCCATGGTCTTACGCTATGTATCTCATGCCAGACTGTCATAGCTTCTTTCATCTTTAGTCTTACACCATATAGTGTCGTCACAGTGTTATCTCAAAGGACAAGTCGATACCACCGTTGTGGTAAATACCTTTCCAAGGTTCTTATTTCACGAAACTCCTCCCATTACTTCCTTTACACCACCAAACCTTGATGCTTGAACATTGTAGTGTTCCCTTCCCATGGCTTGGACCTTCGTCCATGGCAGTATCTAAGAGAGTTACTCCTTATTTCCTTCCTAACTTTATCTATCCCGTAGAGGTTTTTCCCACAATCATGCAATGCATGCACATATCATCATATTTCATGTTTATGCAAAATGGCATACTTAGATAACATAGATCATAACATCCATGGTTGGATTTTTAGAAACTCACCTGAAATTTCATCGTCTCCATAGCTTAGCCTTCTCGAACGCTAAAACTTCCATTCTCCTAGAAGCTAAACATTTCAACCAAAATCATGGATTATACTTAATATTCTCAGCTAAAGCCTATTTTTCCAAGAACATGCAGAATCCTTAAAATGGTTCTGAAGTTTAAAATTTCATTTCCTTAACTTTTACGTACACAGAAAGGTTAAGAACCTTACCAGCTTGCTGGCTTCCCTATTTTCCATTTCAATCCTCATGAAGTCTACTCCATACAGAACCTTCCATGGCTATTACTTCTTCAGGCTACCAAAGAAGATGAAACATATTTGAGAAGGAAATTATCCCTGGAAAGCCATTTCCCAACTATTTATAGCCATTTCTGTAACACCCCTCACCCATATTCAACGCCAGAATAGGGTTACGGAGCATTACCAGACTTACGAAACAATTAAACAACTATTTAACTGTAACACCCCGCACCTAAGACCAATACTGGATCTGGATACGAGACATTACTATGCTTGAACTCACTGAAACATGTACTTACGGGCTATAAAATTTCGTTTCAACTTAAAAACTTCACTTTCTTAGTCAACACATATAACAAGGGCCTACGAGGCTTTTAACTCATGTCAGAAAACTTTCAGAATTAAAATCAAATAACTCATTTTTGAAGCAGGGTTTACACGCCCGTGTGACTTGGAACACGCCCGTGTACCCTTCAACACGCCTATGCCCTCAAACCATGTAGGGCTACAGACTATTTTCACATGGCTTAGACACGTCTGTGTCTACCAACCGTGGAAGGTTACTGACTAATTTCACACGGCCATGACACGCCCGTGTGCTAATCCTTGATATACTGACTAAATCAACACGGTCTGGGAACACGCCCATATCCAAACAGTGTCTTACACGGCACACACACATGGCCGTAGGATTTGCCCGTGGCCTATTCTGAATAATAGTACTAAGGTGCAGGGTTAACACGGTATTGACACACGCCCGTATGTCCAACCGTGTGGGCAGTTACAAGCTATTTACCAAGCCGTTAGCCATCCTGAAATGAAAATCACATCCATACACAATTCAACGATGCAATAACAACCCAATTTTATGAATAATACTACATGCTTCATTGATCTCAACAAACATACATGCTTAGTCAAATTTGGCCAATCACTTAGCCATATACAAAAGAATAATAAACTTGATAGCCTTTACAAAGGCCCTTCTTAAAACATGTCCACAAAATGAATGTTTCCTATACATGCCATACTTAGTAAAGTAACTTGGCTATACCAAAATAAGAGTTGATAGTGTGTTGCGAGCTCCGACTTTAATGATCCACGAGTTAGCTTGGCGGGACTGCATAGAAAGAAAGAATCATAATATAAGCATATAGCTTAGTAAGTTTGCATGTAACAACTCATAGCATCATCATTACTTAATATAAAACATTTCACATAAAAAATGGTATCATGAATTTCAGCTAAAGTGCTTACTTACTCATATAGGTTCTTACATGTCTCATGACACTTACTATTATTATACTTGTAAGGTAACCATGATACCTGTATCACTGTATCACATTGATCAGTATACTATAATAATAATCCTGATATCTACTTTCTCATTCACAACATGAATAATACTCAACTTCATCTAACTTTATCTTGATAGTAACTTTACTTTCTTAGCTTTCTTGCTATCTTCTTTTAGCTTCCTCATTTGCCCGATGAATTTTTGTGAATAACCAAGGATACTAAATCTCTTCCCACATAATATGATGCCAAAGCCATATCCTAGACATGGTCTTACATGGGTTATCTCATCTTGGTTTCAAGGCCATGTCTTGACATGGACTTATATGAAGCATTGCTCTTGATAACATACTCAATGCCAAGCTTGAGTCCTTGGGCTTACATTATAACTTGCTTGCTAGCTTGATCAATGCCAAGCTTGCCTTGGACTTACATGATAACTTGCTTGCTAACTTGATCAATGCCAAGCTTACCTTGGACTTACATGATAACTTGTGTGGTAGATCAAGTATCCTAGGGAAATTTATCTTCAATCGAGACTTGCTTATACATATTATCGTGATTTCTTGCTTGAACATAACATGATCATTTCATACAATTATTGTACATTATACTAAGTAAATTAATGATAATAATCATAAAGCTTAGAAATCATACAAACTTACCTCAATATACAAAATGTATGTAGATGTGCAATTTAGTCCTCGACTTTGTTCTTGCCTCGGTTTCAATCCGGCCTTCGTATTTCTTGATCTATAATCATAATGATCTATAATCATAAATAGATCATTTAAAAACCATATTGACTAAATTGGCTCATAACTCATACTTTGGCAAAATTACTATTTTGCCACTATACTTTTTAATATTTGCACTTTTGCCCCAATTCTCGTAAAATGATTTTCATGCAACATTTTTTTTTAAACTTCATGCTCAACTGAATCATTTTCTCTTCTATAACAATTATCAATTCTCACTATTTCTAGTAGGTATGACCAATTTTATAATTGTTACAAAATGGTCCCTACTAACATTTTTCATGAAATTCATTAAGGAAAAGATGTTTATCTAACATCAAACTTTCTTAAACTTCCATAAAACATCATTTAACAAGCATGTCATTCAAGGGTAGATTTTTGAACATGCATATTAGCTCATTTTATAGCTAAACTTAGCTAATTCATAATACATGAGCTTCAAAAATACGAAGAATATTAAAAACGGGGCTAAGATGAACTTACTATGAGCTTGAAAAAAAATGAAGAACCCTAGCTATGGTGTCTCCAAATTTTGGCAGCAACAAGGAAGAAGATGAGTGAATTTTTCTCATCTTTATCCTATTTTAATCACTAATTAGGCCAAATGACCAAAATGCCCTTCCTCTTAAAATTTTCATAAGTCTCTTATGGCCAATTTTGTCCAAAAATTAAATTTTGGGCAAATTGCTATTTAAGGGCTCATAATTATTATTCTAAAGCTATTTCATGCAAAAAAGCTTCTAGAAACTCATATATTGTAACTTTTACAATTTAGTCCTTTTTGGACCAATTGAACTTAACTTAATAAAATTACTTTACAAAGCTTTCATACTAACGTGCAAATATGGCATAAACTTGGAAAACTCATAATTTCACCTCGGGTTCGTGGCCTCGCACCATATCCCAACTAGGCCCTAAATTGGGCTGTTACAATTCTCCCCTATTAGAGATTTTCGTCCTCGAAAATCTTACAAGCAAAAAGGTTTGGATACTGATTTCTCATACTCTCTTCTGATTCCCATGTAGCTTCTTCTATTCCGTGCCTTTTCCACAATACCTTTACTAAGGCAATACTCTTATTTCTTAGTTGCTTAACTTCCCGAGCCAAAATCTTGATTGGTTCTTCACCATAAGTTATGTTGGGACGAATCTCTATTTTCGAAGGGGTAATTACATGCGAAGGGTCTGATCTGTAGCGTCGTAACATTAACACGTGAAACACATCATGTATCTTCTCTAATTACGATAGCAAAGCCAAGCGGTAAGCTACTTGGCCTAATTCTCTCCAGTAACCCGTAAGGTCCAATGAACGTGGACTTAATTTGCCTTTACTGACCAAATCGAGAACTTTTCTCCATGGTGATACTTTCAAAAGACTTTATCCCCAACTTGGTACTCGATCTCTTTTCTCTTTAAATCCGAATAGGATTTACATCATCTGAGGACTTTTAAACATTCTCGAATTACTTTCACTTTCTTTTCACTTCTTTAACCAAATCAACCCGTGAATTTGGTTCTCCTTGAGTTCACCCAAAACAAGGAGTTACGCACTTATGCCCATATAGGGCCTCATAAGGCGCCATCTTTAACCTCGAGTGAAAGCTATTATGGGAGAAACTTTTCCCAACTGCCTTGGAATTCCAAAACACAACATCTGAGCATGTCCTCGAGTACTTGAATTAACCTTTCGACCGATCGTCACCGAGGGTGAAAAGCTGTGCTAAAACTCAATTTTGTACCCAAAGCTTCTTGTAGCTTCTTCCAGAATCTGGATGTGAATCTCGGATCTCTATCCGATATGATCGATAAGGGAACTCCGTGAAGTCTTACTATTTCTGAAACATACAAGTTTGCCAACTTGTCTAGGGAGTAATCCACTCGTACAGGTATAAAGTGGGTTGGCTTCGTGAGATTATCAACTACTACCCAAACAGCATCTTTCTTGCTTGGAGACAATGATAAACCCGTTACGAAATCCATGGTGATACGGTCCCATTTCCACTCGGGAATCAAGATAGGTTGAAGTAAACCCGAAGGTACTTGGTGTTCAGCCTTTACTTGCTGACAAATCATGCACTTGGTAACAAATTTTGAAATGTCTTTCTTTATTTTCGACCACCAATACTGTTGCTTTAGATCATTATACAACTTGGTGCTACCGGATGTACAGATAAACACCCGTTATGTGCTTCGTGCAAAATTCTCTGAATAAGCTCCCCTTTTTTCGAAACACAAATTCTACCTCTGAACATCAAGTATCCATCAGAATTAACCCGAAATTCAGATTCAGCATCTGACTCGCATTGAGTTCTCTTGACTTGCAACTCACTATCTTCTTTCTGAGCTTCAAATATCTCTTGAAGGAACATTGGTCTAGCTCTCAACTCAGTTAAAATAGAACCATCATCGGATAAATATATTTTTGAATTCAATGCTTTCAAGGCAAATAGGGATTTTCTGCTTAAAGCATCGGCGACCACATTCGCCTTTCCCGGATGGTATTCGATGACCAACTCATAGTCTTTTATCAACTCTAACCATCTTCTTTGTCTTAAGTTCAACTCTTTCTGCGTCATCAAGTACTTCAAACTTTTGTGATCGGTGAAAATCTGACATCGTTCACCGTATAAATGGTGTTTCTAGATTTTCAATGCGAAGACTATGGCGGCCAATAATAGGTCATGCGTCGGATAATTCCTCCCATGAGGTTTTAACTGTCTTGAGGCATAAACAATCACTTTGCCTTCTTGCATGAGTACATAGCCCAATCCATTTAAGGATGCATCGCTGTAGACTACAAATTCTATCCCTAATTCGGGTTGTTCTAAGACTGGAGCTTCTGTCAGCATTGCTTTCAACTTCTCAAAAATTTGTTGGCATCTTTCCGACCACTCAAACTTTACATTCTTCTATAACAATCTAGTCATCGGGGTTGCAATCATAGAAAACCCCTTAACAAATCGTCTGTAGTAGCCGGCTAGGCCCAGAAAACTTCTAATCTCCATGATGTTCTTCGGTGGTTTCCAGTCTATTATAGCTGAGATCTTACTTAGATCTACCCGGACTCCATCTCTCGAGACAATATGTCCCAGGAATCCCACTTCCTTGAGCCAAAAGTCACTTTTACTGAATTTGGCATACAATTGATTTTCTCGAAGAGTCTGTTAAACTATTCGTAGATGATCAGCATGTTCATTCTTGTCTCGGGAATAAATCAATAAGTCATCAATAAAAACAACTACAAACTTGTCGAGGTATGGTCTAAAAATGCGGTTCATTAAGTCCATGAATACCGCAGAGCATTGGTCAGCCCAAAGGGCATGACAAAAAATTCATAATGCCCATATCTTGTTAGAAAGGCAGTCTTGGATACATCTAAATCCTTCACTCTCAACTGGTAGTACCCTGATCTCAAGTCTATTTTGGAGAATACAGTCGCTCCTCTCAATTGATCAAACAAATCGTCGATCCTAGGCAATGGATACTTGTTCTTTCTTGTCACTTTATTAGTCGACGGTAATCAATGCATAATCTCATGGTGCCATCTTTCTTTTCACAAACAAAACCGAGCGCCCATGGTGAATAACTTGATCTTACAAAGCCTTTGCTCACAACTCTTGCAATCAGAACTTCATCTCTTTCAACTCCGTTGGAGCCATTCTATAAGGAGTATTGGATATAGGTACAAGATCTGGCAGATTAGCTCAATCTTGAGCTCAACTTCTCTAACGGTGGTATCTTGGTAATTCCTTAGGAAAACATCCACATACTCACATAATATTGGCACTGATTCAATATTTAACTCTGTCTCTTTATCATTCAATGCAAAGGCCAAAAATGCCTCATACCCTTTTCTTAGATATCTCTGCGCCATCATATAAGAAATTATTACCGACGATCTACCTTGCTCATCTGATTCTACATGAAGAGTATCCCCATTCTCACATCTCATCTCAATGTATTTCTTTCCACAATTTACAATTACATTATGAGTAGTCAACCAGTCCACGCCAAGAATGTGGTCGAATTCATCAAATGGTAACAACATAAGAATTGCTTTAAAGCAATGACCTCTAATCATTAATGGACAATCTTTACAAACTTTATCAACTAACATACTCTTGCCTAAAAGATTAGACACCCTAATCACAAATTTTGTGGTATCTATAGGCACACCCAAACCGGGTAATAATTTCATGCAAATGTAAGAGTGTGTGGATCCGGGATCTATTAAAGCAATAACTTTGGTATTGTAAAGAGAAAAGGTACCCGTAATAACATCAGGGGAAGATGCCTCTTCGCGAGTGTGAATGGCATAAGTCTTTGCAGCGTTACGCCTCGGGTCTCATGCTACCGCTCTCTGGGGTTACCTCTTCCACTTGCCCCACTTCCCGGGTTCCTCTGCAGTCTCCTTCTGACTATACTCCCGGATCTCGGGTTCTGAGTTCTCTCTTCTTTAGTCATCTCTAGACAATCCTTTATGAAATGGTCTTGGGAACCATATCTAAAACATGCATTTTCATGTGTTCGGCATTCTCCCAAATGGCGTCTGCCACATTGTGGACATTCTGGTCTGTCAGGTCTACAATTCCCAACACTTGCAACTGAAGTCGTCTGTGCTTTATTTCCCAAATACTGCTTACTCTTGTCTTTTCTTGAAAATCCAGTGGAAGTAGCTGTTCAAGTAGAAAAATCTCTTGACTTCTTGGATGACGATTGGAACGACTTGTTCCACTGTCTCTTTCTAGAATCGCGAGACTTCATTTCAAATTTTTTCTTCTCTTTTACTAGTTCTTCAGCTTTGCAAGCCCTTTCCACTAGCACAACGAATTCTTTTAATTCGAGGACAGCAACAACCAGTTTAATGTCCTCGTTTAAACCATCTTCAAACCTTTTACTCATAATGGCCTCAGTGGACACACATTCGCGAGCGTACTTGCTGAGTCATATGAACTCTCGCTCAACTGACATCTTGCCTTGCTTCAACTCTAGAAATTCTTTCCCCTTCTGGTCTACAAACTTTTGGCTGATATACTTTTTCTTAAACTCTTCTTGGAAAAATTCCCATGAGATCTGTTCCCTTGGTACCACCGTCACAAGGGTGTTCCACCATTGCTAAGTAGAATCTCTTAAGAGAGAGACTGCAGACTTCATGCATTCATCAGGAGTGCAAGACAGTTCGTTAAATACTCTAATGGTATTTTCTAACCAGAACTCAGCTCTTTCTGGATCATCATCGTTTTTAGCTCAGAATTCCTCTGCCCCATGCTTCTTGATCCTACCAATTGGAGGTTTACCTCCTCTTAGCACCTCTACAACTTAAGGGGCCACTGGAATAGGTTGTGGAACAGGTGGGAGTGGAGAGGGTTGTGCATTCATGTTCGCTCGAACGAACTCCGTGTGCCAGGCATCCATCATATGGAGGAAGGCTTCTCTAGCCTCTTCTCCTCCTCCTTCTTGACTCACTATAGTGGGTCTATTCTCATTCTCATACGGCACCGTCCCTTTTGCAGGAGCTGGTGCGTTACTTTCTACATCATCCGCCTCAGCTCTTTCGGGATCCATTTACTATATGTATAAACATAATTTAAGTCGTTAGGAGTCGTCACACTATCATTATAAAAACATTCTTACGTATGGCGTGTATAGCTAGACTCATGCTCGTGCTACGTTAATCCTAGAACCGACTAAACCGTAGCTTTAATACCACTAAATGTAACACCCTGCACCCAAGATCGATTCTGGATCTGGATACGAGACATTACTATGCTTGAACTCACTGAAACATGTACTTACGGGCTCTAAAATTTCGTTCCAACTTAAAAACTTCACTTTCTTAGTCAATACATATAACAAGGGCCTACGAGGCCTTTAATTCATGTCAGAAAACTTTTGTAATTAAAATCAAATAACTCATTTTTGAAGTAGGGTTCACACACCCGTGTCACTTGGAACACGCCCGTGTACCCTTAAGCACGCCTATGCCCTCAAACCGTGTAGAGCTACTGACTATTTCCACACGGCTTAGATACGCCCGTGTCTACCAACCGTTGAAGGTTACTGACTAATTTTCCATGGCCATGACACACCCGTGGGCTTAGACCGTGTGCTACTCCTTGATATACTGACTAAATCAACATGATCTGGGAACACGCCCATATCCAAACCGTGTGTCTTACACGAAACACACACACAGCCGTAGGATTTGCCCGTGGCCTATTCTGAATAATAATACTAAGGTGCAGGGTTAACACGGTCTTGACACACGCTGCAGTGTGTCCAACCGTATCAGGCGATTCTGTGCTATTTACCAAGCCGTTAGCCACCCTGAAATGAAAATCATATCCATACACAATTCAACGATGCAATAACAACCCAATTTTATGAATAATACTACATGCTTCATTGATCTCAACAAACAAACATGCTTAGTCAAATTTGGCCAATCACTTAGCCATATACAAAACAATAATAAACTTGATAGCCTTTACAAAGGCCCTTCTTAAAACATGTCCACAAAATGAATGTTTCCTATACATGCCATACTTAGTAAAGTAACTTGGCTAGACCAAAATGAGAGTTCTCCGACTTTAATGATCCACGAGTTAGCTTGGCGGGACTGCATAGAAAGAAAGAATCATAACGTAAGCATATAGCTTAGTAAGTTTGCATGTAACAACTCATAGCATCATCATTGCTTAATATAAACCATTTCACATAAACAATGGTATCATGAATTTCAGCTAAAGAGCTTACTTACTCATATAGGTTCTTACATGTCTCATGACACTTACTATTATTATACTTGTAAGGTAATCATGATACCTGTATCACTTGATCACATTGATCAGTATACTATAATAACAATAATCCTGATATCTACTTTCTCATTCACAACATGAATAATACTCAACTTCATCTAACTTCATCTTGATAGTAACTTTACTTTCTTAGCTTTCTTGCTATCTTCCTTTAGCTTACTCATTTGCCTAATGAATTTCTGTGAATAACCAAGGATACTAAATCTCTTCCCACATAATATGATGCCAAAGCCATATCCTAGACATGGTCTTACATGGGTTATCTCATCTTGGTTTCAAGGCCATGTCTTGACATGGACTTATATGAAGTCTTGCTCTTGATAACATACTCAATACCAAGCTTGAGTCCTTGGGCTTACATGATAACTTGCTTGCTAACTTGATCAATGCCAAGCTTGCCTTGGACTTACATGATAACTTGCTTGCTAACTTGATCAATGCCAAGCTTGCCTTGGACTTACAAGATAACTTGCTTGCTAACTTGATCAATGCCAAACTTGCCTTGGACTTACATGATAACTTGTGTAGTAGATCGAGTATCCTAGGGAAATTCATCTTTAATCGAGACTTGCTTGTACATATTATCGTGATTTCTTACTTGAACATAACATAATCATTTCATACAATTATTGTACATTATACTAAGCAAATTAATGATAATAATCATAAAGCTTAGAAATCGTACAAACTTACCTCAATATACAAAATGTATGTAGATGTGCAATTTAGTCCTCGACTTTGTTCTTGCCTTGGTTTTGATCTATAATCATAAATAGATCATTTAAAAACCATATTGACTAAATTGACATAACTCATACTTTGGCAAAATTACTATTTTGGCCCTATACTTTTAATATTTGCACTTTTACCCCAATTCTCGTAAAATGATTTTCGTGCAACCTTTTTTTTTTAAACTTCATGCTCAACTAAATTATTTTCTCTTCTATAACAATCCTCGATTCTCACTATTTCTAGTAGGTATGACCAATTTTATAACTGTTACAAAATGGTCCCTACTAACATTTTTCATGAAATTCATTAAGGAAAAGATGTTTATCTAACATCAAACACTCTTAAACTTCCATAAAACATCATTTAACAAGCATGTCATTCAAGGGTAGATTTTTGAACATGCATCTTAGCTCATTTTATAGCTAAAATTAGCTAATTCATAATACGAGAACTTTAAAAATACGAAGAATATTAAAAACGGGGCTAAGATGAACTTACTATGAGCTTGAAAAAAAATGAAGAACCCTAGCTATGGTGTCTCCAAATTTTCAGCAGCAACAAGGAAGAAGATGAGTGAATTTTTCTCACCTTTATCCTATTTTAATCACTAATTAGGCCAAATGACCAAAATGCCCTTCCTCTTAACAATTTCATAATAGTCTCTTAAGGTCAATTTTGTCCAAAAATTAATTTTTGGGCAAATTTCTATTTAAGGGCTCATAATTATTATTCTAAAGCTATTTCATGCAAAAAAGCTTCTAGAAACTCATATATTGCAACTTTTACAATTTAGTCCTTTTTGGACCAATTGACCTTAACTTAATAAAATTGCTTTACAAAACTTTCATACTAACGTGCAAACATGGCATAAACCTGGAAAACTCATAATTTCAGCCTGGGTTTGTGGCCTCGCACCACTATCCCGACTAGGCCCTAAATCGGGCTGTTACATTAACATACACTTGTTCAATTCAATCATTCATCATTCAATCTCAATCAATTTGTCCCTATTAAGAGCCTACGAGGCCTTAAACATGCTTTGAGAGTGGTTCGGGACTAAACTGATAACTCAAGAAATTTTTTGTGAAACTTAAAAAATTTTACTTTAAACAAGGGACACACGTCCGTGTGGCCAGGCTGTGTGTCTCACACGGCCACTAGACACGCCCATGTCACTGGCCGTGTGAAAATAGGGGGTACATACTGACTTGGGTCACATGGCCAGCCACACGCCGGTGTGTCATTCGAAGAGGCCACACATGCCTGTGTGCTAGGTGTGTGTTAGGCCGTGCCAAACCTGTAGGGTATACTAACTTATACAACACGGTCAAGTCACACGCCCATGTGCTAGGCTGTGTGCCATTTAGGGGGTATACTGACTTGTACCACACGGCCGATTACACGCCCATGTGTGAGACCGTGTGGAGCATACTGACTTCATTTCAATCTTAACACCAGGGGACACACGGCTGTGTATCATGACCATGTGTCACACACGGCTGAGACACACGCTCGTGTCTCTGCCATGTGGACAAAAATAGACTATTTACTAAGCCATTTTGCCACCCATTTTGCACATACCTAAATCAACTCGAGTGGTACCAAATCATAGCATAAATAACATTCAATTCAGCCACATTCAAGACTAATCCATACCATTTTTAATACCAACATTCAACAAACTCAAGTTTAACTCAACCAAAATCTCCTCAAATACATATATCAATCAACTAGTTTAACCATTCCTAACATTCCCCATTTTTGTACCAATTCACTAGCAAGAACTTAAATATGGTCATTCACATATCATCCAAAGAACTTAAATATCAACACATATGCACATATAAGCACATAACCAAAATCTCCAAATTAAGCCAAATCTCATGGCTATATTTACAACTCAAAATATATACATTTACAACCCAATTCATTTGGCCAAAGTTATTACCAAAACATAACCAAAATGACTTAAATACCTATACATGCCATATACTTTAAACATAGTTTCAAAAGTACTAAAGAGCCAATGGATAGTATGGTGAAGTCTCCGACGATCCCCGAATCCTAGCTAACTTTGAAATCACTATAAAATATGGAAAAACAACAAAGTAAGCTATATAGCTAAGTAAGCTCGTATGTTAACCATGAGCAACTATCATCATTCATTAAACATTCATATAATGGAAAACAATGTACAACAATTTTATTAAATCTAAAGCTATCAAATGATCATTCATATAACTTACCAAGAAGCTCATCAATTTCATAGTTTTCAATACTCAATTCATTTCCGTACGTACCTGTACTATTTCGTACCAATCTCATATTCAACCATTTCCATTTTTTACCCATTGAACCATTTCCGAATGCTTAAGCTCATCAATGTCTTCTAAAGCCCTAACTTTTGGTTCTCCAATGAAGAAAATAAAGATGATACTTGTTTTTGTTTAATTTAATTTAAGTTAAATTACCAAATTACAATATTAACCTTACGAATTAAACATTAAAAACATATAATGGTTGTCCATTATTGTCCACTCATGCTATTAATGGTCTAATTACAACATAAGGACCTCCTCTTTTAAGTTCCATAGCTATTAGGCACCTTTAGCTAATGGAACTCCACTTTTACACTTTAAGCGATTTAGTCCTTTTAATCAAATTGACCAATCAAACAATAAAATTTCTTAACAAAAATTTCACACAAACATATTATCATGCCACGAACATTAAAATAATAATAAAATAATTATTTTGATCTCGTATTTGTGGTCCCAAAACCACTATTCGATTTGACCAAAAATGGGCTGTTACAATTCCTATTCTAATACCAGCCTTATGATAACCATTCATTTCAAATCATGTTGTCCCCTAATAAGGGACTGACTGGTTCCATTCTAACCAAACTAGAATTGGATCTCAACCATGTCTAATTCAATTTCTAGCTTTTGTGTTCCTTTCAATAAAGGCTACCAACCTACGCTCTCTTTAAATTTCATCCTCCAATCATTTCAAATTTACGTGTTATTGGTTCAGGTTATAAATCCTAAGCCAAAATACAAAACATGGTAGGATGTGTCGAGACATAGGGTCTATGTATTAAGACTCATAACCCATAAATTTTTTTTTACCTACTAACTTTCATGTCTCAGGACAATGGAGCCATGCTGCTAGAAAAATGTAGTGGGTGTGCTTGGCGGAATTTAAAATTTTCTTGCATCTAGGATCAACTCAAATAGTTAGGAAGAATATAGAATTAATAATCTAGTAATTGGTTGTGTTTTGATGCACTTTGACAAGTTGAAGAAGTTGATTTGCGATTGAACCCGAACTTATTGCAAGGAACTGCACTTGCTTATGGAAATGACCATATCTCGAGTTACAGATATGCAAATCTGATGATTCAAAAATTATAGTGAAAAAGACTTGAAGGTCTACGATTTTGGAATAAGAAGGTGTCCAAAAGGTCTCATAAATTTAAGTCAATAATTACCTTATGAAACCCAAAGATTAATCTCAATTGCACTACTTTATGAAAACAACCACATCTCAAGCTATAAGCCATAAAATTAGGTGATTCAAAAATCATTTTTAAGAGAACTTGAAGATCTACAATTTAGGCATAGGAATCTCAAAAATTCCAATCAAATTTGTCACTATAGTATCCTTCGAGATTGGTTCTAAATTCTCACATAACTTGAATCTTTGTTTTCAACTGATTGGATCTTCTCCATTGTTATCTAGGTCGAGGGTTGCACAATGTGTGAGCATCGTTCCAAACACAAACTCATGGACCCACTTGAAACTCCATAAAGAAAATGATTCTAAATAAACTCTCTTATAACTGAAAGAGTGAATTGACAACTAAAGATTTTTGGTTTTTATCAATTCAAAGATTTTAATCAATCTTTTTTCTTCAGTCAACATGAGATATTTATAGAGAGCTGATTATAGTTCTAACTACTTGGAATTACTAGTAAAATAGGGTCCTAGGCTGAGTTTAACAACAACAGATGACACACCTAGTCCCAAAAGGACTCCTATTGTCACCTACATTCTTGCTTGGGTAGCAAGCAATCCTCCCATATGTTAGACGACCATCGTTGTCCCTTTTTAGGTTAGTTTAAGGCCTATATATGTATTTTGGAATCTTAAAAATCAATTACCTAATTAAATAATTTACACAAGTCCTATTTTAATTTCGTTTAAGTCATGATGACTTCACTATATAAAAATGTTTGTGTAACTTTAATTAATTAATTTTATTTCATTCCAAATAATTAGATAACATGATATCTTAATTTAGGTCCTCTTTGAATTCATTATTTAATCCAATTATATATATCTGATAAATCATAAAAGTAACATATTTTAATCCTATATTTAGCATACTTTTGGATGATTTATTCCCTGAATTGTGTAAAAAGGTGCTCTTAATCCTTTATTTTCATGTTTTTATACTCAAGAAAGCACATAGGGATGAAAAGAAAGAGAAACGGGCTTAAAACGGACCAAACTGGGCTAAAGAAGAAATCAACACGGCTTGGGCCCAAGATCACACGGCCGTGCCTCATTGATAGACTAGAACATGGCCTG
Source organism: Gossypium rotundifolium (assembly GCA_025506655.1). NCBI lineage: Eukaryota > Viridiplantae > Streptophyta > Magnoliopsida > Malvales > Malvaceae > Gossypium > Gossypium rotundifolium. Next base: position 81,685,483 of record CP106723.1, read on the forward strand.
GACCCCGAAACACATGGGTGTGTCTCTTCAATAGACTCGACCATGGCCTAAAATCGATTCACACGAGCATATGCCATGACCGTGTCCCTGTCGTGGCCAAGAGGAGTTTTCCAAGGATTTGGATACTTGAAGGCAAAAAAACACATTCCAAAGCCAATTCAAACAACCTAGTAGGAATTCCACTCAGATTAGGAGACTTAGGAGCCAAATAAAGCATTCCAAGAGCCTATATAAACACCCTAAGCATAACCTTCAAGGGGGCGGTTAGCTAGGCTAAGGAGCCGAGCCAGAAAGGTCAGATTTGTGGGAATCACTTGAAGATAGCCAGTTAATCCATCTTAAGAAGCCGAAATTCTACTCAAGACGGCATGTTTCTCCTTTAATTCCTTTAGGGAGTTTTAAGGATTTCTTATGTTTTGTTTTATCTTTTCTTCTGAGATGTTTTCTTTTATCGTTATGAACTAAACCTTTCAAATACTTGAAGGGGATCAAACCTAAGACGGATCTTGTTATTGTTTTCTGAACTATATGATAAATACTTGATTTGTTCTTAATTATGTGAGCTTAATTCTTGTGTTAATATTTTTGGGATATTTATTCAAGTTGAATGTGCTTAGGTGGTGGAGTAAAAGTCCCTACCTAAGAGTAGATCTAGCATAATTAAGTGGATTTGATCGCGCGCCTAGAGATAGGGTGATGAGATTTTGCCGGATTAGGGTGAAACCTAATATGGAGTCCATAGATCGAGTTAATGTGATTCTAGGGGTTTTAATTAGAAAGAGATTTCAATTAATCAACCTAGTGTTGGACGTTATTTGCCTCGAGAGAGGGTTTAATATAAATTAGGGAATCCTACGGATCAAGTCAAGTGAATAAATAAATGCAGTTCAGAGAGTTAGATAACAAGTGAAGTCTATATGGATTCTTCCTAAGGGTATCGTCTTAATCAACTGAGTTTTCCCAATAGTATTTCCCCAATTCATTCCTTTTGTCTTTATATCTTTAGCTTAGTAGTTAGTTAATTTAGATTAAACAATCAATCACTTAATATTTAGGCTAAATAATAGAAAGAAGGTTAGTATTAGTACTTTTAGTTCCTTTGGGTTCGACAATCTAGTCATGCCTAAGCTATACTATTGTTCGATAGGTGCACTTGCCTTAAGTCGTTGTCAGAGTGAGTTTCCGGGTTCGATCATTCTTTTTATAAATTTTAAAACTCGACAAAACAATGATAAAGTTTTTGGCGCCGTTGCTGGGGAACTAAAATATTAAGAAAACTTAATTTTTATTACTTTAGCCATTATTTTTATTTTTTCGTAATTTATTTTTATTTTAGTTTTAACCTTGCTAATTTTCTTTCTTTCTTTTCCAACACAGGCACCTCTAGTTTATGACTAGAAGGAACCTGAAAGGACCACTAGTATACGACAGTGATATTGAAGCTACCGCTCGCAGGAATCACAGAAAAAATTAGGCGAGCCCTAAATTACAAAGAAGAAAAACAACAAGGCGGATCCAATCCTATTGAAGGGATGGACGAGAATAACCCACCACCACAATATGTGGTAGAAAACAATGCTCCGCGTACTATGTATGATTATGCTAAACCTCATTTAACAATAGTAGAATCATGTATTGCTAGGCCTACTATAGCTGCTAATAATTTTGAATCAAAGCCTAACACTATGCAAATGATTCAACAATTTGTTCAATTTGATGGTTTGCAGGACGAAGACCCAAATACTCATATAACTAATTTTTTAGAGTTCTGTGATACCTTCAAAATAAATGGCGTTTCTGGTGATGTCATACGTCTTGATTATTTCCCTTTTCATTAAGGAATAAAGCCAAGCAGTGGTTGAACTCGTTACCATGAGCGTCAATCACCACATGGGATCAAATGACCGAAAATTTTTTATTAAAATATTTTCCACCGGCCAAAAAGGGCCAAATTATGAAATGATATCTCTTCTTTTATGCAGATGGATTTAGAGACATTATACGACGCATGATAGAACTCCTGAAGTAGCCTACGAGTTTATTGAAGAGATGTCATTGAATAACTATCAGTGGCAGGTTAGAAGGACAAAACCAACAAAATCAGCTGAAGTTTTCAACCTCGACACAATAACCATGCTATCAACATAGGTAGAGATGATGAATAAAAAGCTTGATAGTTTGTGTTCTTCGCAGGTACATCTAGTAATGCAGTGCGACGTAAGTGGAACTGTGGCGAATCCTGAGTACCCACCCTACCAACCGCACGAAGCGAGCAGATGAACTATATAGGTAATAATTTGAGCTAATAGTAACCCTTATAGTAATACTTATAATCCAGGTTAGAGGAACCACCCAAATTTTTCATGGGGAGGTAAAGGAAATCAAAGACAACAACCTCCTTAAAATTTCCAAAATCAGCCCTATCCACAAGAAAAGAAGCCGAACCTTGAAGAGATGCTGACAAAACTCATGGTAACCATAGAAAACCATTTCCAAGACACTGAGACAATGCTTAAAAACCAACAAACATCGATTGAAGGGATCAAGAACCAAGTTGGGGAACTTACTAAGTCAGTTGGGAAATTACCAAGTCAGTTGGACAACTTGCAAAGTTAATTTCGAACGACCGCAAGGGCGTCTACCAAGCAGCACTAAGATTAACCCAAAGGAGCAAATCCAAGACATAATAGCTCAGGAAAATGTAGGGTTAGATGAACACAATTTAATACAAGAAAGTGAGGTAGAAGAAGATAAAGTTGAGGTAACACAAGAAAAGCCAAAATCGGTAATCAAAGAGTACCAACCCGCATACCTTATCCCGAAGCGATGAAGAGAGATGATACAGAGGAACATTTGGGTAAGTTTCTTAAACTCTTAAAGAAATTACATATTAACTTACCGCTTATTGAAGCTCTTTTACAGATGCCAAATTTGAGGAAATTTTTAAAACAACTCTTGACGAACAAGCGTAAGTTAGACGAGGAGCCACATGTGGAATTAAACGCAATGTGCTTAGCAATTCTACAAAATAGACTACCACGGAAGCTAAAAGATCTAGGGAGTTTTACAATTCCATGTTTAATTGGTAGACTAACTGTTGATAATGCCTTAGCTGATTTAGGGGCAAGTATAAATGTCATGCCTTATAAAATGTTTAAGCAGCTAGGTCTAGGGAAACCCAAACAAACTAGGATGAGTATTCAATTAGCTGATAAAACTATTAGAATTCCTAGGGGTATTATCAAATATGTTCTCGTAAAAATTGATAAATTTGTTTTCCCAGTAGATTTTGTTGTCTTAGACATGGATGAGGATAATTCGATTCCTTTAATTTTAGGAAGAACCTTTTTAGCAACTGCTAGGACTAAAATTGATGTTGGCACAAGAGATCATATTCTTTGTGTAGATGATGAATCGATCAGTCTACAAGCTCTTGACTCAACTAAGACATCAATTGATGAAAGTGAGAAAGTAAATTCAGTTGATGACCAATTTGTTCACCTTTCACCACAGGATCCACCACAAAGCTGTAGACCTGAGCCGGATCATAGACCTCGTGCAAATAAAGAATAACTATATAAGGAACGAAGCCTTAAGGTCGATGAATTAGCAGCATGAAAGACATACTGTAAAGAGGAACCGGATCCGCATGAAACAAAACCAAAGGAGCCCCCAGAAAAGATCATAGGAACGTCGAACCACTTCAAAATAGGAGATCAGGTACTGTTAAAGAAGAAAGCTCCACGAATTACCACGTCCGACCTAAATATAAATGAAGAAATCTATCTTGAGGTACTCAATATCTTCCCATACGAAAAAGTCAAGGTAAGCAATCCCATATTCGGTACTTTTAAGGTAAACGCTTCTCAACTTAAACTTTATCATAAAAATAGAATTTACAGCATGAGAGAAGATATTCAAACTTTTAAACCTCCTTGATTTTTGCAAATATGAGGAAAGTCTAGCTTAAGACTTTAAATGAGCGTTTCTCGAGAGGCAACCCAAGCACTAACCCTATTTATTTACACATTTGTTTTCATTTTAGTTTCTTTTCTTCTCTTCGTCTTAAACACCTAGTTTTAAACTAACCAAAAGTGCAGATTTCTAGACCACACGACCGTGGCCGTGGCCGTGGCCATGTGGAAGTATAGAATCTCCATATTGATAATGGCAGAAGAGGAACGAGTCATAAATAATCAAATCTTCGAGTCACAGACTCCAACCACCACCACACGGGCACCAAAAAAATGCCACGACCGTGCGATGCGGCCGTGGATGACACTAACTTATCACCAACGGGTGTGGCAATCTATAAAATGGGTGTGGGTGAACCAACATGCCTAGACACATGGCCGTGCGAGGCAGCTGTGTGAAACAACACGCCCACGGTACACGGGCGTGGGGAAGTACCAGACCTGAAACTATATTTAAAGCCACCCCTCTTCCTTCCTTCTCACCGACTCCTCATCTTCTTCCTTCTTTTTCTCAAATTTCTCTCTTCTTCATAACAAGTCTCTAAACTCTTAAGCTTACACATATCCATGTCAAAGAAGCGGAAAAAGCCAAGCATAATCTCCCAGAGGGAGATCGATCTACATAAGTTCATGCCGGCCGCTTCATCCACTCTACAAGCCAAGGGTCTTTGAGACCATTTAACTTTTATTCTACTTTTGTCTTTTCCTTTAATTTCCTTCTCTTTGACTCTCTTATGCATAATTTAGTTTATTTTATTCTAGTTTCTTGGTTTTAGGTTCTTCAAGCTACTAGGGAATCACACCGGAACCACGACTACCGGCTCAACACAGCCTTAGGATCACACCCACCTCACGAACCATCCAACAATAAGGACTCCTCAGTCTATTCATCTTTTATGTTAATTTTATCTTACTTTTTACTTTCTTTCCCTTTAGTTTTCTTTTCCTTAAATACATAATTACTTTATTTTAAATTTGTCTTAATAATTCTTGGCTAATCCATCACGAGTTTCCTAATTTCTTCATCTAGCACAGTGACTGTTGGCATCCACCACAGCACCATCGTCCTCTCTTCCAAATCGAGTCGTGAATAGTGCTCTCAAAAAAAAATTCAGGAAGTGTCACTTCTCCCCTTCTCTTTTGATTTCAGTATCACATGATTATTTATCTATCTTTGTACATTGAGGGCAATATACATCTTAAGTGTGGGGGGTAAAACTGCCTAACTTTTTGCATCATTCTTAAATTCTGCCTAACTTTTTGCATTATTCTCAAATCCCTTAATTATATCTAGTTCTTAAGTAATTTTCTCATATTACTAATTAGGATGAAATTTCTGATGGTTTATGATTCTTATTGATATGTCTTAGATTAAGTCATATTTAATTGAGCATTGATGATTTAAACTTTAAGATATTAGAGAATCAAGCATGATAAGTTTATTTTTCAAGAATAATAATAAATATTTCTAGGTTGTCTACCTGAATTTGAATATCACCTTGAAGTTTGAAATCTACAGGGATTGATATCAAATGCCCATAATTTTTCTGAAATTTTGAGCCTTATAGAGCATATATTCTTTTCCGTGCTCACATTATTGATTATGAGTGTGTCAACATTGATTTGTTATTCTAGAACTTGCCTCGATTATACATGTCAAGACCACATTTTTGATTTGATATACTGAGATGATAAAGGCACCTAGGTTTTAACCTACTCGCTCCACTAAAAGCTTACCTTCATAATTAACCCCTAGTCAACCTCTTTGATCCTAACAACCCTTTTTATTGATTTATCCACTAATATTAACCTAAAACCCCGCTCGTATTTGTTATCACCATTCCTTTTGACTACCCTTCTATCGAGACTTGATTTGATAAGTTGCTCAATTATATTATTTCAGTTGTAAAAGTTCTTTCTTCTGTAATCTGTGTTAGTGTTAATTAATTAAAAAAATCAAAATATATTCATTATTAGTTCTGTAATTAAGTGAGCTTATATGTTTAATTTCAATATCTTAAAGAAGAAGCTCGTATTATTAGTATTTTCATGTGATGCAATTATTCAGATCATTAGTTCAATTCTTTTTCTAAAGTTAGGTAATTTGTCAGGTCAATCTCGATTCTAACCTTCCAATTCAGCTTTTCTCCACACCTTTAACCTAAGCCCTGTTACAACCCTGTTAAAAACCTTTTGATTTGTGTATCATCTCATATTACAATGGTGGAGATTTGATTTTCAGGCAAGCCTATGGGATCAACTTTTCATGTAACATCCTGAATAAGTAGGTCTGTGCATTTTGTGTGTTGTAGGGTTAAAGTGTTAGCTTGAGGTTTAGAGGTGCGAATTGGGCTCAGGTTTGGGCTGAAACCTGGGTTAATTTACTAATAAAGAACTACAAGACATAATAAAGTGGGTATCTATGTTTAAATTGTAAGGTGGGCTTGTGGCTCAAAAATCTGGTGGTACTGTAAGGGAGCAAGTGGGCGGCATCATTAAGGGAGGCATTGGGCTTAAGTTGGCTGCTTGGAGCCTATGCTTTTGGGCTAAAATTCGGCACTATAAGAGGGGGGAGGTTGGATGGCACACTAGCTACCAAAATAAGGGGTTTAATTCTTTTATTTTGATTAAATGCTGATAATAAGAAGGGAAGAGTGGGTGTTAAGAAGGCCTCTATTGAAGGGAGGATTTGGATTAAAGATATCAAGTGGGATAAGAGTTATCAGGATGACAGCAGAGTTGGCCGAAAATCCAACTCTGGGAGGGGGTTGATTATGCCAAAATTGGTAGGCAAGAGATCACTTTTCATCTTTTGTTCTTTTCTTCCTCATCCTCTCTCTTAGCCAAAATTCTTTGTTTCTCTCTTGTAGGTTTCTTTCTTTGCCGCAAATCCCTAGCTCTCCTCCTCTCTTTGATATTTTTGAAAAATTGAACCCTCTTTTCCATACTTTCCTCTCCCATAACTGAAACTTTCAAGATCAGTCTCTTTTCCTGAAGTTACACCATAGCCGAATCATATTTTCAAGATTGGTAAGTTTTTCGTGGTTTTCTTCCTTGCTATTTCTCTCTTTCTCATTTAGTTTCTAACTCGGATCACTTCTATAAGATCCTGTCGATTCTCACTCTTTACTTATAGGAGCCGAACCTTTCTTGCTGTGATCTCTCGTACCAAACTGTGAGGAAAGCAGAAGGTATGTGATGGTAGTAGGATTCAGCCAAATGGCCACTTCCTTACCTTTCTCTTTTTATTCGGATCTTATCAAGTGTAGGTGTAGTAATCGTGTTGGTCTAATGAGGGATGCTTGGCTGAATGTAGGTAGGGAAGCAACATTTTCTTGAGGATTTTTGGGATTTGACAACCTAGGTAAGGGTTTCGATTTAAGTGCTATGTTTATCTCTTAGATTGGATTTTATCATTTAAATTCGATTTAGTGATCAAGATGTGTTCATGGACTCGAATGCCAGCCAAACAACAGGAAGGGTTGGATCTGTAAACCCAGCCCCTAAGTACAAGAAGCGAGCAGTATCAGGAGTGCGAGATTAGCCATCGGGGTGTGGGCCGGCATCGAAAGAAGATCGTAGGCCGATAGAGGTAGTCTTGAGTGACAATAGTGTCAAAGCGGTGAGTGCGATAGTACGAGAATCAGGTGTGTAACTCTTACACACTTCATATGCATTATGTTTAATGCTGTGTTTGTGAAAGCCAAATTAACAGTGGGAAACATTACATTACCCTTATAAGCAAGAACTCCGGGTAAGTCCATTATGGTGAATATCGTGCTTGATCTATGTGAAACCTGTGTGTGCCATGTTGTTTTTTTTCTAAGCATTAAGCATGATTATAATGTATTGAGAAACATATACATAGCATATGGGTATGATGAGAGGAGGGGGAAGGCATGATTTATCAGACTGTCACCAGTGGTTAGGTACCACACGTGGGTTGGCCCCACATATCTATTTTTGTGACTAAGTTTCAGTGGTTTGGAACCACCAGTGGTTAGGTACCACATGTGCTTATTTTGTGACTTGTCCTAGTGGTTGGGTACCATAGTGGGTTGGCCCCACATATCAATTGAAGGGATCGTCACCAGTTGTTAGGAACCACAAGTGGGTTGGCCCCACACATAAATATTTGTAACTTCGGTTACTAGTGGTTAGGTACCACTAGTGGCTAGGTGCCACAAGGGGTAGATTTGGGAGATTCGGATGGATAATTAAGCAATGGGTTGCATGGCTTGCATAATATCATATGAATCTGTGTATGAGCCTAACTCTTTTGGGATGGGGATTTACACACTGAGTCTCAGTGACTCACCCCTTCGTTACATTTTGTAGATAATGCTTAGATCGTGGATCCGGAGCCGGGGTGGACTCGTGGTGGCCATGCTTGGCTACTTAGTTTGAATTTGATTTTTATTTACTTTAAGTTTTGGATTTAGGTACTTGTAATAAGGCCACTTAAACTTTATTTGGGATTTTGTTATTTTTCTTTCTTTCCTTTCTTTTTCCTTAAACCATTATTAAATGAAAAAGGCAGGCCAAGTAATTTGTGACATGAACATTTTTATGAACTTAAGATAATTTTCTACGTTTTTGAAAAGATATATATATATATATATATATCGAATGAATGATAAACAACAAGGTAATTCAAACACGAAAAAAAAATCTAGTTTCAAAATGTTTTAAAAATCCACCCAAATCAAACACGTTTTAATTAACAACGCAAAAGTTTTGCTTTCCAACCAAGTTGCAAAGTGGTTTTCCTACAGTGACACATCAGATTCGGTCGTAGTGTTTAGACCGGGTTTGGGGTGTTACATTTTGGTATCAGAGCCCGGTTCAAAAGCTTGGCTGTGGGTATAAGGCCAAAATGTTTTAAAAGGGTCTGAAAATGATTTGATGTAAATGCATACTTGAAAGCATGGCTTTGAGTCTAAAGATCGATCCACCTGTAAGTATCCTAACCTTTGCTGTGATAGATATATATGTATGATGGATTAATAGGTTATAGGGACATAGATAGTTATACTAGGAGTTGTGGACCTTAGGCTTAGCTCAACCAACTTATAAATGTCATAAAACTTAACTTCCTTAAATAGTCATGTCTGTGAGCAAGTTAGAGGGACTAGGGTGTGGTAACAAGCATACGCATGTCTAGGAGTGGATTCAGGAAGAGCTTGGTATTTAAGCAGTCCTAGTGACTCACCTCCTCTTTTTTGGAATCTTACCTGGTGTGTAGTGACTGTTCACCTTAGCTTTGAAGACTGGTTAACAGGCCAAAATTTTAACTAAAACTTGAAAGGGACCAGTACTTATCCTTACGAAATTACTTATATGACCCTGAATTTTGTAAAATTTTCCATAATACCCTAGGTTGAGGTAAATGACCAAAATGTCCTTGCTTCTGTGAAAGGACCAAAATAACCCTGTTTGGAAAATTACCATAGCGCTTTTTCTGAGAAATTACCAAAATGCCCCTAGATTGTAAAATTACCAAAATACCTCCAAATTGTAAAATTACCAAAATACCCCCAGATTGCAAAATTACCAAAATACCCTTATTTTGAAAAATCACCAAGATACCTTACTTTGAAAAATTGCGAAAATACCTTTGTAGGTTAAAATTAATAAAATACCCTAGGTAGTGAAATGACGAAAATACCCTTAGGTAGTGAACGTGAGTTCGCGGATGTACTTGTGCGTGAAACCTGTATATGGTGCCCTGTTGGATGTTGTTTGAATGTGAAATTTTTTTAGAATGAGAAATACAAATTTAAAACTGAACTATGTAGACATGGTTCAGACTCGAAAGAACCACTGTTAAAACTTCCTTCCATAAGACTGTTCATTGTTAATCATTGAAAGGAAAAGTTAGTAACCCATAAAATTCTTTAAATCAGATTAAATAGAACGATAGAATGAGCACTCGACGTCGTGGGCGTATTGCGCGCAGACATGGTAGGGGTAGGACAACTATGTCTGAATCGATAGGGTTTGGTTATGGGTCAGAAAATGAGGTACCGTCGCCACCCACTGTAGGCGCCGAATATCAAGAGCAGGCAGGTGGTGATGATGCAGTATCACAAGCTATGCTACAAGTCCTAGAGAGAGTTGCTGGATCAGGTGTAGGATAGGGACTCAGAAATCTGTGTTCGAACGACTCTGAGCGAGTGGAGCCGAGGTGTTTAAGGGAGTTTCAGGTGTGGCTCCCAACACCACAGAGTATTGGTTAGAGGCGACAGAGTGCATAATGGATGATTTGGATTTCACGACGGAGGAGAAGTTGAAAGGGGTAGTGTTTCTTCTCCGGGATGAGTCTTATCAGTGGTGGCTCACGGTCAGGGAAGGTGCAATGGCCGATGACATCACTTGGGATTTCATTAAGGAAACTTACCAGAGGAAGTATGTTGGGTCTAGTTATATAGATGCGCAACATAAGGCATTCTTGAGTTTGGTGTAGGGGAGTAAGTCAGTATCCGGATACGAAGTAGAATTCTTACGATTGAGTAGGTATGCTCGGGGTATTGTGGCTATGGAGCATGAGTCGCTGTGTTAGGTTTGAAGACGGACTAAGGGACGAGCTGTGGGTGTTGATTACACCACAACGAGAAAGGGAATTTGTCGTTCTTGTGGAGAAGGCCAAGAATGCTGAGGAGGTGAAGCAAACTGAGAAGCAGAACCAAAATAGGAATAGGGATAAAAGAAGTTATAGGCCTTCAGGATCTACTGGGAGTTCTCAGAAACGAGCTAGATTCGGTGGACGGGATCAAGCTGCAAGGCCAGTTGCTGCTGCTCAATGGCCACCATAGTGTGCCCGATGTGGGAAGTCCCATTCGAGAGAGTGTTGGACAGGTAATAGAGGATGTTTCGAATGTGGGTCAATGGATCACCGGATAAGGGATTGTTCGCGGAGGCCGGCTAGGACGCAGACTGAGAACCAAGGGCGTAACCAGTTTAGGAGAGATGGTCGCGAACCGCAGAGGGTCGAGTGCGATCGTGGTGGTAATGGAAGCAGACGGTAGTGGGGCACCAGTGGGGTGCCAAAATACCGATGAAAGACGACTGGATTGGTCTATACAAAGAAAGCATCGTGAGGAGGCGACACTTGGACGTCATAAGCGGTACTTTTTAATTTTTGGGTTGCCTTATACTGCTTTGATTGATGCTGGTTCAATGCACTCTTATATTGCTAGTAGTATAGTGGGAACTTTGAACTTAGCCTATGAAACTTCTGCTAAGGAGATGACGGTAATTAGCCCTCTAGGACACTCTGTGGTAGTAGACAAACTATATAGGGAGGTACCCCTAGAACTTCAAGGGGTAGTGTTTCAAGCTGATTTGATGGAATTTCCCTTTGGGGAGTTCGATCTAATCTTAGGAATGGATTGGTTGGTAAAGTATCAGGAGGGTCTAGACTGTGCAGCTAAGCACATGGTGCTGAGAACGGTCGAGGGTGAAGAGGTGGTGATGATAAGTGAGAGAAGGAATTACCTATCGAATGTGGTATCCGCTCTAAAGGCTGAGAAGATGGTGAGGAAAGGATGTGAGGCGTTTGTGGTTTATGTTTGTGCTTTGGAAGTTAAGGAATCAGCGTTGGAGAATGTCTGAACGGTGAAAGAATTTATCGATGTCTTTTGGAAGAGCTCCCGAGTTTGCCTCCGGATCGTGAAGTGGAGTTTGGTATCAACCTTCTACCAGGAACAGTGCCAGTGTCTATTGCTCCATATAAGATGGCACCGAAAGAGTTAGTGGAGTTGAAAGCGCAGATTCAGGAGTTGTTGGATCGGGGTTTTATCCGGCCAAGTGTATCACCTTGGGGAGCGCCTGTGCTTTTCGTTAAGAAGAAGGACGGATCAATGAGAATGTGCATTGATTGCCGTCAGCTGAATAAGTTGACAATTAAGAACAGGTATCCGTTACCAAGGATAGATGACCTGTTCGATCAACTTAGGGGAGCCTCAATCTTTTCCAAGATAGATTTGAGGTCGGGATATCACCAGCTTAAGGTCAGGGAGGCTGATATCCATAAAATGACTTTTTGTACTCGTTATGGTCACTATGAATTTCTGGTGATGCCGTTTGGTTTGACTAATGCCCCAGTAGCGTTTATGGATATGATGAATCGGGTGTTTCAACCATATCTCGATCGATTCGTTGTAGTGTTTATCGATGATATTCTGGTTTATTCCAAGTCTTAGGAGGAGTATGATGTGTACCTTCGTGTGGTGTTGCAAATTTTGGGGAGAAGTAGTTGTTTTCTAAGTTTAGTAAGTGCGAGTTCTGGTTGAAGGAAGTTACCTTTTTGGGTCACGTGGTGTCGACTGAGGGGGTTAGGGTGGATCCTCGAAAGATTGAGGCTGTATTAGACTGGAAACCATCGAAGTCGGTGGCAGAGATTCAAAGTTTTCTAGGTTTAGTAGGATATTACCGAAGGTTTGTGGAAGGATTCTCTTTGATTGCAGTGCCGTTAACCAAGTTGCTAAGGAAAGGGGTCCCGTTTGTGTGGTCAGACAAGCAACAAGAGAGTTTTGAGAAGCTGAAGAGGATTTTGACGGAAGCTCTGGTACTGATTCAACCTGAAGCAGGGAAGGAGTTTATGGTTTATTGTGACGCGTCGCACACATGGTTAGGATGTGTGCTGATGCAAGAAGGGAAGGTAGTAGCGTATGCTTCCCGACAATTGAGACCTCACGAGGTGAATTACCCGACGCATGATCTGGAGTTGGCTGCGGTGGTTTTTGCCCTAAAAATTTGGAGACATTACTTGTATGGAGAGAAGTTTAATGTGTATACGGACCATAAGAGTTTGAAGTACCTCCTCAATCAAAAGGAATTGAATTTAAGGCAGAGGAGGTGGATCGAGCTGTTGAAGGATTATGATTGCTCAATTGAGTACCATCCAGGGAAGGCTAATGTGGTAGCTGATGCCTTGAGTCGTAAGGTTGTGGCAGATCTAAGAGCCATGTTTGCCCACCTTAGTCTTTGTAATGACGGAAGTCTGTTAGCGGAACTGCAAGTGAAGCCAACATGGGTAAAACAGGTTAAGAAAAAAACAACTATTGGATGAAGTCTTAAGCGCTCGGTATCTGCAAGTACAGAATGGTGGATTGGAGGGGTATAACCTGGGTAGCGATGGAGTGCTGTGTTTTCAGGGGAAAGTTTGCATGCCTAATGACGTGGAGTCTTCAGGAGGCTCATAACAGTCCATAAGCTATGCATCTTGAAGGTAGTAAGATGTACTGGGATTTACGGGAGTAGTTCTGGTGGCCGGGCCTTAAGCGGGAAGTAATTGAATTTGTGAGTAGGTGTTTGACGTGTCAACAGGTCAAAGTTGAACATCAGTTACCCTCAGAATTGTTGCAATCGATAAAGATTTCGCAATGGAAATGAGAAATGATCACAATGGATTTTATTAGTGGGCTACCCCTCACGCCTACTAAGAAGGACTCGATTTGGGTGATCGTCGACCGTTTAACAAAGTCGGCACATTTTATACCCATTTGGGTTGATTACTCTCTCCATAGGTTAGCTAAGTTATATGTGGCAGAAATTGTGAGATTACATAGGGTGCTAGTGTCAATTATCTCGGATAGGGACCCTAGGTTCACGTCGAGGTTTTGAAAGGCATTGCACCAGGCCTTGGGAACAAAGTTGGATTTTAGTACAGTATTTCATCCCCAGTCAGGTGGGCAGTCGGAGAGGGTAATTCAGATCTTGGAAGATATGCTAAGAGGTTGTGTCTTAGATTTTAGAGGTAGTTGGGAAGAATTTTTGTCGCTGGCAGAGTTCGCAAACAACAATAGTTACCAGGCAAGTATTCGGATGGCACCATATGAAGCATTATATGGTCAGAAGTGTCGTACCCCTACGTGTTGGACGGAGTTGGGAGAACGACATTTGTTGGGTCCAGAGTTGGTGGCTGAAACAGAAGAGAAGGTTAGGCTGATTCAGGATCGTCTGAAGGAAGCTTTGACAGGAAAAAGTCCTATGCCAATCTTAAATGGAAGGATATAGAATTTGCAGAGGGTGACATGGTTTTCCTGAAGGTATCGCCATGGAAGAAAGTGCTGAGATTTGGCCGGAAGGGCAAGCTGAGCCCTAGGTTTATCGGGCCTTATCGGGTGTTAAAGCTAGTGGGACCAATAGCTTATCAGCTCGAATTGCCACCAGAATTGAGTCAAATCCATAATGTGTTTCATGTTTCCATGCTTAGACGCTATCGCTTGGATCCGTCTCATGTTATGCGGGTAGAAGAAATTAAGGTGAACTCAGACTTATATTTTGAGGAGGAACAGTGCAGATCCTGGATCGAAATGTCAAGGTATTGCATAGGAAATCAATCCCTTTGGTGAAGGTATTATGGCGAAACCACGGTTCAGAAGAAGCGACATGGGAGTCGGAGGATGTTATGCGATAGCAGTACCCTCAACCCTTTTGATCAGCTAAATTTCAAAGCCAAAATTTATTTTAAGGGGGTAGAACTGTAACATCCTGAATAAGTGGGTCTGTGCATTTTGTGTGTTTTAGGGTTAAAGTGTTAGCTTGAGGTTTAGAGGTGCGAATTGGGCTCAGGTTTGGGCTGAGACCTGGGTTAATTTACTAATAAAGAACTACAGGACATAATAAAGTGGGTATCTATGTTTAAATTGTAAGGTGGGCTTGTGGCCCAAAAATCTGGTGGTGCTTTAAGGGAGCAAGTGGGTGGCATCATTAAGGGAGGCATTGGGCTTAAGTTGGCCACTTGGAGCCCATGCTTTTGGGCTAGAGTTTGGCACTCCAAGGGGGGAGGTTGGACGACACACTAGCTACCAAAATAAGGGGTTTAATTCTTTTATTTTGATTAAATGCTGATAATAGGATGGGAAGAGTGGGTGTTAAGAAGGCCTCTCTTGAAGGGAGGATATGGATTAAAGATATCAAGTGGGATAAGAGTTATCAGATGACAGCAGAGTTGGCCGAAAATCCAACTCTGGGAGGGGGTTGATTATGCCGAAATTGGTAGGCAAGAGAGCACTTTTCATCTTTTTTTTCTTTTCTTCATCATCTTCTCTCTTAGCCAAAATTATTTGTTTCTCTCTTATGGGTTTCTTTCTTTGCCGAAAGTCCCTAACTCTCCTCTTCTCTTTGATATTTTCCTAAAAACTGAACCCTCTTTGCCATACTTTCTCTCCCATAGCCGAAACTTTCAAGATCAGTCTCTTTTCCCGAAGTTACACCATAGCCGAATCATCTTTTCAAGATTGGTAAGTTTTCCATGGTTTTCTTCCTTGCTATTTCTCTCTTTGTCATTTAGTTTCTAACTCGAATCACTTCTATAAGATCTTGTCGGTTCTCACTCTTTACTCATAGGAGCCGAACCTTTCTTGCTGTGATCTCTCGTGCCAAACTGTGAGGAAAGTCGAAGGTATGAGATTGTAGTAGGATTCGGCCGAATGGCCACTTCCTTACCTTTCTCTTCTTATTCGGATCTCATCAAGTGTAGGTACAGTGATCGTGTTGGTCTAATGAGGGATGCTTGGCCAAATGTAGGTAGGGAAGCGACGTTTTCTTGAGGATTTTCGGATTTGACAACCTAGGTAAGGGTCTTGATTTAATGCTATATTTATCTCTTAGATTGGATCTTATCATTTAAATTTGATTTAGTGATCAAAGTGTGTTCATGGACTCGAATGCCAGCCAAACAATAGGAAGGGTTGGATCTGTAAACCCAGCTCCTAAGTACAAGAAACGAGCAGTATCAGGAGTGCGAGATTGGCCACCGGGATGTGGACCGACATCAAAAGAAGATCATAGGCCGATAGAGGTAGTCTCGAGTGACGATAGTATCAAAATAATGAGTGTGATAGTACGAGAATCAGGTGTGTAACTCTTACACACTTCATATGTGTTATGTTAAATGTTGTGTTTGTGAAAGCCAAATTAACAGTGGGAAACATTACGTTACCCTTATAAGCAAGGACTCCGGGTAAGTCCATTATGGTGAATATCGTGCTTGATCTATGTGAAACCTGTGTGTGCCATGTTATTTTTTTTTCTAAGCATTAAGCATGATTATAATGTATTGAGAAACATATACATAGCATATGGGTATGATGAGAGGAGGGGGAAGGCATGATTTATCAGACTACCACCAGTGGTTAGGTACCACACATGGGTTGGCCCCACATATTAATTTTTGTGACTAAGTCTCAGTGGTTTGGAACCACCAGTGGTTAGGTACCACATGTGCTTATTTTGTGACTTGTCCCAGTGGTTAGGTACCACAGTGGGTTGGCCCCACATATCGATTTAAGGGATCGTCACCAGTGGTTAGGTACCACAAGTGGGTTGGCCCCACACATAAATATTTGTAACTTCGATTACCAGTGGTTAGGTACCACCATTGGCTAGGTGCCACAAGGGGTAGATTTGGGAGATTCGGATGGATAATTAAGCAATGGGTTGCATGGCTTGCATAAGATCATATGAATCTGTGTATGAGCCTAACTCTTTTGGGATGGGGATTTACACACTGAGTCTCGGTGACTCACCCATTCTGTTACATTTTGCAGATAATGCTTAGATCGTGGATCCAGAGCCGGGGTGGACTTGTGGTGGCCATGCTCGACTACTTAGTTTGAATTCAGTTTTTATTTACTTTAAGTTTTGGATTTCGATACTTGTAATAAGGCCATTTAAACTTTATTTGGGATTTTGTTATTTTTCTTTGTTTCCTTTCTTTTTCCTTAAACCATTATTAAACAAAAAAGGCAGGCCAAGTAATTTGTGACATGAACGTTTTTATGAACTTAAGATAATTTTTTGAGTTTTTGAAAAGATATATATATATTGAATGAATGATAAACAACAAGGCAATTCAAACACGAAAAAAAAATCTAGTTTCAAAATGTTTTAAAAATCCACCCAAATCAAACACGTTTTAATTAATTACGCAAAAGTTTTGCTTTCCAACCAAGTTGCAAAGTGGTTTTCCTACAGTGACACGTCAGATTCGGTTGTAGCGTTTAGACTGGGTTTGGGGTGTTACGTTTCAAGTTCGATTTATGAGTGGTTATTCTTGAACCTTAAACACTTCGAGTGCCTTGAGTGAATCTTTATTGAGGATGTCAATCCTTGTCAGTTTTGAATTAAAGGTAATTATTTTGATAAGAGGAGACACCTATATTTTCGAGTACAAAATGTATGACTTATATTGTTTGAATCTTTAGGACTCTTTGAGTTAAATTATCCATGTATAAATTATCTATGAATTATGATGAGACATTGTTGATGAGAATTATGAAATTGTGGAAAGTTCGTTTTAATTGTTAATTGAGAATTTTGCTTGAGGACAAGAAAAAGCTTAAGTGTGGGGGTATTTGATAAACCGTAAAAGTGACATATTTTAATCCCACATTTAGCATACTTTTGGATGCTTTATTCCCTGAATTGTGTAAAAAGGTGCTCTTAATCCTTTCTTTTCATGTTTTTATACTCAGGAAAGCACCTAAGGATGAAAAGAACGAGAAACGGGCCTAAAACGGACCAAACTGGGCCAAAGAAGAAATTGACACGGCCTGGGCCCAAGATCACATGGCCGTGCCTCATTGATAGACTAAAACACGCCTGGACCTCGAAACACATGGGCGTGTCTCTTCAACAGACTCGACCACGACCTAAAATCGATTCACACGGGCGTGTGCCATGACTATGTCCCTGCCGCGGCCAAGAGGAGTTTTACTTAGATTTGGATACTTGAAGGCAAAAAAACAAATTCCAAAGCCTATTCAAACACCCTAGTAGGAATTCCACTTAGGTTAGGAGACTTAGGAGCCAAATAAAGTATTCCAAGAGCCTATATAAACACCTAAGCATAACCTTTAAGGGGGCAGTTAGCTAGGCCAAGCCTATATAAACACCTAAGCATAACCTTTAAGGGGGCAGTTAGCTAGGCCAAGGAGCCGAGCCAGAAATGTTAGATTTGTGGGAATCACTCGAAGGTAGCCAGTCGATCCATCTCAAGAAGCCAAAATTCTACTCAAGACGGCGGATTTCTCCTTTAATTCCTTCAGGGAGTTTTAGGGATTTCTTATGTTTTGATTTATTTTTTCTTCTGAGGTGTTTTCTTTTATCGTTATGAACTAAACCCTTCAGATACCTAAAGGGATGAAACCTAAGATGGATCTTGTTATTGTTTTCTGAACTATATGATAAATATTTGATTTGTTCTTAATTATGTGAGCTTAATTCTTGTGTTAACATTTTAGGGATATTGTTTCAAGTTGAATGTGCTTGGGTGGTGGAGCAAAAGTCCTTGTCTAAGAGTAGATCTAGCATAATTAAGCGGAGTTGAACGCATGCCTAGAGATAGGGTGACGAGATTTTGCCAGATTAGGGTGAAACCTAATATGGGAGTCCATAGATCGAGTTAATGCGATTCTAGGGGTTTTAATTAGAAAGAGATTTCAATTAATCAACCTAGGGTTAGACATTATTCGCCTCGAGAGAGGGTTTAATATTAATTAGGGAATCCTACGGATCAAGTCAAGTGAATAAATCATCTAGTTCAGATTTAGATAACAAGTAAAGTCTAGGTGGATTCTTCCTAAGGGTATCATCTTAATCAACTGAGTTTTCCCAATAGTATTTCCCCAATTCATTCTTTTTGTCTTTGCATCTTTATCTTAGTAGTTAGTTAATTTAGATTAAACAATCAATCACTTAATATTTAGGCTAAATAATAGAAAGAAGGTTAGTATTAGTACTTTTAGTTCCATTGCATTCGACAATCCGGTCTTGCCTAAGCTATACTACTGTTCGATAGGTGCACTTGCCTTAAGTCATTGTCAGAGTGAGTTTCCAGGTTCAATCATTCTTTTTATAAATACAAAACAATGATCAATATCTAAAATGACTAAAATTAATTCCATATTAGTCAAATCATTAAACCAAAAGAACACATATTACTCCAATGAGTAAATCCTCTTAACAGTTTCTTACTGTTCAATTGTTTATGGCTCCATGCAAGTGTCATGTTAAATATAATTCATTAAAGAGTCGTGCTAAGCTAGTGAAGGGACTACTTTGACATATATAAATAGGGCTTAAATAATTAGTAATTAAGTTCCAACTCTTGATTTTTTTAATGACAAGTTGTTTAGTCACAGAGTCATCCATCTAAGGTACCATGAATGAACTCACTATTATATAATAGTACAAAAGCAACTGATTACAAGCTTTAGTCTAATAAAATTTTCATGATCCTTTTAAGTTAAATTCATTCACCTAATTCGGTCCATTTTATTTCATGATCCTTTTAAGTTAAATTCATTCGCCTAATTCAGTCCATTTTATCTCATTGTCACCATTTTACATTTCACAATAAAAATGATGATTACTCAAATTAGTAATGATAAAATCATTTGTCTAAAAAAATGACCCTTAGCCAAATTCCATTTTCATAATTCATACAATGCCAATGAGAGGATAACATTTACTCTTTTATCAAGATATGATTCCACCATTGAGAGTCAAGTCATATCGTGCTTAAGTCATGTACCTAGCATACCAACTTTTGGCCTACAACCATGAGGGATTGTGTTTTCAATACACCAAAGGACATGGACTATACATATATGATTTGTCACTTACTTTGCATTTACATAAGTCACACCATGAACGTCGCAACTGAATAAATTCAAAAATGAATCTAGGATAAATTCAATTTGATTCTTCTCCAATGTATTGTTAGTTTAGACAATCACATCTATGTCAGGTGTGAATATCATATGTGAATTGTGCAAGTAAGCATGTCGGCTCAAGTAAGCATGTCGGCTCAAGTAATAACGTGATAAGTAAGATTGTGCACAGGGATTAGACATGGTATAAAAGTGATCAAGTTATTATAATAAATTATGATTATTGCTATGGCAAACAAAGATAAGTATGCAGTGGTAATTTAGAGGGATAATAATATGTGCTAAATGTGTACTACCTAGTACTGGAAAATGCTCTGAAAAAAAAAGAGTAAAAATGAAATGAAAATTACTAGAATAACTACAAGGATAACATGTAACAAACAAGTAAACAACTAAATATGTGTTGGCAAGATGTTACGACAAATGTTAGAGGATATACAATGTTGATTTGGAAGGTCGGGATTACTAAGAATCTACCTGTAACACCCCTCACCCGTATTCAACACCAGAATAGGGTTATGGAGCATTACTGGACTTATAAAACAACTAAACAATAATTTTACATACATTTTCAAATTTCATATAATCATAATTCAAACTCAATCACATTGTCCCTAATACGAGCCTACGAGGCCCTAAACATGCTTTAGAAATGGCTCGGGACTAAACTGATAGCTCAAGAAATTTTTACAAAACTTAGAAATTTTTTCAAATTTCAAGGGACACACGCCCGTGTGGCCCAACTGTGTGTCTCACACGGCCAAAGACACACCGTGTCATAGGCCATGTGGACATTCGAAATGGGATCACATGGCCTATGTCCTAGCCTACGTCCGACCCTGTGTAACTCTCTGCTTGGGTCATACGGCCAGCATACATGCCCATGTGAGCCCGTGTGCCCTAAAAATGGCCACACACGCCTGTGTGCCAAGCCGTGTGCTAGGCCGTGCCAAACCTGTAAGGTATACTGACTTATACCACACGACCAAGTCACACACCGTGTGGTAGGCCGTGTGGAGCATAATGACTTGATTTTTAATTTATCATCAGAGGACACATGGCCATGTAACCTAATCGTGTGTCACACACGGTTGAGACACACGCCCGTGTCTCTGCCCCTGTGGACAAAAATTGGCTATTTACTAAGCCAATTTGCCACCCAAACTTGCACACACCTAAATCAAACCATTTGGCACCAAAACATAACATATATAGGCATTCTTCTAATTCAACCAAGCATAAATCATACCATTTCCAACTCCAAAAATTACAAGGTATACAATCTCATAATATGCCATTCAATTTCATACCAAAAATCACTTTATCAAATCATTAATATGGTCATTTTCTAAAAATGCATTATTTGCCTAAATTTACTAGCATACCAATATTTATAATTCAACCATTTGCCATCCATAATACCTATTATCAACAAGCATCACATATCCATTATTTAACACATAACCAAATCCATATGCAACTATGTATACACAACCAAACCAACCAAATTAGGCCAACTCTCATGGCTATATACAAAACCAAAATTTAGACATTTACAAGCAAATTCAAATGGCTAAATTCACTATCAACACATATGTCAAAATGACCCAAAATCCTTATACATGCCATATACTCAAAATACTTAAATTCAAAAGTACCAAAGTGAAAGTTGGATAGTGTGATGAAGTCTCCGACGATCCCGAATCTGAGCTAGCTTGATTTCACTATAAAACACAAAAAAATAAACAATGTAAGCAATAAAGCTTAGTAAGCTCGTATGAAAATAATAAGCAAAACTCACCGTTAATTACCATTCAAAATATGCATATAACATATTACAAAATATATAAAACCATAATGTTAACATATATTCAATCATCTATTCAAAAATGAACTCAATTCTTTCATATATTCAATACATATTCAGTTTTCATCCATACCTATATTGATACGTATCTATTTCTCACAATTTCATATCCTCGATATACCCGTTGAACCACTTGGAATAATACAGGATACTTGGGAATCTTGCACCCCAAGTGCCAATATATATTTAACCAAAGCTATCTCAATAAAATCTTGCACTGAAGTTCCAATACATAGCCGAAGCTATCTCAATATCATATCTCAATAATGCTCACTCTCGAGCTATCAACGGGCCTGCTCACACAAGCTGACGGTCATGACGTAGCTACACAGTTCTGCTCACATAAGCTGACAAGAATCCACAACACATGCTGGATAACTCAGCCACTGGTAGGTTGTATGGACTAGCACCCAAAACAATAAAACCCCTAATGACATGTCATTCGCATCCTAGTCTACTCCTAAGGTTCAACCGGGATTTCACACTTGTTGAATTGTTTTTGAACGTGTCCGTAGAGTCGTATTCACAGTTTATGCAATATCAAAGCATATAAAACACAAATATGGCAAAGCTTATTACATACGAACTTACATCGAATGTAAAAATGGCGAATTAAGTCGATTAATCCAAAACTTTGTTTTTTCCCCTGATCTAAATCCTTATTTTGCCTTCTTAATATGCATGAGAATTAGTTTGGCTGAATATCAAGCTTCAATGGATGTTTTTATCTTCAATTTTCAGTGGTGTCTTTCAAATTAGGAAAGATGATACATTATTCTTTTGTTTTAATTTACTAATTAACTAATTAACTAATTTAACCATAACATATAACCTTTAAAATTTATAACCAATGCCCATATTTGTCCATACAATATAAAAATGGTATATTTACCACATAAGGACCTCCAATATTTAATTTCATAGCCATTTAATACCTTTAACTAATAGAACTCAAATTTTACACTTTACTAATTTAGTCAATAAAATTTTATCAAATTGAACATTTAAACAATAGCTACGATTTGACTAAAAACAGTTGTTACAACTCTCCTCCTTTGGAATTTTTGTCCCCAAAACTCTTACGGAAAAAGAGGTTAGGTACTATTTCTCATAGCTGACCGTCGGTTTGAGGATGAAATGCAGTACTAAAGTCTAACCTTGTACCTAGAGCTTCTTGCAATTTCTTCCAAAATCATGACGTAAACCTCAGATCTCTATCTGAAATAATCAAAACTGGTACCCTGTGCAATATAACGATCTCTGAAATGTACAACTCAGCCAATTTATCAGTTGAATAATCTGTACGTATCAAAATGAAATGCGCCAATTTCGTCAGTTGATCAACGACAATGTAACAGTCTGAATTTGACCCTAATCAGAATGGTGGTTTCGGGACCACGAATCCGAGTTAAAAAAATATTTTTTTAATTTATTTGATGTCTATGTTAAGTGTTTGTGCATGATTAAAAATATCGTAGTATAATTTAATTATTTGGATGTTTAATTTAATAAAGGGATGTGATTGTAAAATAAAGAAAGTGAGATGATTAGTTGCATTAGTACCGAATTAGGAGTGGCTTTTAAATGTTGGAACCTTGAGAGAAATTAGTCCATTATCCATAATAGTGGACGGCAAAAAGGTCAAGATTGACCTTATTATTAAACTTGTTTTAATATATTTGTAACATCCTAGGTTGGGGGCTCTTCATTGGTGATATGTTGTGTGTGTATGCCATGCTATGTGTGTGTGTCTAATATGTTTAGAGCTTTCGGGAAGGCTTGGGGTTAAGCCTGAGCCTTGGAAGAAATTTTATTTTTAGCCACAAAAAGGGAGAACTAGGTAAAGTGGGCCTTAAGGGTACTTGAATGGGAAAGTTAACACAAAAATTCAGTTGGTAAAGTGGCAAGGAGGCGCCACTAAGGGAGAAGATAGGTGACGCCACAAGCATGTTTGGAGGGAGCAGGTTAGAATCCCATGCTTAGCAAAAAGGAGTGTTTTTTTTATATGTGACTAAGGAGTGAGAGGTGGTTTTATTTGGGACTCTAAAGGAGGAAGTGTGGATTGAGTCTATAGATAGAAAGATGAGGATAGGAGAAAACAAGGGATAGGATAGAAGGGAAGATATGTTCTTCTTCTCTTTTAGTGATAGCGTCTACTTTCCTCTCCACTTTCATATAGCCGAGTGTGAAAAGTCAAACGCCTAAGCCTCTTTATTTTTCTTTTCGTGTTATCCACTATTAGGCTAATCTGAAATCTCTTAAGTATCATTCGGTGTGTAAACTTTCACACACTATAATATAAGGCCATCATTAGTTTGATGCTAACGTTTGTATGGGAGATCTGAAAAAGTCGAGGGTTTCGATTCTCCTTAAGTGTTCAATCGGTTTCTTTTCGTTATTCGTGCCTTAACCTAATGTTTCGTTAAGCAATCGTTATAGTATAGATCATTCACTCGAATGTTGTGATACCCTTAAGGGTAAGGCTAGGATTGCTTTGGGTTGTATGTGATAGTATCATTTCTTTGCATAGCCGAATGTATGTGTGACAAGATGATATAATATGGGTAGCATGTTGCATTGTTAGGATTTGTATGTAGATCATGGGTATGGGCTTGATATGAAGGGGAAGTGCTTAATTGGTCACATAGTGATCGGTGGCTTTGCCACGATATATATATACATGTGTTCATACACTATTTCTTTTAGTCACACTATGATCGGTGGCTCTGCCACGATGTATATATATATATATTTGGTCACATAGTGATCGTGTTTATTTGGTCACCTAGTGATCGTGTTTAATTGGCAGCAAAACTATCAAGATGGTGTGTAACAAATGGAGGGTTGATTGTAGGAATCCCCACGGCGTGATTGGTTGGTACAGGTTGGTGTGTAGCGGATGGAAACACTAGGTTTGGGTTGGGCTAATGCATTCAAATGTTGTTGCTGTTATGTGGGCTCAAGCCCAATGTGTGATTGTGGGTTAGTTGCAGTATATTTAATGTGGGGGGTTTTACACACTGAGTCTTGGTGACTCACCCCTTTTTCCTTAACCTTTCAGGTGAGCAGTAGCTCGTGGATGCAGGAGTTGAGACGGACTCGTGGAGGCCATGTTTTCGTTTTCTTTCCTTTACCTTTCGGCATTTCTTTAAGTCGTTCAAATTTGTGATTTCCATTATGTAATAAGGCCCTTCAAGATTGTATTTCGTTTTGTTTTATTATTTACTGTTTATAATGAACTTGTCACTTCGACAACTTAAATATTTAAGTTGAATTGGAGTTTTATTAAACCAAACATCCTGTTTTCAAAAGGTGATGCAATAATAGAAAAAGTTATCTTCCAAAATGCCGATTTTTCATAAATATAAGTAAGACTTGGTTTTACTTCACCCTGTGACATACCAGATTCGGTCAAAACGCATGGGCTAAGTTTGGGGTGTTACATTTTTAGTATCAGAGCCCAGTTTAAAACTCGAGCTGTGAATTGGGTCTAGTGGTATTTTATGGTTTGAAGTGAGTTTGAGAAAAATGTTTGGGTTGAGATATGGGCTTCGAGTCTGGCGGCACCTGATCCACCCAAGTAAGTATTCTAACCTTTGTTGTGGTATTCATGATTGGATTTAATGGGCTTTATGGGGACATAAGGCGAGTATGCTATGGTTTATGGACCTTAGGCCTAGTTACACAACTCTTAAAATCCATAAAACTTAATTCGTCTAATTAAACATGTCCATGAATAAGTCGTTGGGTTGAAGTGTGGCAACAGGCATACGCATGTCTAGGATTGGATCTGGGGAGCCTAGTATTTAAGCAGTCATAGTGGCCCGCCTCCTCTTCACTAGAATCCTACCTGGTGCGTAGTGTTTGTTCACTTTAGCCGAGAGGACTCGTTAATGGGCCAAAATTCATAACTAAAACCCGAAAGGGACCAATACCCTATTTTTGTAAACTTACTTATATATCCCTAGTTTTGTAAATTACCTAGAATACCCTGGTTTGCAAAATTACCAAAATACCCTTAATTTACGAAATTACCAAAAAACCTCTATTTTGTAAAATCACTAAGATACTTTATTTTTTAAATTACCAAAATACCCCTATAGGTAGAATTACGAAAATACCTCTAGGTAGTGAAATGATGAAAATACCCCTGTGTGACGAAGAAGAGGTTATGGATGTCACTTTTGTGTTTGATGCTATTATGTGATGCTCTGTTTGTGATGTATATGGATGTGGAATGTATGAGATTTGTAGAACTAAGAGATACAAACTTGAGACTGAGTTTGAATTCGAAAGAACTACCATTTAAACTACTTCCCATAAGACTGTTCGTTATTAATCATTGGAAGAAAATATTAATTCATAAAATTTTTAATCAGATAAATCGTGAACGCTAGATATGAGCACTAGGGGACATGGTGTGCGTGGCCGAGGTAGAGGTAGGATTGTTGTATCGGAATTGGTAGAGTCTGGTCATGAGTCAGGGAATGAGGTACCAATGCCACCAGTTGTGGAGGCTGAGTATCAAGACAAAATGGGCGGAGACGATGTAATGTCTCAGGCGATGCTCCAAGTGTTGGAGAGAGTTGCGGGAGTTGGCATGGGTACGGGAGCTCAAAAATCTGTACCAGAATGACTTAGGGCTAATGGAGTGAAAATGTTTAGGGGAATTTCTAGCGTAGCTCCTAGTACAACTGAGTATTGGATGGAAGCCGTGGAGTAGATTATGGATGATCTCGACTTCACAGAAGGAGAGAAGCGGAAGGGAGTGGTGTCTCTTCTTCGGGATGAAGCGTACCAATAGTGGCTTACGGTCAGGGATAGTGCAGTGGCTGACGGTATTACTTGGGAGTTTTCTGACGTTTTCCCAGAAGAACTTCCTGGACTACCTCCGGATGGCTAGGCAGAATTTAGAATCGATCTTCTTCCGGGAATAGCACCAGTATCTATTGCACCATATAGGATGGCACCGAAAGAATTAGTGGAACTGAAGGCCCAGATTCAGGAATTATTGGATTGGGGTTTCATTCGACCAAGTGTATCGCCTTGGGGAGCGCCAGTGCTATTTGTCAAGAAGAAGGATAGATCAATGCATATGTACATTGACTACCGTCAGCTGGACAAGTTGACTATCAAGAACAAGTATCCGTTGCCAAGGATAGATGACTTGTTTGATCAACTGAAAGGGGCATCAATGTTCTCAAAGATAGATTTGAGATCAAGATACCATCAGCTTAAGGTTAAGGAATCAGATATTCATAAGACAACTTTTAGGACCCATTATGGACATTATGAATTCTTGGTAATGCCATTTAGGTTGACCAATGCACCAGTAGCGTTTATGGATATGATGAACCGAGTGTTTCAACCCTATTTGGACTGGTTTGTGGTGGTATTTATAGATGATATCATGGTGTATTCAAGGTCGGAGGAGAAGCATGATTTGCATCTGTGAGTGGTATTACAAATCCTGAGGAAGAAACAATTGTACGCAAAATTCAGTAAGTGTGAATTTTAGTTAAGGGAGGTTACTTTTCTAGGACACATTGTGTCGGTTGAAGGGGTCAGAGTTGATCCTCGGAAGGTTGAAGCTAACATGGATTGGAAAGCACCCAGGTCTGTGATGAAAATTCAGAGTTTCCTTGGTCTTACTGGTTATTACAGGAGGTTCGTTGAAGGATTTTCCTCGATTGCGGTACCTTTAACAAAGTTATTGAGGAAGGGAGTACTTTTTGTATGGGGTGGCAAGCAACAGGAAAGTTTTGAAAAGCTAAAGAAGGTGTTGACGGAAGCTCCGGTGTTGATTCAACTGAAGACTGAAAAGGAGTTCGTGGTTTATTATGATGCTTCACACACCGGGTTAGGATGTGTGTTGATGCAAGGAGGAAGGGTGGTTGCTTATGCGTCTCGACAGTTAAGACCGCATGAGCTAAATTATCCCACGCATGATTTGGAATTGGCAGTGATGGTTTTTGCTTTGAAGATTTGGAGACATTATCTGTATGGAGAGAAGTCTGTCATCTATACAGATCATAAGAGCTTGAAATATCTCCTCATCCAGAAGGAGTTCAACTTGAGGCAGAGAAGGTGGATTGAACTACTAAAGGATTACGATTATTTGATTGAATACCATCCGGATAAGGATAACGTGGTGGCGGATCTGCTAAGTTGGAAGGTGATCTTGGATCTGAGGGAAATGTTTGCTCATCTAAGCCTGTATGAGGATGGGAGTTTATTAGCTGAACTTCAGGTGAAGCTAACATGGATAGATAAGATTAAAGAGAAGCAGTTACAGGATGATGACTTGAGTGCCCGACTATCTCAAGTGCAACGTGGTGAAGTAGGGGACTATAATCTGAATGATGACGGGGTTCTGTGTTTTCGAAAGAAGGTGTGTGTGCCGAGGGACGTGGAATTATGGTGGATGATTCTTTAGGAAGCACATAATAGCCCATATGCTATGCATCCGGAAGGAAGCAACATGTATTGGGATTTACGGGAATAATTTTGGTGGCCAGGCCTGAAGCTGGAGGTAATCGAATTTGTGGGTAAATGTTTAACATGTCAGCAGGTAAAGGTGGAGCATCAGTTACCTTCAGGGTTATTAAGTCGATAAAGATTCCATAATGGAAATGAGAGAGAATCACGATGGATTTTGTTAGTGGGCTACCCCTTACGGCTACTAAGAAGGATTCAATATGGGTAATCGTTGATTGTTTGGAAGTTTGCTCATTTTGTACTGGTTCGGGTTGATTATTCTTTGCAAAAGTTGGCTAAGCTGTATATAGCAGAGATTGTAAGGTTGCATGGAGTACCTGTGTTGATTATCTCGGACAGAGATTCTAGGTTTACGTCAAGGTTTTGGAAGGCATTGTATCAAGCGTTAGGTACAAAGTTGGACTTTAGTACGACATTTCATCCACAGACGGACGAACAATCAGAAAAGGTGATTCAGATTTTGGAAGACATATTGAGGGGTTGCATTATCGATTACAAAGATAGCTGGGAAGACTTTCTACCATTGGCAGAATTCACATATAATAACAGCTACCAGTTGAGTATTTAGATGGCACCGTATGAGGCATTGTATGGGCAAAAGTGTTGTACTCCTACGTGTTTGGGGGAATGATAGATTTTGGGTCTGAAACTAGTATTGGAAACGGAGAATAAGGTTGGGTTGATTCGGGCTAGGTTGAAGGAAGCGTCAGACAGGCAGAAGTCCTAAGCTGACTTGAAGCGGAGAGACATAGAATTTGCGAGTAGGTGATCGGGTTTTCTTGAAAGTATCACCATGGAAGAAAATTCTATGGTTTGGACAGAAGGGTAAGCTAAACCCTAGGTTTATCGGGCCTTATCGGGTGTTAAAGCGGGTAGAACCAATTGCTTATCAGCTTGAGCTACCTTCGGAGCTAAGTAAGATTCATGATGTATTCCATATTTCAATATTGCGACGTTACCGTTCAGACCCATCTCATGTGATACCGTTGGAGGAACTTGAAGTAAAACCTAATTTATCTTTTGAGGAGGAACCAGTTCAGATCTTGGAGCGCGATGTTAGAGTTTTACGAAGAAAATCGGTACCTTTGGTTAAAGTTCTATGGCAGAATCACGAATCAGAGGAAGCTACATGGGAGCCAGAGGATGTTATACGACAGCAATACCCTTACCTCTATTGATCAGGTAATTTCGGGGACGAAATTCTTTTAAGGGGATAGAATTATAACATCCTAGGTTGGAGGCTCTGCATTGGTGATATGTTGTGTGTGTATGCCATGCTATGTGTGTGTGTGTGATATGTTTAGTGCTTTCGGGAAGGCTTGGGGTTAAGCTTGAGCCTTGGAAGAAATTCTATTTTTAGTCACAAAAAGGGAGAACTAGGTGAAGTGGGCCTTAAGGGTACTTGAATGGGAAAGTTAACACAAAAATTCAGTTGGTAAAGTGGCAAGGAGGTGCCACTAAGGGAGCAGATAGGTGACGCCACAAGCATGTTTGGAGGGAGCATGTTTGAACCCCATGCTTAGCAAAAAGGAGTTTTTTTTATATGTGACTAAGGAGTGAGAGGTGGTTTTGGCTGGGAATTTAAAGGAGTAAGTGTGGATTGAGTCTATAGATAGAAAGATGGGGATAAGAGAAAAACAAGGGATAGGATAGAGGGGGAAGAGATGGCCGAATATGGGACTGTGTACAAGGAAAAATCGGTTGAATTGCTAAGGGTGTGCCGACATTCCCATTTGTGAATAGTGTACCGAATTTCATCTTTTCCTAGAGCATAGCTTTCAATTTTTTTCTCTTCTTCTTTTCTCCTCCTAATTTTGGCAACAAAGGATTCTTCTTCTTTTTTTTCTGCCTAAACCGAAAAACTCCTAACTCTACTTTAATCTCTACTTTCATACCATAGCCGATTTATCTTGAAAAGCCGAAACGCCTAAGCCTCTTTATTTTTCTTTTTGGCTTTCTCATCCAGTTCTTTCCTAATCATTGTCGAATCCTATCCACTATTAGGCTAATACCGAAATCTCCTAAGTATCATTCGGATCTACTATGATAAGGTAAGAGCGTTCTCTTATCCCTTTGTTGTTTTTAGTTTTTGGAGACCATAGCCGAATGGCTAAGTTGGTTGTAAGGCCATCATTAGTTTGATGTTACTATTCTCTGATCTCGTGTTTTCTTTGTAACATCCTGAGTTAATGGTCCTATGCGCTTGGTGTGTGTATATGTTTAAGGTGTTAATTTAACTGTTAGGGGTCCAAATTGGGCTCAGAAGGTGGTCAAGGCTTTGGTAAAATTCTTGCTTGGGCACTATAAGGTTTAAAGGGTTGTATCTATGTTTAAAATATCAAAATGGGCTTGTGGCCCAGTGGTCAATGATGCCACTTAGGGAGCAAGGAGGTGACGCCACACACAAGGGAGTAAGGGCCAAATTTAAGTTTTATGGAGCCTAATCTCTTTTAATTAAGCTAGCTAATTTTTGGCATTAGGGTTAGGTGGAGTGGACGACAACAAGGCTCAAATGTAGGAGGATTTATGTGAATAGGATAATGTAGATATTATAGTTGATAATATGAAAGATAAAAGGAGAAAGGATAGGAGCTATTTGCAAGGCTAGGTGTTGGCCGAAATTCCATCACCTAGAGAAGTGAAGGAATCAATTTCTTTATGACAGGGGGTACCAAAATTTCCCATACTATTTGATTAACTGTTAGTTATTAGGAAGGGCATTTTTAGTTTTGAGCAGTAAGTGTCAAATTCTTCTTTAAATAGAAGGGATATCTCTTCAATTCCGGCATTTGGAACCCTATTCTTTTCTTCTTTCCTTGTGCCGAAATTCTCAGTCTTCCTCTGAAATATCTTTTCTTTTGATTTCCTCAAAAGCCGAAACCTCCCAATCTTCTCAACATCTTTTCTTTCAAAAGACAAAATCCTGAACTCTCTTCTCATTTTCATAGCCGATTCCTTCAACTAAAAGCTGAAGCTACTTATATCTCTTCTTATTATCTACTCTTCTTGATCTTCTCAAAAGCCGAAAATTCCTAGGTGCTACCAAATTTCCTATAGAGGTAAGTGTTGCCTTGTGCTATTATTTTTGTTATTTTTCAGCTTTTAAGCCAAAGTCGAATGGCTAGATTATGGTTAGGGCCATCTTTAGATTGATGTTTTCTTTCTAATATCGTGTTCTCTTTCTTTGGGCGACATTTCGAGATTTGAAGGAGATCTAATCGCCTAGGGTTCTAAGCCAAAATTGGTAGCATTTGAATCACGTTATTTTTGGGATTTTAAGGTAAGGTGGTTTTCTCTAGATTTTTGTTAGACTCATTTATTGTATGTGAGATCTTAACTTTATGATGTGGAGTAACGACCATGTGTTGTGATAGTAGTTCTGACAAGGACTTGTGATGGAATTAAATATGGATCAGGCGAAGGAGAGAATCCCTAAGTTTAAGAAATGAGCGGTGTCTTCGTTCGAGGTTGGCCACCTGGTTGTGGACCAGCTTTTGAACAACACCAAAGGCAGATAGCAGTGGTGTTGGCTACGGATAGCGTCGACTTAGAGGGTCTCGTTCTAACGGTAATAAGGTGTGTAGATCTCTAATACACATTCTCTAACTGTTCTTTATGTGTTATGGACTAAAAAGTCAAAAAGTGGCTGTGTAGACAGTTGAATAAAACCCTAAAAGGGTTAGGCAAGGATGCCAGGTACGCAATCATAAGAAATCTCTATGTATATCGAAATATATGAAAGTCTTTATGATGTTTTCTTTATGTATGTATGCATGGGTGGGAATATGATAATGAAAGGGAAGTGCATAATGGGTCACATGGTGACCGTTGGTAGAAATCCCACGAATATAAACATGGGTCACAAGGTGACTAGTGGTAGAAATCCCACAAATATAAATGTTAGGTCACATAGTGATCGGTGGCTATGCCACGCTTAATGATTTCTGATTAACAGAAATAGGCTGTACGGCTATCGTTATGGTGTGTAGCGGATGGAGGGTTGATTGTAGAAATCCCCAAGGTGTCATGGTTGGTACGGGTTGGTGTGTAAAGGATGAAATTCTAGGATGGGTTGGGCTATTCATTTTTTATTGTCATGTATTTATGATTGTTGCCTCCATGTATAGGCCAAGGCCCATAAAGTGTTTGTGGGCCTCAGGTCAGTGTGTTCGGGATTTATACACTGAGTCTTGGTGACTCACGCTTTCATTTTCTCTACTCTTTCAGATGAGTAGTAGATCGTGGACATGGGAGCTGAGACGGACTCGAGGGGCTATCAAGCATCTGTTTTTATAGATTAAAATTTTGGTTTTCTTTAAGTTTTATATTTTGGGAATATTTATGTAATAAAGCCTCCATAACTTAGATTCGATTTATTATTTCAGTTATGCCAGGATTTACAAACTTATGTTTTTTTTAAAAAAGAAAAGTCTCCAAAATAAAATGAGATGATAAATGGGCTTTTCAACCCAATCAACGCAAGTATTAAAGATATTTAAAAAAACCCTCACACATAATGGATTATTCGGCTAAAATAAACTAAGTTTTTCCAAAACCCATTAGAGAAAAGTTTTCAATGTATAAACTTAGTAGCATACGGATCCGATCGAAGCGTATGGGCGGGTTTGGGTGTTACATTTTATATCGAGCCAGTTCAAAACTCGAGAACGTGAAATGGGCTTAACAATTTCTTGAAAATTTGTTGGGAGTATTAAGAAAAATATTTGGATGAAGATAGGGCCTTCGAGTCTACCGGCACTCGATCCACGCAGGTAAGTATTCTAAACTCTTGTTGTGATATGCATGTGGGCTTAATGGGCTTGATGGAAGTAGGCTAGTATATTAGACATTGATGGACTTTAGGCTAAGTTTAAATCACTCACTAAATTCATAAGATTTAATCCAACCAAACAAATCTGTGAACAAGTCACAAGATTAGGGTGTGGCAACAGGCATACGCATGTCTCGGATTGGATTCAGGGAGAGCTTGGTATTTAAGCAGTCCTAGTGACTTACCTCATCTTTTTTGGAATCCTACCTGGTGCGTAGTGACTGTTCACCTTAGCCATGAGGACTTGTTGACGGGCCAAAATTTATAATTAAAACTCGAAAGGGACCAGCCAGCCTATTTTGTAAAATTACTAAAATAACCTCTAGTTTTGAAAATTTCTGAAATACCCCTGATTTGTAAAAGGACCAAAATACCCCTGATTTGTAAAATTACTGAAATACCCTTGGACAACCAAATTATCGAGATACCCTAGATTACAAAATTACTAAAATACCCTTATTTTGTAAAAATCACCAAGAAACCCTATTTTAGAAAAAAATTACAAAAATACCCCTGTAGGATAAAATGACGAAAATACTCATGGGTAGTGAAATGACGAAAATACCCTTAGGTGATGAATGTAAGTTCATGAATGTTTGCTTTGTGTGGTTGATGAATGTATGTGATGCTCTGATTGATGTGGAATGAATGAGAATTCTAGAATTAGGGAATACAGACTTGGCAACCGAACTTGTAGATAAAATTCAAATTCGAAAGAACTACTGTTAAAACTATTTTCCATAAGACTGTCTGTCATTAATCAGTGGAAGAAAACTAATAAAGCATAACATTTTTTAATCAGATAAATCGCGAACGGTAGAATGAGCACTAGAGGACATGGTGTACGTGGCCAAGGTAGAGGTCGGATTACTGTGTCAGAACCCGTAGGGTTTGGTCACGAGTCCGGGAATGAAGTTCCAATGCCACCAACTGTAGAGGCAGAGTTTCAAGATCAACGCCGGAGATGATGCTATATCTCAGGCTATGTTAAGGGTTTTGAAGAGAGTTGCTGGAGTAGGCATGGGCACAAGAGCCCGAAAATCTATGTCAGAACGACTTAGAAGCAACGGGGCAAAAGTGTTTAGGGGAATCTCTGGTATAGCCCAGAGCTCAGCTGAGTATTGGTTAGAGGCGGTTGAACGCATAATGGATGATCTGGATCTCATGGAGGAAGAGAAATTGAAAGGAGTTATATCTCTTTTGAGGGATGAAGCCTACCAATGGTGGCTCATGATTAAGGATGGTACGGTGGCTGACCGCATCACATGGGGGTTCTTCAAAACAGCGTTCCAAAATAAGTACATTGGATCAAGCTATGTGGATGCGCAGCGCAGGGCATTTCTGAGTCTGGTTTAGGGGAGTAGGTCCGTAGCGATGTACAAAGCAGAATTCTTATACTGAGCCGTTATGCTTGAGGGATAGTGGCCATGGAGCATGCGCGTGTGTTCGATTTGAGGATAGCCTGAAGGACGAATTACGTGTGCTGATAGCTCCACAACAAGAGCAAAAATTCACGATGCTTGTGGAGAAGGCTAAGATAGCGGAGGAGGTGAAACAGACGAAAAAGCTGAATCGGGATAGAGATAGGGGTGGAAATAAGAGAAACTTTGGATCATCAGGGACAAATAGAAGTAATCAAAAAAGGCCCAGGCCAGATGGGCCAAGGCGAGATAATAGACCTGCTGCTGCTAGTCAGACACCGAAGTGTGCTCAATGTGGTAAATCCCATGCAGGTGAGTGTCGGACGGGCAGTGGAAAGTGCTTTAGGTGTGGGTCTTTTGATCATCAAGTTAGGAACTGTCGCATCAGAAAGGCAATGAAGAGTCCACGGGTCAAGGGAATGTTTAGCTTGGCAGAGGAGGTCGTGGGGCAGCTAAAGGTGGTAACGGTTCGGTCGAGGCCGTGGAATAGCGCTGAGGGGCAAGAAATATTGAAGCGAGACAGTTGGGGTTAGTCTATGTTGTCAGACGTCGAGAGGAAGCTGACGCACCAGATGTCATAACCGGTACGTTCTTAATTTTTAACTTACCCTGTACTACCTTAATTGACATTGGATCGACACATTCATATGTTGCTAGGAGGGTATCTGAAACTTTAAGTATAGATGCTGAGATTTCCTCTAGGGAGATGACTGTAGTAAGCCCATTAGGACACTCTGTGGTGGTAAATAAGCTTTATCGGGAAATACCTTTAGAGGTTCAAGGGATAGTTTTCTGAACGAATCTGATGGAATTACCATTCAGGGAGTTCGATTTAATCCTAAGCATGGATTGGCTTGTGAAGTATCAAGCTAAACTAGATTGTGCAGCTAAGCGTATGGTGTTAAGAACTCCTGAGGGTGACGAAGTGTTGGTGATAGGAGAAAGGGGGAATTGTCTGTCGAATGTGGTAACCGCCCTGAGAGTAGAAAGGATGGTGAGAAAAAGGATGTAAGGTAGTCTTAATGTTTGTTCGCGCTATTGAAGCGAAGGAACTAATGGTTGGAGATGTTAGAACGGTGAATGAATTTCCTGATGGTTTCCCTAAAGTGGAGTTTGGAATCGATCTTCTTTCGGGGACAACGTCGGTATCAATAGCTCTATACCGAATGGCACCGAAGGAGTTGGTGGAGTTGAAAGCACAGATTCAAGAGTTGTTGGATAAAGGGTTTATTCGATCTTTTGTTTCACCGTAGGGAGCGTCGATTTTATTCGTTAAAAAGAAGGATGGGTCAATACGTATGTGTATCAACTATTGCCAGTTGAATAAGCTAATGATCAAGAACAAGTACCCATTGTCGAGAATCGATGACTTGTTCGATCAGTTGAAGGGGGCCTCAGTCTTCTCGAAGATAGATCTGAGGTTAGGGTACCATCAGCTTAGGGTTAAGGAGGCTGATATTCATAAGACGGCCTTTAGGACTCGCTATGGTCGCTATGAGTTCATGGTGATGCCATTTGGGTTGACCAACGCGCCAGTAGCGTTCATGGACATGATGAATCGAGTGTTCCAACCCTACCTAGATCAGTTTGTCATGGTTTTATTGATGGCATCTTGGTTTATTCATGATCGGGAGAGGAGCATGATACACATCTGCTACTGATTCTACAGATTCTAAGGGAAAAGCGGTTGTATGCCAAATTCAGTAAGTGTGAATTTTGGCTAAAGGAGGTTACTTTTCTAGGGCACGTTGTGTCGGCTGAGGGGATTAGGGTTGGCCCTAGGAAAATTGAAGCGGTGTTGGATTAGAAGCCACCTAAGTCAGTGGTAGAGATTCGGAGTTTCCTTGGTTTGGCCGGATACTATCGAAGGTTTGTTGAAGTATCTTTACGGGGAGAAATCTATCATCTTCACTGATCATAAGAGCTTGAAGTATCTTTTGACTCAGAAGGAGTTGAATTTAAAGTAGAGGAGGTGGATTGAGTTGTTAAATGAGTATGACTGCTCGATCGAGTATCATCCAAGTAAGGCCAACGTAGTGGTAGATGCTCTAAGCGAAAGGTGATCTCTGACTTGAGAGCCATGTTTGCTCACCTTAGTCTGTACGACGATGGGAGTTTATTGGCGGAACTTCATGTGAAACCCTCATGGGTCAGTTAGGTTAAGGAAAAGCAGCGGACGGGTGAGTTGCTGAAGGAAAAGTTTTCGGTTGGAGCAAATGATAAATCAACGGAGTTTAGTGTGAATAAAGAAGGCTATTATGTTTTCAAGGAGAGTGTGCATGCCAAAAGACCACGAGTTGAGGCTAAGGATTTTGCAAGAAGCGCATGGTAGTCTATCGCTATGCATCCGGAGAAGTAAGATGTATCGAGATTCTGGAATAGTTTTGGTGGCGGGCTTAAAGCGAGAGGTGGTGAAGTAGTGGCGAAGTGTTTAACCTGTCAATAGGTAAAAGTGGAGCATCAGTTACCATCAGGGCTGTTACAACCGGTGAAGATTCCTCAGTGGAAATGGAAAAGGATCACAATAGACTTTGTTAGTGGGCTACCTCTCACGCCTGCTAAGAAAGATTCAGTTTGGGTGATCGTTGATTGGTTGACGAAGTCCACTCATTTTGTACCAGTTTGGGTCGACTATTCCTTACAAAAGTTAGCTAAGCTGTATATAGCGGAGATTGTGAGGTTGCATGGAGTACCTGTGTAGATTATCTCTGATCGAGATCCTAGGTTTACGTCTAGGTTTTGGAAGGCGCTGCATCAGGCATTGGGTACGAAGTTGGATTTGATAAGCGTTTCATCTTGAGCCGATGGGCGATCGAGCGGTGATTCAGATCTTGGAGGACATGTTAAGGCGTTGTGTCATAGATTTCAGAGGTAGTTGGGAGGACTTTCTGCCATTAGCAAAATTTGCGTACAACAACAGTTATCAGTCAAGTATTTAGATGGCGCCCTACGAAGCTTTGTATGGGCGGAAGTGTCAAACCCCTACTTGTTGGACGGAATTAAGGGAAAATCAAATTTTGGGTCCGGACTTGGTCACTGAGACGGAGGAAAAGGTGAAGCTGATTCGGGATAGACTAAAAAAGGCGGCAGATAGGCAGAAGTCCTATGCTAACTTAAAGCGTAAAGACATAGAATTTGCAGTGGGTGACAAGGTATTCTTAAAAGTGTTGCGGTGGAAAAAGGTACTAAGATTTGGATGAAAGGGGAAATTGAGTCCTCACTTCATCGGACCTTACCGGGTGTTGAAACGAGTGCGGCCAGTAGCGTATCAGTTAGAGCTACCTCCAGAGTTAAGCCAGATTCAAAATATGTTCCATGTCTCTATGTTAAGACGTTACCGTTCGGATCCATCTCATGTAGTGCCTGTGGAAGAAATCGAGGTAAGATCCAATCTATCCTTCGAAGAGGAACCGATGGAAATTTTGGATCATGATATTAAGGTGTTACGAAGGAAAACTGTTCCATTGGTAAAGGTGCTGTGGTAGAATCATGGTTCTGACGAGGCTACATGGGAACCAGAGGAAGCAATGCGACTAGCAATACCCCTATCTTTTCTAACCAGGTAATTTCGAGGCCAAAATTTCTTTAAGGGGGTAGAACTGTAACATCCTAAATTAATGGGCCTATGCGCTTAGTGTGTGCATATGTTTAAGGTGTTAATTTAACTGTTAGGGGTCCAAATTGGGCTCAGAAGGTGGTCAAGGCTTTGGTAAAATTCTTGCTTGGGCACTATAAGGTTTAAAGTGTGGTATCTGTGTTTAAAATATCAAAATGGGCTTGTGGCCCAGTGGTCAGTGACGCCACTTAGGGAGCAAGGAGGTGACGCCACTTAGGGAGCAAGGAGGTGACGCCACACACAAGGGAGTAAGGGGCCAAATTTATGGAGCCTAATCTCTTTTAATTAAGTTAGCTAATTTTTGGCATTAGGGTTAGGTGGAGTGGACGGCAACAAGGCTCAAATGTAGGAGGATTTATGTGAATAGGATAATGTAGATATTATAGCTGATAATATGAAAGATAAAAGGAGAAAGGGTAGGAGCTATCTGCAAGGCTAGGTGTTGGCTGAAATTCCATCACCTAGAGAAGTGAAGGAATCGGTTTCTTTGTGACAGGGGGTGTCAAAATTTCCCTACTATTTGATTAACTGTTAGTTATTAGGAAGGGCATTTTCGGTTTTGAGCAGTTGGTGCCAAAATCTTCTTTAAATAGAGGGGATATCTCTTCAATTCCAGCATTTGGAACCCCATTCTTTCTTATTTCCTTGTGCCGAAATTCTCAGTCTTCCTCTGAAATTTCTTTTCTTTTGATTTCTTCAAAAGCCGAAACCTCCCAATCTTCTCAACATCTTTTCTTTCAAAAGACAAAATCCTGAACTCTCTTCTCATCTTCATAGTCGATTCTTTCAACTAAAAGCCGAAACTACTTATATCTCTTCTTATTATCTACTCTTCTTGATCTTCTGAAAAGGCAAAAATCCCTAGGTGTTGCTGAATTTCCTATAGAGGTAAGTGTTGCATTGTGCTATTATTTTTGTTATTTTTCAACTTTTAAGCCAAAGCCGAATGGCTAGATGGTGGTTAGGGCCATCTTTAGATTGACGTTTTCTTCTTAATATTGTGTTCTCTTTCTTTAGGCGACATTTTGGGATTTGAAGGAGATCTAATCGCCTAGGGTTCTAAGCCAGAAATTGGTAGCATTCGAATCACGTTATTTTTGGGATTTTAAGGTAAGGTGGTTTCTCTAGATTTTTGTTAGACTCATTTATCGTATGTGAGATCTTAACTTTATGATGTGGAGTAACGACCATGTGTTGTGATATTAGTTCGGACAAGGACTTGTGATGGAATTAATTATGGATCAGGCGAAGGAGAGAATCCCTAAGTTTAAGAAACGAGCGGTGTCTACCGTTTGAGATTGGCCACCTGGTTGTGGATCAGCTTCTGAAAAACACCAAAGGCAGATAGCTGTGGTGTTGGCTATGGATAGCGTCGACTTAGAGGGTCTCATTCTAACAGTAATAAGGTGTGTAGATGTCTAATACACACTCTCTAACAG
Source organism: Gossypium rotundifolium (assembly GCA_025506655.1). NCBI lineage: Eukaryota > Viridiplantae > Streptophyta > Magnoliopsida > Malvales > Malvaceae > Gossypium > Gossypium rotundifolium. The sequence continues at coordinate 81,724,812 of CP106723.1, forward strand.
TTCTTTATGTGTTATGGGCTAAAAACCCAGAAAGTGGCTGTGTAGACAGTCGAATAAAACCCTAAAAGGGTTAGGCAAGGATGCCAGGTATGCAATCATAAGAAATCTCTATGTATATCGAAATATATGAAAGTCTGTATGATGTCTTCTTTATGTATGTATTTATGGGGTGGGAATATGATAATGAAGGGAATTGCATAATGGGTCACATAGTGGCCGGTGGTAGAAATCCCACGAATCCCACAAATATAAATGTTAGGTCACATAGTGATCGGTGGCTATGCCACGCTTAATGATTTCTGATTAACAGAAATAGGCAGTACTGTAACAACCCGATTATGACCCGAATCGGAATAGTGGTTTTGGGACCACGAATCCGAATAAGAGAGATGTTTTATTATTATTTTAATAATTATGTAGTGTGTTTGTGCATGTGTTTTAATATTGTAGATTAATTTGAGTGTTTGATGGATTATTTAAGGTTAAGGATCAAAATGGAATAAGCATAAAAGATAGCTATTATAGGATTGGGAGGACATAATTAAGTTGTTCTTTTGCATGAAGGTATTTGCATGGTAAATTGCCCTAAAATAAAGGGAGTGGATGGCATCATGATGATTTCTTAGTTATTTTATTAATTAATTTAGTTAGTGGGGTGATGTTAGTATTTTATATGATTAAATAAATGAAATATCATAAAAAGATAAAAGAAAATGTGTCATCTTTCATCTTTGTTTGCTTCTTGCCAAAACTCAACAAGAAAGAAGGGAAGAAAATTTTTGTTCTTCACATTCGGTCAATGCATGCTACATTGAGGTTGGTAATTGAGTTTAACTTCTTGAAATTTTTGCATTTTTGAGTTAGTTAGCTTAATTACTATCAAGCCCATGTGAGAATTTTTGAGTATGGAGCATGATAGTTATTCGGCCATGGATGGAAAATCTTGTTTTGTTGAGTTGGATGTTAAAAATGGTATGCATGTGTATGAGATTAGTATATTTTGAATAGGAGATTTTGAAGAAATGGAGTTGAGGATTTAATCAAGAAAACTTAAAGTGGAGAGTATAAAATGTGGAATAAGTGAACGGTATAGAATGGTAATAGAGAAAGAAAAATTTGATCCCTATAGAATTGATTCGAATTATGTATATATATAGTATTTTAAGCATTTGGGAACTAAATTGTAAAACAGGTAAATTCTTGGGATAGAATAGAAATTCGGTAAATTGGGCTAGGATCGAATTGAAATATATATTGAAGCTATGGAGCTCAAGGGAGAAAGCGACTTTAGACTATTATTTCATAAATGGACATGTTTTGAATGAGTATCAATTTTTGTATAAATGTTAATATTTAAATTATCAAGGATGTATTAATCTATTGTCCTTAATCCATTTGTAGTTATATTGAATAGAAATGTATTGAAAAAGTTTAAATTGAAATTGTTAGATCAAGTCCCTAAGGAGAAAGGGTTGGATAAAGGAAAGGCTAGGTTGGACGAGTGATTGGGGAGTACTATCCATTCCATTCGAGGTAAGATTTATACGAATTGGGTTAAATTGAATCTATTTTATAGATTAGATCCTTATTTAATAGATAAAGTAGGTATGTTACTTTTTCATTGTGGATTTCTTGAACTTTGTTTGTTCAAATTGATCGAATATGAGGTTGTGTATAATTTGGGGATGATTGTATGAATAGGCCACCTTGACATTGATAATGTAACATACGTATGTGAGAGATTAAATTGGAAAAATGATAGATTTCTTTTATATGCTTTGATATATGCTTAGGGCTTGGTCGAATGGGTGAAATATGAGATGGAAATTATCAATGTTGTATAATGGTGTATGTTGTTACATGTAATCGTTAGATTGATTTCCATTCATATATGTATGGGAAGTAATGAATAATAGCTTGTGAAAGGCCCAAACTAAGTTATGTGAAATAATAAATGCTTGCTCGTGTGAGCGATCGTTACGAGGCGTGTTAAATGCGGCTCCATGTGAGTGATACGTTACGTGAAATAATAATAATGCTGACTCGTGTGAGCGATACGTTACGAGACGTGTTAAGTAACGGCTCTATGTGAGCGATACGTTACGAGAAATAATAAGTAACGGCTCTATATGAGCGATACGTTATGAGAAATAATAAGTAACGGCTCTTTGTGAGTGATACGTTACAAGCAGTGACTAGTAACGTCTCTTTGTGAGCGATACGTTACTAAGGCTTATTTAAAAGGTAAGTAGAAATTTTAAAAAAAATCAATCATGTCTACTAGTGTTCTTATGTATGCAGGAAGGTTTAAATCAAGTATAGTATATTTTGTATGAATGGTTAGTTATGAAAAGTTTACAAATTAAAGGTATATGATATGTTTATTTAATGGTAAGTTCTTTGCAAACCGAAATGGGTGGTATGAGATTTGGAATAAAATGTGAAATGTTCATGTATGCTATCAATTAGGTGATGGTGATATATGAGGACAGATATAAGTATATGATGGTAAATGCAATCCATTTTCTATATGTTATATTCCTCTTTTATTTTGAATATACAACTATTCGACAAGAGTATGATAAATGAAAAAAATAAAAAGAGTTTATACATGGGAATTTCAAATTTACCTATTGCCGATAAATTGCTTAAATCTTACTAAGCTTGGAGAGCTTATATTGTTTTGGTTGTTTGATATTGTAGACCTCAATCATCGGAGTTGAAGCGTATACTCGGGGATCCCGTCAAAGTTAATCACATTATCGTCCACTTTTGGGTATTTTGGTTATTCCAAAAATATTTATAGAAATTTTTGGCATGTATAGGCTTGGTCCTTCTTTTTGAGTTAGTTTTGAGTTGATGTATATAAATGCCATGTGAATATGGCTCGTAGTTTCATTTTGATTGAACTTGAATCACATATATGTTAGACTATGCATGTTTTGGTATCTTTAGTCTCTAATAAAGTATGTTGGTATTTATGTTTAAGTGTGACTGAGATTTTATAATGATTTGAAGTTTATATTATGAGGCGATTTGATCATGCAATTTGTAGGTGGTAACTGAATTGTTACATTAATGAGTAAATGAAGTAAATGGTGTTGTAACCATTCGGTTTTGGTGTAGTGTCAAATTGAAGCTAGAGGGCAAGTCTTCTATTGTATACCTTTTGTCTAGGAGATGTAAATTTACCAAATGATTAGTGATCGTCCCATTGATTGAACTTGTTTAGTTATGTTTAATGACGATGGTTGGTATGAATATATGTATTCTTAATTATACTTAGAATGGTAGTGAAGGATTTGGAAATTGTTTATAATAAGGTTATTTTACGATTTCCTTGGTTTGGGTTCTTGTGGGGTTTTGTAATGACCGTAGGTCTAATCCGGGGTCGGATACGAGGTATGAGTGTTACATTTTAATTGGTATCAGAGCTACGGTTTAGTTGGTTCTTAGACTAACGTAGCGCGTAAGAGTCTAGCTATACATGCCATGTTTTGTGATAAGATAATGTGATGACTTCTGACAGTGAAACTTACTTGTTTCCTTCATCTAGTAATGGAACCGGATCCCGAGCAAGCATTGGCGGATGATATCGAGAGTGTGGCGCTTGCTCCCGCTCAAGGGACTGCGTCGGAAGAACCTCGACCCACCGCGAGTGGCCCGGATGAAAGGGTAAAGCAGGCTTTTCAAAATATGATGAACGATTGGTTTAGCCACTACTTACGAACCACCTCGGCTGGGCCCCCAATAACACCAGTGGTACCTCCAGCGACTAGTCTTGATCGAACAACTAAACCCCCGATTGATCGTATTAAGAAGCATGGGGCTCAAGAATTTAGAGCCGAGGATGATGATGACGCGGAGTGAGCTGAATTTTGGTTCGATAACACTATTCAAGTATTCGATGAGCTGTCTTGTACCCCCGACGAGTGTTTAAAGTGTGTTATATCACTACTGTGAGATTCTGCGTACTACTAGTGGAACACGCTAGTGTCGGTTGTCCCTAAAGAGAAAGTTACCTGGGAGTTCTTTCAAGTGGAATTCTACAAGAAATATATAAGCCAGTGCTTTATCGATTCTAAGCGTAAAGATTTCCTCGAGCTCAAACAAGGCCGCATGACGGTATCGGAGTACGAGCGTAAATTTATGCGACTTAGTCGCTATGCTCGAGAGTGTGTTTCATCGGAAGCTGCTATGTACTGGAGATTGGAAGATGGCTTAAATGAGAATATACAACTTCTGGTCGGTATTTTGGGAATTGATGAGTTCATAGTGCTAGTTGAACGAGCTTGTAAAGCTGAAGAATTGGGAAAGGAAAAGCATAAAGCTGAGTTTGAATCCAATGACATTCGAAAGAGGATGGCAATCAAACTTTCACAGATGCCTACGAAAAAGTTTAAGAATGACGGTGGACGATTCAAGCCTAACGCCGGGATTTCTATTAGAGAACGACCGCCAGTGAGTTCTCGGGCTACATCAGTTACAAGCGTGGGTAATGAGAAATCGGGTAAACCAGAGTGCCAGCAATGCGGTAGACGACATCATGGGGAGTGTTGGGGTAAATCTATTTCCCACACTTGTTATAAGTGCGGCTTCTAGGACCACTTTATACGAGATTGCCCGGAGAATGCTGAGAGGTGAGCGGTGCAGAGTGCGAGACCGAGTGGCAACATAGCTCGAGGTAGATCATCTCGTTTTGGAGGTGGTAGAGGCGGTGCTCAGAGGGGAGTTTCAGACGTGATTGTTCGATCAGATGCCAGGGTACCAGTTAGGGCTTACGCAATCCGTGCTAGAGAGGAGGCCTCATCCCTAGATGTCATTACTGGTACTTTCCTTCTCTTTGATACTAATGTGACTGCTTTGATTGACCCCGGCTCAACTCATTCGTATGTGTGTGAAACATTGGTATCTAGTAAAACTTTACCTATTGAGTCTACTGATGTCGTGATTCGGGTTTCATACCCTCTGGGTAGATGTGTGTTAGTCGATAAAGTGTGTAAAAACTGTCCATTGATGATTCGAGATATGTGTTTCCGGTGATCGATGTTGTTACCGTTTGTGAGTTTGACATTATTCTCGGTATGGATTGGTTAACAATGTATGATGCGAGGAGTAAATTGTAGACGAAAGACTATTGAGTTGAGATGCTGAAATGATGATATAATCTGGATTGAGTCTGTGAATTTAATCGGACTACCTAATGTGATATCATCGATGTTGGCTCAGAAGTATTTGAGAAAAGGTGGTGAAGCTTATCTTGCTTATGTGATTGATAGTAAGATAACCGAAAAGAATATTGAATCTCTGTCAGTTGTTAGTGAATAGTCAGATGTGTTTCCGGAGGAATTATCGAGATTGCCACCTATCCGGGAGGTAGAGTTTGGCATTGAGTTAGTGCCAAGGACCAGTCCGATCTCGATAGCTCCATATAGAATGGCACCTACGGAATTAAAAGAATTGAAGGCTCAGTTGCAAGAATTGACGGATAGAGGTTTTGCCCGACCGAGTTTCTCTCATTGGGGTGCGCTCGTTCTATTTGTGAAGAAGAAAGATGGAACATTAAGAATGTGCATCGATTATCGACAACTCAATAAGGTGACAGTTAAGAATAAATATCCATTGCCTCGTATAGACGATTTATTTGATCAGCTAAAATGAGCCTCGGTGTTTTTGAAAATTAACTTGAGGTCGGGGTATTATCAGTTACGGGTTAGAGAAGCAGACGTGCTGAAGATTGCCTTTCGGACGAGATACGGTCATTATGAATTTTTGGTGATGCCGTTTGGGCTCACTAATGCCCCGATAGTATTCATGGATTTGATGAATCGTGTCTTCAAATCGTATCTAGATCAGTTTGTGGTCGTATTTATAGATGATATATTGATCTATTTGCGTGATGAAACTGAACACGTTGAACATTTGAGGCTAGTGTTACAGATTTTGCGGGAAAAGCAATTGTACACAAAATTTAGTAAATGTGAGTTTTGGTTGAAAGAAGTTAGCTTTTTGGGGCATGTCATTTCAGCATCCGGTATTCGGGTTGACCCAAGTAAAATTTCAGCCATATTTGATTGGAAACCTCTACGGAATGTTTCTGAGGTTCATAGCTTTCTGGGACTTGCTGGATATTACAGATGTTTCGTGAAAGGCTTCTCGATGATAGCAACTCTGATGAAAAAACTTTTATAGAAGGATGTAAAATTCAAATGGACTGATAGGTGTTAAAAGAGTTTTGACCAATTGAAGGCCATATTAATGAAGCTCTGGTACTCGTTCAGCCAGAGTCGGGAAAGGAATTCGTTGTTTATAGTGATGCCTCACTTAATGGGCTCGGATGTGTATTGATGCAGGAGGGAAAAGCGGTAGCTTATGCCTCGAGACAGTTAAAACCGCATAAGGGGAACTATCTGGCACACGACCTTGAATTAGCTGCCATAGTCTTCACTTTGAAGATATGGCGTCACTACCTTTTTGGTGAAAGATGCCATATCTATTCGGATCACAAAAGTCTAAAGTATTTAATGACACAAAAGGATCTGAATCTGAGACACCGGCGATGGTTAGAATTATTGAAAGACTATGAGCTCGTGATTGATTATCACCCGGGAAAGGCTAATGTGGTAGCCGATGCACTTAGTCGCAAATCATTATTTGCTCTTCCTGCAATGAACGCTGATTTAGCTATGACTGATGATGGTGTGATCATTACAGAATTAAAGGCGAGACCGTCATTTGTGTTATAGATCGAGAAGCTCAGGAGCTTGATGATGATTTAAAGGCAAAAAGGAGTCGTAGCAATTCTGAGGCGGATTCAAATTTTCAGATAGATGCTGAAGGATGTTTATGGTTCAGGAATCGAATGTGTATACCTAAGAAAGCTGATTTGATTCGAATGATTTGTGACGAAGCTCATAGTGGTAGATTGACGGTTCACCCGGGTAGCATAAAGATGTATAACAATTTGAAACAACATTATTGGTGGCACAGTACGAAATGAGACATCTCGAATTATGTATCGAAGTGTTTGATATGTCAACAAGTGAAAGATCGAGCATCAAGTGCCATCGGGACTTCTTCAACCGATTATGATACCTGAGTGGAAATGGGATCGAGTCACCATGGATTTTGTGTTGGGATTGCCTCTGACACCAAGCAAGAAAGATTCGATCTGGGTTATTGTGGATAGATTGACAAAATCGGCTCATTTCATCCCCATGCGTACGGATTTTTCACTTGATAAATTGGCTGAGTTGTATGTATATCAGATTGTACGGTTGCACGGGGTACCCACTTCTATTATTTCAGATAGAGACCCAAGGTTTACATCGCGATTTTGGAAGAAGCTACAAGATGCTTTGGGTACTAAGCTACACTTTAGTACCACTTTTCACCCTCAGTCGGATGGACAATCTGAGCGTATTATTCAAATACTCGAGGACATGTTAAGATGTTGCGTTCTTGAATTTGAGGGTACGTGGGATTGATATTTATCTCTGATTGAATTTGCTTATAACAACAGCTTTCAATCGAGCATCAAAATGGCACCTTATAAAGCTTTGTATGGTCGTAAATGTCGTACTCCATTGTAGTGGACCGAATTAGGAGAAAATAAGATCCACGGGGTTGATTTGGTTAAAGAAATCGAGCAGAAAGTGGCAATAATTCGTGATAGTTTGAAAGCGGCATCGGATCGTCAGAAGTCTTATGCTGATTTAAAATGCAAGGACATTGAGTTCGGATAGGTGATCGAGTGTTCCTAAAAGTATCGTAGTGGAAAAAGCTAATGAGATTTGGTCGAAAAGGAAGTGAGTCCACAATTCATTGGTAGTATGAAATTATTGAGCGATTGGATGGTTGCTTATAAACTTAGGTTACCTTCTGGGTTGGACAAAATTCACAATGTCTTTCATGTATCGATGCTTCGACAATACCGATCTGACCCTTCTCATGTGATCAGTCATTCAGAAATTGAAATCCAGCCCAATTTAACGTATGAGGAGGAACCAATTAGTATCTTGACTCGTGAAGTGAAAGAAGCTGCGACATAAAAGATCTTGTTGGTTAAAGTGTTATGGTGTAAGCACGAATCGAGGAAGCTACTTGGGAAATCGAAGAATCAATGAAAGAACCTTACCGCACCTATTCCTTTGGTAAGATTTTAGGGACAAAATTTCTAAAAAGGGGGAGTTGTAACAACCCGATTCGACCGAATCGAATAGTGGTTTGGGACCATGAATCCGAATAAGAGATGTTTTATTATTATTTTAATAATTATGTGGTGTGTTTGTGCATGTGTTTTAATATTGTAGATTAATTTGAGTGTTTGATGGATTATTTAAGGTTAAGGATCAAAATGGAATAAGCATAAAATATAGCTATTATAGGATTGGGAGGACATAATTAAGTTGTTCTTTTGCATGAAGGTATTTGCATGGTAAATTGCCCTAAAATAAAGGGAGTGGACGGCATCATGATGATTTCTTAGTTATTTTATTAATTAATTTAGTTAGTGGGGTGATGTTAGTATTTTATATGATTAAATAAATGAAATATCATAAAAAGATAAAAGAAAATGTGTCATCTTTCATCTTTGTTTGCTTCTTGCCAAAACTCAACAAGAAAGAAGGGAAGAAAATTTTTGCTCTTCACATTCGGTTTATGCATGCTACATTGAGGTTGGTAATTGAGTTTAACTTCTTGAAAATTTTGCATTTTTGAGTTAGTTAGCTTAATTACTATCAAGCCCATGTGAGAATTTTTGAGTATGGAGCATGATAGGGATTCGGCCATGGATGGAAAATCTTGTTTTGTTGAGTTGAATGTTAAAAATGGTATGCATGTGTATGAGATTAGTATATTTTGAATAGGAGATTTTGAAGAAATGGAGTTGAGGATTTAATCAAGAAAACTTAAAGTGGAGAGTATAAAATGTGGAATAAGTGAACGGTATAGAATGGTAAAAGAGAAAGGAAAATTTGATCCCTATAGAATTGATTCGAATTATGTATATATATAGTATTTTAAGCATTTGGGGACTAAATTATAAAACGGGTAAATTCTTGGGATAGAATAGAAATTCGATAAATTGGGCTAGGATCGAATTGAAATATATATTGAAGCTAGAGAGCTCAAAGGAGAAAACGGCTTTAGACTATTATTTCATAAATGGACATGTTTTGAATGAGTATCAATTTTTGTATAAATGTTAATATTTAAATTATCAAGGATGTATTAATCTATTATCCTTAATCCATTTGTGGTTATATTGAATAGAAATGTATTGAATAAGTTTAAATTAAAATTGTTAGATCAAGTCCATAAGGAGAAACGGTTGGATGAAGGAAAGGATAGGTTGGACGAGTGATCGGGGAGTACTATCCATTCCATTCGAGGTAAGATTTATACGAATTGGGTTAAATTGAATCTATTTTATAGATTAGATCCTTATTTAATAGAGAAAGCAGGTATGTTACTTTTTCATTGTGGATTTCTTGAAATTTGTTTGTTTAAATTGATCGAATATGAGGTTGTGTATAATTTGGGGATGATTGTATGAATAGGACACCTTGACATTGATAATGTAACATACGTATGTGAGAGATTAATTTGGAAAAATGATAGATTTCTTTTATATGCATTGGTCGATTTGATATATGCTTAGTGCTTGGTCGAATGGGTGAAATATGAGATGGAAATTATCAATGGTGTATGATGGTGTATGTTGTTACATGTAATGCGTTAGATTGATTTCCATTCATATATGTATGGGAAGTAATGAATAATAGCTTGTGAAAGGCCCAAACTATGTTATGTGAAATAATAAGTAACAACTCTGTGTGAGCGATACGTTACGAGATGTGTTAAGTAACGGCTCTATGTGAGCAATACGTTACGTAAAATAATAAGTAACGGCTCTGTGTGAGCGATACGTTACGAGACGTGTTAAGTAACGACTATATGTGAGCGATACGTTACGATAAATAATAAGTAACGGCTCTATATGAGCGATACGTTATGAGAAATAATAAGTAACGGCTCTTTGTGAGTGATACGTTACAAGCAGTGACTAGTAATGTCTCTTTGTGAGCGATACGTTACTAAGGCTTATTTAAAAGGTAAGTAGAAATTTTAAAAGAAAATCAATCATGTCTACTAGTGTTCTTATGTATGCAGGAAGGTTTAAATCAAGTATAGTATATTTTGTATGAATGGTTAGTTATGAAAAGTTTACAAATTAAAGGTATATGATATGTTTATTTAATGGTAAGTTCTTTGCAAACCAATATGGGTGGTATGAGATTTGGAATAAAATGTGAAATGTTCATGTATGCTATCGATTAGGTGATGGTGATATATGAGGACAGATATAAGTATATGATGGTAAATGCAATCCGTTTTCTATATGTTATAGTCCTCTTTTATTTTGAATATGCAACTATTCGACAAGAGTATGATAAATAAAATTAAAATAAAAAGAGTTTATACATGGGAATTTCAAATTTACCTATTGCCGATAAATTGCTTAAATCTTACTAAGCTTGGAGAGCTTATATTGTTTTGGTTGTTTGATATTGTAGACCTCAATCATCGGAGTTGAAGCGTATACTCGGGGATCCCATCAAAGTTAATCACATTATCGTCCACTTTTGGGTATTTTGGTTATTCCAAAAATATTTATAGAAATTTTTAGCATGTATAGGCTTGGTCCTTCTTTTTGAGTTAGTTTTGAGTTGATGTATATAAATGCCATGTGAATATGGCTCGTAGTTTCATTTTTGATTGAACTTGAATCACATATATGTTAGACCATGCATGTTTTGGCATCTTTAGTCTCTAATAAAGTATGTTGGTATTTATGTTTAAGTGTGACTGAGATTTTATAATGATTTGAAGTTTATATTATGAGGCGATTTGATCATGCATTTTGTAGGTGGTAACTGAATTGTTACATTAATGAGTAAATGAAGTAAATGGTGTTGTAACCATTCGGTTTTGGTGTAGTGTCAAATTGAAGCTAGAGGGCAAGTCTTCTATTGTATACCTTTTGTCTAGGAGAGGTAAATTTACCAAATGATTAGTGATCGTCCCATTGATTGAACTTGTTTAGTTATGTTTAATGACGTTGGTTGGTATGAATATATGTATTCTTAATTATACTTAGAATGGTAGTGAAGGATTTGGAAATTGTTTATAATAAGGTTATTTTACGATTTCCTTGGTTTGGGTTCTTGTGGGGTTTTGTAATGCCCGTATGTCTAATCCGGGGTCGGATACGAGGTATGGGAGTTACAAGTATGACTGTCGTTATGGTGTGTAGCAGATGGAGGGTTGATTGTAGAAATCCCCAAGGTGTGATGGTTGGTACGGGTTGGTGTGTAGAGGATGAAATTCTAGGATGGGTTGGGCTATTCATTATTTATTGTTTATCATGTATTTATGATTGTTGCCTCCATGTATGGGCCAAGGCCCATATGTGTTTAATGGGCAGCAGTCGGTGTGTTAAATGATTTATACTTTGAGTCTTGGTGACTCACGCTTTCATTTTCTCTACTCTTTCAGATGAGCAGTAGATCGTGGACACGGGAGCTGAGACGGACTCGAGGGGCCATCAAGCATATGTTTCTGTAGATTAAAATTTCGGTTGTCTTTAAGTTTTATATTTTGGTAATATTTATGTAATAAGGCCTCCATAACTTAGATTCGATTTATTATTTCGGTTATGCCAGGATTTACAAACTTATGTTTGTTTTTTTTTAAAAAGAAAAGTCTCCAAAATAAAGCGAGATGATAAATGGGCTTTTCAACCCAATCAACGCAAGTATTAAAGATATTTTTTAAAAAAAAAACCCTCACACTTAGTGGATTATTCGGCTAAAATAAACTAAGTTTTTCCAAAACCCATTAGAGAAAAGTTTTCAATGTACAACTCATGACATACGGATCCCATTTAAGCGTATGGGCCGGGTTTGGGGTGTTACATTCTTTAGGCTGCATTCCGGGATTTGAAGGAGATCTAGTCGCCTAGGTTTCTAAGACAGAAATTGGCAACTTTTGAATCATACTTATTTTTTCGGGATTTCAAGGTAAGGGTTTTGATTCTCCATAAGTGTTCAATCGGTTTCTTTTCGTTATTCATGCCTTAACCTAATGTTTCGTTAAGCAATCGTTATAGTACCTTCTGACCAAGATCATTCATGGACTCGAATGTCAGCAAATCAAAGGAAGGGGTTGGATCTGTAGTCCTAGCCCCAAAGTTCAAGAAATGCACGGTGTCTGCTGTTCGAGATTAGCCACCGGGCTATGGGCCTGCTTCTGAGCAGAATAGTAGCAGATAGCCGTAGTTTCGGCTAGTGATAGCGTCGACATAGAGAGTATCGTCTTACGTGTTATCAGGTGTGTAAACTTTCACACACTATAATATTACTGTACTAACGTTTGTATGGGCTAAAAAAGCCAGAAAGTGGGCTGTATAGACAGTCGTGATACCCTTAGGGGTAAGGCTAGGATTGCCAGGTACGTGATCGTATCGTTTCTTTGCATAGCCGAATGTGACAAGATGATATAATATGAGTAGCATGTTGCATTGTTAGGATTTGTATGTAGATCATGGGCATGGGCTTGATATGAAGGGGAAGAGCTTAATTGGTCACATAGTGATTGGTGGCTTTGCCATGATATATATATATATATATACATGTGTTCATACACTATTTCTTTTGGTCACACTGTAATCGGTTGCTCTACCACGATGTATATATATATATATATTTGGTCACATAGTGATCGTGTTTATTTGGTCACCTAGTGATCGTGTGTAATTGGCAACAAGACTGTCGAGATGGTCTGTAGCGGATGGAGGGTTGATTGTAGAAATCCCCACGGTGTGATTGGTTGGTACAGGTTGGTGTGTAGAAGATGGAAACACTAGGTTTGGGTTGGGCTTAATGCATTCATATGTTGTTGCTATTATGTGGGCTCAGGCCCAATGTGTGATTGTGGGTTAGTTGCAGTATATTTAATGTGGGAGGTTTTACACATTGAGTCTTGGTGACTTACCCCTTTTTCCTTAACCTTTCAGGTGAGCAATAACTCGTGGATGCAGGAGTCGAGGCGGACTCGTGGAGGCCATGTTTTTGTTTTCTTTCCTTTACCTTTCAGCATTTATTTAAGTCGTTCAAATTTGGGATTTCCATTATGTAATAAGGCCCTTCAAGATTGTATTTCGTTTTGTTTTATTATTTACTGTTTATAACGAACTTATCACTTCGACAGCTTAAATGTTTAAGTTGAATTGGAGTTTTATTAAACCAAACTTCCTGTTTTCAAAAGCCGACGTAATAATAGAAAAAGTTATCTTCCAAAATGCCATTTTTTCATAAATTTAACTAAGACTTGGTTTTACTTCACCCTGTGACATACCAGATTCGGTCGTAACGCATGGGCCGGGTTTGGGGTGTTACAATATTAGTTAAGGATAAAATGGTAAGTAATAAAATAATATGAAATTAGGTAAAATACAAAAGAAAAAAAAAAGAGAAAGCCATGCAAGTGCTCATCTCTTTTGATTGAAAATCACAAAAGAAAGAAGAGAAGGAAGCTTAGAATTCGTCTTGAGTTTTTGGCTAAATCTAGGTATGTAATTTGTGTAGTTTTTGTTAATTTTCACATTTTTTAGATTGTTACCTTGACTATTACATAACCCATGTGGCAAATTTTCAATTTGAGATAGGATGAATAATCGGCCATGGATGAATGTTCATGTTTTCAAGTGTTTGTTGATAGAATATTAAAGATAGGTGATAAATAGAAATGTTTTGAATTGGAGATTTTGATTGAATTAAGTATTAGAGGTTTAATTGCATAAGTTAAATAGTTGAAGGTTTAAAATGTTAGATGGATGGCTTGTGGAGACTTGTAGGGACCTAATGAACATTCGACCCTTGAGGAGTAATCCCAAATTAGGTGTATTTTGTGTTTTGGTACATTAGGGACTAAATTGAAAAAGTTGTAAATGTCAGGGGTAAATTGGTAAATTGTATAATTTTTGTATATTCAGAATAAATTGAATAGAAATGTAATTGAATGGGTTCAATTTGACATATTCTAGATTAAGATCATAAAGAAACAGGTTTAGATCGAAAAGGCAAAACTGAACGAGTAGCCGGGAAACCTTGAATCGTCACTCTTGGAGGTAAGATCTCAAGCAATTGAATTAATTGGAATAATTCTTTATAAAATGTTAATGTTTAATGGTCATATATTCATTGAGCTAGGATGTGCCAAATGTGCTATTGAGATTGATTTACAATTTGTATAATGTAAGGTTAATTTGATAGTCGGGTTGAGTAGTAGAAGTTATATACTACTCTAAAGTTGAATGCAAGTACATAGATATAGTACTAAATGATGGTAGGAAATGTATTCAAAGTGGATAAAATATGGAGGTAATGTGCCGAATATGTGAGTTATATTGAGTAAGAGAATATAATTATTTTCATGACTAAATTTATGTGCGATTATATGCTTGAAAAGATGTTAGTTTGATTATATGTATGATTGTGTATTTTTTTTATGGATTACGGGTCTATGAAATGTACTATGGGTATGAAACTATGATTGGGCACTAAGTATGCATGTGTATTTAGTAACGACTCTATGTGAGTGATATGTTACGAGGTTATTTAGTAACGGCTCTATGTGAGCGATACATTACGGGATGAATTAAGTAACAGCTTTATGTGAGTGATATGTTACGAGGATATTAAGTAACGGCTCTATATGTGCGATACATTACGAGGTTATTAAGTAATGGCTCTATGTGAGCGACACGTTACATATTGTATTTAGCAATGGCACTAAGTGTGCGAAACATTATTAAATTTATTTATCAATGTGCAGGTATAGGGCTCGTATAAAAGACTTCTTTATAAATGCAAATCAGTATATAGTAATGTTTGAATATAATATCCTAGGGTTATGCATGAATGACTAAGTTTCGGGTGGTAAGTAAATTAGAGGTACGTTTCATTCATATTAATTTAAGATGAATGGAATTTGTAATGTGAGTTGGAAACTTATTAGTATGAGGCACATTTACTAATTATTTCATATGGTATTCGTGAATCAAATCTTGAAGCTTTGAATATTCAGTCTTGTTGTTGTATGTGAAATGGTTATTGAAAATTTTAAGTAGGGTAATTATAATTACAAGTATAAAGAGCTGAAATCTTACTAAGCTGTGAAGCTTACTTTCTCTCCGTTGTTTCATTGAATTTGTAGATCACTTTTGGAAGGTTCAACCTAAGCTTGTGGATCAACTTGGAAGCTCATCATACTATCATCTATATTGGTACCCCTTTTTGGTAGATTAATCTATGATAATTATGGCATGCATAAGCTAATTTGCTTTCTTAGGTTTTGTATAAAGACGAATTTATAATGGATGTATGCCATGCGAAAATGGCTAAATTGTGGTAATTTGGTCTTATGTATATTCGGCCATGATGTTAACCTTTTATGAACGTATAATTACTAATGTGTTTATGCTTGATGTATGAAAATGTAGCTTGAATGACCATTTGGTTAAAATTTTGTTGTGCAAAGCCAAATATGGTGTTTGTGTATTTTGGTAAATAACATTTCATGATAAGTAAAAATGACAATATAGGTTTTGTATGTTTGATTATGTAATATTTGTCATTATAGTCATATATGTGTCTAATGAGTTTGGTTTGTATGTTTTAGGTTGTTTACAAGATAGGTTTGATTTTGATAATGTGACCATGTTAATTGAAAATGATGTGGTTAATTATATGTTTTGGATACTTTTGGCAAATGGGTAGTGAATTTAGTATAACCTAGATTCAATTAAGTAAAGCATGATATATGTATATTAATGTCTATTCTGGGTTGGGTTTAGTTTAGTAATGCCTCGTAACCATAATCCGGCAACGGATATGGGTTAGGGATGTTACAGACAACCCAAATAGCATATTTCTTTTTCAGAGACACCAACAATCCCGATACGAAATCCATTGTAACTCTATCCCATTTCCACTACGGTATCATCACTGGTTGTAGCAATCTCGAAGGTACTTGATGTTCAGCTTTAACTTGCTGACAAACCAAACATCTCGACACAAACACTAAAATGTCTCTTTTCATACCCGACCACCAATACAATTCTTTCAAATCATTGTACATTTTTGTACTCCACGGATGAACAGATAAACAACCACTGTGTGATTTGTGTAGAATTTTCAGAATAAGCTCGAAATTCTTTGGTATGCAAATTCTACCTTGGAACATTAAATAATCATCGAATCCGATCTAATAGTCTGAATCACTATTCGACTCGCATTGCACTCTTTCGGCTTGCAAATCATTATCACAGTTCTGAGCTTCAAAAATTTGCTGAAGAAATACCGGTTTAGCTTTTAAATCTGCTTGTAACACCTCTTACTCGTATTCAATGCCGGAATCGAGTACGAGGCATTACCAACTTAACTTACTCAAACATACAATATCGGGCCATAAAATATTGTTCCAACTTAAAACTTTTCATTCATATTCATAACGTCCCTATTATGGGTCTATGAGAACCTAAACATACATGCGGAATGGTTCAGAACAAAACTGAAGACCTTTGCACGCTTAGAAAATTTTTACTTAAAACAGGGCCACACGCCCGTGTGGAATGGAACACGCCTGTGTGAATAGGCCGTGTGGTCACACACACCCATGTTCCTAGTCTGTGCTAAATTTATTTTCATTTCGAACCTATAGGGGTTTCACAGCCGGACACACACGTGTCCCTCACACGGCCTAGACACACATGTGTCCTCACCCGTGTGTGAAAACCTTAGCATTCTGTTTATGATGTTAGCAATGCACTTAAGGGCACACGGCCTAGTCACACGCCTATGTGCTGGCCCGTGTGACGAATTGAATTCTAGCAAATTTGGTGCAGGGGACACACGGCCTATTAACACACCCATTAGGCTAACTGTGTGTCACACACTGCCTAGACACACACCCGTGTGTCTACCTGTGTGGACAATTAGAAGGTTATTTTCCAATCCAATTGCCACACTAAAACAAAAACACACTTATACCACCACAAGCAACACATAACCTAGCAATAATACACTAAGAAGAATCACTAATTCATCATGCATACACTTCACATTTCACTTAATCAATTGCATGAACTTGAACTTCGTGAATCACATCATAATTGAATATATGAAGCTTAACAAATATTGATCATTTGCCATTGGCCATTTACAAAATGAATGAGTAACTATAATAGCCAACACCTTGGGCTAACAAATATGACATAACAAAATGAGCAAGTTCCTATACATTCCATACCCAAAATAAATTGACCTTATTATACCAAAAGAATAGTCGATAGTGTGATCCGAGCTCCGACATCCTATGATCCCTGAGCTAACTTGACGATACTACAAGGAAAAGGGAAAAGAGAGGGGTAAGCATTAAGCTTAGTAAGTTTGCATGAAATAAATAGCATCATAAGAACTTATAATAACATCCATTCATCTCATTGAATGATTCATAAATTCTCAAACACATTGGCATAACTTACTCAAATATACTCTTACCAAATTGCATTTCAAATATTGCATGCATTTCTCATAAGTTACTTATGGGTACCTATATCACTTAATCACATAATCTCAGCATTTTACACTCTTTAATCATAGATATTGCTCTTTGTCATCTTGTGCATAAACTTGGCTCTTTACCAATTGAACTACTCAGAATATTGAAGGATACTCAATCTCATCATACATGTATTGTAACACCCTTACCCTTGTCCACAACAGGAACTAGGTTTAAGGCATTACCTAACTTATCTCGCTTAAACGTCTCAAATAGGGCTATAAAATTTCATTTAAACCCATCACTTGCTCATTCTTGGCCCTAATCATACCTCCGAGAGGTTTTGAAATCTATCTAGGAACTTTTACGAGCTTGGAAAACTTTTCTTCAAAATAGGGGCCACACGCCCGTGTTAATCTAGGGACACGCCCGTATGCCCCTAAGACATGCCAATGCCTTCCACCCATGGTCGATCTTAAACAAATTCACAAGGCCGGACACACGCCCGTGACCCTCGCATGGCCTTGACACACCTGTGTCTTAACCCTTGTGCCAAAACATTGGCATTCTGACTATGACATCATCACCTCACTAAGGTCACATGGCTAAGGCACACGCCTGTGTCCTTAGCCCGTGTGTCGAATTAAATTCCACAATTAATGTGTAGACTTCACACGGCCTGGACACACGCCTATGTCCTAGGCCGTGTCTCCTACACGGTTGAGACACACGACCGTGTCTCTTCCCGTGGAGCATACTGACTTGTAAACTTAGCATGTAATGGGACACACGGTCAATCCACACGCCCATAGGGCTGACCGTGTGTCACACATGGCCTAGACACATGCCCGTGTGTCTACTCGTGTGGACAATTAGATGGCTATCTACCAAGCCCTTTTCCACCCTACATTGCACACAAACATACTCCAATTCAAATCAACACAACTCATAGCCCAAAGGCACATCCAAGAACTCAATTCAAAGCATTCCAATGCAAAGATGACTAATTGGTATCTCTAGGAATTCAAAGAATCAAGACATACACAAGGGCATCTACTTCATGAAAATCATCTTCATTGAGCAAAAGAATTTGCCAAGTATTGGCCTAACTTAAGACCATTTACAAAATGACTTTAGTAACAAGTAACTTACATAGCCAACACTTTGGCAAACAATTTCAACTTAACAAAATACTCGAGACCTATACATGCCATACTCAAAACAAGTCTAAATTGTTATACCAAAAGATGACGATAGTGTGATTTTTGAACTCCAACGTCCGCAACCTCTCGAGTTATCTCGGCAACACTACGAGGAAAAAGGGCAATGAAAGAGGTAAGCATAAAGCTTACTAAGTTTGCATGGAAATAAAAACAACAATAAGCTTATGATTAATCCATCCATGGCATTAAATAACCATACACAAGTCATAGGCTTCTTTCCATACTTACTTACAATTGCCCTTATTTAGTACATCGTGTCCACACATCGTAATCGTTTCTTTGTGACTCATTCACGAGTACCTGTATTCACTCATTCACATAACTTTAGTACAATTCTCATTTCTACTTCTAAACTTATCTACTTATCCCATTAATCACTAAGGATAGTCAAAGATGCATATACATCATCCTTAATGTAGATACGAAGCCAATGCCACATCCCCGGGGTGGTCTTACATGGAATCACTTCTAAATGCTAATGCCATATCCCTGATATGGTCTTATATGGACTTTCATATCAAGTATCGATGCCATATCTCGGATATGGTCTTATACGATTCTCATATTCATCACCGAAGTCATATCCCAGATATAGTCTTATACGGGATCACAACTCGGTGCCGAGGCCATGTCCCGGACGTGGTATTATACGGGGTCTTATCTGTTTCACTTCTCGATGATACCATTTTCATAATCAATATGGTCCACTAGGACTTCAACATCTCATTCAACATTAACTACTCAATTTAGTAGAGCATCATGCATCAATATAATGCCAAGCATTCTCAACATGCTAACATAAATGTTGAATCTATCACATATAAACTTACCTTGATTTCAAAATGAGTTAACTCGACGGTCTAGTCCGAGACTTTGTTCTTTCCCCGATCGAGGCAGGTTCTCAGTTCTTCTTGCTTTATAATAGCAAATTAGCTCATTTTAATACTCACATTAATAGAGAAATTCAATAGTCATGCTTTGGAAAAATTACTATTTTGCCCTTAGACTTTGACAAAATGACCATTTTGCCCCTAGGCTCGAAAATAAATTCTAATCTCATTTCTACCTTCAACAAGCCTAGGTGAACATTTAATACTCTTATAGCTATCATCAAAACTCAACATTTCACATACTTACTACAAATTTTGTAACCTTTTCATCAAGGTCCTATTTGTGTTTTCATGCTAACACCTTTCACAAAAGTTGTTCATCTAACAACTAAGACTCAATTTCTTCCAGAAAAATGTAGCAAATAAAAATGAAGGCTCTCATGGAAAAACTCTAAACTCTTCACCATATTGCACATTAGTTACCTCATATGAAAGCTTAAGCTTTAGGGGTCTCAAAAGTACAATTATCTTCAAGAAAAGTTCACTAGAACACTTACTTGTGAAGAGATGAGTGTGCTAAAATTTTTGATGCTTTCTTCCCCCTATTTGCTGCTAATTTTTGGAGGTAGAGAGAAGGAGAAAAGATGATATCTTTTCTCTCCTTATTTTATTAATACTAGTCAAATATGTCACCAACTATCACCAACTTTGACCAACATTGTCCATCTTTGTCTCCTAGGTAGTCTATGGCCGGCCAAGCCTTTTCAAAGGGCTAAATTGTCTTTTAATAACCTTAAATTGACAATCTATGGCTATTTGGTACCTTCTGCTTATAAAATGGAACTTTCACACCTTATGCAATTTTGTCTTTTTTCACTATTAAACATGAAATCGCTAGAATTAAAGCACCAAAATTTTCATGCACTAATGTAATCATGCTCTATCTCATAAATTAACATAAAAATAATTTACCTAATCTCAGATTAGTGATCCCGAGATCACTGTTCTGACTATCCCCTAAATTGAGTTGTTATAATTCTCCCCCTTAAGGATTTTTATCCCCGAAAATCTTATCGGTGAAAAGGTTGGGGTATTGGTTTCTCATCATTTCCTTAGGCTCCCATGTAGCCTCTTCTATTCCGTGCCTTTGCCATAATACTTTCACAAGGGCTATGCTTTTGTTTCTTAAACTTGACCTCTCACGCCAAAATTTTAACTGGTTCTTCACCATAAGTTAAATCCAGTTGTAACTCTACCTTTTTTGGAGCTATGACATGTGAAGGGTCAGAACAGTATCGGCGCAACATGGATACATGAAAAGCGTCATGAATCTTTTCTAGTTTAGGTGGCAAGGCTAATCGATAAGCTACCGGTCCTATCCTCTCGGTAACTTCATAAGGTCTGATAAAATGCAGACTCAATTTGCCTTTCCAGCTAAATCTAAGGACTTTTCTCCAAGATGATACTCTCAAGAACACTTTATCACCGACTTTGAATTCTCTCTCTTTTCTTTTCAAATCCGAATAGGACTTCTGTCTATCTGAGGAAACTTTCAGACAATCACGTATCACTTTTACTTTCTCTTCAGTTTCCTTAACCAAATCGACCCCATGTATCTGTTTCTCTCTAAGTTTTAACCAATACAAGGGCATTCAGCACTTACGCCCATACAATGCCTCATAAGGTGCCATCTTCAAACTTGACTGAAAGATGTTGTTATAGGCGAATTCCACCAATGGTAAGTATTTCTCCCTATTACTGTGGAATTCCAAAACACAACATCGAAGCATGTCTTCGAGTGTCTAAATTACCTTTCTGACCACCCTTCGGTTTGTGGATGAAAGGCTGTACTGAAACTCAATTTCGTGCCCAAGGCCTCTTATAACTTTTTCCAAAACTATGACGTGAATCTCGAATCTCTATCCGAAATGATCGACAATGGTACACCATGAAGTTTTACTATCTCTGGCATGTACAAGTCCACTAATTTATCAAGCGAAGAATCAACTTGTACTGGTATAAAATGGGTTGACTTTGTGAGTCTATCAACCACTACCCATACTACATCTTTCTTCTTTGGAGTCAATGGTAAGCCCGTCACGAAGTGCATGGTAACACGGTCCCATTTCCACTCAGGAACCATAATAGGCTGAAGTAAACCCGAAGGTACTTGATGTTTAGCCTTCACTTGCTGACAAATCAGGCATATCGATACAAACTCCGAAATGTCTTTCTTCATACCATCCACCAATACCATTTCCTCAATTCATTGTACATTTTATTGCTCCCGGGGTGCACGATTAAACATCCACTATGAACTTCATGCAATATCTTATGAATAAGTTCATCATTTTTGGGTACACAGACCCTATCTTAGAATGCCAGACATCTATCAGGATTTACTCGGAAGTCTGACTCAACATTCGACTCACATAAAACTCTTTGAGATTGCAAACTGTTATCATTTTTTTTTGAGCTTTACAAATCTCTTGGAGAAACAATGGTCTAGCCCTCAACTCGGCTAAAATGGAACCATCATCCAACAAAGCCATCTGAGTACTCATGGCTCTCAGTGCGAACAATGATTTCTTGCTCAAAGCGTCAGCGACTATGTTCACCTTTCCCGAATGGTAGTCAATTATCAACTCATAATCCTTAATCAACTCCAAACACCTTCTTTTCCTCAAGTTCAAATCCTTTTGAGTCATCAAATATTTTAATCTTTTATGGTCGGTGAAAATCTGACACCTTTCACCATAAAAATGATGTCTCCAAATCTTCAACTCAAACACAATTGCGGCCAACTCTAAATCATGAGTCGGGTAATTCTTCTCGTGCGACTTCAATTGCCTAGAGGCATATGTAATCATTTTACCCTCTTGCATAAGTACACAACCCAATCCGTTCAAGGACGCATCACTATAAACCATAAATTCTATTCCTGGTTCAGGTTGCGCCAAAATAGGAGCCTCAGTCAATAGCGTCTTTAGTTTCTCAAAACTCTGTTGACACTTTTTTGTCCAATCGAACTTCACATCCTTTTGCAAAAGTCTCATCATTGGGGTAGTTATCATGGAAAACCCCTTGACAAAATGCCTATAATAGCCGGCTAGGCCTAGAAAACTTGTTATGTCAGCTACGCTTCTCGGTAGTTTCCAATCCCACGATTGTTGAAATCTTACTCGGGTCTACTCTAATTCCATCTCCCGAGACAATATGCCCCAAAAATCCCACTTCCTTGAGCCAAAATTCACTCTTACTAAATTTTTCATACAATTGTTTTTCTCTCAAAACTTACAAAACCATACCCAAATGCTCGGCATGTTCGTTCTCATCTCGAGAGTATATCAATATGTCATCGATGAAGACCACAACAAATATATCCAAGTATGGTCAAAAAATGCGATTAATCAAATCCATGAAGATCGTAGGGCATTCGTTAGACCAAAAGGCATGACCAAAAATTCATAGTAGCCATACCTAGTCCTAAATGTGGTTTCGGCACATCAGAGTCCTTGACTCTCGCTGATAGTACCCAAATCTCAAATCTATCTTGGAAAATACTATGGCTCCCTTCAACTAATCATTGGAGACATTCTATATGGAGTAATAGAAATAGGGGCAGTACCCGCAGCTAACTCAATCCCAAATTCAATTTCTCTTACTGGAGGTAGCCCTAGCAACTCTCCCGGGAAAACATCTGGGTACTCGCATACTATGGGTACCGATTTAATTCTCAAATTAGTCTCTCTAGTGTTCAACACAAAGGCAAGATAGGCATCACACCCCTTCCTCAAATACTTCTGAGTCAATAAAGTTGATATCACTACTGGTGATCTATCTGGTTTATCTGATTCAATATGAATAAAATCCCCATTTTCACTTTTCAACTCAATAAGCTTCTTCCCACAATTCACAATTATCCCATGAGCAACTAACCAATCCATCCCAAGAATGATGTCAAAATCATCAAATGGTAATAACATAAGATCGACCGAGAAACAATGACCCTTAATCATTAAAGGGCAACCCTTGTAAACTCTATCAACCACCACATACTTACCTAGGGGATTAGACACTCCTATTACAAATTTAGTAGACTCTATGGGCATGCTCATGCTAGAGACTAATTTCATGCATATGTGTGAGTGGGTAGATCTCGGATCAATTAAAGCTATAACACGAGTATCATAAAGAGAAAATGTACCCGTAATTACGTCGGGGGAAGATGCCTCTTCACTAGCATGGATGGCATATGTTCTCGCCGATGCTCTTCCCTCGACTCTAGCAGTTTGCTCTCTGGATGGGTTCTTGCTACCCATCTCATTTCCCAGGTTTCTCAGTGGTCTTCACCTAGTAGTACTTCTCGGTCTTGCATTAAAAGGCTTCTCTTTCTCGCCCACCTCGGGGCAATCTCTGATAAAGTGGTCTAAGGAACCACATCTAAAACAAGCTTTCTCATTTGCCCGGCACTCACCAAAATGGCTCCTGCCACACTGAGGGCATTTTGGTCTACTTGGTCAGACATTGCCCACACTAGCAATTGATGTGGTCTGCCCTTTCGACCCTAAAATTGCTTGCTCTTACTTCGGGTTGAAAATCTGGCTGAGGTGACTGATCAAGTAGTAAAATCCCTTAATTTCTTAAATAAGGATTGGTGAGATTTATTCAGTTGTCTCATCCTCGAGTCACGAGACTCAATCTCAATTCTTCTCTTCTCTTTAACCAGCTCCTCGGCTTTACAAGCTCTATCAACCAACACTACAAATTTCTTTAGTTCGAGGGCTCCCATGTATAAACGAATATCTTTATTTAACCCATCCTTAAATCTCTTGCACATGAATGCCTCAGTAGACACGCACTCCCGGGCATACTTGCTAAGGCTTATGAACTCTCATTCGTAATTAGTCACTAACATACGACCATACTTCAATTCCAAGAACTCCTTCCTCTTATGGTCGATGAACCTCTGGCTAATGTATTTTTTCGGTATTCCTTTTGGAAGAATTTCCAGCTAACCCTCTCCCTTGGTACCACCGACACTAGAGTGTTCCACCATTGGTAGGCTGAGTCTCTCAAGAGAGATACTGCACACTTTAGGCACTCCTCAAGCGTGCAGAACAACTCATCGAATACCGTGATGGTATTCTTGAGACAAAATTCTATTCTCTCCGAGTCATCGTCCTTACTCACCTAGAATTATTTGCCTTCTTGCTTTCGGATCTTATCAACCAGAGGCCTTTCTCTCCTTATTACCTCAACCACTTGGGGTGCTACTAGAGCGGGTTGAGGAATTGGTAGGGGTGGAGGGGTTGAGCATTTGGATTTGCTCGAGTATATTCAGCATACCAGTTGCTCATCATGTGGAGAAAGGCTCTAGGGCCTCTTCCCCCTGACCTAAGGTCTCGGGTCTACTATTAGCTGGCTAGGTCCGTTGAGCGGGAGCTGGCGCGTTACTCGCATCATCATCGGTTGCAGTTCGAGTCTGGATTAGAATCCATTTACAACCTAAAACAAGATTTTAAACATCAAGAGCCATCACACTATCATTACTCAGTCACTCTTACATATGGAATGTATAGCTAGACTTGTACTTACGTTATGCTAGTCCTAAAATTGACTAAACCGTAGCTTTGATACCAATAAATGTAACACCCCTAACCCATGTCCACAATCGAAATTGGGTTTAAGGCATTACCTAACTTATCTCACTTATACGTCTAAAATAGGGCTATAAAATTTCATTTAAACCCATCACTTGCTTATTCTCGACCCACGAGGCCCTAATCATACCTTCGAGAGGTTTAGAATCTATCCAGGAACTTTTACGAGCTTGGAAAACTTTTCTTCAAAATAGGGGCCACATGCCCTTGTTGGTCTAGAGACACGCCTGTGTGCCCCTAAGACATGCCCGTGTCCTCCACCTGTGGTCGATCCTGACCAAATTCACACGGTCGAACACACACCCGTGTCCATGGCCCGTGTCCCTCACACGGCCTTGACATGCCCGTGTCTTAGCCCATGTGCCAAAACCTTGGCATTCTGACTATGACATCATCACCTTACTAAGATCACATGGCCAAGGCATACGCCCGTGTGTTGAATTATATTCAACAATTAATGTGTAGACTTCACATGGCCTAGGCACACGCCCATGTCATAGGCCGTGTCTCCCACACGGTTGAGACATACAGCCGTGTCTCTGCCTGTGGAGTGTACTGACTTGCAACCCTAGCATGTAATGGGACACACGGTCGATCCACACGCCCATAGGCCTGACCATGTGTCACACACGGCCTAGACACAAGCCCGTGTGTCTACCCATGTGGACAATTAGATGGCTATCTACCAAGCCCTTCGCCACCCTATATTGCGCACAAACATACTCAAATTCAAATCAACACAACTTATAACCCAAAGGCACATCCAAGAATGTAATTCAAAGCATTCCAATCTAAAAGATGACTAATTGGTATCTCTAGGAATTCAAAGAATCAAGATATACATAGGGGCATATACTTCATGAAAATCATCTTCATTGAGCAAAAGAATTTTCCAAGTATTGGCGTAACTTAATACCATTTACAAAATGACTTTAGTAATTGGGAACTTACATAGCCAACACTTTGGCTAACAATTTCAACTTAACAAAATACTCGAGTCCTATACATGCCATAATCAAAACAAGTCTAAATTGTTATACCAAAATGATGACGATAGTGTGATTTTCGAACTCCGACGTCCGCAACCTCTCAAGTTATCTCGACAACACTACGAGGAAAAGGGAAATGAAAGGGGTAAGCATAAAGCTTAGTAAGTTTGCATGGAAATAGATAACAACAATAAGCTCATAATTAATCCATCCATGGCATTAAATAACCATACACAGGTCATAGGCTTCTTGCCATATGTAACACCCCAAACCCGGTCAATACGTTACGACCAAATCTGGTATGTTACTGGAAAGGTAGTTTTGAAAATCATTTAACGGGGCATCGCAATTTGAGAAAATATTTTTTTTGTTTGATAAGTCCAAGTTGAGGGTGATTGATTAGGGTGTATTATGTTGTAACCACTGCTTACTAAAATATCCGTGAAGTAGAAACCGGGTTAAATTTGTAAAACCATACTTTAGAAAAAAAATTTTAAAGTAGTGTTGAGTAATGTGACTCTTGGAGAAAAGAAAGAAATAGAGATATTATTAGTAGTTCTAAGAAAATTTCAAGTTTTAATTACTTATCTCTTGTAATCCGTTTGTTAATATTTGGAAAAACCTGGATTTACATTTTTAAGAAAACCCCTTTTTGATAGTTTATAACATAAACGAAATCAGCATCTTAAAACCAAACCCCAAATTTAAGTTAAAGCGGCCTTATTACATAATAAAATCCCAAATTAAACTAAGTTCAAAATAAAGTAATGAAATTTACGAGAAAAATAGCAACGCATGGCCACCTCGAGTCCATCCCGGCTCCAAAACCTGTCATCTCCTGATTACTGCAAAAATTATCAGAGGGGTGAGTCATCGAGACTCAGTGTATAAATCCCCGTGTATTGTCATCTAGGCCTTAGCCCACTCAGTACAGCTCATGTCACATGCATGCAATGCAGCCCAACCTAGTTTAACTCTCCATCCAAACACCTGTGGCATTATGCCACTGTGGTTCATAATCACCGTGGTCTTAGACTACTCGTGACAATAGTCACTCGTGGCAAAGTCACTATAATATAATCATGAGGCCAACCCACTGTGGTCTTAGACCACTGTGACGATCTCTAATAAATTACTCATACGTGGGGCCAACCCACCATGGCCTTAGACCACCAAGACAAGTCACTGTTATAAGCAATCGTAGTATTAACCACCGTGGTACTTGACCACTCGTGACAATAGTCACTCGTGACATGAGTCACTTGATTATCACTTCCTCCTCTTTCTAATTCCCGAGCCCATGCTCTTTACATCGTCCATAATATGTATGCAACCAATATCACAGTGTGTAATAGATCATATTTCATGCAAGCATAATATCAAAATATACATACATGCATATTAACAACAATATCAATTTCGAAGAACTTACCCGGCATCTCCAACCTTACCCATAAGGGCATTTTGCCTATCACATCAATTATTTTGGCTTTCAGCCATTACAGTTAATAACACAATCAACAAAGAATGCGTGTGAGTAATACACACCGATAACACGTAATACTAAGCTTTCTACGTCGAAACTCTCGTTAGTCAAACGACGGCTATTTTCCAATCCCAAGCCGACGTCGACTCTCTACCACAGCCCGACGAAAAGTCCTGAACTGTCGACACCGCTCGCCTTTTGAATTTAGGAGCAGGAATTATGGATACGCTCCCCTCCTCAGCTTGACCGTTTCTTGTATCCATGTAACAGAATTGATCAGAGTCAAGGAGAACCTTGATTGGCTACCAAAAGATTCCATTAACGCCAAATAAAGAACAAATATTCACACAAAGAACAATCAGAGGCTCCTTATCTTAAACCCGAATGGAAGGTAAGGTTCAAAAACCAACCACTCCTTAGGCTTCCACACATTCGGCTTCAGGGGTTTCCCGGAGTAAGCGTTCATAAAGAGAGTAAAGAGATACTATTAGTGAAACTTAAACATTAACATGCAGTAGCCATTGACTTTGATTTCCATAAAAATCAAAAGGAGAATAAGATATGGAATAACTCCACTTACTTTATGATATTGTCGACAAACAATCAAGATCGCTTTGGTAGCAATGAGTATCCCCCTTCACACCTTAAGCTACATGAGTGGCATTGATTTGCATTACCAAAGAACCAGGGGTTCGATTAGAGAGGAAGAATATAGGGAACCGAGAAGAAAAAGAGAAAGGAGTCGAAAGAAGGGAAGATATTTGACTTTCAACCAAAAAAGAGAAAAGAAGATCTTACCTTCAACAATCCAGAAGTAGAGTGGAACCGATTTGCTTGGGATCACAGGGGCTATTCGACTAAGAGAGAAACAATAAGGTGACAGTAGAATAGATGAAATGTTTCGGCTTACAATAAGGGAGATGGGAGTTGATTTAGATTCGGTTATGGTGCTTTAGAGAAAAAGAAAAAAGATGAAGAAGATTCAGCAAGGAACAAAAGGATAGAAATAGGGAAGATGAAAGTGACTAAATAGGAGATTTCGGCCAAAGAAGGGAAAAGAAAGTGAAGCACAAGAAAAGAAAAGATGCCGAAGGGTTTCGACTTTGGGAGATATGAAGAGAGAAAAGGAACAAAGAGACAATGAGAGTTGAAAGAAAAGATGCCACGGTTTCTTTGCTAATGTAAGACAACATGAAAGCAAATGGCCAAAATACCAAGGAGAAAAGAAACTTTAAATGATGGTTTTGGCTCGACTCTACTCTCAAAAATGCTAGCCACCAAACGGAACCATATGACACCTCTAAAATCGATTGAACCACACCCAAAAAGAAAAACCAGGTGCCACAAGCCATAAGGATTTTGGCACACCTTAGCTTAGCATCGAACCAATTTCTCCCCATCTTCAAGCTTCCCACAACCGGCCACCCCTCTACCAACTTGAAAATCCCTTGATTTTCTCCCCGTTCACTCTTCTTCACTCATTCAAACCTTGTTGACCCGTTCAAACCCTACCAACACCTCATTACCACCCATTCAAACACTTTGACTCCTTCAACACCCATCTTTGAAGAGCCCTTGCCGAATCTACCACTCTAGCTCCCTAGGCGCAAAATATAAAGTTCCAAAGTGAGGCTTGTGGGATTTGAACCTCCTCCCTGCTGCAACTCACTTGTGACACCACTTCCCTGCATGCTAAGTGGCATCTCCTTGCCACTTTACCACTCCTTTTCTTGTGTCAACAAACACAAATATCCATACTTAAGACCTGTCTTTGCTAGCTCCACCTGAAGTGCCTAAAAACAAAAATTTCACCAAGGCTCAAGCTTAACCCCGAGCCTTCATAGGACTCCTAAATACATCAAAATAATGAACCAAACATGCCAACACATAGAAACATAAAATAATGCCAAGCCCCTAATTCTAGGATGTTACACCATACTTACTTACAATTTCCCTTATTTAGCACATACCATGCCACACATCGTAATCATTTCTTCGTGACTCATTCACGAGTACCTGTATTCACTCATTCATATGACTTTAGTACAATTCTAATTTCTACTTCTAAACTCATCTACTTATCCCATTAATCACTATGGATAGTCAAAGATGCATATACATCGTCCTTAATGTAGATATGAAGCCAATGCCACATCCTCGAGGTGGTCTTACATGGAATCACTTATAAATGCCAATGCCATATCCTGGATATGGTCTTATATGGACTTTCACATCAAGAATCGATGCCATATCCCAGATATGGTCTTATACGATTCTCATATTCATTATCGAAGCCATATCTCGGATATGGTCTTATACGAGATCACAACTCGGTCGAGGCCATGTCCCAGACGTGGTCTTATACGGGGTCTTATCTGTTTCACTTCTCGATGATAGCATTTTCATAATCGATATGGTCCACTAGGACTTCAACATCTCATTCAACATTAACTACTCAATTTAGTAGAGCATCATGCATCAATATAATGCCAAGCATTCTCAACATGCTAACATAAATGTTGAATCTATCACATACAAACTTACCTCGATTTCAAAATGAGTTAACTCGACGGTCTAGTTCGAGACTTTGTTCTTTCCCTGATCGAGGTAGATTCTCGGTTCTTCTTGCTCTATAATAGCAAATTAGATTATTTTAATACTCATATTAATAAAGAATTTTAATAGTAATGCTTTGGCAAAATTACTATTTTTCACTTAGACTTTGGAAAATAACCATTTTGTCCCTAGGCTCAAAAATAAGTTCTAATCGTGTTTCTACCTTCAACAAGCCTAGATGAACATTTAATACTCTTATAGCTATCATCGAAACTCAACATTTCACATACTTCTACAATTTTGTAACCTTTTCATCAAGGTCCTATTTGGTGTTTTCATGCTATCACCTTTTACAATAGTTGTTCATCTAACAACTAAGACTCAATTTCTTCCATAAAAATGCAGCAAATAACAATGAAGGCTCTCATGGAAAAACTCTAAACTCTTTACCATATTGCACATTAGTTCCTTCATATGAAAGCTTAAGCTTTAGGGGTCTCAAAAGTACAATTATCTTCAAGAAAAGTTCACTAGAACACTTACTTGTGAAGAGATAAGTGTGCTGAAATTTTGAAGCTTTCTTCCCCCTATTTGCTGCTAATTTTTGGTGGAAGAGAGAAGGAGAAAGGTGATATCTTTTCTCTCCTTAGTTTATTAATACTAGTTAAATAAGTCACCAACTATCACCAACTTTGACCAGCATTGTCCATCTTTGTCTCCTAGGTAGTCTATGGCCGGCCAAGCCTTTTCAAAGGGCTAAATTTCCTTTTAAAGACCTCAAATTGACAATCTATGGCTATTTGGTACCTTTTGCTTATAAAATGGAACTTTCACACTTTATGCGATTTAGTCCTTTTTTACGATTAAACAAGAAATCACTAAAATTAAAGCACCAAAATTTTCATGCACTAATGTAATCATGCTCTATCTCATAGAATAACATAAAAATAATTTCTCTAATCTCAAATTAGTGATCCCAAGATCACTATTTTGACTAGCCCCTAAATCGGGCTATTACATGTATCACGATGCCAATGCCATATCCCAAATATGGTCTTACATGGGATCACCTCTTGATGCCGATGCCATATCCCATATATGGTCTTACACGGGATTTATTTTCTCGACGTCAATGCCATATCCTTGATATGGTCTTATACGAGATCGTATATAGATGTCGATGCCATGTCCCAGACATGGTCTTACACGAGATCTTCCTTTGGTATCGAGGCCATGTCCTAGACATGGTCTTATACAGACCTACATTTGGTGCCAATGCCATGTCCCACACATGGTCTTATACGGGACCTCCTTATCTCATGTCGTGACATTACTATCCTTGCTATTTTGAATATTCAACTAGGACTTCAACTTAACATATTTTCATCATACTCTCATCTAGGCATCATTAGTCGATTTTCATGGAAATAATATTCATTTCACATAATATTAGGAAACTAAAAATATAAAATCATCATGTAACTTTAATTTCACACAAACTTACCTCGGTACTAAAAATGTGTGTAGATATTCGATTTTGTCCAAAACCTTGTTCTTGCCTCGATTTTAGTTCGGGCTTCATGTTTCTTGATCTATAATAACAATTTCACTTGTTTAATACTCATATTGACTAAATTGACCCATGAATCATACTTTAGAAAAATTATGATTTTGCCTATAAACTTTTGCATAATTACACTTTTGCCACTAGGCTCATTAAATGATTTCCATTCCATTTCTTTGCTTTTTAAGCCTATCCGAATTAATTTTTCAACTACCACAGCCTCTAATTTCCACTAATTCACTCATGTATGACCATTTTCATGACTTTTACAATTTAGTCCTTTTTATAAATTTCTCATGAAAATCACTTGGAAAAAGATGTTTATCATACATCAAACTTTCATATTCCTCCATTAATCATAAAAATACATGTATGTCATACACGGGTAAAATTTTGAACATAAACAGTAGCTCAAAATATAGCTAGAAATAGCTAAATCAAGCTACGAGGATCTTAAAAATATGAAGAACATTAAAAACGAGGCTAGGAGGTACTTACAATCAAGCTTGAAAGATGACAAAAACCTAGCCATGGAGTTCTTATGATTTTCGACCAAGCTTAGAGAAGATGGACACAATTTTTTGACTTCTTTTTCCCTTTCAATTCTTTTATTAACCAGTTGACAAAAATGCCCTTAAAGACCTTTCTTGAGATTTTTCCTTCCCATGTCTATTTTTATCCATCTTGACATATGTTGGTCTAATTGCTAAATAAGGACCTCTAGTAATTATTCTAATGCTATTACATACTTAAATCTTCTAGAAACTCATATTTTTCAATCTTAGCAATTTAGTCCTAATAGAAAAATTGTTCACTAACTTATAAAATTTCTTCATGAAATTTTCACACAATCATGCAAGCATGCTATAGGCCTCTTAAAAATCATAAAACACATTTCTACCTTAGATTTGTGGCCTCGCAACTACTATTCTGATTAGTCCCTAAATTGGGCATTACACTGCTAGAATTGAACTATCATCAGACAAGGTTAGCTTTGTACTCATCATTCGCAAAGCATATAAAGATTTTCTACTTAGAGCATCCGTGACTACGTTCACTTTCCCCGGATGATAATCAATTACTAATTCATAGCCTTTCAATAGCTTGAGCCATCTTCATTGTCACAAATTCAAATCTTTCTGAGTCATAATATATTTCGAACTTTTATGATTGGTAAAGATGTGGTACTTTTCACCGTATAAATGATGTCGTCAAATTTTCAATGCAAAAATAATAGTGTCCAATTCTAAATCATGTGTCGGATAATTCTTTTCATGTGGTTTCAACTGTCTGGAAGCATAAGCTATCACTTTACCCTCTTGCATCAAAACGCAACCCAAACCTTTCAATGACGCATTGCTGAAAATCACAAACTCTTTACCCAACTCAAGTTGAATTAAAATTGGTGCCTCAGTTAACAATGTTTTCAATTGTTCAAGACTCTGTTGACATTTCTCTGACCACTCGAATTTCACATCTTTCTATAGTAATCTAGTCATCGGTGTAGCAATCATCGAGAATCCATTAACAAAACGTTGATAATAACCAGCTAACCCTAGAAAGCTTCTGGCTTCAAATACATTTCTTGTAACACCTCTCACCCGTATTCAACGCCAAAATAGGGTTACAGAGAATTACTAGATTTTTAACATATATAACAGTACTTTTCTCATACATTCAACCATTTCATACAATCATCATTCAGTTTGTCCCTTATAATAGCCTACGAGGCCTTAAACATGCTTTAGGAGCGCATCGGACTAAACCGATAACTTATAAAACTTCCACAAAACTTTGAAAATTTTTCTCAATATAGAGGACATGCGCCTGTGTGACCAGGCCATGTGTCTCACATGGCCACCAGATAAGCCTGTGTCTCCAAGCCGTGTGAAAACAGGGTGTAACACCCCTAACCCAAATCCGTCATCGAATTAGGGTTACGAGGCAATTTCAAAGAAAATACAGCTTTCATACATTCACATAATCACATAGAACTTATCCATAAATGCATATATATATATATATATATACATGCATATAACATTTTACTAATTAAATATTAGTCTTAAATGTTTAGTCATACCGATATACAAATCATGTCTCACAGTTCAATTGAATTCATTTCATATATATATATATATCATTTATTCCGACCATTATACATATCTTAAAGTCACACAATTTGCCTTAAAATACATACTTTAATCATGAGCTTATCATTATAATGACGCATTCAAACCAAGCATATAATGTTTATTAGCCATGTACAAATGAAATCCAAAACCATATATATATATTTTCTACTCAATACCATGTATTGTCAATACATAACGATGAGATTTATTTTTTACCTTTCACATTTAAGCAAAACATGCACATTTAATAATGGATATAACACAACTAAACACATCACGCCTATATGTCATGACTAACCTATATATATATCTATCCATATATGTGTATACGATATGTACCTAGATTATAACTGAATATACCCACATACAGCTCATAATATCATGCATCATAATAATTTATATAAATTTAACTTATACTTGAACACTCACATGAAATCCTAACATTATTAACCTATGAACAAAACACAACAATGGTTCAATATAATCGAGTATACAATTGATTATTCATACCACATTACCCAACTCAAATGTTCACTTCACAAACTTATATTTCCTTACCATATTCGAATTAAACCCTTGATTGAGTTTGCACAAACATTAACGATATAAACTGACTATTATATCAAAAGCATGATAAACATACTTAACCAAAAATTTAGCCATATTCGTATGGCTATTATATACATGAACAAAAAGTTTTCAACAAAATAAAGTCAAAGTTTTTCCTATACATGCCTCTCTCCGAAAACCAAAATGAAAGAGTACCAAATTAGATTGATAGTGTGGTCGACTTTCTTGACGATCCCGTTGAGCTTGTAGCTTGAACCTAAACTATAAAACAGAGGAGAACATTTCACACAAATAAGTTTACTAACTTAGTAAGTCCCAAGCTCATGATAATATAACATTCAAACACTTAAACATTTAAATCATTCAACTTATGACATTGCACATATACATTTAAATATATTGGTTTCTACAGGTCCGAATATTAATAGTTCATTAACCTAAGTAATTGTACTTCATTTCCATAAACCTATATCTATTCGAAGCACAAAATAAGTATATTACAAGAATCACATGCTCCAAATCGTATAAGTACAACATTCATATCAACCATGTTATCGTACTAAAATTTCTTTCACTCTTCGCATTTCTATTTGAAAATCGAATCTCCATAATAGTACATTCAAGCTCAAATTCAATCATATAATACTTATGCACATCAATCGTAATCTCAAATGTACATAACACTGTTCTCATAATATTAACTTGACTCGAGTAACATTAAACATAACATACCTTACTTGCTTACCTGAGCCTTTAACTAGATACATTAGCTACGGTTTACCTTGAACAAAATTCAGTTTCTCCTTTGTAAAACACATCACCCAAGATAAAGCACGCTAGGCATTAAAGCCGAAAGAAATCACAAAGCATGAAGCTCGCTAGGCATTAAAGCCGAAATAAATCATCTAAGACGAAGCTCGCTAGCATGAAAGCTCGAAATAAATCACCAGCATGAAGCCTACTAGGCATTAAAGCCCAAAATAAATCACCGGCACGAAGCCTGCTAGGCATTAAAGCCCGAAATAAATATAGTTAATCTTTCATTTCACATTTCATTGTGCTAAATTCACCACCACTTATAATTCACATATTTTATCATATAGCAAACCAAAACACTTATTCACATCACATTGAATAAAATTTCAACCAATCCATTCTAATACTTTTACATTCGCTAACACAAGATTCTATACTCAAATTTATTGAATATTATCATTTAATACGCTCATAAATAATTTCAGAACCTATACTTGCTTAAGGACTTACCTCGGTTGTCGATAGACCGTGCAAATCGGCTTATTCGAGAACCTTCGTCTTTCCCCGATCTAAATCTGCTTTTCTTTGCTCTTGATCTAAAACACATTAAATTTAGCTCATTCAAGTACATTTCATCTCAATTTAGTCCCTAAGCACATAAATGGGCAAATTACTATTTTACCCCTAATATTTCACAACTTTGTAATTTAGTCCTATTTGCATAACACACAAAATACACCAAATTAGCTAAGACTATACAAGGGCGAATATTCCTAGGGACTTTACAAGCCCTCACATTTCACTTATTTTGCAAATAAACCCCTAAAATTTCATTTTTACAATTTAGCCCTAAAACAAAAATTCTTCAAAACTTCCAATACATAATATACTAATTTTAACTTATCTTTTATCTAACATCATCAAACATCAAAACCATATAAACCTATCAATATCCGAACATCAAGCATGCTTAGATTCAAAAATTTTAACATGGGTCACTACTGTTCAAGCAACAATCTCAAAAACGTAAAATTTATCGAAAACTAACTAAAACTCACCTTGAATTTTGGCTTCAAAGTGCCAAAATTTCAAAGAATCTAAAGCTTATTTTCTTCCTCCACATTCGGCCATGGATGAGTCAAAAGATGATGGCTTTCTTTTCTTGGTTATTTTAACATATAATAAATAATTACCAAATTACTAAACTAACCTTATAATTAAAATAACTAAACATTTTAACTTAAGGACAAACTTGTCCATGGCCGGCCACTAACTCTTAAAATGGGTTATTTACCCTTTCAATACTTCCTATTAAAAAGCCATGCTCAAATTAGCACATTACACTTTAGTATGCCA
The DNA here is from genome assembly GCA_025506655.1 of Gossypium rotundifolium. NCBI lineage: Eukaryota > Viridiplantae > Streptophyta > Magnoliopsida > Malvales > Malvaceae > Gossypium > Gossypium rotundifolium. Next base: position 81,761,568 of record CP106723.1, read on the forward strand.
CTTTTACCTTTTACGCGATTAAGTCCTTTTTATCAAATTCAATACTTAAACGATAAAATTTTTCTACGAAACTTTCACACATATAAATTCATATATAATAAACACTAAATATAATATTTAAATATTTCTCGGGCTCGGATTCGTGGTCCCAAAACCACCGTTCCGATTAGGGTCAGATTCGGTCTGTTACAACTCTCCCCCTTAAAGATTTTGGTCCCCGAAAATCTTACCGTTAAATAACGTCGGATATTGTTGCCTCATTGAATCCTCAGGCTCCCACGTAGCCTCTTCAACTCCGTGCCGATTCCATAGTACTTTCACTAAGGAAATCCTTTTGTTTCTTAACTCTTTCATTTCCGAGCTAAAATACGGATCGATTTTTCCTCATACGTCATATCGGGTTGGATATCAATTTGATTTGAGCAATCACATGTGACGGATCCGATCTCAGATTCACGAAGCATAGAAACGTGAAATACATCGTGTATCTTTTCTAATTTAGAGGGTAGCTTTAACCTATAAGGAACAGCCCAACACGCTCAATGATTTCATACGGTCCGATGAACCTCAGCTCAACTTGCCTTTCCGGCCAAAACGAGTACTTTCTTCCACGGAGAAACCTTTAAAATACTCGATCTCGACCGAAATTCAATGTCTTTACGCTTCAAATCAGCATAAGACTTTTGACGATCCAAAGCAACTTTCAAATTGTCTCTAATAATAGCTACTTTTTGTTCGGTTTCTTTAATCAAATCAACCCTGTATCTCATTCTCACGAGCTCACCAAAGATAATGGTGTTCGACACTTTCGCCTGCATAAGGCTTCATAGGTGCCATTTTGATACTAGATTAAAAGCTGTTGTTATAGGTAAATTCAATCGAGGTAAATATCTTTCCCACGCACCTTCAAACTCGAGAACGCAATATCTCAACATGTCCTCAAGTATCTCGAATAGTTCGCCAGACCGACTGGCCTGCATCTGCGGATGAAATGTCAGACTAAAATGCGTTTAGTACCTAAGGCATCTTGCAACTTCTTCCAAAATCGCGATGTAAATCTCGGGTCTCGTCTCAAAACAATGGAACTCGGTACACCATGCAATCTCACAATCTGCGATACATACAATTCAACAAGTTTATCAAGTGAAAAGTCATGCATGACGAACCGGTACAAAATGAGTGATTTAGTCATTCTATCAACTATAACCCAGATAAAGATCTTTCTTACTCGGTGTCATAGGAAGACCGGATACAAAATCCATGGTAATTCTATCCCATTTCCATTCGTATCATGATTGGTCAAGTAGTCCGGATGGCACTTGATGTTCAACTTTTACTTGTTGACAAATTAAGCATTTCAAACAAATTCAGATATATCCCGCTTCATGCCCGACCACTAATAGAACTGTTTCAAATCATTATACATCTTTGTGCTACCCGATGTATTAATAATCGACCACTATGGGCCTCACTCGAATCATCTCAGATCAAATTTGAGTTCTTGAACACACATTCGGCTTTTAAAATTCAAATACCATTTGCATCAATCAAAATCGATTCTACACCTTTTTCACAATCGAATTCGACTAGCAATCAAATCCTTGTCAACTTTCATGCATCACAAATTTGTCGGATAAACATCGGTCTTGCTTGTAACTCGGCTATGATCGAACCATCCCGCACATAGCTATCTCGTGTGTTCATTGCACGAAGAGCAAACAATGATTTTCTACTTAACGCATCTGCAACAACGTTAGCTTTTCCCGGATGGTAGTCAATCACCAACTCATAGTCTTTCAACAATTCTAACCATCTGTGTTGTCTCAAATTTAGATCTTTCTGAGTCATTAAATACTTTAAACTTTTATGATCTGAATAAATGTGACATTTCTCGCCAAATAAATAGTGACGCCAAATTTTCAATGCGAAAACAATGGCTGCAAGTTCTAAGTCATGTGTCGGGTAATTTCTTTCATGCGGCTTCAATTGTCTTGAAGCGTAGGCTACAACTTTGCCTTCCTGCATCAAAACGCAGTCCAAACCATTTAAAGAAGCATCAGAATAAACAACAAATTCTTTACCCGATTCAGGCTGAACTAATACTGGAGCTTCTGTCAAAAGGGCTTTCAGCTGATCAAAACTTTTCTGACACTTTTCTGACCACTCGAACCTAACATCTTTCTACAATAACTTGGTCAACGGGGTAGCTATCATAGAAAAACCTTTAACAAATCGTCGATAGTAACCCGCAAGTCCCAGAAAGCTTCGAATCTCGGAAACATTTTTCGGTGGCTTCCAATCAAGTTTAGCCGAGATTTTATTTGGATCGACTCGAATGCCTGATGCTGAAACAACATGTCCCAAAAAGCTGACCTCTTTCATCCAGAACTCACACTTACTAAACTTCGCATACAACTGCTGATTTCTCAAAGTTTGTAGCACTAACCTCAAATGCTCAAAGATGCTCAATTTCATCTTTGGAGTAGATCAATATATCATCAATAAACACTACCACAAATCGATCCAAAACCTGCCTAAAACCTAATTCATCAAATCCATAAAATAGAGGTGCATTAGTAAGCCCAATAGGATAACCAAAGACTCAAAATATCCGTACCTCGTCCTAATGTAGTGGCACATTTATCTCGACTCAGAATCGATAATAACCCGATCTCAAATCTATCTTCAAAATATCAAGCCCTTTCAACCGATCAAACAAATCATCAATCCAAGGTAATGTGTACTTATTCTTTATAGTTACCTTATTCATTGTCGATAATCAATACACATTCGCATCGCTCCATCTTTCTTTCTCACAAAAGAATGGTGCACCCAAGGAGAGAAACTTGGTCGTACAAAGCCTCTATCTGTTAACTCTTGCAATCGTGCTTTCAACTCTTTTAGCTCAAGAGGTGCCATCCAATAAGGAGCTATTGAGATCGGAGTCGTTCCTTGCTAATTCAATGCCAAATTCAATCTCTCAGATTGGGGTAAACCCGGTAGTTCTTCAAGGAACACATCCGGTATTCACATACAATCGATACAAATTCAATCTATTTCTCGACAATTTATTATCCAAAGACATAAGCCAAATAAGCTTCGACGCTTTTCTCACATACTTAGGGCTAACATCGAGGATATAATCAGAGGAAACCCACTTAAATCACTAGATTCAATTCTAATGATTTCACCATTCGATGTCTCAAATCAATAAGCTTTCTTTTCAATTCACCTTCGCATCATGCGGTTAACCATCCATCCCCAAAATTATATCAAACTCATCAAAAGGCAACAAAGAATAAATCGATCGAGAAGCAAAAACCCGAATCATCAATGGGCAACCTTTACACACTTTATTAACAAACACACATCTATCCAAAGGGTTGGATACGCTGAATCACAAACTCAAGAGACTCAATCGCGAGTCTTCTTGAATACCGTAGTTTCACATACATATGAATGGGTCGAACCAGATCAATCAATGCAATTACAGAGTATCATAAAGGGTGAAAGTACCGGTAATGACATCCGGAGAAGCAAGATCCTCTCTAACTCGAGTAACATAAGCTCTAGCTAGAGCTCTAGCCTCGATCGAATCGCCGTGTTCTTAGTCCCTCTCGACTACCACCTACATTGCCGAATGCCGGGTGGTGCGCCCGTCTGCCGATGCATTGCTCGGCCTAGAGTTCATGGTCAGATTCGCTCACCTAACATCGGGCACTCTCGAATAAAATGGTCTCGAGGATCCACATTTAAAGTAGGATCGATCGCGAACTCTACAACTCCCGAATGCCATTTTCCACAATGTTTGCATTCAACTCGATTCGTGGAACGTTATCAACACTAGCCATCGAGGTAGCTCGGAGCCCATCAAGGTCGATCACGCCTAGGTGAATCAAGTAGCTTTATGTCGGTCAAGTCATCTCTAAACTTCTTAGATGTGGAATGGAAATTCTTACCCGACGGTCTTTTTAGAGTGTCTCTAGCTTCATCTCACCTTTCTTTTCTCTTTCCCAAGCTCTTGACTTTGCAAGCTTCGCTCGACTAGTGTCACAAACTCTTTGGTCTCAAGAATGCCAACTAGCAACTTTAAATCTTCATTCAAACCGTCTTCAAACCTTTTGCACATAATGGCTTCAGTTGATACACACTCCGAGCATATCGGCTCAATCGACAAATTTTCGCTCATATTCATCCACGGTCATTTTCCCTGCTTTGATTCAAGAAATTCTTTTCGTTTTCGGTCAATGAACCTCGATCGATATATTTCTTCTGAAATTCATTCGGAAGAAATTCCATGTCACTTTTTCTTTTGGAACCACTGATACTAGTGTATTCCACCAGTGATAGGCAGTGTCCCGAAGTAAAGATATAGCACATTTCAAACATTCGTATGGAGTGCAGGATAGCTCATCAAGTACCCGAATAGTGTTATCAAGCCACATTTCAGCTCGCTCTGCATCATCATCATCATTAGCCTTGAATTCCTCGGCCCCAAATTTCTGATTTTATCAATGAGAGGCCTACTAGATCTCATTGGATCTATCATCGGGGGTGCTAAAGGTACCGGAGTTGGATTATTCGGGGGTGGAGGTTGTTGTACAGCCGGATTATTCTGAACAAACTGGGTAAACCATTCATTCATCATTTGGTAGAAGGCTTGTTTAGCCTCTCCTCGTGGTTACCCGTGAATCGGTTGAGAGTCTAATGGCGCTGATCCATATGCGAGACCAAAGCAACACTCTTCACATCATCGCCACCTACGGCTTTATCGGGATCGATATAAAATACAATTGAAATTGTCAAGTCACTACACTATCACATATAAAATTCAAAGGCATGTATAGCTAGATTCTTACGCACTACGGTAGTCCTAGAATCGACTAAACCGTAGCTCGATACCAATAAATGTAACACCCCTAACCCAAATCGTCGCCGAATTAGGGTTACGAGGCAATTTCAAAGAAAATACAACTTTCATACATTCACATAATACATAGAACTTATCTATAAATGCATATATATATATATATATATACATACATGTATATAACATTTTACTAATTAAATATTAGTCTTAAATGTTTAGTCATACCGATATACAAATCATGTCTCACAGTTCAATTGAATTCATTTCAATTATATATATATCATTTATTCACCATTATACATATATTAAAGTCACACAATTTGCCTTAAAATACATACTTTAATCATGAGCTTATCATTATAATGATGCATTCAAACCAAGCATATAATGTTTATTAGCCATGTACAAATGAAATCCAAAACCATATATATATTTTCTACTCAATACCATGTATTGCCGAATACATAACGTATGAGATTTATTTTTTTACCTTTCACATTTAAGCAAAACATGCACATTTAATAATGGATATAACACAACTAAACACATCACACCTATATGCCATGACTAACCTATATATATATCTATCCATATATGTGTATAATATGTACCTAGATTATAACCGAATATACCCACATACAGTTCATAATATCATGCATCATAATAATTTATATAAATTTAACTTATACTTCGAACACTCACATGAAATCCTAACATTATTAACCTATGAACAAAACACAACTATGGTTCAATATAATCGAGTATACAGTTGATTATTCATACCACATTACCCAACTCAAATGTTCACTTCACAAACACATATTTCCTTACCATATTTGAATTAAACCCTTGATTGAATTTGCACAAACATTAACGATATAAACTAACTATTATATCAAAAGCATGATAAACATACTTAACCGAAAATTTAGCCATATTCGCATGGCTATTATATACATGAACAAAAAGTTTTCAACAAAACAAAGTCAAAGTCTTTCCTATACATGCCTCTATCCGAAAACCAAAATGAAAGAGTACCAAATTAGATTGATAGTGTGGTCGACTTTCTTGACGATCCCGTTGAGCTTGTAGCCTGAACCTAAACTATAAAACGAAGGAGAACATTTCACACAAATAAGTTTACTAACTTAGTAAGTCCCAAGCTCATGATAATATAACATTCAAACACTTAAACATTTAAATCATTCAACTTATGACATTGCACATATACATTTAAATATATTGGTTTCTGCAAGGTCAAATATTAATAGTTCATTAACCTAAGTAATTGTACTTCATTTCCATAAACCTGTATCTCTTCGAAGCACAAAATAAGTATATTACAAGAATCACATGCTCCAAATCGTATAAGTACATCATTCATATCAACCATGTTATCGTACTAAAATTTCTTTCACTCTTAGCATTTCTATTTGAAAATCGAATCTCCATAATAGTACATTCAAGCTCAAATTCAATCATATAATACTTATGCACATCAATCGTAATCTCAAATGTACATAACATCGTTTCATAATATTAACTCGACTCAAGTAACATTAAACATAACATACCTTACTTGCTTACCCGAGCCTTTAACTAGATACATTAGCTATGGTTTACCTTGAACAAAATTCGTTTTTCCTTTGTAAAACACATCACCCAAGATAAAGCTTGCTAGGCATTAAAGCAGAAATAAATCAAAGACGAAGCTCGCTAGGCATTAAAGCCAAATAAATAAATCAGGCATTGCAAGACGAAGCTCGCTAGGCATTAAAGCCCAAAATAAATATAGTTAATCTTTCATTTCACATTTCATTGGGCTAAATTCACCACCACTTATAATTCACATATTTTATCATATAGCAAACCAAAAACACTTATTCACATCACATTGAATAAAATTTCAACCAATCCATTCTAATACTTTTACATTCGCTAACACAAGATTCTATACTCAAATTTATCGAATATTATCATTTAATACATTCATAAATAATTTCAGAACCTATACTTGCTTAGGACTTACCTCGGTTGTCGATAGACCGCAAATCGGCTATTCAAAACCTTCATCTTTCCCCAATCTAAACTGCTTTTTCTTTGCTCTTGATCTAAAACACATTAAAATTTAGATCATTCAAGTACATTTCATCTCAATTTAGTCCCTAGCACATAAATGGGTAAATTACTATTTACCCCTAATATTTCACAACTTTGTAATTTAGTCCTATTTGCATAACACACAAAATACACCAAATTATCTAAGACTATACAAGGGCCGAATATTCCTAGGGACTTTACAATCCCCACATTTCACTTATTTTGTAAATAAACCCCTAAAATTTCATTTTTTACTATTTAGCCCTAAAAACAAAAATTCTTCAAAACTTCCAATAAATAATATACTAATTTTTAACTTATCTTTTATCTAACATCATCAAACATCAAAAACCATATAAACCTATCAATAGCCGAACATCAAGCATGCTTAGATTCAAAAATTTTAACATGGGCCAGCTACGGTTCGAAGCAACGATCTCAAAAACGTAAAATTTATCGAAAACTAACTAAAACTCACCTTGAATTTTGGCTTCAAAGTGCCGAAATTTCAAAGAATCTAAAGCTTATTTTCTTCCTCCACATTCGGCCATGGATGAGTCAAAAGATGATGGCTTTCTTTTCTTGGTTATTTTAACATATAATAAATAATTACCAAATTACTAAACTAACCTTATAATTAAAATAACTAAACATTTTAACTTAAGGACAAACTTGTCCACTACCGCCACTAACTCTTAAAATGGGTTATTTACCCTTTCAATACTTCCTATTAAAAAGCCATGCTCAAATTAGCACATTACACTTTAGTATGCCACTTTTACCTTTTACGCGATTAAGTCCTTTTTATCAAATTCAATACTTAAACGATAAAATTTTTCTACGAAACTTTCACACATATAAATTCATATATAATAAACACTAAATATAATATTTAAATATTTCTCGGGCTCAGATTCGTGGTCCCGAACCACCATTCCGATTAGGGTCAGATTCGGTCTGTTACACAGGGGGTACATACTAACTTGGGTCATATGGCCAACCACACGTCCGTGTGCCAGGCCGTGTGCTAGGCCGTGTCGATCCTGTAGGGTATACTGACTTATGCAACACGGCCAAGTCACATGCCCGTGTGCTAAGCCGTGTGCCAATTAGGGGGTATACTGACTTCTACCACATGACCAGTTATATGCCCGTGTGTGAGGCCGTGTGAAGCATACTGACTTGGTTTTAATTTCAACACTAGGGGACACATGGCTGTGTAACATGACCGTGTGTCGCACACGGCCGAGACACACGCCTGTGTCTCTGCCCGTGTGGACAAAAATAGGCTATTTGCAAAGCCATTTTGCCACCCAATTTTCATATACCTGCATAAGTATAATATGCAACATTTTATAACTTAATAGGAAGCCAATCCATAACATTTCATACACATTTTATACCAAATTGACATAGTATTCAAATACCTAATTAATATCATGTATTTTCCAGTCATATGCCTATTACAAAACAAGACAACATTTGCATATTTCCATTCCATCTATTACTTGCCAAAACATACCATATTTGAACATTTATACACAACCAAAACATTACACCAAGTTAAGCCAAATCACATGGCTTTAACTTATACCACAACATGTACAAAAATCACTATCTCAAGTAACCATACCTATCACCTTTATAACTAGCCTATACATGCCATATTTACAAATATCCAAGAGTTCAAAAGTACTAACCAGTAACTGGATAGTGTGATGCGTAACTCTGACTTTATCCGAATAGAGCAAGCTATCGAAGCTCTATAAAACATGGAAAAGAAATAGGGAAAGATTTAAAGCTTAGTAAGCCTGTATAATTCAAAATTTAACTTACCATTATACATAATCAAATAAGTAAACAAAGTATATCAAATTTACTTTCCAAATGCCTATACACAAGCATTCATCAACAAGTTAGTCATATAAGTGTAACACCCCTAACCCGTATCCGTTGCTGGAATAGGGTTACGAGGCATTACCTATCAAATCACAACATACAACATACAACATACATTTATGCATCCATTCTAAAACACCCTTCAATCATAAACACATTATCCCTTATAAGGGCCTACGAGGCCTTAAACATGATTTAGAAGTGGTTTGGCACTAAATCGATAACTTACAAAATTTTGGAAACTTAGAAAATTTTCAAACATACAAGAGTCACATGCCCGTGTGAGCTGGCAGTGTGCCTCACACGGCTCTAGACAAGCCTGTGTCTCAGTCGTGTGGAAATAGGGCATACATACTACCTTGGGTCACACGTCTGACCACACGCCCGTGTGTCTTGTAACGCCCCTTACCCGTGTCCAATGTCGGGACCGGATACGAGGCATTACCATGCTTGAACATGTAATAACGGGCTATAAAATTTCATTTCAGCTTAAAAATTTGCTTTTTAAATCATAACATGCATATCATGGGCCTATGATGCCTTAAACGTACATCCGAAAGTTTCAGAGTTCAACTGAAAACTTTTACACTCTTTGAAAATTTTTGCCTAAACAGGGGTCACACGCCCATGTGACTTGGGACACGCCCGTGTGGGCAAGCCGTGTGGTCTCACACGCCCATGTCCCTAGCTTGTGTAGAATTTATTTTAATTTTGAACCTATAAGTGTTTTCACACGGCCGGACACACGCTCGTGTTAATAGCCCGTGTCTTTCACACGGCCTAGACACGCCCGTGTCCTCACCCGTGTGTAAAAACTAGGGATATTCTGTTTATGACTTCAGTAACCCTTTAAAAAGCACACGGCCTAGGCACATGCCCATGTGCTGGCCCATGTGACAATTCGAATTCTCGTAACCAAAATGCAGGGGACACATGGCCTATTAACACACCCATGGGGGTTGACCGTATGTCACACATGGCCTAGACACACGCCTATGTGAATTGGCCATGTTCCTCACATGGTTCTAGACACGCACGTGTCTCAGGTCGTGTGAAAACAGGGCATACATACTGCCTTGGGTCACACGGCTGACCACACGCCCGTGTGTCTTGTAACACCCCTTACCCGTGTTCGATGTCGGATGGATACGAGGCATTACCATGCTTGACCTTGCTTGAACATGTAATAATGGGCTATAAAATTTCATTCCGACTTAAAACTTTACTTTTTAAATCATAACATACATATCATGGTCCTATGAGGCCTTAAACATACATCTAGAAAGTTTCGGAGTTCAACTGAAAACTATTACGGTCTTTGAAAATTTTTGCCTAAACAGGTGTCACACGCCCGTGTGGGCAGGCCGTGTGGTCTCACATGCCCATGTCCCTAGCCCGTGTAGAATTTATTTTTATTTTGATCCTACAGGGGTTTTCATACGGCTGGACACACGCCCATGTCAATAGCCCATGTCCTTCACATAGCCTAGGCACGCTTGTGTCCTCACCCGTGTGTGAAAACTAGGGGTATTCTGTTTATGACGTCAGCGACCCTTTAAGAAGCACACGGCCTAGGTACACACCGGTGTGCTGGCCCGTGTGATGATTCAAATTCTCTAACCAAAATGTAGGGGACACACGGCCTATTAACACAAAAATGGGGGTTAACCGTGTGTCAGACACGGCCTAGACACACGCCCGTGTGTCCACCCGTGTAGACAGTTAGAGGCTATTTTCCAAGCCAATTTCAACCCTAAAACATCAACACACTTATACCAACGCAAGCAACATATAACAAAGTCGTTACACACTAGGAATAATCTTTAAAACATCACTTGTAAAAGTCATAAAAACTCATCTTCAATAAGATATGGAACTTAACAAATATTAGCCAATTTCTTTGGCTATATACAAAAAGAATGCATAATCTTATTAGCCAAGCTTTTAACTCACAATATGACATAACTCAAAATGATCAAACTCCTATACATTCCATACTAAAAATAAGCCAAATTTGCTATACCAAATAGTGATTGATAGTGTTATCCGAGCTCCGACGCCTATGATCCCGAGCTAGCTTGGCGATACTACAAGGAAAAAAGGAAAAGAAAGGGTAATCATATAGCTTAGTAAGTTTGCATGAAATTTTTGTAGCAACATAAATGCTCAAAATAAACTTATCCATTTCATGAAACAAGAGAAACATAAGTCTCAAGTACTTACTCATACTTACTCTTCCCACCTCATATCACAATATGATTTCATACTTTGTATTTTAATCATGGTACCTGTATCACTTAGTCACATAATTTAGCACTCTTGCTAATGTAAACATAAACTCAATTTATTCTCTTCCTTAACTTAACTTAATTTCTTTATCACCTTGGAATAGCTTAACTTGTTATTATCCTCACTTATTTGATTCTTTTGTTACCTTTTTCATACATAACTCTTTTTCCCGTTGAATTACTCGAAATATCAGAGGATAATCAATCTCATCATGTATGAGCTTCAATGCCAATGCCATATCTCAGATATGGTCTTACATGGAATCACCTCTTGATGCTGATGCCATATCCCAGATATGGTCTTACACGGGATTCCTTAGCTTGATACCGGTGCCACGTCCTAGACATGGTCTTACACGAGATTCTCCTTTGGTGTCAAGCCATGTCCCAGACATGGTCTTATACGGGACCTTCTTTGTATGGTGTCGATGTAATATCCCAGACATGGTCTTACACGAGACATTCCTTATTCGATGTAGATGACATGTCCCAGACATGGTCTTACATGGACCTACACTCCTTGATGCCGATGCCATGTCCCAGACATGGTCTTACACGGGACCTTCTTTGTATGGTGTCGATGCCATGTCCCAAACATGGTCTTACACGAGACCTTCCTTATTCAATGCTGATGACATGTCCCAGACATGGTCTTACATGGGACCTACATTCCTTGATGCTGATGCCATGTCCCAGACATGGTCTTACACGTGCTTTCCTTTTCTCTTATTGTGACAAAAGTATCCCCGTTATTCCGAAACTTCAAATAAGACTTTCACTTACTTGTTCTCATTGATTTCCTTATGAAACATTGATAATCAACTTCATTGAAATAATGTACTTTATTCAACATAACAAATAGTTTAATCATAATAACATATGTAGCAATTAATTCATACAAACTTACCTCGTTTCTCAAAATGTGTATAGGTGCTCGATTTAGTCCTCAATTTTGTTCTTGCCTCAGTTTTGATCCGGGCTTCTTGTTTCTTAATCTATAATAACAAATTTACTTGTTTAATTCTCACATTGACTAAATTGACTAATAATTCATACTTTGGCAAAAATTACAATTTTAGCCCTAAACTTTCTTAAAATTACACTTTTGCCCCTAAGCTCATAAAATGATTTTCATTCAAATTTCTTGCATTTCAAACCTAGATGAATCATATTCTTAATTATAAAAATTCAATTTCCACTATATCACTCATATATGATCATTTCTACAACTTTTACAATTTGGTCCTTTTATGCATTTTTCATGAAAATCACTTAGAAAAAGATGTTTATCATACATAAAACTTTCATATTCTTCCATAAAACATCAAAATACATGCATGTTATACATGGGTAAATTTTTTAACATAATCTCTAGCTCAAAATATAGCTAAAATAGCTAAACCGAGCTACAAGGATCACAAAAATACAAAAACATTAAAAACGAGGCTAGGATGCACTTACTACCAAGCTTGAAAGTTGAAGAAACCCTAGCTATGTCTTCCTTGTGATTTTCGGCCAAGGGGGAGGAAGATGGACAACATTTTTGATTTATTTTCCCTTTTAATTCTGTTATTAACTAAATGAAAAAAATGCCCTTAATGATCATTTCTTGAGATGTTTCCTTCCCATGTCCATTTTTGTCCATCTTAACATATAATGGTCTAATTGTGAAATAAGGACCTCTAGTAATTTTTATAATTCTATTTCATACTTAAATATTCTAGAGTCTCATATTTTCCAATCTTTACAATTTAGTCCTAGTTCAATGACTAACTTATAATCTTTTATCAACTCTAACCATCTTCATTGCCTTAAGTTCAATTCCTTTTGAGTCATCAAGTACTTCAAACTTTTGTGAGTAGTGAAAATCTGAAATCTTTTACCATACAAATGGTGTCTCCAAATTTTCAGCACAAAAACAATGGCAGCCAACTCTAAATCATGTAGTGGATAGTTCTTTTCATGTGGCTTTAACTGTCTGAAGGCATATGCTATCACCTTGCCTTCTTGCATATGTACACAACCTAATCCATTTAAGGATGCATCGCTATAGATCACAAATTCTTTTCCCGATTCAGTTGTACTAGAACTGGAGCTTCTATCAACATCGCCTTTAATTTCTCAAAACTTTGTTGGCACTTTTCTGTCCATTCAAACTATACATTTTTATATAACAATTTTGTCATTGGAGTCGCTATCATAGAAAACCCCTTAACGAGTCGCCTATAATAGCATGCTAAGCCCAAAAACTTCTAACCTCAGATACACTTTTTGGCGGCTTCCAATCAATAATGGCTGAAATTTTGCTTAGGTCAACTCAGACTTCATCTCCTGAGAAAATATGTCCTAGAAATCCAACTTCCTTGAGCCAAAATTCACTTTTGCTAAACTTAGCATACAACTAATTTTCTTGTAGAATTTGCAAAACTGTCCTTAAGTTCTCAACTTTTTCATGCTCATCTCAGGAATATATCAATATATCATTAATAAAAACAACCACAAACTTATCTAAATATGGCTGAAAAATATGGTTCATTAAATCCATGAATACCGTAGGGGCATTTGTTAAACCGTAAGGCATGACTAAAAATTCATAGTGCCTATACCTCATTTGAAAAGCCGTTTGAGGCACGTCTGAGTCTTTTACTCTCAAGTGTTAGTATCCTGACCTCAAGTCTATCTTGGAGAACACAATGGCTCCATTCAATTGATCGAACAAATCATCTATCCTTGGAAATGGGTACTTGTTCTTCACTGTTACTTTATTAAGCTATCGATAATCTATGCACAATCTCATAGAGCAATCTTTCTTTTCCATAAATAGCACTGAAGCACCCCATGGAGAGCAACTCGGTCTTGCAAAAATTTGTCCGTTACTTCTTGCAACTGTGCCTTGAATTCCTTCAACTCAGTTGGCGCTATTCTGTAGGGAGCAATTGATATCGGTATAGTACCAAGAGCTAACTCGATACCAAATTCAACCTCTCTAGCCAGAGGCAATCCTGGCAATTCTTTGAGAAAAACATCCAGATACTCATATACTATTGGTATTGATTCAATCTTTAACTCAGTTTCTTTGGCATTCATCACAAAAGCAAGATACACCTCATACCCTTTTCTTACATACTTTTGGGCCGACATGTAAGAGATCACTATCGGCAACCAGTCTTGTTCATCTGATTCAACACGAAGAGTGTCCCCATTTTCACATCTCATCTCAATATATTTCTTTCCACAATTTAATGTCGCGCCATAAGTGGTTAACCAGTCCATACCAAGAATAATATCGAATTCATCAAATGGAAATAACATAAGATTTGCCTTAAAATAATTACCTCTAATCATCAATGGGCAATCTTTGCATACTTTATCAACTAATACGCTTTTTCCTAGTGGATTAGACACTTTTATCATTAACTCGGTAGGCGCTATGGGCATGCTCACACTAGATACTAATTTCACACAAATGTATGAATAGGTAGACCCGGATCAATTAAAGTAACAACATCAGTGTCATGAAGAGAAAATATACCCGTAATTACATAGGGAGATGATGCCTCTTCTCGAGCGCGAATGGAGTAAGTCCTTGCAGGTGCTCTACCTTTGGATCTTGCAGCCTGCTCTTGGGGTGTACCTTACTACTCGCCCCGCTTCCCGGGTTCCTTTGTTGTCTTCCTCTATTAGTGATTCCTGCTCTTGCACTCTGAACCTTGTCTTTCTCAACCATTTCGGGGCATTCTTTGATGAAGTGATCTTGGGAACCACACTTAAAACAAGCGCTCATGTGCACGACACTCACCGGGGTGACGTCTGCCACACTGTAGGCATTTTGGTCTATTAGATCGAATATTCCCAACACTAGCGACTGAGGTGGTTTGAGCCTTATTCCCTAAGTATTGTTTACTCTTGCTTCTACCTGAAAACTTGGCTGAAGTAGCTGATCAAGTAGGAAAATCTCTCGATTTCTTAGACGATGACTGAAACGACTTACTCCACTGTCTCTTTCTTGAGTCACGAGACTCCATCTAAGCTTTTCTTTTCTCTTTAACCAATTCTTTGGCTTTACTAGCTCGATCCACTAGCACAAAAAATTCCTTCAACTCTAGGACACCAACAAAAAACTTAATGTCTTCATTTAGTCCGTCCTCAAATCTCTTACACATAATAGCCTCAGTGGATACACATTCTCAATTGTATTTGCTGAGCCTTACAAACTCACACTCGTACTTGGTTACTGTCATCTCACCTTGCTTCAATTCTAAGAATTCTTTTCTTTTCTGATCAATAAATCTTTGACTAATGTACTTCTTCCTAAATTCTTCCTGGAAAAACTCCCACGTGATACTTTCCCTTGGTACCACTGACACAAGGGTGTTCCACCACTATTAAGTAGAATCTCTCAGAAGAAAAACTACACATTTCATGCACTCTTCAAGTGTGCACTATAATTCATCAAATACCCTGATGGCATTTTCAAGCCAGAACTCGACTCTTTCCGGATCATCATCTTTACTAGCCCGAAATTCCTCAACTCCTTGCTTTCGAATTCTATCTACCAGAGGATTTTCTCTTCTTACCACTTCTACCACTTGAGAGGCTACAAGGGTAGGTTGAGGAATAGGCGAGGGTGGAGGGGGTGGTGCATTCGGGTTCATGCGAATGAACTCTATATACCAAGCATTCATCATATAGAGGAAGGCTTCCTTAGCCTCTTCTCCTCTTCTCTGACTTACTATCGTTGGTCTATTCTCAATTTCATTCGACACCATCCCTTCAGCAGGAGCCGGTGCATTACTTTTTACATCTTCCGCCATAACTCTTTCGGGATCCATTTAATATATTAAAATACCATTTAAGTTTTTAGGAGTCTTCACACTATCATTATATAAATACTCTTATGTATGGCATGTATAGCTAGACTCAAACTTATGTTACGTTAGTCTGAGAATTGACTAAATCGTAGCTATGATGCCACTAAATGTAACACCCCTTACCCGTGTCTGATGCTGGGACCGGATACAAAGTATTACCAAGCTTGACCTTGCTTGAACATGTA
Source organism: Gossypium rotundifolium (assembly GCA_025506655.1). Taxonomy (NCBI): domain Eukaryota; kingdom Viridiplantae; phylum Streptophyta; class Magnoliopsida; order Malvales; family Malvaceae; genus Gossypium; species Gossypium rotundifolium. Next base: position 81,777,781 of record CP106723.1, read on the forward strand.
ATAACGGTCTATAAAATTTCATTTCGACTTAAAACTTTTATTTTTAAATCATATCATACATATCATGGGCCTATGAGGCCTTAAACATACATCCGAAAAGTTTCAAAGTTTAACCAGAAACTTTTACCCTCTTTGAAAATTTTTGCCTAAATAGGGTCACCGCCCGTGTGACTTGGGACACGACTGTGTGGATTCACACGCCCATGTCCCTAGCCCTTGTAGAATTTATTTTTAATTCGAACCGATAGGGGTTTTCACACGGCTGGACACACGCCCGTGTCAATAGCCCGTGTCCTTCACACTGCCTAGACACGCCTATGTCCTCACCTGTGTGTGAAAACTAGGGGTATTCTATTTATGACATCAGTAACCCTTTAAGAAGCACACGGCCTAGGCATACGACCGTGTGCTGGCCCGTGTGATGATTTGAATTCTCGCAACCAAAATACAGGGGACACATGACCTATCAACACACCCATGGGTGTTGACCGTTGTAGCATACGGCCTATAAACACGCCCGTGTGTCTACCCGTGTGGACATTTAGAGGCTATTTTCCAAGCCAATTTCCACGTTGAAACATCAACACATTTATACCAAAGCAAGCAACATACAACAAAACCTTTATACACTAGGAATAATCCCTAAAACATCACTTGTAAGATTCATAAAAACTCATCTTCAATAAGATATGGAACTTAACAAATATTATCCAATTTCTTTCGCTATATACAAAAAGAATGCATAATCCTATTGGCAAAGCCTTTAACTCACAATATGACATAACTCAAAATGATCAAACTCCTATACATGCCATACTCAAAATAAGTCAACCTTACTATACCGAAATAGTGATTGATAGTGTGATCCGAGCTCCGACGCCTACGATCCCTGAGCTAGTTTGGCGATACTACAGGGAAAAAGGGAAAAGAGAGGGGTACGCATATAACTTAGTAATTTTGCATGAAATTTATGTAGCAACATAAATGCTCAAAATAAACTTATCCATTTCATGAAATAAGAGCAACATAAGTCTCAAGTACTTAAGTATACTTACTCTTACCAACCTCATATCACAATATGATTTCATACTTTTTATTTTACTCATGGTACCTGTATCACTTAGTCACATAATTTAGCACTCTTGCTAATGTAAACATAAACTCAATTTATTCTCTTCCTTAACTTAACTTGATCTCTTTATGATCTTGTAATAGCTTAACTTGTTATTATCCTTACTTATTTGATTCTTTTGTTACCTTTTTGACACTTAACTCTTTTGCCCGTTGAATTACTCGAAATATCAGAGGATACTCAATCTCATCATGTATGAGCCTTAATGTCAATGCCATATCCCAGATATGGTCTTACATGGAATCACCTCTTGATGCCGATGCCATATCCCAAATATGGTCTTACACGGATTCGTTAGCTTGATATCGATGCCATGTCCCAGACATGGTCTTACACGAGATTCTCCTTCGGTGTCGAAGCCATGTCCCGGACATGTTCTTACACGGGACCTTCCTTGTATGGTGTTGATGCCACTTCCTAGACATGGTTTTACACAAGACCTTCCTAGTATGGTGTCGATGCCATGTCCTAGACATGGTCTTACACGAGACCTTCCTTATTCGATGCTGATGCCATGTTCTAGACATGGTCTTATATAGGATCTACGTTTGGTGCCGATGCTATTTCCTAGACATGGTCTAACATGGGACCTACATTCCTTGGTACCGATGCCATGTCCTAGACATGGTATTACACAGGATTTCCTTATCTCATGTTGTGATAAAAGTATCCTCGTTATTCTGAAACTTCAAACAGGACTTTCATTTACTTGTTCTCATTGATTTCCTTATAAAACATTGATAATCAACTTTATTGAAGTAATGTACTTTTTGCAACATAACAAATAATTTAATCATAATAGTAATGTTGTAATGAATTCATACAAACTTACCTCATTTCTCAAAATGTGTATAGGTGCTCGATTTAGTCTTCGATTTTATTCTTGCCTCAGTTTTGATTCAGCTTCATGTTTCTTGATCTATAATAACAAATTTAATTGTTTAATTCTCACATTGACAAAATTGACTCATAATTCATACCTTGGCAAAATTTATAATTTTGCCCCTAAACTTTCTCAAACCTAGGCTCGTAAAATGATTTTCATTCAACTTTCTTGCATTTCAAACCTAGCTAAATCATACTCTCAACTATAAAAGCCTTTAATTTCCACTATCTGACTCATATATGACCATTTCTACAACTTTTACAATTTGGTCGTTTTATGCATTTTCATGAAAATCACTTAGAAAAATATGTTTATCATACATCAAAATTTCATATTTGATAGTGTGTCAGAGTCTTAAAATTTTATAAAAGGAATAATCGAACCTGGAAACTAACTAAGACAACGATGGAGGCAAGCACACCTATCGAATAGTAGTATAGTTTAGTAGCAATACCGGATTGTCAAACCACAATGAACCAAAAGCCTAAGAAATAAGGGAATTTGTTATCTAATCTAAAATTAACTAACAACTAAGCTAAAGATGCTAAGACAAAGAAGAAATTGGTGAAAGACTTGAGGGAAAATCGATTAATTTCAACAATCCCCGAGGAAAAATACACCTAGACTTCACTTGTTATCTAACTCTAAACCAGAGGATTTATTCACTTGACTTGGTCCGTAGGATTCCCTAATTTATATTAATACCTCTTTCGAGGCTACTAACGTCTAACTCTAAGTTGATTAATTAAAATTTCTGTCTAATAAAAACCCTAGAATTGTATTAACTTGATCTATTGACTCCCATATTAGGTTTGACCCTAATCGGCAAATTTATGTCATCTTATTTCTAGGGTTGCGTTCAACTTCGGTTAACTATGCTAGATCTACTCTTAAGTAGAGACTTTTTCTCTACCACCTAAGCACATCAATACTTGAATCAATATCCCGGAAATACCAAAACAATAATTAAGAACACATAGTTAAGAACAAATCAAGTATTTATCATACAGCTCAGAAAACAATAACAAGATCCGTCTTAGGTTTCATCCCCCTCAGGTATCTGAGTAGTTTAGTTCATAATTGTAAAAGAAAACATCTTAGAAGAAAATATAAAACAAAACATAAGAAAACCCTAAAACCCCTGATGGAATTGAAGGAGAGATCCTCTGTCTTGAGTATGATTCTAGATTCTTGAGATGAATCAATTGGCTTTCTTCGAGTGAATCCCTATATTCAGCCTCCCTGGCTCGGCTCTTTGGCCTGGCTGAACACCCTGAAAAGCCCTGATAGAAGGTTTTGTCAAACTCCCCCTTTAAGTGGCCTCTAGGGTATTTATATAGGCTTTTGGAATGGCTTTCTTTTCCTCTAAGTACCCTAATCCAATAGAATTCTATTTTCCTGCGGCAGAGGCACGCCCATGGCATACACCCATGTAAATCATGGCTAGGCCATGTTCGGGTCTGTTGATGAGGCACGACCGTGTATTTTGGGATTCAGGCCGTGGTTGGCTCTTCTCACGGGGCACGACCATGTGGTCTTGGGTCCAGGCCGTGTGTAATTTGTACTTGGCCCACTTACTCTATTTTCGACTCGTTTCTCGTTCTTTTCACCCTCCGGTGCTCTACTGAGTATAAAACATGAAAATAAGGGATTAGAAGCACCTATTTCCATGAGCAAAGGGGTAAATCATCCAAAAACATGCTAAATATGGATTAAAATATGTTAATTTTATGGTTTATCAAATACCCTTACACTTAAGCTTTTGCTTGTCCTCAAGCAAAATTCTCAACTCACAATTAAAACGAACTCCCTCAATTTATAATATTCATCGGTAATATTTCATCATAATTCATAGATAATTCATACATAGATAGTTCAACTCAAAGAGTCCTAAAGATTCAAACAATCAAAGTCATAATTTTTATAGCACGAAAAATATAGGCATTTTCCCTTAGCTAAATAATTACCTTTGATTCAAAATCGACAAGAGTTGGCATCCTTACTAAAGATTCACTCAAATCACTCAAAGTGTTTAAGGTTCAAAAATTAAGCACCCAAAAGTCGAGCACAAAAAGTTAATCCTATAGGCTTGCCTAAAAATCACATCTCTACCACTGTAAAATGAGATGAAACACAAATCACTACCAGTGTTTAAGGTCTTTTAAGGGTTGTAATGGGTCTTAGTTAAAGGTGTGGATAAAGGCTGAATTAGAAGGGTTAATATCGAGATTGAATGGACAAATTACCTCACTAGAAAAATGAACTAATAAAATGAATAATTACATAACATGAAAAAATAATAATACGAGCTTCTTCACAGGATATTGAAATTAAACATATAAGCTCACTTAATCACATAACTAATAATGAATATACTTCGACGATGATTTTTTTTAAGAACAAATCAAAAATATATAATAAGATAATTTCAACTACTGAAGTAAAATAATTAGGCAACTGATCAAATCAAGTCTCGATTTAAGGGTAGTCAAGGAATGGTGATAACAAATACAAAATAGGTTTGGAGTTAATATTAGTGGGTGAGTCAATAAAAAGGGTTTGTTAAGATCAAAGGGGTTCACTAGGGGTTAATTATGAAGGTAGGCTTTTAGTAGAGTAAGTGGGTTAAATCATAGGTGCCTTTATCATCTCTGTATATCGAAGCAAGTTCTAGAATAACAGATCAATGTTGACACACTCATAATGAATAAAAGTGAGCACGAAAAATAATATATGCTCTAAAAGGCTTAAAATCTCACAAAAATTATGGGTATTGTGATGCCAACCTTGTAAATTTCAAGCTTCAAGGTAACAATTAGATTCAGGTAGACAACCTAACAATTTTTTTTTTTGAAAATAGACTTATCATGCTTGATTCTCTAGTATCTTAGAGTTAAAATTATCATTGCACAATTATCAATGACTTAATCTAAAACATATCAATAAAAATCATAAATCAACAAGAATTTCATTCTAATTAGTGATATGAGAAAATTTCTTTAAGATGTAACCTAATATCATTCGGTATTTGAGAATAATGCAAAAGTTCATAGGTTCGCACTTTTTCTAAGTAATTTTCAGTCCCCAATATTTATGACATATACACACTATATACCATCTTAGCCGAATTTCAACTTAAGATGTACATTGCCCTCAATGTACGATAAATAAAAAAATAGATAATAATCATAAGAAAATCAAAAGTGAGGGAGAGGTGAAACATCATGAATTTTGGATGGATTCCTTGGGTTGGAAGTGTGGAAACTTAATTCGCTAGAGGTGAAAGCTAAGTTGGAGACAAGGAGTGCCTCTACTTCTAAGCCCGAATATATCACCAGACGAGGTGCTAGATGAAGAAATTGGGAACCTCGTGAAGAGTTAGCCAGAAATAATAATACTAATTTAAATTATACTAAATATATAATTAAAGTAAATAAAGATAACAAGAAAGAAAATAAGAATTAAAATAAGACCAAAAGAAAAGATGAATGTTAATATATATTTATTAGTTATTTTAACATATAATGTAATAATAATATATATTATAAAACTCAAACACTATTACATGCATCAAGGTGGCGGCCATTAACCTAAAATGGGCTATTTGCCCTTTAATACCTCACATTAAAAAGCCATGCTCAATTTAACACATTACACTTTAGTTGGCCACTTTTACTTTTTATGCGATTGAGTCCTTTTTATCAAATTCAACACTTAAACGATAAAATTTTTCATTTAAACTTTCACATATAAATACATACATAATAAACACTAAATATAATATGTAAACATTTTCGAGCTCAGATTCGTGGTCCCAAAACCACCTTTCCGATTAGGGTCGATTCTGTTCATATAACTCTCCTCTTAAGGATTTTCGTCCCCAAAATCTTACCGCTAAACAACGTCGGATATTGTTGCCTCATTAAATCTTCAGCTCCCACGCTGTTCTTCAACTCCGTGTTGATTCCATAACACTTTCACTAAGGAAATCTTTTTGTTTCTTAGCTCTTTTATTTCCCGAGCTAGAATACGGATCGGCTTTTCCTCATACGTCATATCGCATTGTATCTCAATCTCGCATTTTGAGCAATCACATGTGACGGATCTGATCAGATTCACGAGCATAGAAACATGAAATACATCGTGTATCTTTTCTAATTCGTAGGGTAGCTTCAATCTATAAGCAACAGCCCAACACGCTCAATGATTTCATACGGTCCAATGAACCTCGGGCTCAACTTGCCTTTTCGCCAAAACGAGCACTTTCTTCCACGGTGAAACCTTTAAAAGACTTGATCTCCAACTGAATTCAATATCTTTACGCTTCAAATCAAGATAAGACTTTTGACGATCCCAAGCGCCTTTCAAATTGTCTCTAATAATAGCTACTTTGCTCAGCTTTAATCAAATCAACCCCTGTATCTTATTCTCGCCGAGCTTAGTCCAAGATAATGGTGTTCACACTTTCACCAGCATAAGGCTTCATAAGGTGCCATTTTGATACTAGATTGAAAACTATTATTATAAGCAAATTCAATCAAAGGTAGGTATCGCTCCCACGCACCTTCAAACTCTCGAACGCAACATCTCAACATGTCCTCAAGTATCTGAATAGTTCGCTTCGATTGACCGTCTGATCATGGATGGAAAGCTATACTAAATGAAGTTTAGTACCTAAAGCATCTTGCAATTTTTCCAAAACCGCTATGTGAATCTTGGGTCTCTGTCTCAAACAATGGAACTTGGTACACCATGCAATCTCACAACTGTGATACATACAACCAAGAAGTTTATCAAGTGAATAGTCTCAGACGATCGGCACAAAATGAGCCGATTTAGTCACCTATCAACTATAACCCAGACGCATCTTTCCTACTCGGTGTCATAGGAGACCGGATACAAAATCCATTGTGATTCTATCCCATTTCCATTCTGTATCATGATTGGTCAAGTAGTCCGGATGGCACTTGATATTCAAATTTTTACTTGTCGATAAATTAAACATTTCGAGACAAATTAAGATATATCCCGTTTCATGCTCGGCCATCAATATAACTGTTTCAAATCATTATACATCTTTGTACTACCCGGATGTATTGATAATCGACCACTATGGGCCTCACTCAGAATCATCTGTATCAAATCTGAGCTTTTCGGAACACACATTCTGTTTTTAAAATTCAAATAGTCATTTGCATCAATCTGAAAATCTGATTCTGCACCTTTTTCACATTGAATTCATCTAGCAATCAAATCCTTGTCAACTTTCTGTGCATCACAAATTTGCTTAATAAACATCGGTCTTGCTTGTAACTCCGCTATGATCGAACCATCACTAGACATAGCTATCCATGCTTCATTGCACGAAGAGCAAATAAAGGATTTCGACTTAACGATCCGCAACAACATTAGCTTTTCCTGATGGTAGTCAATCACTAATTCATAGTCTTTCAACAATTCTAACCATCTGCGTTGTCTCAAATTTAGATCCTTCGAGTCATTAAATACTTTAGACTTTTATGATCCAATAAATGTGACATTTCTGTCAATAAGTAGTGACGCCAAATTTTCAATGCGAAATAATGGTCGCAAGCTCTAAGTCATGCGTCGGTAATTTTTTCATGCGGCTTCAATTGTCTTGAAGCGTAGGCTACAACTTTGCCTTCCTCGCATCAAAACGCAGCCCAAACCATTTAAAGAAGCATCGAATAAACAACAAATTCTTTACCCGATTCAGTTGAACTAACACTAAAGCTTCGCCAAAAGGGCTTTCAACCGATCAAAACTTTTCCGACACTTTTTCAACCACTTAACTTGACATCTTTCGCAATAACTTAGTCAACGGGTAGCTATCATGGAAAACCTTTACAAATTGTCGATAGTAACCCGCAAGTCCCAGAAAACTTCGAATCTCGGAAACATTTTTCGGTAGCTTCCAATCAAGTATAGATGAGATTTTGTTCGGATCAACTCGAATGCCTAATGCTAAAACAACATGTCCCAAAAAGTCCTCTTTCATCCGTAACTCACACTTACTAAACTTCGCATACAACTGCCGATTTCAGTAAAATTTGTAGCACTAATCTCGGATGCTCTCAAGGTTCGATTTCATTATTGGAGTAGATCAATATGTCATCAATAAACACTACCACAAATCGATCCAAAACTGCCTAAAAACCCGATTCATCAAATCTATAAAATAGCAGTGCATTAGTAAGCCCAAAAGGCATAACCAAAACTCAAATGTCCGTACCTCATCCTAATGCGTCTTTGGCACATCTCAGATCTCGACTCAAGAATCGATAATAACTGATCTCAAATCTATCTTCAAAATGTGATGCCCTTTCAACCGATCAAACAAATCATCAATCCGAGGTAATGTACTTATTCCTTATGGTTACCTTATTCATTGTCGATAATCAATACACATTCGTGATCGCTCCATCTTTCTTTTCACAAAAGAATCAAGGCGACCCCAAGGAGAAAAACTTGGTCGATCAAAGCCCCTATCTGCTAACTCTTGTAAATGTGCTTTCAACTCTTTTAGCTCAGAGGGTGCCATCCGATATGGAGCTATTGAGATCTGAGTCGCTCCCTGCTAATTCAATGCCAAACTCAACCTCTCGCATCTGGGGTAAACTCGGTAGTTCTTCAGAAACACATCCGGTATTCATACAATCAGACAGATTCAACTGCTTCTCTAATAATTTATTATCCAAAGACATAAGCCAAATAAGCTACGACCCTTTTCTCACATACTCTCGGCTAACATCGAGGATATCATCAGAGAATCCCACTTAGATCACTAGATTCAATTCTAATGATCTCACCGCTCGATGTCTCAAGTCAATAAGCTTCCTTTACAATTCACCACCTGCACATGCGGTTAACCACCATTCCCAAAATCATATCAAACTCACGAAAGGCAACAAAGATTAAATCGACCGGGAAACAAAAACTGAATCATCAATGGGCAACCTTTACACACTTTATTAACAAACACACATCTACCCAGAGGGTTGGATACATCGAATCACAAATTCAGAGACTCAATCGCGAGTCTTACTAAATACCGTAGTTTCAGACATATGAATGGGTCGAACCAGATCAATCAATGCAATCACAGAGTATCATAAAGGGTAAAAGTACCCTGTAATGACATTTGGAGAAGCAAGCATCTCTCTAGCTCGAGTAACATAAGCTTTAGCTGGAGCTCTAGCTTCAGATCGAATCACAGGTTCTTCATTCCTTTCGACTACCACCTACATTGCCTGTATGCTCGAGTGATTCGCCTCGTGTCGATGCACCGCTCGGTCTAGAATTCAGTACGATTCGCTTCAATAACATCGGCATTCTCGATTAAAATGATCTGAGGATCCACATTTAAAGCAGGACCGATCACGAACTCTACAACTCCCAAAGTGCCATTTCCCACAATGTTTACATTCAACTCGATTTTGTGGAACGTTACCAACACCGCCATCGAGGTAGCTCGGAGCCCATCGGAGGTCGATCACGCCTAGGTGAATCCAAGTAGCATTATGTCGGCTGAAATCATCTCTAAACTTTAGATGTGGAATGGAAATTTTACCCGACGGTCTCTTATGGGTATCTCTAGCTTCGCCTCGGCTTTTCTTTTTTCCTTCCCGAGCTCTTCAAATTTTGCAAGCTCGCTCAACTAGTGTCACAAGCTCTTTGATTTAAGAATGCCAACAAGCAACTTTAAGTCTTCATTCAAGCCATCTTCAAACCTTTTGCACATAATGGCTTGTGTGATACACACTCTTTATATATCGGCTCAATCGACAAACTTTCGCTCATATTCATCCACGGCCATTTGCCTCTGCTTTTAATTCAAGGAATTTTTACGCTTCGGTCGATGAACCTCCTCGATATTTCTTATGGAACTCATTCTCAAAGAAATCCCATGTCGCTTTTCTTTTGGAACCATCGATACTAGTGTATTCCACAATGATAGGCAAAGGTCCCGAGCAAGGATATAGCACATTTCAAACATTCGTCTCGAGTGCAGATAGCTCATCAAGTACCGAATAGTGTTATCAAGCCATAATTCACTCGCTCGCATCATCATTATCATTGGTTTTGAATTCCTCGCCCCAAATTTCCGATTTTATCAACAGGGGCCTACTAGATCTCATTGGATCTATTATCTGGGTGCCAAGGTACCGGAGTTGGATTATTCGGGTGGAGGTTGTTGTACCGGATTATTTCGAACAAACCGGTAAACCATTCATTCATCATTTGGTAAAGGTTTGTTTAGCCTCTCCTCGTGGTTACCGTGAATCGTTGAGAGTCTAATGGTGTTGATCCATGTGCTAGACCAAAGTAACACTCTCCACATCATCACCACGACTCTATCGGGATCGAATCCATTTACTATATAAAATACAATTGAAATTGTCAAGTCACCACACTATCGATATATATAACCAAGGCATGTATAGTTAGACTCACACGCTTACTACAGTAGTCTTAGAATCGACTAAACCATAAGCTCGATACCAACAAAATGTAACACCCTAACCCAGAATCACGCCGTAATAGGTTACGAGGCATTACCGGACAAAAAACAGCCCACAAGTCATTTATCATTTTTCATACACAAGTTTATATCAATTTCTATACGATATAACTTCTAAATCCAATAGCAATCATCCGTTAAATCATATTAGTTAAATTTGCACATATGAAACGCATAACTAGTTAAAATGAATCATGCTTAGTTACTTATGATACATATACAAACTATGCTTCAAATTTCAACCATATTAATATCATTTATATATCCACATATTCAATTAACTAATATGCAACAAAGCCATGTTACATGTACTTAATACATATGACTCTAATATTAATGGCATTTGTATTCTTAAAACATTTTGCGTACCTATATCATTACATTCCATACATCAAATATAAGTTATATATCTATTTCATTAATTGAATATCAAACATATCATTTCATTTCTTCTACACAGGCACCTAATAAAACCATTCAAACCATATTACATTAATTATTATGCAAATCATATATGCGATTTTAGTAACATTTCAACATGGCGAACATACTATTGATGCATATATATATAGTGCGATTTTACCCTAAAAACAAAAGCCATATTTAACATTTAAACACAAATAACATTTCAATGTACACCTAATTCGTGATATATATTATTATACCTAACTTCATATTTCAAATTATTAACTAATCATTTACCATTTGGATCCGTATCAAAATAATCAACAAAATAGTCATGAAACATATTCATTACTTATCATTTAGCAACCAACCTATATAACAAAACATCTCAAAAATATATACCAAAAACATGCTTTCAAAATATGTTTAGGACATAGCCACATACACACAAGATTTAACATTATAATCAAGCCATTTTCGCATGGCTATCTATATACAAATTTCAAAACCAAACGTATAAAAAGCAGCCTATACATGCCATAGGTTCGAAGTTCAAGCTTTTAAAAATACCAAAATAGCGATCGATAGTATGGTCGACTGTCTTGACGATCCCGTTGAGCAGGTAGCCTTTACCTAATCTATAAAACAGAGGAGAACATTACACACAAATAAGTTTACTAACTTAGTAAGTCCCAAGCAATATTTATGACATATACACACTATATACCATCTTAGTCTAATTTCAATGTTCATATATATAACGAAGCCTTATTCATTGTATACTTGACTTGTAAAACTTATCGAAATTATCTTGATCGATAAATAAATTCTTATACAATTTCACACAATTAATTGAATAACATCTTCAATGCACATCTAAAATGATTTCACATAGTTGAATGTATATATATATATGTAAAGCATGGCCTAACTATATATATATAACATAATTACTCTTATAAGGAAATACTCCACATCAACTCAATGTCTTTTATTTTAATCAAATACTTTACATACCAAATGTACCAACACATTCTATCAACTTATTTGTTCACGAAGCATCACAAGTATCGTAAACTTGATTCCATACCTAACTTTCAGTAGAATACTATAGTAACAAACCTTGACTTATTCATTACCATCATATATAGACCATTTCTATTCATAAGCGTAAGCTCAATTAACACTCGCTAATATAAAACCCGCTAGACCAAAGGTCCAAGATTTAAACACCAAGATAAAGCCCTGCTAGGCATTAAAGCCCTAATATATCATCGCACAAGGCCGCTAGGCATTTAGCCCAAATGTATCACCCAAGACGAAGCCTCGCTAGGCACTAAGCCCAAATATATCAAGACGAGGCCCGCTAGGCATTTAGCCCTAAACAAATCACCGGCACGAAGCCTGCTAGGCACTAAGCCCGAATATATCACCAGCACGAGGCCTACTAGGCATTTAAGCCCGATTATCGAACCAATCAATATTTTCATACACATTGCTTAAAGCTAAAATCACATCCACCTCAGATGCTTTATTTTACAATTTCATGTTAAACCGAACATAATTATTCACATCACACTCAACAAATAAATTTACTAACATTTCATACCCTACATTCGCCTATCTCCATTTTCTTGCATTCAATACCAATTTTTATCATACACTACTTTCGTAAATAATTTCTCAACATAAACTTGCTTAAGGACTTACCTTGGTTGTCGATAGGCCGTGCGAATCGACTATTCGAGAACCTTCGTCTTTCCCCGATCTAACTCCGTTTTTCTTTGCTCTTGATCTAAAACACATTAAATTTAGCTCATTCAAGCAAATTCATCTCAATTTAGTCCCTAAGCACATAAATGGGCAAATTACTATTTTACCCATAGTATTTCACAACTTTGTAATTTAGTCCTATTTGCATAACACTCAAAATACATCAAATTTCCCCATACTCTTTAAAGGCTGAATGTGTATAAGGACTATACAAGTCCATTTCTTTCATTTATTTTGCAATCAAGCCCTCTAAAATTTTATTTTACAAATTGGCCCTAAAAACACAAATTCACCAAAACTTCCAACACATAATATACTAATTTTTAACCTACCTTTCATCTAACATCATCAAACATCATAAACCTCAAGAATTCATCCATGGTGATTCATATATACACACTAATCTTAGAAATTCTAGCATGGGTCGGTAATATACTAGCAACGATCTCAAAACGTAAAATTAACAAAACCGAGCTAGATTTCTTACCTAATTAAGCTTGAATAATGCCAATGTTCTAAGGCTTTTCTCCCTTTCTTTTGTTTTTATTTCGCCAAAGATGAACAAATGGATGGCTTTTTATTTTATTGTTTTATTAACATATATTTATTAGTTATTTTAACATATAATGTAATAATAATATATATTATAAAAACTCAAACACTATTACATGCATCAAGGTGTCCGGCCATTAACCTAAAAATGGGTTATTTGCCCTTTTAATACCTCACATTAAAAAGCCATGCTCAATTTAACACATTACACTTTAGTTGGCCACTTTTACTTTTTATGCGATTAAGTCCTTTTATCAAATTCAACACTTAAATGATAAAATTTTCTACTTAAACTTTCACACATATAAATACATACATAATAAACACTAAATATAATATGTAAACATTTCTCAGCTCGAATTGTGGTCCCGAAATCACCTTTCCGATTAGGGTCGATTCGATCTATTATAATTACTTTAAGATGAATATCATTCGTATTTGAGAATAATGCAAAAAGTTAGGCACTTTTTCTATGTAATTTTCACCCCACACTTAAGATGTACATTTTCAATGTACAAAAATAGATAATAATCATAAGAAAATCAAAAGTGAGGGAGAGAGGTGAAACATCATGAATTTCGGATGGATTCCTTGGGTTGGAAGTGTGGAAACTTGATTCAGAGGTGAAAGCTAAGTTGGAGGGAGTGCCTCTACTTCCTGTGCTAGATGAAGAAATTGGGAACCTCGTGAAGAGTTAGCCAGGAAATAATAATACTAATTTAAATTATACTAAATATATAATTAAAGTAAATAAAGATAACAAGAAAGAAAATAAGAATTAAAATAAGACCAAAAGAAAAGATTAATGGACTAAAAAGTCCTTATTGGTAGATGGTTCGCGAGGTGGGTGTGGTTTCTAAGGCTGTGGTGTTGTGATTCCCTAGCAGCCACTAGAACCTTATACCAAGAAACTAAAACGAGATAATCGAATTTAGTATAAGAAAAATAAAGGAGAAGAGAAAATTAAAACAAAGATTAAATGGCCTCAAAGACCCTTGGCTGGTCGAGTTAATGAAGTGGCCGACATGAACTTATGTTTATTGGTCTCGCACAGAGAGATAGGGCTCGGATCTTTCCATTTCTTCGACATTGTTGAAGCGTAGATCAAGACTTTAGAAAATGAGAAGGAGGAAAGTGAAGATGGATGTGAGTGAGGAGTGAATAGGGAGTGGGTGAAAAGGGGAGAGGGGTGTTTTAAATAGAAATTTACAACTCTGGTACATCCCCACGCCCGTGTATCGTGAGCGTGCTGTGTTACATGGCCATATTGCTCAGCCGTGTGGTGGTTCAATTACTTCTCCCACACCTGATATTTAAGTTGACACACCGTGTTGGTTTAACAGTGTCAGCCACGGTTGTGTCGCACGACCGTGGTGGTAATTGGAGCCATAGACTTGAAGATATTTTTTCGTCCTGTCTCGTACTATCTCTGCCATGCTAGTACGAAAATCTGTAGCATCCACACGGCCACGGCCACACCACAACCGTGTGTGAGGCCGTGTGATGCGAAAATCTGGACTTTATTAACTTGGTTAGTCTGTAGTTAGGTGCTAAAAGAAAAGAAATAAAAATAAATGGGGTTAGTGCTCGGGTTGCCTCCCGAGAAGTGCTCGTTTAAAGTCTGAAGCTAGACTTTCCTCTTATTCGTACCTTTACGATGGTTTAAGGAGTGAAAAATCCTTTCTCATTCTATCATTATATAGTTTGAGTCGAGTAGAGTTTACTTTAAAAGTACTGAATGTAGAATTACTTACCTTGACTGTCCTATAAGGGAAAACATTAAGTACCGTAAAGAGGATATCTTCATTTGTCTTCAAGTTTGATGTGGTGATTCACGGGTCTGTCTTATCTAACAGTACCTAATCTCCTATTTTGAAGTGATTTGACGTTCCTTTAAGTTCTTCTGGGGGTTCTTTCGGTTTCACTTCGTGTGGATTTGATTTCTCCATGAAATGTGTCTCCCACTCATCTAGCTCATCGGTCTAAAGCCGTTGTTCCTCATGAGACATTTCCTTGTTGGTATGAGCTATAGGATCTAGCTCTGAAGTGCAGTTCCTCGCTGTTTCCTGAAAAGAAAGTTTAACCGAATAATCATCAATAGAGTTTACGTCCTCACCTTTATCACTTAACGTCCTAGCTGAGTCAAGGGCTTGAAGACTAATTGATTCATCACCTACACGAAGTATGAGTTCACCTGTACTAACATCGATTTTAGATCTGACAGTTACTAGAAAAGGTCTTCCTAAAATTAAGGGGATACTATTGTCTTCATCCATATCTAAAACAACGAAGTCTACGGGGAAGATGAATTTGTCAACTTTAATTAGTACATCTTCAATTATACCTTTAGGAATTCGAATAGTCTTATCAACTAGTTGCATACTCATCCTAGTTTGCTTTGGTTTCCCTAGACCTAGTTGTTTAAACATTTTAGATGGCAAAACATTGATGCTTGCCCCTAAATCAGCTAAAGAATTATCAACAAATAAACTACCAATTAAACATGGAATTGTAAAACTCCCTGGATCTTTTAATTTTCGTGGTAGTTTGTTCTGTAACATTGCTGAGCATACTACGTTTAATTCCACATGAGACTCCTCATCTAACTTTCGCTTGTTCATTAAGAGCTCTTTTAAAAATTTCCTTGAATATGGCATCTGTGAAAGAGCTTCAAGAAGTGGTAAGTTAATATGTAATTTCTTTAAGAGTTTAAGGAACTTACCGAACTGTTCTTCTGTGTCGTCTTCCTTTATCGCATTAGGGTAAGGTATACAAGGTTTGTATTCTTTAATTACCAGTTTTGGCTTTTCTTGGCTTACCTCAATCTTACCTTTGCTTGCCACGGGTTCTTGCCTTGGCTTAGATTCAGATTCTACTAACCCTCCAATGTCATGAGCTGTTATGGCTTGAATTTGCTCCTTTGGATTAGTCTCAGTGTTACTTGGCAATCTACCTAGTGGTCATTCGAAGATCAGCTTTGTAAGTTACCCTAACTGGTTCTCGATTCCTTTAATCGATGCTTGTTGATTTTAAAGTGTTGTCTCAGTGTTTTGAAAATGAGTTTCAGACACCGCTATGAATTTGTCAACATCTCTTCAAGGTTCGACTTCTTTTCCTATGGGTAGGGCTGTCGTTGGAAGTTTTGAAAGGGTGGTTGTTGTCTCTGATTTCCTTGGCCACCCCACGAGAAATTGGGGTGGTTCCTCCAACCTGGATTATAAGTATTACTATAAGGGTTATTTTGAGATCTGAAATTGTTACCGTATAGTTTATCTGTTTGCTTTCCATGCCATGATTGTAGGGTGGGTACTAAGGATTCGCCACACCTCATAGATTTGAGTCACATTGCATAACTGGATGTACCTGCAAAGAACCACACAAACCATCAATCTTTTTATTCATCATCTCTACCTGATTTGATAGCATGGTGACTGCATCGAGATTGAAGACTCCGGCTGCTTTAGTTGGCTTTATCCTTGTAACTTGCCATTGATAGTTATTGAGTGACATCTCCTCTATAAACTCGTAAGTCGCATTAGGAGTTTTGTTATTCAAGGTTCCGCCCACTGCTAAATCAATTAGTTTTCTTATTGAAGGGTTCACACCATTGTAAAAAGTTTGGACCTGTAGCCACAAGGGTAAACCATGGTGTGGGCACCTTCTCAATAGATCTTTATATCTATCCCATGCATCATATAATGTTTTTAAATTCATCTGCACAAAAGAAGAGATATCATTCCTTAATTTGGCCATTTTGGCCGGTGGAAAATATTTTAATAAAATTTTTTTGGTCATTTGGTCCCATGTAGTGATTGATCCTCGTGGAAGAGAATGTAACCACTGTTTGGCTTTATTTCTTAATGAAAAGGGAAATAACAGAAGACAAATGGCATCATTAGAAATGCCATTTATTTTGAAGATATAACAGAATTCTAGAAAATTTGCTAAATGAGTATTCGGGTTTTTGTCATGCAAACCATCAAACTGAACAAACTGTTTAATCATTTGAATAGTGTTAGGTTTCAATTCAAAATTATTAGCGGCTATAGCAGCCTAACAATACTCAATTCAGCTCCTGTTAAATTAGGTTTAGCATAATAATACATAGTTCGAGGATCATGATGTTCGGCCATATCTTGAGGCAGCAGATTATTTTCAGCCATCTATTCATTCGTATTAATTTTGTTCTCTTGCTCTTCTTGTATGTATTGTAGGCTTTGCCTTATTTCTCTCAATTTCTGTGAATTGTTCCTTCGATATCACTGTCGTAGATAAAAGGTCCTATCAGGTTCCTTCTAGTCATAAACTAGGGGTACCTACCAGGAAAAGATAAAAGAAGAAAATAAAATTAGAAAAGTAAAAATAAAATTAAATTGTAGAAAAATAATATATAAAATGGCTAAAGTAAAAAAAAATTGGGCTTTCTTAATATTTCAGTTCCCCGGCAACGGCGCCAAAAACTTGATCGTGTGTTAGGGTCTTAAAAATTTATAAAAAGAATGATCGAACTTGGAAACTAACTAAGACAACGATGAAGGCAAACACACCTATCGAACAGTATTATAGTTTAGTGGCAATACCGGATTGTCGAACCCAAAGGAACCAAAAGTACTAATATTAACTCTCTTTCTATTATTTAGCCTAAAAATTAAGGGAATTTGTTATCTAATCTAAAATTAACTAACAACTAAGCTAAAGATGCTAAGACAAAGAGGGAATTGGGGAAAGACTTGAGGGAAAACCGATTGATTTCAACAATACCTGAGGAAGAATCCACCTAGAATTCACTTGTTATCTAACTCTGAACCAGACGATTTATTCACTTGACTTGGACCGTAGGATTCCCTAATTTATATTAATACCGCTTTCGAGGCTACTAACATCTAACCCTAGGTTGATTAATTGAAATTTATCTCTAATTAAAACCCCTAGAATTGCATTAACTCGATCTATGGACTCCCATATTAGGTTTGACCCTAATCCGCAAATTTATGTCATCCTATTTCTAGGGTTGCGTTCAACTCCGGTTAACTATGCTAGATCTACTCTTAAGTAGAACTTTTGCTCCACCACCTAAGCACATCAATACTTGAATCAACATCCCGTAAATACCAAAATAAGAATTAAGAAAATATAGTTAAGAACAAATCAAGTATTTATCATACAGCTCAGATAACAATAACAAGATCCGTCTTAGGTTTCATCCCCCTTAGGTATCTGAGGAGTTTAGTTCATAATTGTAAAAGAAAACATCTTAGAAGAAAATATAAAACAAAACATAAGAAAACCCTAAAACCCCCTGAAGAAATTGAAGTAGAGATCCTCTGTCTTGAGTATGATTCTGGCTTCTTGGGATGAATCAACTGGCTTTCTTCGAGAGGATCCCTGTATTTAGCCTCCCTGGCTCAGCTTTTTGGCCTGGCTGAATGCCCTGAAAAGCACTGACGAAGGTTTCTATCGAACTCCCCCTTTAAGTGGCCTCTAGGGTCTTTATATAGGCTTTTGGAATGGCTTTCTTTGCCTCTAAGTACTCTAATCCAATAGAATTATATTTTCCTACGGTAGAGGCACGCCTAGGGCACACACCCGTGTAAATTGTGGCCGGGCCGTGTTCGGGTCTATTGATGAGGCACGTCCATGTATTTTGGGATCTAGGCCGTGGTTGGCTTTTCTCATAGGGCACGACCGCGTGGTCTTGGGTCCAGGCCGTGTGTAATTTGTACTTGGCCCATTTTCTCTATTTTTGTCCCGTTTCTCATTCTTTTCACCCTTCAGTGCTCTACTGAGTATAAAACAAGAAAACAAGGGATTAGAAGTACCTATTTCCATAATTAAAGGGGTAAATCATCCAAAAAATGCTAAATATGGGATTCAAATATGTTCGTTTTACAGTTTATCAATATTCTTCCATAAAACATCAAAATACATGCATGTTATACATAGGTAAATTTTTTAACATAATCCCTAGCTCAAAATATAGCTAGAAATAGCTAAACCGAGCTACAAGGATCTTAAAAATATGAAGAACATTAAAAATGGGGCTAGGATGCATTTACTATCAAGCTTGAAAGTTGAAGAAACTCTAGCTATGTCTTCCATGTGATTTTGGCCAATGGGGAGGAAGATGGGCAACATTTTTGACTTATTTTCCCTTTTAATTCTTTTATTAACCAAATAATAAAAATGCCCTAATGATCCTTTCTTGAGATTTTTCCTTCCCATGTCCATTTTTTTCCATCTTAACATATAATGGTCTAATTGCTAAATAAGGACCTCTAGTAATTTTTATAATTCTATTTCATATTTAAATATTCTAGAATCTCATATTTTCTAATCTTTTCAATTTAGTCCAATTGGGCAATTTATTCACTAATTAATAAAATTCCTTCATGAGATTTTCACATAATCATGCAAGTACCTCATAAGCCTTATAAAAATCATTAAAACATATATTTCTACTTCAGATTTATGGTCTCGAACCACTATTTCGAGTAGGCCCTACGTCAGGCTGTTACATGTCTAGCTTGTGTGCCCTTCGAAATGGCCACACATGCCCGTGTGCCAGGCTGTGTATTAGGCTGTGCCAATCTTGTAGGGAATACTGAACTTATGCAACATGGTCAAGTCACACGCCCGTGTTCTAGGCCGTTTGCCATTTAGGAGTTATACTGACTTGTGCCACACGGCCAGACACACGCCCGTGTGTGAGGCCGTATGGAGCATACTGACTTCAATTTAATTCCAACACCAGGGGACACACGGCCGTGTATCATGACTGTGTGTCGCACACGGCTGAGACACACACCTGTGTCTCTTTCCATGTGGACAAGAATAGGCCATTTGCAAGGCAAATTTGCCACCCTTTCTCATGCTCACCTAAACAGCCAAAATAATACCATTTCAACACATTTATAGGCAACCCAAACATGCCAATTCATATACAAATCATGCCATTTCATCTTCAACTATTTCACTACTCAAATCATAACCATAAACATACCAAAACAATATGTCATTACAAACAATTTCACATGTTTTCCCTATGCATTTTTCTCATTATTTTATCAACTAATTCATGCCACAAAATATACCAATTCATCATCCCTATATTAGACCAAAACATGCCAAAACACAAGGCCATATATATACATCACATATCACTTACCAAATTCATAAATTAAGCCAACTTAGATGGTGAAATACACACCAACATGTACATCATTTACAAGCCAACTCTCATGGCTAAAATCACTACTCAAAACATATCATCTTAACACTGGCCTATCCATGCCATATACCATATATACATAACATCAAAAGTACCAACAAGTTGATCGATAGAGTGACAATGTTCCTGATGATCCCCGAGTCCGAGCTAGCTTCGATTATCTATAAAACAGGAAAAGAACATAAAAAGTAAGCTTTAAAAGCTTAGTAAGCCATATACAAATAAAATTACCACATGAATCAACATTATTTCCATCAATTGGTAACATATACAAATAAAATTACCACATGAATCAACATTATTTCCATCAATAGGTAAATTATTTATAAACACATATAAGCTCACAAACCTTTCCCAATGTATACATATTCAATATCAAAAGTGAATTCATCAAATACTTCCCTTTACAATACTTATATGAATCTCGTACGTACCTGAGCCACTTAACTCATTCACAAATTCTTTCTTGACTTGACTTTGCCCGTTGAACCATTTGGAATCGTTAAGGATACTCAGAAATCACATATAGCTCGTACAATGCCATATCCTAGATATGGTCTTACATGTTATCACATATCGATGCCACTGTCCCAGACAGCGTCTTATACGAAATCAAATAAAGATGCCAATGTCCCAAACATGGTCTTACACGTAACCACATAATGATGCCAATGTAGTCTTACACATAATCACATCTCGATAATCCTAATGTCATGATATTCGTATCCGATACTATTCCTAAGGTTCGTACGGGGCTTTCGGATATTGTAACCCAGTCGATTCTTACTCGTATTTGATCATTCAACATTCATAGCAGTTCAATGACAATTAAACATATATAATTAAATTTAAGGACATTTATTTGCATGTGAACTTACCTTGTATTCGGGATAAATCGGACTGGATCGACTATTCAATAACCTTTGATTTTCCCCGATCTAAATCTAATTTCTTTTGTTCTTGATCTATATACATTAAAAATTAACTCGTTTATTCATCAAATCATTCAATTCAATCCATAAACACATATTTGGGCATTTTTACACTTTAGCCGATAAATTTCCATTTTTTTATAATTTAGTCCCTATTTCATAAAAACACAATTTACATAAAATTTAACAAAACACATGCTTAGCCGAATTACCATAGTACCCCTAGCAGCCCATATTTCACATTTGTAACATCCTGGAATTAGGGGCTTGGCATTATTGTATGTTGCTGTGTGTTGGCATGTTTCTGATTGTTGTTTTGATGTGTTTGGGGGCCTCGGGAAGGTTCGGGGTTAAGTTTGGGCCTTGGTAAAAATTTCATTTTAAGGCACTTTAGGGGAGAGCTAGCAGAGGTAGGCCTTAAGAGTATGCAATTGTGTTTTGTGACACAAGTGGAGTGTGTGGTGCAATGGCAAAGTGACGTCAGTTTGGGAGAAAGGGAAGTGGCGTCAATAAGGAGGCAGCTGAGGGAAGGGGTTCGAGTCGCGTGTACTGCATTTTGGAATTCTTTTTGGCATTGGAACAAAGGGGTGATGGTTTTGGCATGGACTCTTCAAGAGTGAGAGTTGAAGGAGTCAAACCATTCGAATGAGTGGCCATGAGGGATTTTCGGAGTTTGAACTGGTCAAATTATTTGGATGTGGAGTGGGGAGTGAAAGGTAGAAGAAGTTGTGGGATTTGGAGAGAGGAGGAGAGTTGGCCAAATTTGGAAGAAGGTTGTGCCGGTGCACGGTTTAGCTTGGCTAGGTGAGGGGCCAAACCTTCCTTAGTTGTTCATAGACTTTTCGGTTGAGTAAGGTGGTCATAAGGGTGTGCCGTATCCCTCATATGGGCATTCTTGAGTGTTGTGTAGCCATAATCATCTTGAAACACCCTAATTCTCTCTTTTTTCACTTTTGGAGTATTTCTCCTTCTCTTCTCATTTACCAAAATCGAAACCACATATCACTTTTGCACTTAATTCTTTTGCAACCAAAAACCAAAACTCTCACTCTATAATTTTCCTTCATAGCCGAATTTAATATTACCATCCACCCTTCACTTTGTTGGTTTCATTTTTATTTTGCTACTTTCTTTGGACGAAATCCTCATTTCCCTTTTTGTTTGAATCTCATACTTGTGCCTTGTGTAGCCAGACCCTATTCCTTGTCCTATCTTCTTTTCTCTTCTTTACTTCTTCTTGTGTGACGGCCGAATCTTTATTTTGCTTCAGGTGTAGGCACCCTTGCTGTCGATTGGTGCTGATAGTTGAATATAGACCCTCCATTCAGCAAACTTCTGTCTTGGTAGGGAGCCTTCTTATCTATTCTTTCTCGCTTGTTTTCTTTTCTCTTGGTTTGGTTAAACTGAAATCCTGACTTACTTCTTTCGGAACTGATCGATTGTAGTGGGTGCATCATCATCATCTCCTCTTCTTCATGTGGCCTACTTTCGAGAAGATTTTGGTAGGTTATTGGTTGGCCGAATAGGTGGTAAGGGGATTCTTTATTGATTCGGTTGGCCGAAAGGCCACTTCTTTTATTCTATCTCTAAGAATCGATTTAACATGGTTCATTTAGAGGTTCAATCGGGTTCTTAAGCCAATTCTGCTAACATTCAACTTCTATTAATCAAGGTAAGGGACTGCATCGTTTTGAGTTCTTACTTTCTCTACTTTCTTTCAAAGCCTTTACCCTTTTTCCTGATCAAGTCTCTTCATGGATCCAACTACCAGTCAATCCAAGGAAGGGAGCGAACCCTTAGTTTCGGCTCTAAGGTTTAAGAAACGTGCTGTGTCAGCGATTTGGGATTTTCTACTGGGTTGTGGTAGAGAGTCGACGCCTGTCTGGGATAGACAAATAGTTGTAGTTCCTGCTAGTGAAAGCGTTGACATAGAGGGTATAACCTCACGCGTCATCAGGTGTGTATTACTCACACGCCTCCCGTGTTAATTGTATTGTTAACTATAAAGGATGAAAGCCAAAATAACTAATGTGATAGGCAAAATACCCTTATGGGTAAGGTTGGAGACGTCGGGTAAGTTCTCGATATTGATATTCTTGTTAAAATGCACGTACGTATAGTTTGATGTTATGCATGCATGAAATATGATTTGTTATACACTGATATTGGTTGCATACATATTGTACACGATGAAAAGAGCATGGGCTCGAGATTAAATGGAAGGATGAGGGAGAATCAGTGACTATTGTCATGAGGGACTACTGATCCACGAAAGGTCAGAACACCCCAAACCCGGCCCACGAGCCTTGACCGGATCTAGCATGTCACTGCGGAAAATGTTGGAAAAGATTTTTACTTAAAAATAAAAGATGAAATTTGTTGTCATTGGTAAAAACATTTCACATTTAAGATTCCAAGTAAAACCTCATTGGTACAAATTATCTGAATTTAAAAGCTTTATTATAAGTTGTTATAAAATAAGTTGATTCAAAATATTGCCAATTATTAGCTCAATAATATGTTAAACTTCAAAACCATAAATAAAGTTGCAAATACTTTAAGTGGCCCTTATTACATCAAATAATTATTCCAAAACTACTTAAAATATAAAGTACGTAAAATTAAGTAAAACATCTTCCGCATGGGCCACCTTTGTATCCGCTCAGGCCGGTCCAAGCATTACTGAATCACTGCGATGTTGGTAAGAAAATTTGGGTGAGTCAAACAGACTCAAAGGCATAGTTATCTCACATGTCTCCACATATGGGCTTGGCCCATATCCATACAGTCCACATACATAAATATGCAAGATGAAGCCCAGCCCAACCTAGTATCCATCCGTTACACACCTACCTTGGCAGACCTGCTGCCCGAGGCCGTGGCTAAGCCACCGATCACCTAAGTGACCCCACATATCAATATCTTCGAGGTGACCCTAGGTCATCCTCAATCCACGGTGATGCACACAGCTATCATCCGCCAGGGTGAGGCACACAGCCAACATCCCATCTGCTCTATTGGCTCAAATTCGCTCGGGTACCGATTTTTGAGCTCCCCTAATTCCACCTGCTCCTGCCACCATCTCTAGAACTCGAAGCACCGCCTGCGATATAGCATCATCCCCCGTCTGATCTTGCTGCTCCACACCAACAGCTGGTGGTGGTGGTGGTACCTCATTCTCAGACCCTTGACCCGATCTAACGGGTTTCGACACGGTCATTCGACCTCTACCGTGTCCTTGTACATTATGACCACGTCCTCTAGAGCTCATGTCTACTATCGCGATTTAATCAGATTTAAGAAATTTTATGAATTAGCATTTGTTCCACTGTTTATCCACGAGCAATTTTATGAAAAGAGCTTAATAGTAGTTCTTACGATCATTCAGAGTTTTCATTTCAAGTTTTCTACCCTAATTCAGAGAAACACACACATTCAATGATATCCATCACACACACATTCATCATTCGAACATCTTTGTCCATTCCTATTCCTGGGGTATTTTCATCATTTGTCCTACAGGGGTATTTTGGTAATAAATCGGGGTCAATTTGAAAATCTTTACAAATCAAAGGCATTCCAAAATATACGAATCTCGAGGTTATTTTGAAAATTCTACCAAATCAATGATATTGCAGAAATTTCAAAAATCGGGGTTATTTTGGTAATTTTGGAAGTCAAGGGCATTTTAGTAAATTTTCCCAAATCAGAGTATCTTACTATTTTGTAAAATAGGAGTTTTTGGTATTTTTGTAAAGTAAGAATGTTTTTACAAAAGTCATGGATAGTATGGTAATTTTATAAACCAAGGGCATTTTGGTAATTTTACACCTAGGGGTATTTGGGTAATTTTGTAAATCGAAAATATTTCGAAAAATTTTCCAAGTATAAAATTGTTTGACAAATCAAAGGAGTAATTTTGAAAACTTAAGGTTTTATAAAAAGCAGATGACTAGTCCCTTTCGGTTTTAATTATCGAGTTTAGCCCGTGAATAAGTCCTCTTGGTTAGGGTGAACCGTTACTACGCACTGGTAGGATTCGAGTGGAGGAGGTGAGTCACTAGGACTACTTAAATACCAAGCTCCCACTGAAACCAATCCTAGACATGCGCACAATGGTTGCCACACCTAACTCGGTGACTTACTCATAGGTTTGCTTAATTAGGCTTTAAAATTTTATGCAATTCTGTATTGGAGTAAGTTAATCCTAAAGTTCAATAACTTAATACACTAACCTACGTTCCCATCATACCCACATACCAATCATATAATAATTCACACAACAATTAGAGGCGCTTACCGGTGGACTTGAATCGAGAGATATCACGGTGCCATGCCCGAATAAACCTGAAAAATTTATGAAAGCCCAAATCTTTGAAAAGCCCACCTTAAAAAAATGTTTTTGGGCCCAAAACCCTCAAAGCCGAGTTTTGAATCGGGCTTTGATACCAAATTGTAACACCCCCAAACCTGGCCCACGAGCCTTGATCGGATCTGGTATGTCACTGAGGAAAACGTTGGAAAAGATTTTTACTTAAAAATAAAAGATGAAAATTGTTGTCGTTGGTAAAAACATTTCACATTTATGATTCAAGTAAAACCTCATTGGTACAAATTATCCGAATTTAAAAGCTTTATTATAAGTTGTTATAAAATAAGTTGATTCAAAATATTACCAATTATTAGCTCAATAATAGATTAAACTTCAAAACCATAAATAAAGTTGCAAATACTTTAAGTGGACCTTATTACATCAAATAATTATTCCAAAACTACTTAAAATATAAAGTACGTAAAATTAAGTAAAACATCTTACGCATGGGCCACCTTTGTATCCTTCAGACTCGGTCCAAGCATTACGAATCACTGCGATATTTGGTAAGAAAATTTGGGTGAGCCAAAGCAGACTCAGCTTGCATAGTTATCTCACATGTCTCCACATATGGATAGGTTAAAATTAGTATATTATGTGTTGGAAGTTTTGGTGAATTTGTGTTTTTAGGGCCTAATTATAAAAATAAAAATTTAGAGGGCTTAATTGCAAAATAAATGAAAGATATGGACTTGTATAGTCCTCATATATATTCGCCCTTAAGGAGTATGGGGAAATTTGATGTATTTTGAGTTTTATGCAAATAGGACTAAATTACAAAGTTGTGAAATACTAGGGTAAAATAGTAATTTGCCCATTTATGTGCTTAGGGACTAAATTGAGATGAATTGTGCTTGAATAAGCTAAATTTAATGTGTTTTAGATCAAGAGCAAAGAAAAGCGGTGTTAGATGGGGAAAGACGAAGGTTCTCGAATAAGCAGGATTCTTGCACGACCTATCGACAACCGAGGTAAGTCCTTAATTTGAAATCATTAAAGAATTATTCATGAACTTATTAAATGATAATGTTTGATAAATTTTAGTATATAATCATGTTATAGCGAATGTATATATGTGTATTGGATTGATTTCATAAATTGATAATGTGATATGAATAAGTGTATCAATGCGAATTGTGGGATTGTACGATGAAATAATGATTTATTTGTTTAAGGTGAATAAGTTTAGTTGAATTGGATATGTAATATAGATATGAAATGTGTGTGGAATGATTGATCACATTGATATATTAGGGCTTAGTGCCTAAGCGAGCCTCGTGCTTAGTGATATATTAGAACTTAGTGCTAGCGGAGCCGTCTTTGGTGATTTATTTCGGCTATAATGCCTAGCGAGCTTCGTCTTGGGTGATTTATTTCGGGCTATAATGCCTAGCAGTGCTTCGTGCGTTAATGATTCATTTAAGGCTATAATGCCTAGCGGGCTTTGTGCTTGGTGATTTAATTCGGGCTTAAACGCCTAGCGAACTTCGTGCGAATTGATATGCCATAAGTGGAGATTTTGAGGATCAAACAAGGTGAGATATATGTAGTTATGTACTAAATGTCTTGGGTAAGAATTTGCCTACTATATTAGTAAGGAAGAAAGTGAGTTAAGTTCTTTTTGTTATGAATCAATTTGATGTGAATATACATAGCATATATGTGAAGTTGATAAAGCTTATGATCGAGGTGATATAGTGATGAAAATAGATACAAATGTGACCTTAGTATTAGGCTAGTGTATTTGATATATATATATATATATATATATACATATAGAGAAATTTATGTGCAATATTATTAGTTTAAAAAGTTAAGTTTTAATTGTATGTTCATTGTAAGTATATGTGCTTAGGACTTACTAAGCGGTGAGCTTACTGTTTATGTTGTGTTCTATTTTATAGATCAATATTTCAACTACGGGCTCGGGGATCACCAAGACAATCAAACCACACTATCACTCTCTTTGGTATAGTTTTGTAAACTTTTGAATCAAAGGCATGTATAGGCTTTATTTTGATAAATAAGAATGATGTCGGTTTGTAAATATAAATATGGCCTTGCGAATAAGGCTGTTGCTTTTGAGTTTTTGGTTAAGTTTAGGTTTCATATATGATATGGTTGCTTGCATTAAAATGTCAATTGATAATGCTTAAAGATGTATGGCTTTGTGGTAAGTATTAGAGTAAAACTTTTACATTTGCTAAGAGCACTTATGGTACACTCGATTATATGGAACCGTAGTTGTGTTTTGTTAATAAATCGATGATGTTAGGATATTATGTGAATGTTTTAGGTACAGGTTAATTTGTATAAATGATTAAAATGCATGGGCGTTATGAGTTGTATGTGGGTATGTTCGGTCATAAACTAGTTAATCATATTTTGAAATGAAATAGTTTTAGTTAGCAGCAGTGATGTGATTTTGAAAATCACCAAAATAGGATAAATTGAATTAGAAAGTGAATTAGATATAGAATTAAATCTTATTGTGTCTATTTTTACATGAAAGAAACAGAGTAGGCAAAGGAATTATATATTATGAGATATTTAAGTTTTAGTGAGACTTGTTCTGAATGAATTCGTGAGTCCCTGTTCTGTCTTGGAAAATTGTTAAAAATTGTACAAAAATAATTATGGAGCATAGTTTATATGTATAGAATTCTTAATGAGTCTATTTTGATTGGAATAAACAAGGACATTATTGAAATTTTGTGCAATGAGATAACTGAGTTTTTGTAAAGATAGGTCAGAATTATCAAACAGTGAAATAGGGGTAACTTTGATGAATAAACTGTACTAATTGGCCACATGAAAAATTCTGGAAAAATTATGGTAAAAATTTATATGAGTCTAGTTTCAAGGAAATTTACGGATCTAAATTTCGAGTTTTGTAACTCAAGTTATGGTCAATTTAGTCAGCCTGATGCAGTTGGACTGCTTTAAATTTTTATGTCCCAAATTAGTAATCAAGTCTAGTAATGCCACATACTCGACTCAAAGCAAAGGTTTCGGGTAAGGGGTGTTACAGAGCTTGGCCCATATCCACACATTCCACATACATAAATATGCAAGATGAAGCCCAGTAACCTAGTATCCATCCGTTACACCTACCTTGGCGCACTGCTGCTCAAGGCGGTAGGTATGGCACCGATCACCTAAGTGACCCCACATATCAATATCCTCGAGGTGACCCTAGGTCATCCTCAATCCACTGATGATGCACACGGCTATCATCCGCTGAGGGTGAGAGCACAGTAACATCCCACCTTGATGAAGCACATAGCTAACATCAAGCACCAATGTAGCACAAGGCTAACATCGGACCATGTACATAAATGTACTCCACTGTCCTTCAATAGTCACATCCCAAGCCCCATGTATCATGCCACAATATCATTAAAATAAGCATACATCACATGCTATCACAATTTCATTCAGATATCTGTAGGAAACTTATAGTCATAAAATCTTGACTGTTTAATCGATTACCCACCATGGGTATCCACCTTTTAGCCATTATTTGGCTACCATGCATATCATATACATATTTATATCCGATCACCTAAGTGACCCCACATATCAATATCCTCGGGGTGACCCTAGGTCATCCTCAATCCATGGTGATGCACATGAATATCATCCGCGAGGTGAGGCACACAAATTAACATCCCACCTTGATGAAGCACATAGCTAACATCAAGAGCCAATGTAGCACAAGGCTAACATGGGACTAACGTACATAAATGTACTCCAATCCTTCAATAGTCACATCCCAAGCCCCATGTATCATGCCACAATATCATTAAAATAAGCATACATCACATGCTATCACAATTTCATTCAGTATACCATAGGAAACTTATTGTCATAAAATCTTAAAACCTATTTAATCGATTACCCACCATGGGTATCCACCTTTTAGCCATTATTTCGGCTACCATGCACATCATATACATATTTATATATATAACACATACACATAACAAGAAAACGGTCACGATAACTACGCCGGTTTTGTACACTTTCGACTAAATCGAAATATTTGCTTGCTCTCGAAGATGTCAAGATCCCACCTTACCACGAATAGTCGAATCCAAGAGGCTCCTTACCATTGGTATACTCGAAACCGATTGGAAGATTGATGAAAAGGAATATCGACACCTCCCCCTAAACGCCTAAAAAGATTCGCAAGAACTCCCAAATGGAGATGGGATAATCGGCTATCATAAAAATAGGTATAGAACCGAGGTTGAGAAGAAGAAGAAGTGTAGATGAAGTTAGGAGAATCCGACAATGAAGAACAAAGGTGGAGAGGTTTTGGCTTTGTTGCAAATGAGAGGATGGGTTTCAGCTTTTTAGGAAGTGAATGGAAGGAAAATAATTTAAAAAAAAAGAAAGAGATGCACAAATGACTTCCAACTTTCGCTTTTGGTCAGAAATAGGTGCAAATTTACGTAATGGCAAGGGTGAAAAGAAAGTTTTGAAAGAGAATACTAAAGAAAGAAAAGAACCAAAAAGAACTTCTAGACCTCTTATAGGAAATTTAGCTATTCCCCCACTCATGACCAAAAAATTATCACCCAAAAGAGACCCACATTCGGCCTCCACACTCAAAATTATTCTTGCCATCAATTCAAACTAATTTTGAATTAAACTCACTCATAAATTTCTCCTTATCTCCTCCTAATCACATTCAGAATTAAGCCAACCCCCCTAGTCCACTATACCGTCTACATTCATGGTCAAAAGGCCATAGAAAAGTTTCCAAAACAACACTCCATACTTCAAGCCTTATGTCCCCTTATCCTACCAAAATTCCTTGATACCATACCATAAATAAGCACTTGCCTTATTCCTTAGTCTACTAACCATAAAAGACAATAGTCCAACCTTACCTTAATTAGAGTTTGACCAACACATGCCATATAAATGCAAAAATAAAAGTCACCTTAAGTCCATCCATGGGATTTGAACCTAAGCCCCCTTTCAATGCTTGTGGCGTCACCCTCTAAAGCCCTAAGTGGTGCCTCCTTGCCACTTTGCCAACTGGTTACTTGTGTTAAAATTCCCCTAATTACTCTTAACCCATAGCTCCTTCAACTCCCTTTAACTAAAGCTTAAAAATAAAATTTTCCTATGACTCGAGCCTACCCTTGGCTTATTCCTAAGCCTAGAACATCTCACTTAACAACACAACAATCCAGAACTCATGCAAAACAATAAAATCACAAATAACCCTTAATTAGGGATATTACAATTCTACCTCATTAAAGAAATTTCGGCCTCGAAATTTCCAACTAACTAATAGTCGTGCATCCTCACTCACCACACTCGCTCTTCTTTGTGCATTCACGATCTTAATAAAACTAACATACTTTCTATGAACAGCCTCAAAGTTCACACTCAAGGTTCCATACATTTCACTAGCAACACAAGAACGAACTAGCTCTATAACAAACAAGGCAATAAAGGGTATTCTAGAAATGAGGAAGGCACTTGCTGTCACCTCTCGCACATCTTCCTCCTCATAGCGCTTTGCCGTGATAAACCAACCTTGGTTGCCTCAGATCCTGTACCTTCACTCCTCCGCATGGTGCTCCACGACAATATTTCAACTACGGGCTCGGGGATCACCAAGACAATGACCACACTATCACTCTCTTTGGTATAGTTTTGTAAACTTTTGAATCAAAGGCATGTATAGGCTTTATTTTGATAAATAAGAATGATGTCGGTTTGTAAATATAAATATGGCCTTGCTAATAAGGCTGTTGCTTTTGAGTTTTTGGTTAAGTTTAGGTTTCATATATGATATGGTTGCTTGCATTAAAATGTCAATTGATAATGCTTAAAGATGTATGGCTTTGTGGTAAGTATTAGAGTAAAACTTTTACATTTGCTAAGAGCACTTATGGTACACTCGATTATATGGAACCGTAGTTGTGTTTTGTTAATAAATCGATGATGTTAGGATATTATGTGAATGTTTTAGGTACAGGTTAATTTGTATAAATGATTAAAATGCATGGGCAGTATGAGTTGTATGTGGGTATGTTCGGTCATAAACTAGTTAATCATATTTTGAAATGAAATAGTTTTAGTTAGCAGCAGTGATGTGATTTTGAAAATCACCAAAAATAGGATAAATTGAATTAGAAAGTGAATTAGATATAGAATTAAATCTTATTGTGTCTATTTTTACATGAAAGAAACAGAGTAGGCAAAGGAATTATATATTATGAGATATTTAAGTTTTAGTGAGACTTGTTCTGAATGAATTCGTGAGTCCCTGTTCTGTCTTGGAAAAATTGTTAAAAATTGTACAAAAATAATTATGGAGCATAGTTTATATGTATAGAATTCTTAATGAGTCTATTTTGATTGGAATAAACAAGGACATTATTGAAATTTTGTGCAATGAGATAACTGAGTTTTTGTAAAGATAGGTCAGAATTATCAAACAGTGAAATAGGGGTAACTTTGATGAATAAACTGTACTAATTGGCCACATGAAAATTCTGGAAAATTATGGTAAAAATTTATATGAGTCTAGTTTCAAGGAAATTTACGGATCTAAATTTGAGTTTTGTAACTCAAGTTATGGTCAATTTAGTCAGCCTGATGCAGTTGGACTGCTTTAAATTTTATGTCCCAAATTAGTAATCAAGTCTAGTAATGCCACATACTGACTCTAAGAAGGTTTCTGTAAGGTGTTACAGTGCTTGGCCCATATCCACACAGTCCACATACATAAATATGCAAGATGAAGCCCAGCCCAACCTAGTATCCATCCGTTACACACCTACCTTGGCAGTGCACCTGCTGCCCAAAGCCGTGGCTAAGCCACCGATCACCTAAGTGACCCCACATATCAATATCCTCGAGGTGACCCTAGGTCATCCTCAATCCACGGTGATGCACACAGCTATCATCCGCTGAGGTGAGGCACACACCAACATCCCACCTTGATGAAGCACATAGCTAACATCAAGCACCAATGTAGCACAAGGCTAACATCAGACCATGTACATAAATGTACTCCTTGTCCTTCAATAGTCACATCCCAAGCCCCATGTATCATGCCACAATATCATTAAAATAAGCATACATCACATGCTATCACAATTTCATTCATATACCATAGGAAACTTATAGTCATAAAGTACTGACCTGCTTAATCGATTACCCACCATGGGTATCCACCTTTTTAGCCATTATTTCGGCTACCATGCATATCATATACATATTTATATCCGATCACCTAAGTGACCCCACATATCAATATCCTCGAGGTGACCCTAGGTCATCCTCAATCCATGGTGATGCACACAGCTATCATCCGCCAGGGTGAGGCACACAGCCAACATCCCACCTTGATGAAGCACATAGCTAACATCAAGAGCCAATGTAGCACAAGGCTAACATCAGACCACGTACATAAATGTACTCCCTGTCCTTCAATAGTCACATCCCAAGCCCCATGTATCATGCCACAATATCATTAAAATAAGCATACATCACATGCTATCACAATTTCATTCGTATACCATAGGAAACTTATTGTCATAAAGTACTGACCTATTTAATCGATTACCCACCATGGGTATCCACCTTTTTAGCCATTATTTCGGCTACCATGCACATCATATACATATTTATATATATAACACATACACATAACAAGAGAATAGTGCGATAACTACGCACCGGTTTTGGCACACTCGACTAAATCCCGAAATATTTGCTTGCTCCTGAAGATGTCAAGATCCCACCTTACCCTGAATAGTCGAATCCAAGAGGCTCCTTACCATTGGTATACTCGAAACCGATTGGAAGATTGATGAAAAGGAATGTCGACACCTCCCCCTCTAAACGCTCTAAAAGATTCGGCAAGAACTCCCAAATGGAGATGGGATAATCGGCTATCATAAAAATAGGTATAGAACTGAGGTTGAGAAGAAGAAAAGAAGTGTAGATGAAAGTTAGGAGAATCCGGCAATGAAGAACAAAGGTGGAGAGGTTTCGGCTTTGTTGCAAATGAGAGGATGGGTTTCAGTTTTTAGGAAGTGAATGGAAGGAAAATAATTAAAAAAAAAAAGAAAGAGATGCACAAAATGACTTCCAACTTTCGGCTTTTGGTCAAGAAATAGGGTGCAAATTTCTGTAATGGCAAGGGTGAAAAGAAAGTTTTGAAAGAGAATACTAAAGAAAGAAAAGAGAACCAAAAAAAGAACTTCTAGACCTCTTATAGGAAATTTAGCTATTCCCCCCCACTCATGACCGAAAATTATCACCCAAAAGAGACCCACATTCGCCTCCACACTCAAAATTATTCTTGCCATCAATTCAAACTAATTTTGAATTAAACTCACTCATAAATTTCTCCTTATCTCCTCCTAATCACATTCGAATTAAGCCAACCCCTAGTCCACTATACCGTCTACATTCATGGTCAAAAGGCCATAGAAAAGTT
The DNA here is from genome assembly GCA_025506655.1 of Gossypium rotundifolium. Taxonomy (NCBI): domain Eukaryota; kingdom Viridiplantae; phylum Streptophyta; class Magnoliopsida; order Malvales; family Malvaceae; genus Gossypium; species Gossypium rotundifolium. The sequence goes on from CP106723.1 coordinate 81,812,079, forward strand.
TCCAAAACAACACTCCATACTTCAAGCCTTATGTCCCTTATCCTACCAAAATTCCTTGATACCATACCATAAATAAGCACTTGCCTTATTCCTTAGTCTACTAACCATAAAAGACAATAGTCCAACCTTACCTTAATTAGAGTTTGACCAACACATGCCATATAAATGCAAAATAAAAGTCACCTTAAGTCCATCCATGGATTTGAACCTAAGCCCCTTTCAATGCTTGTGGCGCCACCTCTAAAGCCCTAAGTGGTGCCTCCTTGCCACTTTGCCAACTGGTTACTTGTGTTAAAATTCCCACTAATTACTCTTAACCCATAGCTCCTTCAACTCCCTTTAACTAAAGCTTAAAAATAAAATTTTTCCTACAGCTCGAGCCTACCCTTGGCTTATTCCTAAGCCCTAGAACATCTCACTTAACAACACAACAATCCGAACTCATGCAAAACAATAAAATCACAAATAACCCTTAATTCAGGATATTACAATTCTACCCTCATTAAAGAAATTTCATCCTCGAAATTTCCAACTAACTAATAGTCGTGCATCCTCACTCACCACACTACGCTCTTGCTGTGCATTCTGATCTTAATAAAACTAACATACTTTCTATGAACAGTCTCAAAGTTCACACTCAAGGTTCCATACATTTCACTAGCAACACAAGAACGAACTAGCTCTATAACAAACAAGGCAATAAAGGGTATTCTAGAAATGAGGAACGCACCCGTTGTCACCTCTGGCACATCTTCCTCCTCGCAACGCCTGGCTGCATAAACCAACCTTGGTTGCCTCGCATCTGTACCTTCAGCTCCTATGCATGGTGCTCCACGACCTTGGCCGGAACCATTTCTTCCATGGTTTAGACCACGACCCTCGTGCTTGTCGACCACCTCCGTCCAACAGACACCACCACGACCTCTTGTCCGAGCCCTATTCGGATCCTGAGGACAATCTTTAATCAAATGAGCCTTAGACTTACACCTAAAACACTCTCGATCCCGATTCCAGCACTCGCCAACATGATACCTTCCACATTGAGCACATGGACGGTCCGAATTTCCAGTAGCTGGCTTAGCAACATGAGCAGAATTATCAACTCTTGGTCTTTTCTGAAGGCTCCTAGACAATTCTGACGGTCCAAAACTCCTCTTATCCCGGTTCCTATCCTTATCTCTGTTCTATCTCACAGAGTCCTTAATTCCTTCGGCTACCTTAGCCTTTTCTACTAATACGGTAAACTTTTGCTCTCTACTGTGGAGCTATCAATAGCCTGGGTCATCCCTTAGTCCATCCTAAAATCGGACACATTGCTCATGCTCCGTAGCCACTACTCCTCGAGCATATCGGCTCAACCTTAGGAATTCAGCCTCGTACTCCGCCACGGGTTTGTTCCCTTGAACCAGCCCCAGAAAAGCCTTTCTCTGTGCATCAATATAATGAGTACCAACATACTTCTTCTGGTAAGCCGCCTTAATGTACTCCCAAGTGAGATCCTTAGCTGTAGCACCATCCTGAACTGTGAGCCACCACTGATATGACTCATCGCGAAGAAATGACACCATTCCTTTCACTTTCTCCTCAGCCGTTAAATCAAGCTCATCCATAATCCGTTCGGTCGCCTCCAACCAATACTCAGCAGTACTGGGTGCCACACCAGATACGCCATGGAACACCTTAGCTCTATTGGCTCGAAGTCACTCGGGTACCGATTTTGAGTTCCCCTAATTCCACCTGCTCCTGCCACCATCTCCAAAACTCAAAGCACCGCCTGCGATATAGCATCATACCCCGTCTGATCTTGCTGCTCCACACCAACAGCTGGTGGTGGTGGTGGTACCTCATTCTCAGACCCTTGACCCGATCTACCTTCAACTCCCTTTAACTAAAGCTTAAAAATAAAATTTTCCTACAGCTCGAGCCTACCATTGGCTTATTCTTAAGCCCTAGAACGCCTCACTTAACAACACAACAATCTCAACTCATGCAAAATAATAAAATCACAAATAACCCCTAATTCAGGATATTACAAGTGGTCTAAGTACCACGGTGGTTGAAACTACAAATAATCTAATCAGTGACTCATCTCGGTGGTTAAGTACCACAGTGGGTTGGCCCCACGTATGCATTATTTGCCAGAGATCATCACGGTGGTCTACGACCACAGTGGGTTTGCCCCACGAGTACATTATAGTGACTATTGTCACGAGTGACTATAGTCACGAGTGACTACAGTCACGAGTGGTCTAGGACCACGGTGGTTACGAACCATGAGTGGCATAATGCCACGGGTGTTTGGATGGAGAGTTATACTAGGGTGGGTTGCATTGTATACATATGACATGTGCTGTACTGAACAGGCTAAAGCCTAGTTTGCGATTTTATGGGGATTTACACACTGAGTCTCGATGACTCACCCCTTTGATAATTTCTTGGTAAACAATAGATGGTAGGTTTTGGGCTGGGATGGACTCGAGGTGGCCATGCATTGCAATTTATTCCGTAATTTTGAACTCTGCTTTAAATTATTTCTATTTTGGGATTTCAAGTTGTAATAAGGTCGCTTTAAATTTATTTTTGTTTTTGGGTTTTATCATATGCTGATTTTATACATGTGCAGATTCATAATAAAAAAGGGTTTTCTTAAAACGTAAATAAAGGTTTTCTACAAGATTAACAAATGTAATATAAGTCGTAAATAATTAAACTTGGTATTTTTCTCAACACTGCTAATCCTATTTTCAAAAGATCGCATACTTCAACATTATTTTCAAAATGTCCTTGTACAAAACCTTCAAGTTCAGTTTTTATCATCTAGCCACCCTTATCAAGAGTTTAACAAGCTTTAAGTTAAGTAAATCACGAACAGTTTTTAACATGGAATCACTAAAACTAAACTTTTTCTTCCTCATGTCATGAAACTTTGCCAATGTTTCCAAATATTCTTTCCTGTAATGTTCTAAGTTCGGTCGTAACGTACTGACCGGGTTTAGGGTGTTACAACATTTCAACCATAATTTATACTTTTCACAATTTAATCCCTAAATAGTATTTTTACCAAAAATCACTTAACAAAATATGCTAATCTATCAACAAATATCCATTTTTCATCATCAAATATTTAAAAGCTTAAATAATCATCAATGGAACTTCACAAAGTCATGAACAAATTCAAAAATTAAGGCACGGGCTAGCTAGAACACGAAACAACGATTACAAAAACATAGAAATCATCAAAAACCAAGCTCAAATCGTACCTTAATCAAGCCAAATGTGTGCCGAACCCTAATGTTCTCCCATGGCTTCTTTCTCTTTTAAATTTTCAGTGAAGATGATGATATTTTGGCTTATTTTTAACTTTGTTTATTTATTTCATGTATATTATCATTTTTACTAAATTAACCTTTACTAAACCATTTAAAATCATCATATTGATGCCCATTTATGTCAAATTTCACTATCAATGATCTAATAACATCATAAGGACCTCTCATTTAATAAATCATAGCAATTAAGCACATTTAACATATAGAATGCCACTTTTGCATTTTAGCGATTAAGTCCTTTTTCTCAAATTAAGCATTCAAACACTAAAATTATTTCACGAAACTTTCACACAAATATAATCACATATTATAAACACCAAAAATAGTATTAAAATAATTTTTTGATGTCAGATTTGTGGTTTCATAACCACTATTTCAATTTAGCTAAAACCGAGCTGTTATAACTCTCCCCCCTTAGAGATTTTCGTCCCCGAAAATCTTACCAGTGAATAGGTTCGGGTATTGATTTCTCATAACATCCTCAGTTTCCCACGTAGGTTCTTCAACCCCTTGCCGATGCCACAAGACTTTCACTAATGCGATTTTCTTTTTTCTCAATTCTTTGATCTCCCAAGCTAAATTTGAATTGGTTCTTCTTCATATGACATATCTGACTAAATTTCAACCTCAGTCGGGGAAATGACGTGTGAAGGGTCGGATCGCTATCATCATAGAATTGATACGTGAAACACATTATGTATTTTCTCTAATTCAGATGTTAAGGATAATCGTTAAGCAACTGGCCCGATTCGCTTGATAATCTCATAAGGTCCGATATATCGCGGACTTAATTTCCCTTTCTGACCAAACCAAGATATCTTTTTCCATGGCGACACTTTTAGAAACACTCTATCCTCCATCTAAAACTCAATATCTTCTCGTTTCAAGTCTGCATACGATTTTTGTCGATCTGACCATGCTTTCAGACAATCACAAATTACTTTAACTTTTTCTTCAGTCTCTCTGATCAGATCAACCCCGTGAATCTTATTTGTTGATCTCGCTTCAATACAATGGTGTTCGACATTTATGACCGTATAGAACTTTGTATGGTGCCATCTTTATACTCGATTAAAAGCTATTATTCTAAGCAAATTTAATCAATGGTAGGTATTTCTCCTAGCTACCTTCAAACTCAAGAATGCAACATCTCAACATATCTTCAAGTATCTGAATAACTTACTTTGATTGACCATCCATTTTCGGGTGAAATGCGATACTGAAATGTAACAGCCCAATTTTGGGCTAGTCGGAACAGTGGTTTTGGGGCCACAAATCTGATGAGAAAAAAATCTTATTCTTATTATATTTCTATGGTCTACAATTTTACGGAAAGATTTCATGAAAATTTCATTCAAAAATTTTGACGCTTGGGCACTCAATTTAGTTAAAAGGACTAAATTGTAAAAAGTACAAAAGTTGAGTTCCACATGTTAGAGGTGTCTAATTTCTATGAAATTTTACATTGGAGGTCCTTAAATGGAAATTAGACCATTGGTTAAATTGTTGGACAAAAATGGACATTAGATAAGTGAAATTAGATATTTTAAGTTAGGGGCATTTTGGTAATTTTGGTAATTAAATGGACTAAAAGACAAAATAAAGGCCAAAAACCTTTGTTCATCTTCTTCCTTGGCCAAATTTAGCATAGGGAAGCTATGGCTAGGGTTTTCAAGCTTTAAAGCTCAATAGTAAGTGCATCCAAGCCCCGTTTTTAATGTTCTTTACATTTTTGAGATCCTCAAAACTCGGTTTAGCTATTTCTACCATTATTTTGAGCTAGGGTTTGTGTTTAAAAATTTACCCATGGATGAAATGCATGTGCTTTGATGTTTAATGGTAGAATATGAATGCTTGGTGTGTAGTAAACGACTTTTACTAAGTGATTTTTGATGAAATCGCATAAAAGGACTAATTTGTAAAAAGTTAAAAAATGTATGAAAATGTGTGAATGAATGAAAATTGTGGTCTACTATAGTTATGAAAATTGTTTGGCTAGACCTAAAATACAATAAAATTAAATAAAAATCATTTTACGAGCCTAGGGAAAAAGTGTAATATGACAAAGTTTAGGGGCAAAAACATTATTTTGCCATAGTATGATTTTTGGGTCACAATGAATAATGTGACTAATAAGTAAGTTAAATGTGATGTTATAGATCAAAGAAAATAAGGTTTGGACTTAGAGCGGGGAAAAACAAGTAACTGACGGTTAGGTCTCTTCTTGCCATTTTGGTACCGAGGTAAGTTTGAGTGAAATTAAAGCTACATAATGTTTTTATATTTTTAATTTCTAGATATTATGTGAAATGAATATTATTTCTATGAAATTGACTAATGATGCCTCGATGAGAGTATGATGAAATTATGTTAAGTTGAAGTTCCAGTTGAACATTCGGAATAGCACAGATACTAATGTCACAACATGAGATAAGGAAAATCATGTATAAGACCATGTCTGGGACATGGCATCGACACCGAATGTAGGTCCCATATAAGACCATATTTGGGACATGGCATCGGCATTGAACGTAGATCCCGTATAAGACCATGTCTAGGACATGGCATCGGCACCGAACGTAGATCTCGTATAAGACCATGTCTGGGACATGGCATCGGCATCGAATAAGTAAGGTCCCGTATAAGACCATGTCTAGGACATGGCTTCGGCACCAAAGGAAGATCTCGTAAGACCATGTCTGGGACATGTCATCGACATCTAGTTAAGAGATCCCGTGTAAGACCATATCTGGGATATGGCATTGGCATCAAGAGGTGATCCCATGTAAAACCATATATGGGATATGGCATTGGCATCATGATACTTGTATGATGAGATGAGTATCCTTCGATATTATGAGTAGTTCGATGGGCAAAAGCTAAGTTTATGCATCAATGATAAAGAGCTAAGTTTGTGCATCAATGATAAAGAGCTAAGTTTATGCATCAATGAAAAAGAGCTAAGGTTATGCAAAAGAGCTAAGGTTATGCATCAATGAGAAAGAGCTAAGTCCATGCTTATGATGTAATAATATGTGGGAAATGTGGGTTGTGATCACGTGTATGGCTTTTAAGCCAAATTAAATTGAAAAATGACATTTTCAAGTTTTTGTTGTTGATGTGTAAGTTAAATTGGCCAATGAATGACTTTTAAATATTTGATGATGACTAGCTATTGGCATGGCTAGCTATGGATATGCTTTAGTATTATAAGTGTGTAAATGAGAATTAATACAAAGAAAATATGAAAGAGTAAAATTAGCAATAAAATAGTTTGGACAGCAGTAGTTGAATCACTTTGAAAATTCACCAAAAATGGTGAAAATTGAATTAGAAGTTGAATAAGATATTAAATTAAAGCATATTGAGTATATTTTCTCATAAAGAGACGGTGTAAGCCAAAGAATTTCATATAATGAGATATTTGAATTTTTATAAGATAGGGTCAGAATGATTTTGTAATCCCCTGTTCTGAATTTGGAAATTCATTAAAACTTTTAAAAAAATAATCAAGGGATAAAATTTATATGATTTAATTTATTAATGAGTCTATTTTCAATAGAAACAAATAGTAACATCTTTTGAATTCGTTGCAATGAGAAAATAAATTTTTAGTGAAGAGGGGTCAGGACTGTCAGATAGCAAAATAGGGGAAACTTTAAAGAATAAATTGTATGTATTGGTGAACTAAAATTCTTTAAATTTTATGGTAAGAATATATGTGAGTCTAGATTCAAGGAAAATTATAGGATCTTAATTTGGAGTTTTGAGTTCCGGATAAAAATAATTTAGTGACTGTAAGTCGAGTAGACAACTCAAGATGAACATAAGTGAATTGAGAAATTTTATGCAATAATGATGGCATTATCTTGAGAACTCAAAATAAGGATTGTTTAAAGAATGGTAAGAAATTGTGTATTATTTACATACATACTTACTAAGCTTTATAGCTTACTCCTCTTCCTTTCTCATATCATGTAGGGTTTTATACTAGCTCGGGTTGGAGATCGCTGGAGATGCTATCACACTATCAAGCTATCATGTTGGGTATAAGTGAATGCAAAACCTTTTGAGTCTATGGCATGTATAGGGACTTATCCAATTATGTATGTATCATGTGATTTGGCCAAATGTGTTGGTTCATATTGGTTAATGAGTTGTAATGTCTATTTATACATGTGTGCTTATACTAAAGGTTTTATGTGATATGGTTATGGATGTTTGGGATGGATGGATTGAAGATGTGTTTAAGTATGTGAAAATTAAGGTGCCAAATGGTCTGGAAAAAAGCCATTTTCTTGGCCACACAGGCAAAGACACGGTCGTGTGTCTCAACCGTGTGGAGAACACGACCCGGGACATGGGCATGTGAAGTCTGTATTTAGTTTCTAGAATATAATTTGCCACGCGGCCTAAGCACACAGGCATGTGACCCAATTTTGTTGATGACATCATAAATAGAGAGTCACATGAGCTAAGGACATGGGCATGTGGGACCACACGGCCTACCCACATGGGCGTGTCCCAAGCCACACGGACGTGTGACCCCTGTTTTGATGAAAAATTTTCTAAGTCTTCTTAAAGTTTCCTAAGTTCTTGGTTTAGTCCCGAACAATTCTCAATGTACGTTTTGGGCTTTATGGGCCTATATAAGGGGCGATTTGCATGTGAATGAGGAATGTTAAATTGAATGAAATTTTTTAGCTATAAAGTTTTTTTAAGTTCGATAATGTCTTGTAACCTATCCTGGCATCGGACATGGGTAAGTGGTGTTACATTTAGTGGTATCAGAGATATGGCTTAGTTGATTCTTGGACTAACCTACCATATGTTAGTCTAGCTATACATGCCATATTACTACTCGTGATAGTGTGATATCTCCTGGCTCTAACGAAATTGTAACCGAGCTATTTTTGATAATGCTGAAAAATGATATTGAGGTGATTGAAATTTGTTTGTGATGAGACGAAACTTAGAAAGGTATGAATATAAGTTCATGATATATATGTATTAATGTACGAAGTGAGATAACAATGAGTTGAGAAATGTGGAAACATGGAATAAAATGAAAGTTTATGTGGCGATAAGCCTATTCATGTTAGCTGGGCATGCATATGATGATATATACCCAACCTATTTGAATAAGTGAAAATGATAAGTAAACTTACACAATGGACGGAATATGTGTGTATGTACACTTGTTTGAATAATGTATAATCAGTATGTCCACATAGTTGAATCTCATGTTTAATTGTCAAATTAGAGAATATATAATGTTTTGTTTTATGACTCTGTTATGAAACCACAAATAATATAATAGTATGGGAGTTGAATTAGAAGATCAAATTAAGTAGAATGTAGGAGTTGAGTACGATCGTTCAATGATGAATTGACGGATAAGGCCATGGTTGGACCATGAAAAGTATGGAATGTAAGACCATAGCTGAGCTATGGCATTTCAGTGAAAAGACCATAACTGGGTTATGGCATTGTGGACGTAAGACCATGGTTGGACCATGGTAGTACATGTGTGTATGTGTAAGTCCATAGTTGGACTATGGCATCAAGTAAACGACGTACTCAAACCCGTAAGGCGTTCTCTAATTTGACAAATGTTAGTAAGTAAATTCATTGTTTGACATTGTGAATGGTAGAAAACATTCATAAAATAAATAAATATATTAAATTTTCTGAAGTGAATTATGTGATTATGATGATATTATGTTAATGATGAATGCTAAGTCATATGTGTGTACTAATGAGAGTCAAGTTAGAGGCTTTACGACCTCATCTATTACTAGTGATACTTTATAATGAGATTTTATGAGAACCATGTTGAATAAGTTCATAAGTGTGAAACTAAATAGTTCAATGATGAAACAATTAGTAACGTATACAGAGATGAGAATAGTTGGAAAGTGAAAACAGCTTTACAAGACATATCAGAATTTTTTAAAGATTACATAGATTATGCAATGTCACAGATAAAGAAGAAGCTAGTCTCGACTATTTGATTCCATTGAGTTATGTGTATTTAAAGTATCCTCGAGTATAGTAATGAATTTTGTACATTCACGAGTATATAGCCAGATAGTCTGAATGAAGAAAAGTATATTCTGGAAAGTTTGATATAGAGATATGCCTATTGGATTGTTCTAATCGAATGATGTTATTATGAGTTAAAGCTGTACTGATTGATAAAGTCATCACATTTATGAAAATTCGAATGATTTATGCATGTTAGCAAAGTTCTAAATAGTTGAAAGTATTATTAACCGAAGCTCTAGTTCTGAGTTCAGTTTGAATTGAGTAAGGAATTTGTGATTTTTCAATGTTGTACTATTGAACATATCAGAATATGTTTTAATACAAGAATGTAAAGAAAAAGTTTGCACTTTCAGATGGTTAAAGTCACATGAAAAAGAACTATTCAACTAATAATTTAGAGACAGCCACTTTTATATCTATGTTATGAACTAGATGATTTCTTATGTTCGGTGAAAAGTGTCATATGCTTCCTAATCCTAATGGGTTAAAGTATCTAATGTCGCAGAAAGATTTGAAACTAAGACAATGTAAATGTTTTGAAATGTTAAAAGACTGTGAGTAATTATCGACTTACCTTTTGGAAAGCAAGTATGGTTATAGATGCTTGAATGGAAAATTTTTGTTTATTTTTGTGAGTACTAGTTATTTGATTGATCTTATTTGATGATGGGCTAGTTTTAGCTAAGTTAAAAGCTTAAGTGATTCTTTCTTTGTGAATTGAGAAGCTTAGAGATGTGATAGAGAGTGGTGAACTAAACGAGTACAGTGTGAAATGACTTTCTATTCCGAATTTCAGGTTGGACCTGATTCTTGTTCTTATTATTGTCTTGAGATAGAATTCGTGTATTGGGTAACCTAGAGTTTGTATAGATCTTTTGTACGAGACTCAGTAGTAGCTCGTCATTTCATCCAAGAATAATAAAATGTGTAGTTATAGGAGTAATTGTTCTGGTGATTAAGTATGTATCACGATATTTTTGACTTTATGTTAGATGTCTATTTGCTAGCAAGTAAGCTGAAATCATGTCTATGTAGGACTAATATAGTCATGAGTGGTAAGAGAGTGATGATGAGATAGAGTTACCATATATTTTATATCGGGATTGTCATTATATCCGTATGATCATTTCATTATGTACAGATTAGTCGAGTAATATGTTTCTGTGGTTATTCGATTATGAAGAGTGCCAGTTCCATTATGTTAGATAGAGATCCGAAAGTTACATCGCAATTATGGGATGAGACATAGGGAACTCTGAGTATGCAATTGCATTTTGGCATAGTATGTAATATCCAGGAATTAGGGGTTGCATTTTTATCTTGTTTTGTGTGTTTGGTATGCTGGTATGTTGTTTGAGTGTGTTTGGGGTCTTCGGGAAGGTTCGGGGTTAAGTCGGAACCTTGGCCAAAATTTTATTTTTGGGCACTTTAAGAGGGAAGCTGGCTGGAGCCAGGGCTTAAGGTATTTTGATTGGGTATGATGACACAAGAGTTAAGATGGAAGAGTGGCAATGAGGCACCACTTAGGGAGCAAAGGAGTGACGCCTCAAGGGGAGCAGAGGGGAGCAGGTTCGATTCGCGTTGTCAGTAGGGTAGCTTTTATTTTTGCTCATGCGTTATAGGGCTGGATGGTGGAATCGGTTGGGAGCCTTGAAGAGTGGAGGTGACTTGGTCAATTTTTTGAGAGGTTGGACAAGAGTGAAAAGGGGGATTTGGAACTTTCAAATTATTTTGAATAGGTCAACCATTTTAAAATGTGTGTTCAAGAGTGTTTCAAGGAGAAAGTTGGGGGATTGAAGGGAGGTAGGATGCTAGTCGATTTTTTTAAGGGTGTGCTAGGTGGGTGAGGCAATCGGTTCAAGGGGGATGTTAGTGCCGAAAGTTGTTAATGGTTAGCCTAGGTAGTGAGTTTTATTTTTAGCATTTGAGTGTGTTGCACCTTGGTCACTTTTGGTTCTTTCCTTTGTATAGCCGAAAACTCCCAAGAGCTTTATTCATTCTCCTTTTGCCTAAGCCGAAACTAATTCTCCTCCCCTTTTTTCTTTTGCAAATTTGAGTTCTTTTCCCTCACCATCTAGCCGAAATAGGTCTCTGACATTCTTTTACTAAAGGTGTTTTCTTTTGGTAACCTCTAGGCCGAACATACCATTATCTTTTCATTTCTTTTTATTATTTTCTCTCTTCTTCCTCTTGGCATTCTTGGTAACAGGTGAGCACTTCTTCTTCATCTAAAAGCCAAACCTCAACACTCACTCCCTCTTTTATTGTCATTTGTCTTTTACTCATATTTTGATCACACTTTTAAACCCCTTAGCCAAAACTTCTCCACTCCAACATCACTCCATATCATTTTTCTCTTCTTCAATTGTTCATCATAGCCGAACCTATTTCTCAATTCCCCTATTTCAGAACCTCTCTTCCAAGCCAAAATTCACTGTTCCTTTTGATCTTTTCAATCGGATTCTTCCTAGTGGTGGTAAGTGCTCTTCTTTTCTTTTAAAATCTTCCTTCTCATTTGATTGCCGAAACAAAGTCTTTGATCCAGTTCCTTGGGTAGGTTGGTCGAATACAAGAAGGGTTCGGGTTCTTAACTTTGGTGATCTATCAAGACAAGTGTAGAACCCCCAGGTTCTGTCGATTTCGGTAAGGACTTTTTCATTTAGAATAGTTATTTCACTATTTTCTTATTCAACGGATTTAACTCGATCTTCTGACCAAGACCGTTTCTTATGAAATCAAATACCAGTCAAGCAAACGAGGTGATTGAACCCGTGATTCTAGCCCCTAAATTCAAGAAGTGTGCGGTCTTCGATTCGAGACCGCCACCGTGTTGTAGGTGACTTGAAAGGGATAAACAGGTTGTTGTGATCCGCACGAGTGAGGACATTAGTGAGATCATTAGCTTAGTTTTTCAGGTTTACAGGTGTGTAATTATCACGCTATCTCCTTTTGTGTTTAAATCATATATGTGTTATGGTTGAAAACTAAAATATCGGCAATGGTGATTGGATTGCCCAGGATGGGTAAAACTGAAACTTCAGTTAGTATGGTATGTTTATTTTCGTTATTTTTGTGGATAGAGTGACAATGTGTACACATAAAATATTATTGGGATGACATCTTATAACCTATTGTTATACTACATTTCATGAGCATGGGATTTGGGTTATTAACGTTATACAGGGGAAGTGTACATTAGTGACACAATCACACGGAATAATGTTTTGGTGCCTTATTTTGGCATCAGTTATTTGGTCACCTAGTGATCGGTTATTTGGTCACATAGTGATCGATGGCTAGGCCACGTTTTATTATCTTTGCACAGCATGATTGTCAGCATGACTGCCAAAATGGAGTGTAGCGGATGGAGGGTCGATTGTAGAAATCCCCAGGTGTGTTGATGATGGACAGATGAAGTGGAGTGTAGAGGATGGAAAATTAGGCTGGGTTGGGTTATCATGTTAATCATTGTTACATCGTATAAATTGGGCTTCGGCCGGTGGTGTTTTGGGGCTTTAGCCCATATGTGGATTTACGTGGAATAATTGCACACTGAGTCTTGTGACTCACGCTTTCGTTTAACAATTGCAGGTGATTTTTAGCTTATCGGACTGGGCTGGAGGGATCTCGAGATGGCCAAGCATGGGTTTTATTAGAAAACACTATTTTTATTAAGACTTATTATTTTATAAATTTTTATTGTGAGTTTGTAATAAGGCCATTATAAAATTTGGTAATTTTCTTTTGGGTTTTAAACTTTGGTTATAATAATTGCAACCTGCTCAATGGAACACTCTAGAACTTAAAATGCAAGTTTGAAATGTTATAACTCGCCAATGATGTTTCTTTTAGAAATAGTTTTATCAAAACTTAATTATCGAAAAATAGGTAAGTGTTTTTAAATATCACCTAATTAAAAGGCCCAGCTATTTAATTTTCTAAGCTTATTAAACAAAGGGTTTCAACTGAGCCTCAAAACTTGGGATTTCCAAAGAAACTATAAAGTCGAAATTTCACAAAATTTTCTCAGTATTTCCCTATTGACATACCAGATCCAGTCGAAGCATTTGGACTGGGTTTGGGGTGTTACAATTTGGTATTAGAGCCGATTTAAAAACTCGACCTTGGGTTTTGGGACCAAAAACGTTTTTTCAAATTTGTATTTAAGATGGTACAAAATGAAAATTTTATAAGAACTTGTGTTTTGAAATAGTAGCACTCGAGTTTCCGGCTCAGATCCACCAGGTAAGTCTTCCAATTGCTATGTTATTTGCATGAGGTGGCTTTATGATATATTGTTGTGGATGTTGGAAATTAAAACTTTTACTATAGAGATAAAAACCTCTAGGAATGTATGAGCTTGGCGAAGAAATTCCCTATAATTTTGTATCATAAAACTATTCACTAATAATCAAGTGGAAATATGCTGACTCATTAAATTTATAATCAGAGAAAAGCAGAGCGGTAGGTATGAGCGGTAGAGGACATGGACGTGGTATCCGTGGCCATGGGAGAGGTCAAGGTCATGAGGCTGAATTTTTAGAAGCGAGGAATGAGCTTGAGGCTGAAGCGCCAGCATCACCTATGGCAGAAACGGGCTCATAAGACAGAACTGGTGGGTATAATGCCCTTTCCCAAGCGATGTTGCGTGTGTTAGAACGTGTGGCTGGGGCGAGTACTAGGCCAAGAACTCGGAAGTCCATCCCAGAGTGACTCTGAGCTAACGGAGCTGAAATGTTTAGAGGTATCTCTGGAGTATTTCCAAACGTGGCTGAATACTAGTTAGAGGCAGTAGAGAAAATTATGGATGATTTGGACTGTACAGCGGAGGAAAAGCTGAAGGGTGCAGTGTCTCTACTTCGAGATGAAGCTTATTAGTGGTGGCTTACTGTGAGAGAGAGTACTCCGGTGGACTAGGTGGATTGGGAATTCTTTAAGATGAAGTTCCAAGGAAAGTACATTGGGGCCAGTTATGTGGATGCTCAAAGGAAGGCATTTTTGAATCTAGTCCAAGGTAGTAAGGCAATAGTTGAGTATGAGGCAGAATTTCTGCGTTTAAGCCAAAAGCTCGAGGGATAGTTGTGACAGATTATGAGCATTGTGTGAGGTTCGAGGATACAGCTGCGTGATGAGCTACGGGTGTTAATAGATCCATAGCGGGAGAGAGATTTTGCTATCCTGGTGGAAAATTCTAAGATAGACGAGGAGGTATAGAGAACGGAGAGGCAAAATAGGGACCAGGATAGAGGTAGAAATAAGAAGAGTTTTAGACCATCAGGGTCATCCGGGGGTTTCCAAAAGAGGCTAAAGTTGATGGTCCAAGTCGGGTTGCAATGCCAACTACTATTTTTCGACAATGTGCTCAGTGTGGAAGGCCACATGCAGGAGAGTGCTGGGGAAAAGATAGGGTGTGTTTCAGATGTGGGTCAAAGGATCATCTGATCAAGGATTACCCGCTAGATAGGAACAGAGATTGGATGGTAGGTCAGGGGTATGTGCAGCTAGGTAGAGGTGGATCGTAGATGCTGAGGGGTCGTGGACCGAATAGATGAGGAAATGGTTCTGACGAGGTCGTGGAGCACTGGGCAGAGGTGCTGAAAGTACAGAGGTAAGATAGCCGGGTTAGTTTATGCAGTCAAACACTGGGAAGAGGGGACGTTATAATGGGTATGTTTCTCATTTTTGGGTTACCTTTCGCATTAATCGATATTGGCTCGACACATTCTTATGTTGCTAGTGTTATGTCTGAAACCTTGAGTATGAACTCTGAAACTACTTCTAGGGAGATGACTGTGTTTAGCTCCTTATGGTAGACTGTAGTAGTAAATAAACTTTTTAAGAATGTGCCTCTAGAAGTTCAAAGATTGGTTTTCCCGACTGATTTGATGGAACTACCGTTCAGAGAATTTGATTTGATCCTAGGCATGGATTGGTTGATAAGGTATCGAGCAAACTTGGATTGTCCTGCTAAGCACATGGTGGTAAGGACTTCCGGGGATGATGAAGTTTTGATTATAGGTGAGAGGATAGACTACTTATCTAATGTAGTGTTTTCTCTAAAGGCAGAAAGGATGGTAAGAAAAGGGTGTAACACTTTCTTAACGTTTGTCAATGCGTTGGATGCAAGGAAGTGACCGTGGATGAGGTTAGAACAGTGAAGGAGTTTGTGGATGTCTTTCCCGAAGAGCTTCTAGGATTGCCTTCAAATCGTGAGGTTGAGTCCGAAATTGAGTTACTTTTAGGTACAGCTCCGGTGTCCATCGCCCCTTACAGGATGGCACCGAAGGAGCTGGTTGAACTTAAAGCTAAGATCCAAGAGCTTTTAGACCGTGGTTTTATCCATCCCAGTGTTCTCCATGGAGAGCGCCGGTGTTGTTTGTGAGGAAGAAAGACGAGACCATGCGAATGTGCATTGACTACTGCCAGCTGAACAAGTTGACTATCAAGAACAAGTACCCGCTGCCAAGGATAGATGACCTGTTTGATCAGCTCAGAGGGACCTTGGTCTTTTCAAAGATGGATTTGAGGTTGGGATATCATTAGCTTCAGTCAAGGAAGCGAATATTTGCAAAACAGCCTTTCAGACTCGTTATGGTCACTATGAATTCTTGGTGATGCCGTTTTGGTTGACAAATGCACCAGCTGCGTTCATGGATATGATGAACTGTGTTTTTCAACTCTATCTGGACCGGTTCGTTGTTGTTTTCATAGACAACATTTTGGTGTATTCTAAGATTGAGGAAGAACACGATTCGCATATTCGAGTGGTTTTACGAATTTTAAGGGAGAAGTAGCTGTACGCCAAATTTAGCAAATGTGAGTTTTGGTTGAAGGAAGTTACTTTTTTGGATCATGTGGTGTCTGTAGAAGGAATTAGAGTGGATCTCAGGAAGATTGAAGCGGTGTTGGGTTGGAAACTGCCTAAGTCTGTGGCTGAGATTCGAAGTTTCCTTGGTTTGGCTGGATATTATCGAAGGTTTGTGGAAGGATTCTCATTAATTGCAGCACCTTTAACGAAGTTGTTGAGGAAAGGGGTACCTTTTGTTTGGACTAACAAGCAGCAGGAGAGTTTTGAAAAGATGAAGAGGATTTTAACAGAAGCTCCGGTATTGATTCAGCCTGAGGTTGGAAAAGAGTTTGTGGTTTATTGTGATGCTTCACACACAGGACTAGGATGTGTGTTAATGTAGGATGGGAAGGTTGTTGCATATGCGTCTTGACAGTTGGGACCGCATGAGATGAATTATCCCATGCATGATTTGGAGCTGGCTGCGGTGATTTTCGCTTTGAAAATTTGGAGACATTATTTGTATGGAGAGAAGTCTGTGATCTACACCGACCACAAGAGTTTGAAGTACCTTTTAACCTAGAAGGAATTGAACTTAAGGTAGTGTAGGTGGATTGAGCTATTGAAGGATTATGACTGCTCGATCAAATATCATCCGGGTAAGGCTAATGTGGTGGCAGACACTCTAAGCTGGAAGGTCATATTTGACTTAAGAGTGATGTTCGCCCATCTCAGTTTATATGACGACGGAAGCTTATTAGCTGAACTACAAGTGAAGCAGACATGGGTAAGTCAAGTTAAAGAGAAACAGTTGTTGGATGAGGCCTTGAGTACTCGACTAATGCAAGTTTAGAGTGGTGAAGTAGAAGATTATAGTTTGAACGGTGACGGGGTTTTGTGTTTCCGTGGAAAGGTTTGCATGCTGAAGGATGTAGAATTGAGGCAGATGATTTGTAAGGAGGCACATAGTAGCTCTTACGCTATGCATCCTGGAGGAAGTAAGATGTATTGGGATCTGTGTGAACAGTTTTGGTGGCCTGGATTAAAATAGGAAGTTACGAAATTTGTAGGAAGGTGTTTAACATGTCAGCAAGTCAAAGCCGAACATCAGTTGTCTTCGGGGTTGTTGCAGCCGATTTAGATTCCGTAGTGGATGGGAGAGGATCACTATGGACTTTGTGTGTGGGCTACCCCTTACGCCTATTAAGAAAGACTCGGTATGGGTAATTTTGGATCGATTGACGAATTTCGCTCATTTCATAGTTGTTCGTGTCGACTATTCTCTTCAAAGATTGGCTAAGTTGAATGTGGTGGAAATTGTGAGGTTGTATGGGGTACCAGTATCGATCATATCAGATAGAGACCCTAGGTTTACATCGCGGTTCTGGAGAGATTTGCATCAGGCATTGGGTACAATGTTAGACTTCAGCATGGCATTTCATTCGCAGATAGATGGACAGTCTGAGAGGGTAATTCAGTCTTGGAGGATATGCTAAAGGGATGTGTCATGGACTTCAAGGGTAGTTGGGAAGAGTTCTTACCATTGGCAAAATTCGCATATAACAACAGCTATCAATATAGTATTCAGATGGCGCCCTATGAAGCGTTATATGGGCGAAGGTGTTGTACCCCTACCTGTTGGATAGAATTGGGTAAACGTCGGGTTTTGGGTCCAGATTTGGTTGCAGAAACAGAAGAGAAAGTTAAGTTAATTAGGGCTCGATTGAAGGAAGCGTCTGACAGACAAAAGTTATATGCAGATCTGAAGCGAAAGGAAATAGAGTTTGCAGTGGGTGATCGGGTCTTTTTAAAGATTTCATCGTGGAAGAAAGAGATGAGGTTTGGACAGAAGGGCAAGCTAAGTCCCAGGTTCATTGGGCCTTATCGGGTTTTGAAATGTGTGGGACCAGTGGCGTCTCAACTTGAGTTACCTACTGAGGTGAAGTAGATTCATGATGTGTTCCATGTTTCAATGTTAAGGCGCTATCGTTCGGATTCGTCTCATGTCGTGCCAATAGAAGAAATTGAAGTAGGACCAGACTTGTCTTATGATGAGGAATTAATCCAAATCTTGGGCGAAACATCAAGGTGCTAAGAAGGAAATCAATCCTGTTGGTTAAGGTGTTGTGGCGAAACCATGGAGTGGAAGAGGCGACATAGGCACCAGAGGATATGATGTGACAACAATACCCTCATATCTTTTGATTAGGTAATTTTGAGGCCGAAATTTATTTAAGGGGGTAGAACTGTAATATCCGGGATTTAGGGGTTGCACTTTTATCTTGTTCTATGTGTTTGGTATGCTAGTATGTCATTTAAGTATGTTTAGGATCTCGGGAAGGTTTGAGGTTAAGTCAAAACCTTGGCCAAAATTTTATTTTTGGGCACTTTAAGAGGGAAGCTGGATGGAGCCAGGGCTTAAGGTATTTTGATTGGGTATGATGACACAAGAGTTAAGATGGAAGAGTGGCAAGAAGGCACCACTTAGGGAGCAATGGAGTGACGCCTCAAGGGGAGCAGAGGGGAGCAGGTTCGATTCGCGTTGTCAGCAGGGTAGCTTTTATTTTTGCTCATGCGTCATAGGGTTGGATGGTGAAATCGGTTGGGAGCCTTGAGAGTGGATGTGACTTGGTCAAATTTTTTTTTAAGAGGTTGGACAAGAGTGAAAAGTGGGATTGAAGGGAGGTAGGATGCTAGCTGAATTTTTGAAGGGTGTGCTAGGTGGGTGAGGCATTCGGTTCTAGGGGGATGTTAGTGCCGAAAGTTGTTAAGGGTTAGCCTAGGTAGTGAGTTTTATTTTCAGCATTTGAGTGTGTTGCACCTTGGTCACTTTTGGTTCTTTCCTTTGTATAGCTGAAAACTCCCAAGAGCTTTATTCATTTTCCTTTTGCCTAAGCCGAAACTAATTCTCCTCCTCTTTTCTCTTTTGCAAATTTGAGTTCTCTTTTCCCACACCATTTAGCCAAAATAGGTCTCTGACATTCTTTTGCTAAAGGTGTTTTCTTTTGGTAACCTCTAGGCCGAACATACCATCATCTTTTCATTTCTATTTCTTCTTTTCTCTCTTCTTCCTCTTGGCATTCTTGGCAACAAGTGAGCACTTCTTCTTCATCTAAAAGCTGAACCTTAACACTCACTCCCTCTTTTCTTGTCATTTGTCTTTTACTCATATTTTGATCACACTTTTAAACCCCTTAACCGAAACTTCTCCACTCCAACACCACACCATATCATTTTTCTCTTCTTCAATTGTTCATCGTAGCCGAACCTATTTCTCAATTCCCCTATTTCGAAACCTCCCTTCCAAGCTAAAATTCACTGTTCCTTTCGATCTTCTCAATCGAATTCTTCCTATTGGTGGTAAGTGCTCTTCTTTTCTTTTAAAATCTTCCTTCTCCTTTGATTTCCAAAACAAAGGCTTTGATCCTGTTCCTTGGGTACGTTGGTTGAATATAGGAAGAGTTCGGGTTCTTAACTTCGGTGATCTGTCAAGACAAGTGTAGAACCCCCAGGTTCTGTCGATTTAGGTAAGGACTTTTTCGTTTAGAATAGTTATTTCGCTATTATCTTATTCAACGGATTTAACTCGGTCTTCTGACCAAGACCGTTTCTTATGGAATCAAATACTAATCAAACAAACGAGGTGATTGAACCTGTGATTCCAGCCCTTAAATTCAAGAAGCGTGAGGTGTCGGCAGTTCGAGATTGGCCACCAGGTTGTGGGCCGACTTCTGAAAGGGATAAACTGGTTGTTGTGATCCCCGTGAGTGAGGACGTTAGTGAGATCGTTAGCTTAGTTCTTCAGGTTTACAGGTGTGTAATTATCATGCTATCTCCTTTTGTGTTTAAATCATATATGTGTTATGGTTGAAAATTGAAATATCGGCAATGGTGATTGAATTGCCCAGGATGGGTAAAATCGAAACTTCAGGTTAGTATGGTATGTTTTTTACATTTTTGATATCCCCGTAACTCGGTTTAGCTATTTCTACCATTATTTTGAGCTAGAGTTTGTTTTTAAAAATTTACCCATGGATGACATGCATGTGCTTTGATTTCTAATGGTAGAATATGAATGCTCGTTTGTAATAAACGACTTTTACTAAGTGATTTTCGATGAAATCGTATAAAAGGACTAATTTCTAAAAAGTTAAAAAAAATGTATGAAATGTGTGAATGAATGCAAATTGTGGAATGATATAGTTATGAAAATGGTACGTCTAGGCCTAAAATACAAGGAAATCGAATAAAAGTTATTTTACGAGCCTAGGGGTAAAAGTGTAAATATGATAAAGTTTAAGGGCAAAAATGTAATTTTACCATAGTATGATTTTTGGGTCACAATGAATAATGTGACTAATAAGTAAGTTAAATGTGATGTTATAGATCATAGAAAATGAGGTTCGGACTTAGAATGGAGGGAAAAATGAGTAACTGACAGTTAGGTCTCTTCTTGCCATTTTGGGATCGAGGTAAGTTTGTGTGAAATTAAAGCTAGATAATGATTTTATATTTTTAATTTCTAGATATTATGTGATATTAATATTCTTTCTATGAACTCGACTAATGATGCTTCAATGAGAGTATGATGAAATTATGTTAAGTTGAAGTACCGGTTTAACATTCGAAATAGCAAGGATACTAATGTCGCAACATGAGATATTGAAGGTCCCATACAAGACCATGTCTGGGACATGGCACCGGCACCAAATGTAGGTCCCATATAAGACCACGTCTGGGACATGGCATCGGCACCGAACGTAGATCTCGTATAAGACCATGTTTGGGTCATGGCATCGGCACCAAATGTAGCTCCCGTATAAGACCAAGTCTGGGACATGGCATCGGCACCGAACATAGATCCTGTATAAGACCATGTCTAGGACATGACATCGGCATCGAATAAGGAAGGTCCCATATAATACCATGTATAGGACATGGCTTCGACACCAAAGGAAGATTTCGTGGAAGACCATATCTGGGATATGGCATCGACATTTATGTACAATCTCGTATAAGACCATGTCTGGGACATCGACATTGAGTTAAGAGATCCCGTGTAAGACCATATCTAGGATATGGAGTCGGCATCAATAGGTGATCTCATGTATGACCATATCTGGGATATAGCATTGGCATCGTGATACATGTATGATGAGATGAGTATCCTCCGATATTCAGAGTAGTTCGACGGGAAAAGAGCTAAGTTTATGCATCAATGATAAAGAGCTAAGTTTATGCATCAATGAAAAAGAGCTAAGTTTATGCATCAATGACAAAGAGCTAAGTCCATGGTTATGATGTAAGAATATGTGGGAAATGTGGATTGTGATCATGTGGATTGAAATGAAATTTTCATGTTTTTGTTGTTGATGTGTAAGCTAAATTGGCCAATGAATCGCTTGTAAATATTTGATTATGACTAGCTATTGGAATGGCTAACTATGGATATGCTTTAGTATTATAAATATGTAAATGAGAATTAATACAAAGAAAACATGATAGAGTAAAATTAGGAATAAAATAGTTTGGACAGCAATAGTTGAATCACTTTGAAAATTCACCAAAAATGGTGAAAATTGAATTAGAAGTCAAATCAGATATTAAATTAAAGCTTATTGAGTATATTTTTACATAAAATAGATGGTGTAAGCAAAAGAATTTCATATTATGATATATTTGAATTTTTATATAGCGATGTCGAATGATTTCGTAATCCCCTATACTGAATTTGGAAATTCATTAAAAATTTTAAAAAAATAATAAAGGGATAAAATTTATATTATTTAATTTGTTAATGATTATTTTTTCAATAAAAACAAATGCGAACGAATCTTTTGAATTCTTTGCAATGATAAAATAAATTTTTAGTGAATAGGGGTCAGGACTGTCGGACAGCGAAATAGGGAAAATTTAAAGAATAAATTGTACTGATTGGCTGAACTAAAAGTTCTCAAAATTTTGTGATAAGAATATATTTGAGTCTAGATTCAAGGAAAATTAGCGTATCTTAATTTGGAGTTCTGTAGCTCCAGATAAAAATAATTTAGTGACTGTAACTCGAGTAGACAACTCAAGATGATATTAAGTGAATTAAGAAATTTTATGCAATAATGATGGCATTATCTTGAGAACTCAAAATAAGGATTGTTTAAAGCATGATAATAAATTGTTTATTCTTTACATACATACTTACTAAGTTTTATAGCTTACTTCCATTACTTTATCATATCATGTAGGGTTTTATACTAGCTCGGGTTTGAGATCGTCGGAGATGCTATCACACTATCAAGCTATCATGTTGGGTATAAGTGAATGCAAAACCTTTTGAGTCCATGGCATGTATAGGGACTTAGACAATTGTGTATGTGTCATTTTACTTGGCCAAATGTGTTGGTTCATATTGGTTAATGAGTTGTAATGTCTATTTATACGTCTGTGCTTATACTAAAGGTTTTATGTGATGTGGTTATGGGTGTTTGGAATTGATAGATTGAAGACGTGTTTAAGTATGTGCAAATGAGGGTGCCAAATGGTCTGGAAAATAGCCATTTTCTTGGCCACAAGGTCAAAGACACGGCCGTGTGGAGAACACGACCCGGGACATAGGCGTGTGCCCAGGGCGTGTGAAGTCCGTATGTACTTTTCAAAATTTAATTCGCCACACGGCCTAAGCACACGGGTGTGTAACTGTGACCCAATTTTGTTGATGACATCATAAATAGAGAGTCACATGGGCTAAGGACATGGGTTTGTGTGACCACACGGACTACCCACATGGGCGTGTCCCAAGCCACACGGACGTATGACCCCTGTTTTGATGAAAAATTTTCTAAGTCTTCTTAAAGTTTCATAAGTTCTTGGTTTAGTCCCGAATAGTTCTCAATGTATGTTTTGGGCCTTGTGGGCTCATATAAGGGGCAATTTGCATGTGAATGAGGAATGGTAAATTGAATGAAATTTTATAGCCAATTTTGTATAAAGGTTTTTGTTTAAGTTCGGTACTGCCTCATATCATGTCCCGGCGTCAAACATGGGTAAGGGGTGTTACATGAAATGTAGCTTTGTACCCAGTGCATCTTGCAATTTCTTCCAAAATCGTGAAGTGAATCTTGGATCTCTATCCAAAATAATAGATAGTGGCACTTCGTGTAATCGAACAATCTCTGAGATATACAAATCATCTAATTTATCAAGCGAGTAATCTGTACGCACCAGAATGAAATGTACAGATTTCGTTAATCTGTCAACAACCACCCAGATTGCTTCTTTCTTTCTCGGAGTTAAGGGTAAACCCAAAACAAAATCCATGGTTACTGTGTCCTATTTCCACTTAGGAATCATGATAAGGCTGTAATAAACCTGATGACATTTGATGCTTAGCTTTGACTTGCTGGCAAATCAAACATTTCGAAACAAATTCTAAGATATCCCTTTTCATGCCATGCCATCAATAAAACTGCTTCAAACCATTATTCTTTTTCATGCTTCCTCGGTGTACTGATAAACAATTACTATGTGCTTCATTCAAAATCATCTATATCAACTCTGAATTTCTCGGAACACATATTCAATCTATGAATCTCAAACAATCATCGAAATCAATTTGAAACTCTGAATCATAATTTGACTCTAACTAAACCCGTTTTTCTTGTAGTTCATTATCAATCTTTTGAGGCTCGTAAATCTCCTGTATAAACAAAGGTCTCGTTTTCAACTCGGCTACTAACAAACCGTCATCAGACAAAGCGAAATATGAATTTAAAGCACGTAAGGCAAACAAGGACTTTCGGATTAAAGCATCAACAACTATGTTCGCTTTCCCCGGATGATAGTCTATCACTAATTCATAGTCTTTTAGCAATTCTAACCATCTCCGCTGTCATAAATTCAATTATTTCTGAGTCATTAGATATTTCAAACTTTTGTGATCAATATAAATATGACACTTCTCACCAAATAAATAATGACGCTAGATTTTCAATGCAAACACTATCGCAGCTAACTCAAGATCGTGCATCGGATAATTCTTTTTATGTGGTTTCAACTGTCTCAAGGCATAAGCTACAACTTTGCCTTTGTGCATCAAAACACAACCAGGCCATTTAATGATGCATCACTAAAAATTATGAATTCTTTACCTGACTCAAGCTGAACTAACACTAGAGCTTCAATCAATAAAGCTTTTAACTGCTCAAAACTTTTCTGCCATTTATCTGACCACTCTAACTTAACATATTTTTGAAGCAATCTTGTCATCGAAGTTGTAATCATCGAAAAGCCTTTAACAAACTGTCTATAACATCCTGCTAGTCCCAAAAAATTACTGACCTCAGAAACATTTCTCGGAGGCTTCCAATCTATAATCGCAGATATCCTACTTGTATCAACCCGGATACTATCAATTGAAACAATATGTCCCAGAAATCCAACTTCTTGTAGCCAAAACTCACATTTGCTAAACTTTGCAAACAACTATTTATCTCTCAAAGTTTGTAGTATAATTCTCAAATGCTTAGCATGCTTAGATTCATCACGAGAGTAAATAAAAATGTCATCAATGGACACAACTACAAATCGATCTAAATACGGCCTAAAAATCCGGTTCATCAGGCCAATAAAAATAATAGGTGCATTCGTTAGTCCGAAAGGCATAAGAAGAAATTCGTAGTGTCTGTACCTTGTTCTAAATGCAGTCTTTGTCACATCCGAGTCTTTTACTCGCAATTGGTAATAACCTAATCTCAAATCGATTTTGAAAACACTGTTGCCCCTTTCAACTAATCCAACAAATCATATATTCATGGCAAAGGGTATTTATTCTTGATCGTCACTTTATTGAGCTGTCGATAGTCTATACACATTCACATCGTGCCATCTTTCTTTTTCACAAATAAAACTAGTGCACCCCAGGGAGAGAAACTCGATCTAGCAAAACCTTTACCTGTCAACTCTTGTAGCTAAGCTTTCAATTCTTTTAACTCTGTCG
Source organism: Gossypium rotundifolium (assembly GCA_025506655.1). Taxonomy (NCBI): domain Eukaryota; kingdom Viridiplantae; phylum Streptophyta; class Magnoliopsida; order Malvales; family Malvaceae; genus Gossypium; species Gossypium rotundifolium. Next base: position 81,837,232 of record CP106723.1, read on the forward strand.
GGGCCATCCTGTACAGAGTTATCGATATCGGTGTAGTTTTTGGCACTAACTCAATGCCAAACTCAACCTCTCGGATCGGTGGTAAACCTGATAATTCTTCAGGAAACACATATGGATACTTACAAACAACTAACATTGATTTGATCTTCTTTTCAGTCATTTTTGTATCAAGCATATAGGCAAAATAAGCTTTGCAACCTTTTCTCACATATTTTTGAGCTAACATTGATGAAATCACTACTGGTAAACCATTCAAATCATCTGACTCAATCTGGATAATCAGCCCTATTCTTTCAACGATCTCATATGGTCCAATAAATTGCAAACTCAGTTTTCCTTTATGACCAAATCAAAGAACCTTTTTCCAAGGTGACACCTCTAGAAACACTCAGTCCCGACTTGAAACTCAATTTATTTATGTTTTAAATCCGCGTATAATTTCTGTCGATCTGAAGTTGCTTTTAAGTTGTCGTGAATCATTTTCACTTTTTCTTCAGTTTCTCTAATCAATTCAACCCCGTGAATCTTTTTCTCACTTAGTTCAGTCCAGTATAGCGATGTTTGACATTTTTGACCATATAAAGCTTCATACGGTGCCATCTATATACTCATCCGAAAACTGTTGTTATACGCGAACTCAATCAACGGTAAGTATTTCCCAACTGCCCTCAAGCTCTAAATTACAACATCTCAACATATCTTTGAGAATCTGTATAACTCTCTCGGTTTGATCGTCATGTGAGGATGAAAAGCTGTACTAAAATTCAACTTCGTACCCAAAGCTTCTTATAGTTTCTTCCAGAATTGCGACGTAAATCTCAGATCTCTATCAGAAATAATAGATAGTGGCACCCCATGCAATTGTACAATCTCAGAAATGTACAATTTATCTAGTCTATCAAGTGAGAAATCTATACGTATCGACATGAAATGAGTAGATTTCGTTAGTCGATCAACGATAACCCAGATACCATCTTTCGTTTTAGGAGTTAGGGGCAATCTCGACACAAAATCTATTGTAACTCTATCCTATTTCCACTTGGGAATCATCACAGGTTGCAGTAAACTCGATGGTACTTGATGTTTAGCTTTGACTTGCTGACTAATCAAACATTTAGAAACAAACTCTAAGATAGCTTGTTTCATGCCTTGCCACCAATAAAACTACTTCAAATCGTTGTACATTTTGGTACTCCCCGGATGAACAGATAAACAACTATTATGTGCTTTGTGCAAAATCTTCCGAAAAAGTTCTGAATTTCTCGGTATGCAAATTCTATTTCAAAACCTTAACCAATCGTCGGCTCCAATCTAGAACTCTGAATTAGGGATAGTCTTTCATTGAATCCATTTAACTTGCAATTCACGGTCATCTTTTTGAGCTTCACAGATTTGTTGAAGAAATACTAGTTTAGCTTTTAATTCAGCAAAAATAAACCCATCATAACAAATCATCAACTAGGTATTCATTGCTTGTAATGCAAACAAAGATTTTCGGCTCAGGGCATTAGCAATAACATTAGCTTTTCCAAGGTGGTAATCAATCTCAAACTCATAATCTTTCAATAACTCGAGCCATCTTCATTGTCCTAGGTTCAAATCTTTCTGTGACATCAAATATTTTAAGCTTTTGTGATCCGTATAAATGTGGCATTTTTCACCGTATAAGTAGTGTCGCCAAATTTACAATGCGAACACAATTGCAGCCAACTCTAAATCGTGCGTTGGATAATTCTTTTCATGTGGTTTCAATTGTCGGGAAGCATAAGCTATAAATTTTCCTTCTTGCATCAAAACACATCCCAGACCATTTAATGACGCGTCACTATAATTCACAAACTCTTTCCCCAATTCAGGTTGAACCAGAACTGGTGCTTCAGTTAACAATACTTTCAACTATTTGAAACTCTTTTGACATTTTTCTAACCATTCAAATTTCACATCTTTTAGAAGCAATCATGTCATCGGTGTCACAATCATCAAAAATCCTTTCACGAATCTTTGGCAATAGCCTACTAAACCCAAAAACTATAGACTTCGGACACATTTCTTGGAGGTTTCCAATCAACAATAGTATAAATCTTACTTGGGTAAACTCTAATGCCTTCAACTGAAATGATATGCCCCAGAAATCCAACCTCTCGAAGCCAAAATTCACATTTACTGAACTTTACAAACAATTACTTATCATGTAGAGTTTGTAACACAATTCTCAAGTGCTCAATATGTTTAGATTCATCTCGCGAATAAATCAAAATATCGTCAATGAATACAATAGCAAATCTGTCCAAATATAGTCTGGATATCCGGTTCATCAAGTCATAAAAACTATAGGAGCATTAGTTAATCTGAAAGGCATAAATAGGAATTCATAATGTCTGTACCTCATTCTGAACGCGTTTTTTGACACATCTGACTCTTTAACTCGAAACTGATAATAGCTCAATCTCAAATCAATCTTTAAGAATACGTTAGCTCCTTTCAACTGATCAAATAAATCACCAATCCACGGTAAAAGGTATTTGTTCTTTATAGTCACTTTTTTCAGCTGTCTATAATCGATACACATTCTCATCGCGCCATCTTTCTTCTTTACAAACAAAACCGATACACCCAGGGCGAATAACTCAATCGTGCAAAACCTCTGTCTGTCAATTCTTGCAACTGAGGTTTCAACTCTTTTAATTCTGTTGGAGCCATTCAATATGGAGCTATCGATATTAGTGTTGTTCCCGGTACTAATTCAATATCAAATTCATCCTCTCTCATTGGGGGCAAACCTGGTAATTCTTCTAGAAATATATCCGAAAACTCGCAAAAAATAGGTACAGATTCAATCTTTGATTCAAACACCTTTGTATCCAGTACGTTTGCAAGATATGCATCACAACCCCTTTTCATACATTTCTAAGCTAACATAGATGATATCACAGTAGGTAATTCACTCGAATCATTAGACTCAATCCGAAGAATTTCACCATTCTGACATTTCAATTCGATAATCTTTCATCTACAATTCACAACTGCATCATGCATAGTCAGCCAGTCCATAACTAGAATCATATCAAACTCATCGAACGGTAGAAGCATCAAGTCAATGAAAAACAGTAACCCCGAGTCATCAGAGGACAATTCTTACAAATTTTATCAACTCAAACAGACTTGCCTAAGGGGTTCTATGCTTTAATTAGAAACTCTATAGACTCGACATGTAAACTCTTTTAAATACTAAATTCATATAGATATATGAATGGGTTGATCTAGGATCTATCAACGCAACTATATTAGTACAAAAAGAGAAAAAGTATCGGTAATAACGTCTGGTATTGATGCTTCCTCCCGTGCACGGATAGCATAAGCTTGAGCAGGTGCTCGTGCCTTAGATCTCATAGTAAAGTCTCTTGTAGCACCTCAGTTACCACTCGTATTTCTAGTGTTTCAGGTGGTCTCCCTCTAGTAGCCGTATTACTTGCTTTCACTTGTTGATCTCTTTCAGCTATAGACTTTTTTAGATAGTCTCGGAGATAATGATCAAGAGATCCACATTTAAAACAAGCTCCTCTCAATATTCTACATTCATCATAGTACCGCTTAGTACAATGCTTACATTTAGGTCCAACATTTCTAACACTACCCACACTGGCAACAGATGTCGTCTGAGGTTTAGAGCTGAAATGTCTCGTATCTCTATCTCTGATCGAAATCCCCATAGAAGCAGCAGAACAAAGATGATATTCTCTAGATTTTTTGATGCTGGCTGATGTGATTTGCCCGCAAATCTCTTTCTAAAGTTTCTAGCCTTAGAATCGATTTTTCTTTTCTCTTTGCAAAGCTCTTCGTGTAATAACCCATTTTTAGTCAAACCAGAACAGTGGTTTCAAAAAAATAAATCCAAATTCAAAATATTTATTTTATTAATTTATTAAAGTTTACAACATGATATAATTATTGTGTGAAAGTTTCATAAAGAAATTCTACTGTTTGAATGCATAATTCGAGAAAAAAGACTAAATCGCGTAAAATGTCAAATGCATGTTCTATTATTTAAAGGCATCAAATAGATTTGACTTTTAATTTTAGAGGCCTTAAATGGTAATTAAGCCATTTGAAAGGTTAGTTGACAGTTATTTCCATGGTTTATGTGATAAATAAATGTTTTATAGTAAGATTAATAGTGTAATTTAGTTAATTAAGTTAATAATAAATAAAACAAAGTTAATTAAAGCTTCACTATCATCTTCATGCAACGAATATTAAAATAAGAAGAATAAAAATTAGTTTTTAACATTCGGAAACCTTATATTCTTCAATTAGGTATCTATTTTGACTCAGTTTTTAATGATTTTTATGTTTTTGAGATCGTTGCTTCGTATTCTAACTAGCCTGTACCCTAGATTTTAAAATTGTTAAAGATTTAACATGTTGCCATGGTTGAATGTTTGAGTAATTTGATGGTTGATCAAGGATTTTGAATAGTTGTTTATAGTTAAACTAGTTTTGTAAAGTTATTTTTGACAAAAATGTCAAAAAAGGATTAAATTGAGAGAATGTAAAATTTTGTGCGTAAAAGTGTGAATAAATGGAAAATATGGGCTGCTAGGGGTATATTGGTAATTTGGCTAGCATGGGTTCATCTTGAATTATGTGAATTTTGTGTTTTGTGAAATAAGGACTAAATTGTAAAAGTTGTGAAATTTTAGGGTAAAAGTGTAAAAGTGCTTTAAAGTGTGATATGGACTAAATTGAAAGAATATGTAATTGAAAAAGTTAATTTTGAATTCATATAGATCAAGAAAGAAAGAATTCAGATTTAGATCGGGGAAAAACCAACGTTATTAAGTAGTTGACCCGATTCGTCATTTTCATATACGAGGTAAGTTCGTATAACTGAACTTAAATGTGTATCTATTTATTAGATGGATGATATTGATATAGTATTTATTCTGTTAGATAAATGTGGAGATATTAGATTAAATGTATGATTTAAGTAAACGAGTTACTGAATAAAACCATAGCTGGACTATAGAAAAATTGAATAATAAGACCATAATCCGGTTATGGCATGTAACACCCCTTACTCGTATTTGACGTCGGAACAGGGTACGAGGCATTTCTGGAGTCACATCACAAGCAATCACAAATCCCGAGTCATAAATTTACGTTCAAGTTAAAACCATCCATATTCAATCATAATGTCCCTTATACGAGCTTACGAGGCCCAAAACAGGTATTGGAAGGGTTAAGGACGAAACCGAGAACTTTAGAAATTTTACAAAACTTAAAAAATTTTTCATGATACAAGGCTCAAGCGCTGTGTGGTCCAAGGGACATGCCCGTGTGACCTTTAGATACGCCCGTGCTTCAGACCGTGTTCGATTTAGGGGTGGTCTCTAACTTGTGCCACACGACCGTGCCACGCGCCTGTGTGCTAGGCCGTGTAATACACACGGCTGAGACACACACCTGTGTCTCTGCCCATGTGCTCAATTCTGGACATTCTATTTTGCAACAATTAAGGTGCAGGGGACACACGGCTGGAACATATGTTCCGTGGGCATACACGGCCTAGACACACGCCTGTGTGTCTACCCGTGTGGACAAAAAACAAGGCTATTTACCAAGCCATTTTTCCACCCTCACTTGCACACATCTAGACAACATCACATGGCACAAATTCAATCATATAAGAGCAACTAAATAACCACAACCAAGACAATAACATGTCATCCTTATGCTTAAAACATCATACTTAGCCCATTAAAAACAAACTAATTTCACATTCACAAGAGGGCATTAACATATAAATATACTCATAACCAATATTAGCCAACTTCCTTGGCTATATACAGTGATGAACCATAAACCATCATAAGCCAACATAGATGGCCAAATTAATAATGACACATATAACCAAAAGACCTAATCTCTATACATGCCATAATCTCAAAATACTTAAATTCATCAATACCCAAAGTAATAGCTTGATAGTGTGATAGGATCTCCAGCAATTCTCCAACTCGAGCTAGCTCAATAACCTTATAAGACATTGGAAAGGAAGGGAGTAAGCTATATATATATATATATAGCTTAATAAGTCCATACAAAAATAATAACTCTTACAAATCTTTTAAAAAATCTAACAATTTAAACACAAGATAATACAAATTGCTTTAAAGTTCACAGTTATAATATTAATTCAATCATAGAATTTACTCTATCAACTTGTAAGAATAATTTAACATATCATGGCATTAGCCTAAGAACCATAATCTCTCCTTTGGAACATATTACAACGAATAACAAATCATTTCAAACCTCACAGTAAACATGCACATTAATTTTGTGTACTCATTTTTTCGAGCATATGTCTTAATATCTTTCAATTGTCTAAACTCCTATCTTTCCTTACTTCCATAACCATTTTAATGGGAAATTATGCCAATCTTTCCTTTTTCTCATATCCGATAACTCACAATTTGTGTGAATAAAACATACTATATCATAACATAATTTGGCTCTAATCACAAAATCATCAATCGAATTTACCATGTATTTCATACATCACAAGTATACACCAATAATCACAAGGTGTTCATAAAATCACTCTCGTGGAAAATCATGAATTCACAATTTCATGAAGTCAATGCTTATAACTTTATGAACATACCTATACCAATTCGTAATACTTACATACTCTTTCTCATCTTCTGACATACCCGTTAAATTTCTCGTTGAACCACTCGAAATACTAAAGGATACTCAGGAATCTCGTACACATAATACCATACCAATTTTATATACCAGATATGGTCTTACATGTGATCTCGTATCGATACTAATAGCCCAGCTATGGTCTTACACGAAGTCTCATATCGATGCCATATCCCAGTTATGGTCTTACATGAATGTCTCATATTGATGCCATATCCCATATATGGTCTTACACATAATTTTAGTAACCCTAATGTCTTGACATTTATATCCTATCTGTTCCTAAGGTTCAACCGGGACTTTAGCTATACCGAATCTCTGTCGGTTATTTCCGTAATATCGTACTTAACAGCATTCACATTTCATTTCAATATGATAAACCATAAAAGTAACACATTGTAATCCCATGCTTAGCGCGCTTTTGGATATTCTATTATACAATTTTGTGAATTTGATGCTCCTAAATCCTTTAAATTCATGGTTCTATACCTATGAGAGCATGGGGAAGTGAAAGGAACAAAAACGGGCCAAAATCGGATAAAATGGGCCATCTTAAGGATCCGCATGGCCAAGCCGGTATCACACAGGCTGAGCACATACTTGTGTGAACCACACGGCTAGACACATGCCCATGTGCCAGCTCGTATCAATCGTGAGCCATACAAAATTTGCACACGACCTAGGCGTTCTCACATGGGCTGATCACACGTCCGTGTCCTTGTCGCACCCTACTTCATTTTCATGTGGAAAAAAGCCAATTTTTAGGGTTTCTAAGCATTCTAAAGTCTATAAATACACACCCTAAGAAGACCTAAGGGAGCATGCAGAGTAGAATGAAGATATTACTCGAAAGAAGCCGTATAAATTATCTCAGAAGTAGATCCACTCCAAGATTAAAGATGAAACAGTTCGGTTAAGACCCTAGTTTGAATAGTGGTTTAGGACTACAAATCTAAGTTAGAAAATATTTTAATAATTTTTTTCGTGCCTTTGATATGTGATTAAGAGTGTGTGAAAGTCTAGTATGAAAATTTGTCCATTTGTGAGCTTAATTTGAACAAAGGATCAAATCGCATAAATCGTAAAAGTATTATTCGATTTGATTTGTGGCCAAATTAATGTGGCTTTTAAATGTGAGGGCTTTATGAGGCAATTAAGCCATTTATAAGTTAGTGGATGGTTAATGGATGGTTATGCCATTAAATGAACAAGTTTTATTTGTTATTTGATAAGGGTAATCTAGTAAAAGGTGAATTATTATGTTAATATGATAAAATAACATGAAAATAAAGCATAGTACTCATCTTTTGATCGAAAATACAAAGAAGAAGGAAAGAAAAAGAAGCTAGGTTTGGGCTAGCTTTTGATTTAATTCAAGGTATGTTTTTAATCAGTTTTTGATAATTTATATGTTTTTGTAATCGTTGCTTTGTATACTTCAAAACCCATGCCTCAATTTTGTGAATTGATGATGTTTTTGAAATGAGCCATTGATGAATTCATGAGTTTTATGTGTTTAAGGATGAAATATATGTGTTTGATTAACATAGTTTGTTTTTGAATTTTTGATGAATTTGAGTATTTTGGACTTAATTGAGAAAATAATATTTTGTGGGACTAAATTGTGAAATAAATGAAATGTATGGACTCATATGAGTGTGAGTAAAATTTGGCTAGGCATGGGTAATATGAAATTTGGCATATTTTGTGATTTTGTAAAATAGGGACAAAAATGTAAAGATGTGAAAATATAAGGGCTAATTTGTAAATTGCCCTAAATATGTATTTTTGGATTGAATTGAATGAATTAGCGAATAAATGGATTAAATTTGAATATGTATAAATCAAGAACCGAAGAAAACAGACTTAGATCGTGAGAAATCGAAAGTAGTTGAATAACTGAATCCGATCGAATATCTGAATCTGAGGTAAGTCGATATAAAAATAAATGTATTTAAATTGAGTTATTTATGCATCTATGAAATTTGGTTGCTATGATTATGCTCGAGATGAGATGTATGTGAAATTCGAGGATTATATCAACAAGTTACTGATGTTCGAGAAGTCCCGTACGAACCTAGGAATAGATAGGATAGTATATGTCATTACATAGGTGTCCGATATTCGATATCATGTAAGACCACATCGGGACGTTGGCATTGATTTGAGATTTCATGTGAGACCATGTCTAGGACGTTGGCATCGATATGAGATTTACGTGTAAGACCACGTTTGGGACGTTGGCATCGATATGATATTTACGTGTAAGACCATGTATGGGACATTGGCATTGTATTGATTCATGTAAGACCCTATCTAGGACAGTGGCATCCATATTTGGTTACATGTAAGACCACGTTTGGGACATTGGCATTGTACGATTATTTCGAGCACTCTGAGTATCCTATTTTGTTCTGCACGGTTTAATGGGCAAGTCTGAGAAATGAATGAATATGTTAACTGTACATCCGTTTCTGGTACGTTGATATGTATGCTTTGTATAAGCATAAAAGATGAGTAAGTATGTGCATTGTTGCAAAAGAATATTTGAGATATATGTATGTTTGAGTTATGAGCAAGTGAGATACTTGATATATGATGAATTAATAAGCAATGGCAAACCAAGTGAGCAAAATAGATTGTTTATGTGCTTGAAATGAAGGTATGTTAATGAATTCAAATAGACATGCTTATGAATTATTTATATTAAGTTTATTTGTATATGGCTTACTAAGCTTTTGAAAGCTTACTCTGTGTGTGTTTGCTCTATTTTATAGATCGTCAAAGCTACTGAAGGCTCGGGGACCGTTGAAGATTGTCATCACACTTCTCAATCTAATTTTGGTACCTTTTGAAAGTGTATATACTAAGTATGTCATGTATAGTTACTTTGAGTTATGTTTGAAGTATGTAAATAGCCATGTGATGTGGCTAGATAAATGTTCGTAATATGCATGAGTGATTATGGTAGATGATGCATGTTTTGGTATGGCTTGATGGCAAATGTAATGGTCATATAAATGGTAAGTTTGTTGATATAATGCTGAAATATCTTTGATGAGATAATGATTTAGTTTTGTGGTATGATATGAATGAACTATGTTTAGATATACTTGTGAAATGATTGAATCAAATGGATTATAAGCTAGCATGAATAGAAACGAGAGTGAATGAGATGATATGTTGTTCATTTGACATGATTTTGGTTGCCAATTGTGTATGGAATAATGATTGTTTAAGATTGTAGGAATGACTCTTGTGTTGGTGGCAATTTGGCCTTGAAAATGGCCTATATTTTCCCCACGGTTGAGCACACGAGCATGTGGCTCGACCGTGTCCCTCGTGGTTGTAATTCAAAACAAGTCAGGATCTACCACGGGCTGGACATACGGGTGTGTGACTGGCCGTGTGGTGAAGTCAGTACTGACCACGGGTGAAGCACACGGGCGTGTCCACTATCATGTGGATAAGTCAGTATGTATGCCCTGTTTTGACACGGCTTAGACACACGGACGTGTCTGAGGCCGTGGTAGGCACACGGCCTGCCTATACGGGCGTGTGACCTCTGTAACTTAGAAAAATTTTTAAATTTATGAGAATTTATGTATGTCTTCAGTTTAGTCCAGGCCTTATTTTAAAGCATGCTTGAGGTCTCGTTGACCTATCTAAGGGACACTTTGATTGGATTTGACGAATTATACTATAATATATCCATAAAAGATTTTGTTTGTCCGATAATGCCTCTTAACTCTAATTCAGCGTTGAATACGGGTTGGGGTATTACATTTGATTGGTAATAGAGCTACGGTTTAGCCGATTCTTGGGGTAACGTAGCGTGAAAGAGTCCAGCTATACATGCCATATATCTGAACTATGATGGTGTGATGAATCCTGACGTGTAAAATATGTTTTACGTATAGTAATAGATCCTGAAAGAGCCTAGCTGACGATGTAGAAAGCAACGCTCCTGCTCTCACTAAAGGGATAGCGCCATCTGATTCGAGACCGACTACTAGCGGTCAAGAGGGAGAAGCTAAACAAGCTTTCTTCCAAATGATGAGTGAGTGGTTCACTCAATTTGTGAGAAATAATCCAACTATTTCACAACCTCCGCCCTCGTTTAATCCCCCTCAGACTTCTGTTATACCTCTGGCTATAACTATGAATCTGTTGAACAAGCCTCAAGTCGACAAAATTTGTAAGTATGGGGCTAAAGAGTTCAAGGCTACTAATGACGATGATGCTGAAAAGTCAAGTTTTGATTAGAAAACACTATCTGAGTATTTGATGAGATGTTTTTGACTCTAGAAGAAAGTATTAAATGTGTTGTATCCTTGTTACGAGACACGGCCTATCAATGGTGGAAGACTCTGATTTTAGTGGTTCCAAAGGAATGAGTTACTTAGGATTTCTTTCAGTCTGAGTTTTGAAAGAAGCATATCAGTTAGAGATTCATTGATCAGAAACGAAAGGAATTCCTGGATTTGAAACAAGGTCGTATGTCTGTCATTGAATACTAATGAAAGTTCGTGAGACTATGTCAGTATGCTCAAGAATGCATTTCGACTGAAGCGATAATGTGTAAGAGATTTGAAGATGGCCTAAATGAAGATATCTGATTGCTAGTTGGCATTCTGGAGATAAAAGAGTTCGTTGTGCTAGTTGACCGAGTGTGCAAAGCTGAAGCACTCAAGAAATATAAAAGAAAAGCTGAGTTTGAAGCCAAAGATGTGAGAAAGAGATTTTTGAGCAAATCATTTCAGTCTGCTTTGAAGAAATTTCGAGATGAGCATAGTTGTTCAAAGGCTAATATGGTACATTCGGATAGAGATCGAGCTAAATCACAGTTGAGCTCCAAAGCTCCTAGTAACATCGATGGCTAGTGTTGGAAATGTCCGATCTGATCGACTGGATGTAAGCATTGTGGTAAAAGACATCTGGGAAGTTGTAGATTGAATGATCGAGCTTGTTTCAAATGTGGATCATTAGATCATTTCATTCGTGATTGCCCAGAGTCTATTGAGCAAGTGATTGTTCAGAACCCGAGATCTGATAATGTCCCAGTGAGAGGTAAACCTTCCCGAAATACAAGAAATGTCAGTGGTAGTCAGAGAACTACGAGAGACACTGTTGTGAGATCTAAGGCTAGAGCGCCTGCTAGAACGTATGCTATTCGAGCTCGTGAGGAAGCTTTATCTCTAGATGTTATTACGGGTACATTTACTCTTTATGGTACTTCTATGATTGCATTGATAGTCCTTGGTTCTACTCATTCGTATGTATGCATGAACTTAGTAACCAGTAAGGCTTTGCCTATAGAGTCTACTGAGTTTGTTATAAAAGTATCGAACCCCTTTGGTAAAAGTGTCCTAGTTGACAAAGTATGCAGGAACTGTCCGTTGATGTTTCGAGATATTTGTTTTCTTGCTGGTTTGATGTTGTTACCATTTGATGAGTTTGATATAATTTTGGGTATGGGCTGGTTAACGTTGCATGACACTGTTGTGAATTGCAAAAGAAAGACTATTGATTTAAGATGTCAGAATGATGAAATAGTTTGGGTTGAGTCTGAAGATTTGGCTGGATTACCTGCTATGATATCTATGTTGAAAGCTTAAAGTTATGTAAAAAAAGGGTATGAAGCATATTTTGCTTATGTAATTAATTCAAAAGTATCTGAAATGAAAGTTGAATCAGTGCTAGTTGTTTGTGAGTTCCCTGATGTATTCCCTGAAGAACTTCGGGATTGCCTTTGATACGTAAAGTTGAATTTGGCATTGATTTGTTGCCTGATACGACCCCTATTTCGATAGCTCCGTATAGAATGGCACCAACAAAGTTGAAAGAGTTAAAGTCTCAGTTATAAGAGTTGATAGATAGAGGATTTGCACGACCGAGTTTTTCACCTTGGGGTGCTCCTATTCTATTTTTGAAAAAGAAAGATGGCACGATGAGAATGTGCATAGATTATCGTCAGTTGAACAAAGTGACTATAAAGAATAAATATCCATTGCCCAGAATCGATGATTTGTTTGATCAACTTAAAGGAGATACTGTGTTTTCAAAGATAGATCTGAGATTGGGATACTACCAGTTGCGAGTAAAAGATTAAAATATTCTGAAGACTACTTTCAGAAAGAGGTATGGGCATTATGAGTTTTTAGTTATGCCTTTCGGACTAGCAAATGCTCTTGCTGTTTTTATGGATCTAATGAATAGAATTTTCAGATCGTAACTAGATCGATTTGTTTTTGTATTCATTGACGACATTTTGATCTATTCTCGAGATGAAATGGAACATGCTGAACATCTGAGAATCGCGTTGCAAACTTTACGAGAAAAGTAATTGCATACGAAATTCAATAAATGTGAATTCTGGTTACGTGAAGTCAATTTTTGTGACATATTGTATCGGCCTCCAGAATACGAGTTGATCCGAGCAAGATTTCTACTATTCTGGATTGGAAACCTCGAAGAATATGTCTAAAGTTCGTAGTTTTCTGGAACTTGCAGGTCATTATCGAAGGTTCGTAAAAGGCTTTTCAATGATAGCTACTCCGTTGACTAGATTACTTCAGAAAGATGTGAGGTATGAATGATCCGATAAATGTCAGAAAAGCTTTGATCAGTTGAAATCCCTTTTGACTAAAGCTCCAATGTTAGTAGAACCAGAATCGGGCAAATAATTCATGATTTATAGTGATGCTTCATTGAGTGATCTTGGTTGTGTTCTGATGCAATAAGGTAAAGTTATAGCTTATGTCTCGAGACAACTAAATCCACATGAAAAGAACTATCCGACTCACAATCTTGAGTTAGCTGCAATTGTGTTCGCATTAAAGATTTGGCGTCACTACCTCTTCAATGAAAAGTGTCATGTGTTTTCAGATCATAAAAGTCTGAAGTATTTGATGACCCTAAGAGATTTGAATCTGCGATAGAAATGATGGCTAGAGCTATTAAAAGACTACGAGCTTGTGATTGATTATCACCTAGGTAAAGCAAATGTCGTTGTCGATGCATTGAGTCAGAAATCATTGTTTAAATTACGTGCAAAGAATGCTCATTTAGACTTGTTTGATGATAGTTTAGTGATAGCTGGATTGAAAGCGAAACCGTTAATTTTACAACAAATATGTGATGCTCAGAAAGTTGATAATGAAATGCTAGCGAAACAAGCTCAGTGTGATTTAAACTCTGATTCTGAATTTTGAGTTGATGTTGATGATTGCTTAAGGTTCAGAGATCGAATTTGTATTCCGATAAACTCAGAGTTGATTCAGTTGATTTTGAATGAAGCACATAACAATCGCTTATCTGTTCATCTGGGAAGTACTAAAATGTATCATGATCTAAAGCAACACTATTGGTGGTCTGGTATCAAATGAGACATATCTAACTTTGTGTCAAAATGTTTAGTCTGTCAGCAAGTTAAAGTTGAACATCAGGTTCCATCTAGCTTGTTGCAACCGATTCTGATTCTTGAGTGGAAATGGGATCAGGTAACGATGGTTTTTGTTTCTGGACTACCTTTGACTCGAGAAAGAAAGATATGATTTGGGTTGTAGTTGATCGATTAATAAAATCTGCCCATTTTATTTCGGTACGATCTAATTACTCATTTGAGAAGTTAGCTGAGCTTTACATTTCTGAAATTGTGAGATTGCAATGAGTGCCATTGTATATTGTGTCCGATAGATATATGAGGTCCACAACACGATTTTGGAAGAAACTACAAGATGCTTTAGGTACTAAATTGCATTTTACTATAGCTTTTCATCCGCAAATGGATGGTCAATCCGAACGGATTATTCAGATACTCGAGGATATGCTGAGATGTTGCATACTTGAGTTTGAAGGTACGTGGGAACAATATTAACCACTGATTGAGTTCGCATATAATAACAGTTTTCAATCGAGCATCAAAATGGCACCTTATAAAGCTTTGTATGAACGTAAATGTCAAACACCTCTGTATTGGACTAAGCTCAGTGAAAATAAGATACACGGGGTTGATTTGATAAAAGACACTGAACATAAAGTGAAAGTAATCCGTGATATTTGAAAGCAACGTCTGATCTTCAGAAGTCCTATGTAGACTTGAAACGAAAAGATATTGAATTTGAGATCGGTGACAAAGTGTTCTTAAAAGTGTCTCCATGGAAGAAAGTACTCAGATTTGGACGCAAAGGCAAATTAAATTCGAGATTCATTAAACCGTATGAGATCATTGAGCATGTTGGACCTATTGCGTATAGGTTGTTTTTGCCACCTGAGTTAGAAAAGATTCATAATGTATTTCATGTATCGATGCTTAGACGATACCGATATGATCCATCACATATGATTCCTCTGTCCGAGATTGAAATTTGATCCGATATGACTTACGAAGAGGAACCAATCCGTATCTTAGTTCATGAAGTGAAAGAGTTGAGAAATAAGAAAATTTCATTAGTGAAAGTGTTGTGGCATCAACACGGAGTGGAAGAGGCTACGTGGGAGCCTGAAGATTCAATGAGACATCAATATCCGAACCTATTTAACGGTAAGATTTTCGGGGACGAAAATCCCTAAGGGGGAGAATTGTAACAGTCTGGTTTAGACCCTAGTCGAAACAGTGGTTTCGAGACCACAAATTTGAGTTAGAAAATATTTTAATATTATTTTTCATGCCTTTGATACGTGATTAAGAATGTGTGATAGTCTCATATGAAAATTTGTCCATTTGTGTGCTTAATTTGAACAAAGGATCAAATCGCATAAATCGTGAAAACTCTGCACCAATTCAAATCATGTGTCGATAATTCACTTCGTGAGGCCTCAAATGCCGAGACGCACGCCACCACTTGCCCTTCTTGCATCAAAGACACAACCCAAACCCAAGATCGACGCATCACGATGAAACCGTGAACTCCTTCCTGCTTGGTGAATCAAGACCGAGCTTCATCAAATTCTTTTAACTTATCAAAACTTTCCTCTTGGTTGTCGACCACACAAATGGAACCCTTTTCTCGATGAATTTGGTCAATGGCGGCGCAATCAAGGAAAACCCTTCCACAAATCTTACGTAATATCCCGCCAAACCCAAAAACTCGAATCTCGCTATAGACTTAGGTGGTTTCGGTCAATACCACCTCAATCTTCAGAGGATCTACCTTAATCCCCTCAGCTGATACCACGTGACCCAAGAAAGTTACCTCCTTTAGCCAAAACTCGCATTTACTAAACTTTGCAAATAATGGCTTCTCCCTCAGAATCTGCAAAACCACACGCAAGTACGAATCATGCTCCTCATCAGATTTCGAGTACACCAATATGTCGTCTATGAATACCACAACAAAGTGATCCAAATACGACTGACACACCCGATTCATCATGTCCATGAATGCTGCTGACGCGTTAGTCAATCCAAATGGCATTACCAAAAACTCGTAGTGCCCATAGCGAGTACGAAATGTCGTCTTATGAATATCAGCTTCCTTCACCTTAAGCTGGTGATACCCCGACCTTAGGTCAATCTTAGAGAAGACTGATGCACCCTTAAGTTGATCGAACAGGTCATCTATCCTTGGTAACGGGTACTTGTTCTTGATCGTCAACTTATTCAGTTGTCGATAATCTATACACATCCGCATCGTACCATCTTTCTTAACGAATAGCATAGGCGCTCCCCGAGGTGATACACTCAGTCGGATGAAACCTTGATCCAGCAACTCCTGAATCTGTGCTTTCAGCTCCACCAACTCCTTCGGCGCCATCTTATATGGGGCAATAGACACTGGCATGGTTCCCGGTAATAAGTCTATCCCAAATTCAACCTCGCGATCTGGAGGCAAACCTGAAAGCTTTTCTGGGAATACATTAGCAAATTTCTTTACCGTTCAGACATCCCCTACAGTTACTTCTTTAGCCTCCAATGCACAAACATGGACCATGAACGCCTTACAACCCTTCCTCACCATTTTCTTGACCTTCAGAGCGGATACAACATTGGATATATAATCTCTTCTATTACCTATCATCACCACCTCTTCACCCTCAACTATTCTCAATACCATATGCTTAGCTGCGCAGTCCAAACTCGCTTGATACTTCACTAACCAGTCCATCCCTAGGATCAAATCGAACTTCCTGAATGGCAGTTCCATCAGATCAGCCAAAAACACTACCCCTTGAAGTGGGGTACATCCTTATAAAGTTTGTTTACTTCTACAGAGTGACCTAAAGGGCTAATTACAGTCATCTCCCTAGAAGAAATCTCAAAGGCTAAGTTCATAGTTCCCACAATACTACTGGCAACATAAGAATGCGTCGAACCAACATCTATTAAAGCAATATAAGGCAGTCCAAAAATCAAGAATGTACCGATTATAATGTTGGTGCAAGTAGCCCTCCTCTCGGCCTTCTTTGCATAGACCAACCACAGGTGTCTTAAATCGGTATTCCGACACCTTCCTTGGGTGCTCCTCGACCTCATCCAGAACCAATACCTCCCCTGATCGGACCGCGACCCCTCTATGGTTGTTGGCCATCCCTTCCAGATTGTGTACGCCCCTGACCCTCAGAATGGACCCTAGCTGCTTTCCACGGACAATCCCTTACCTGATGCCCTATAGATCCACACTTGAAACACCCTCTGTTTTCGGTCCAACACTATCCCATATGAGACTTTCCACATCGAGCACACCGTGGCAGCCACTGAGTAGTAGTAGCAGGCCTAGAACCCTGATTCTGCCCACCATATCTAGCCCTTTTTTGTGAATTCCCTGCAGACCCTAATGATTCAAAACTCCTCTTGGTCCAATTCCTATCCTGATTCCGTCTCATCGACTGCTTCACTTCCTCAGCAATATTGGCCTTCTCCACCAAGACCGTAAATTCTCTCTCACGCTGTGGTGCAATCGCCATCCGCAGCTCATCTCTTAACCCATCCTCAAACCTGACACACCGCTCGTGCTCCGTAGCCACAATACCCCGAGCATAGTGACTTAATCGGAGAAACTCTGCCTCATATTCTGATAATGTCTTGCTCCCCTGGACCAAGTTTAAAAACACCTTACGATGTGCATCAATGTAGCTAGCCCCGACGTACTTCCTCTGATAAGCTGACTTAAAGAAATCCCAAGTGAGATCATCAGCTGTTGCACCATCCCGGACCGTGAGCCACCACCGATAAGACTCATCCCGTAAAAGAGACACTATCCCCTTCAGCTTTTCCTTAGCCATAAAGTCCAAGTCATCCATAATGCGTTCTATTGCCTCTAGCCAATACTCAGCTGTATTGGGAGCCACTCCAGACACACCCCTGAATACCTCCGCTCCATTAGCCCGGAGTCATTCGAACACAGATTTTTAAGCTCCCAATCCTCCACATGCTCCAGCTACTCTCTTCAGAACCCGCAGCATTGCCTGCGACACTGCGTCGTCCCCTCCTGTCTGATCCTGAAACTCTGCGCCCACAGCTGGCGACGACGGTACCTTATTCTTTGACCTATGGCCAGACCCTACCGATTCTGACACAGTCATCCTACCTCTACCACGTCCGCGTGTATTACGTCCACGACCTCGAGCGCTCATGACTACCGTTCAAGTTTTAATCTGATTTAAAAATTTTATGCGTTAGACTTATTCCACTGTTATTACGGTAAATTTTATGAAGAGTTTATCATGGGGATTATTTTCACAGGTTCATACAGTCCTACAAGTTTTACTCTCTAAAGTAGTTCCCTATTACTATTAGTCATATCACAAGCACCACAATCAAATAAACAAAGAAGTTAAGGGTACTTACCTTTGCGGATCGGTGCAGAGACTCATGCCATGCTTTCCCAAGTCATGCATTTTCCATCAAAATCATTTCGTAACCTATCATTGAAAACATTTTGGACCTCCGGCCCACAGCCGAGCTTTTGAACTTAGCTCTGATACCACAATTGTAACACCCCAAACCCGGTCAAAATGCTACGACCGAATCTGGTATGTCACAGGGAAGAAAACGATTTTGAAAACAAGTTGTCGTCTCTAATTTAAGGAAAACTTTTGATGTTATGAAAAACCAAGATGATTTAAAAGTATTACTAAAACTATTTTGAATTTAGCTTCAAAAAAAAAATTTCTCGATACTTTGTTAATCTTACAAGTTTGCTTATCTATCTGAAGGTGAAGTTTTAGAAAAACCCGATAATTTGTGTGAATTTAGAAAACATTCAATTAATAAGTTATTTAGGCATGCCATTTTATTTAATTTATACAAATTAAATGAAAATAGACCAGATAAATAAACTCCAAAATAAAATTTCATGGCCTTATTACAACCCAAAACCAAATTTTAAAGTAAGTAAAAGTGAAATAGAAGTTTAAAACAAAACCCAAAAGAAAATGCACATGGCCACCTCGAGCCTGCCCCAGCTCCGCATCCGCGATCTACGAATCATCTACAAAAATGCAGAGGAAGGGATGAGTCAACGAGACTCAGCGTATAAATCCCCATCTCGATATTATCAAGCCCTTACACAATTTCATAAATTAATATGCAAGTCATGCAACCCAACCTAACCATCTGAACTCATGTATCTACCCTGTGTGGTCAAAACCACTGGTGGTCAAATCCACTGATGACCGTAGTCACAAATAATATGATGGGGCCAACCCATCTTGTGGTCAAAACCACTGATGACAATCCCGTATATCAATATGTGGGGCCAATCCACTGTGGTACCAAACCATTGGGACAAGTCACAAGAACAACAACATGTGGTACCAAACCCCTGGTGGTCAAAACCACTGAGACTAGTCACAATAATCATATAGAAAGCGGGGCTAACCCACTGTGTGGTCAAAACCACTGATGGCAGTCTGAATCATCCTTCCCCCTCCTCTCATCCTACCCATTAATGTACGTACTTTTCATGGCATAAATATCATGCTTAGCAATTAGAGATCACATGGCATGGCATATACAAATTTTATCAGGCATTTTAGTGTTAACCAAACAAAGTGGACTTACCCAGAGTCCTCGATTTTACCCTCATGGGTATCATACCCATTCTAACTGTTAATCCAACTTTTAACAGTTTACACGCTAATACATATTAACAAAGAAAGTGTGTAAGGGTTACACACCTAATTACTCACAATATGACACCCTCCACGTCGATGCGTCGTTAATCGACACTACCGCTATCCATAACTCTCCCGCTTCGGATCTTTGGTCCACACCGGTGTGTCAATCGCGAACCACAGAACCGGACCCTCTTCTTGAACTTAGGGGCTAGGGTCTCAGATCGGACCCCTCCTAATGCTTGGTTGCCATTAGGGTCCATAACACCTTTGGTCACTAAGCCAGGTTAACACAAAAAATACTATGACTAAGAATATCAAACCCGAATGAATAAATCCCTTACCTAATCGATAAATCCTAGAGATTTAGATCTAAACCACATGTTGAGCAACTCCCAAGAATCCAAAACTTGCGTCACACCTCCTATATTCTGCCATACTTAGCACTGTCAATCAAATAGCCATCCGGCTTTACATAAATCCAAAAAGAAATAACCCAGTACAAAAGAAATCGTCTCCCTTACCTCAACACCTTACCAACACTAAGCAAAAGCCGAAGTAATACGAAGACGAGCCCCCTTCAATCGGCCAAGACATTAAAAGATTAGCTACTGCATTCGGCACTTTAATCAAAACAAGAAATGATTGAATCAGAATGGAAACACTTACCCCAACACTAAAGAAATCAATTGAGAGTGGTGAGGAACAGATAACGGCAATCCACTAGAACAAAAGCCAAAAGAAAAGGATATGAATGTTAGAGGAATTCGGCTTTCTTTCAAAGAAAATAGGCGTAGAACTAAAAAATGAGTAAATGCCTTTAGAGAGATTCTGCCAACCAAAAGAAATCTTACCAAATGCCATGAATGTTCTGTTCTTGAAAAGAAAGAGATGTAGAAGAGTAGGTAATTTTGGCTTAGAAGTGACGAGAAGAGAGGGGATGGGAGATAGAGTTTCGGCTCAAGAAAGCATTGAGAGAAGAGAAAAAAATAAAGAAGGATTCAGCTTAGAGAAAGATGGAAAAAGAAGAATGAAGCAAAAATGGGTGGAGTGGATTCGGCTAACACACAAAAAGAAGGAAAAAGAAGAAAACCCTCAAGGAATTTCAGCTTCAAAGATTGAAGAGAAGAGAAAGATTTTAGGCCTCAAATGGTCTTCTAATTTTTGGCACCAAAAAGAATGGAAAAAAACTAAAACCAACACCCCAAATACTGAAAAAATATCACCCAAGGCTACCTAAATTCGGCACACCTCCTTTCCACACACTAAAACTGAATGCTCACACCCACACCACTTCAAATTTCGGCAACACACTCCCACTCCCTTCAACCACTATGTCGTCCCTCTCATTTCTCCTCAAATTCCTCCCTTCCACTCATTCAAATAATTTGAATGAGTCAAGATCCTACATTCACTCCTCTCCATCCAATTCAAATGTGTTGACTCCTTCAACACTCATCCACCAGAGTCCATCCTGAGTACACTACCTCCTCATCTTTGGCGTAAAAAAGAAATAGCAGAAAAGGGATCCTAACAACTCAAACCCAGGCCCTCTAGCATGCAAGAGGCGTCACATCCCTTGTGTCTAAGTAGCGCCTCCCTTGCCACTTTGCCACTAGAATTCTTGTGACAAACCTTGCTACTATTTTCCCTTAACACTCAACGTAAATAGCTCACCCCTTCCAAGTACCTTAAAAAAAATCTTTGCCATGACTCAGGCCTACCCCAAGCTCATGACTGAACCCCAAAACACTCTAATCTGACATAACACTCACACTATCAATAGACAAATAGATAAAATGCAAAGCCACTGATTTAAGAATGTTACAAGAGCTTAGTGTTGGGTTAGCTTAGTTTATATTTGGATTTTTGGTGAAATTGAGTATATTGGGCTAAATTGAGAAGAATGGAAAGTTGAGAGACTAAATAGAAAATTTGATGAAATATTTGGACTTGTATAATCCCTACAGAGGTTCAGCCAAGCATGTGAATGTGTGGAATTTGTGAATTTGATGATTTTGTGAGATAAGGACTAAAGCGTCAAAATGTGAAAATGTGAGGGCTATTTTGTAAAATGCCCTAAATATGTGTGTTTGGATTAAAAAGAATGATTTGGTGATTAAATGGATTGAATTTAAATGTGTATAGACCAAGAACGGAGAGGTTCAAATCAAGATCGAGGCAAAGATAAAGTGCTCAATTAATCGACCGTTTCGATATTTTGACATCCGAGGTAAGTTCAGATATAATACTAGTTGTAAACTTTATCTATGTGATATAAATTGAATGGATGTATATGTATCTATGAGATTGGAAATGCTATGTGGTGAATTGAGATAAAGGGGCACTAAGTGTGCAAAATTTGAAACGAGAAAGAGATGATTGGCACTGTGTGTGCGAAAAGATAGAAGATTCGGCTTATCGACTTGGCACTGTGTGTGCGATACTGATATAAGTTCAGTTTAATGTATTGTCACTAAGTGTGTGGTGATGATTATGTTTCAGTTATGAAATTGGCACTAAGTGTGCGAATAAACCAATGGAATAGCAAGGGTTGAACGAGAGGTAATATTGAACAATTGAGTAGCATAAATGGTAAGTAAATTTGTGTTGATCAAGGTACATTTGAACCTATGTGGTTGATGATAGATTTAAGAGTTGAATGAATAGATAATTGGGTATGTGGTTGAGATTGATAATGTGCCTAGTTGTACCTTTATCTATGTTATGGTACATATATATACATATTGATGTTGTAATATTGAGTAATATGTATTATATTACGAAATTACTAAGCTTTGGAAAGCTTACTGTGTGATTTGTTTCTCTACCTTACAGTGTCAGTAAAACTAGCTCGGATCTGGGATCGTCAGCTTCTCAATCACACTATCGACTTTCTATTTTGGTACTTTTGAAAAGAAATATATAGCTAGAATACGGCATGTATAGGCTAGTTAATTGAATCAAGTTTGAGATTTGTAAGTAGCCATGAGATGTGGCTAGATATGTGAAAGGTTTGGCATGAATGAATGTGGTATATATATGATGCATCTTTTGGCATGATTTGGAGATTGATAAATTTGCTATTGAGTGGTAACTTTGTATTGATAAATGCTAGTAGGGGTAGTGACATTGGGAATGAATTATGCTTGTGATAGAATAAGTATTGGTATTGAATTGGGTATGATTAGAGTTGGTATTGATTGCATGTTTTAAATTGCTAAATTGGTATACTTTTAGATGGCAATATGTGCATGAGATGTTTGGTTGATTGGCTTGTAGGTTTGACCCTAAGTGGGTGGCATGTTGGCCTTGAAAAAATGGCCTATAATGTCACACGGTTGGGGCACACGGGCGTGCCTCAGACTATGGGTAAATTGGCAGAATGTGGCTTAAACTGCACATGGCCATGGCACGGGCGTGCCTACAGGTCGTGTAAGAAATGGCAGTATATGACCTTATAGGACACGACCTTACCACACGGGTGTGCTTGTTAGTCGTGTTGATTTTGGCAGTATGTAACCACGGGGAGGTCACACGAGTGTCTCATGTAGCCATGGGAGAGGCACAGCCTACCTCCACAGGCGTGTCTCCCCTGTATTCTAGAAAAGTTTCAATTTTTCATGAAATTTTGTATGTGTTTCAGTTTAGTCCTGACTCGGTTTATAAGAATGCTTAGGGTCTTGATGACTTGTTTAAGGGACACTATGATTGTATATGAATGTGTTTGATGATTTTTGACTTTGTGTCGACATTTAGAGGTTAAATGTTCTGATTGGTCAGTAATACCGCTTAATCCTATTCCGACGACGGTTTCGGGTTAGGGGTGTTACAGAGTCACAGACATACGGCCCTATTTCAGTTCGAAACTCTTTTCACTTTTGATCAAAGAACCATTAACTGATGTATTTCTTTCTGACTCATCTTGAAAGAATTCCCAGGTAACTCTTTCTGTAACATCCTGAAAAGGGCCCATGCATTTTCGGTTTAATTGTACGAAATGACATGTCTTATGTGTTATGAATGTATTTTGAACATTTTTGGAAACCTGGGAAGGTATGGAAATGTTACGTTAAAAGAGGAAAGTGAACATTTTGGAAACCTAAGTTAAAAGAGGAAAGTGAACATTTTGGAAACCTAAGTTAAAAGAGGAAAGTGAACATTTTGGAAACCTAAGTTAAAATAGGAAAGTGAACATTTTGGAAACCCAAGTTAAAAGAGGAAAGTGAACATTTTGGAAACTTGGAAATGTTGGGAAATGTTTTAGAAATGTTAAGTAAAAGAGGAAACTAAAACAAGGTAGCCCTAAGAAAATTAATAGAAGGAATTTGACACACAAACAGGCTTGGAAAAGTGGCCTGAAGATATCACTTGAGGCCCAGGTAGGTGACGCCACATACAAGGGTATTGGACCTAGGTTCGAGTCACTTGGGTAGCAAATAAAGAAATTTTATTTTTGCTTCTAGGAAGCGAGAGATGGACTGACACATGGCTAAATTTTAGGAGTTTTATCCCTTTTATTTTATTTAAGGATAACAAATGATAAATGAAGAATTATTCTTTAATTAGGAGAATGAGGGAGAAGTGATGGCCAAGTAAGGGACTTTGAGTTTAGTAATTTCGGCTAGGTAAGGATAGTTGCTAAATTATCTTTTATTTTAGATGATAATTAAAGAGATAAAATTTATCAAATAGGAAGAGTTGGCCGAATGAGGGTCTCTATGTAGATTAATTTCGACAACAAGGGGAAAAGGGATAGCTATCCTTCATTCTCTCTTTTCTTCTGCCAAAATTCTCTAGCAAATTTCTCCATTCTTTTCTTTCTTTCCTCTGCCAAATTCTCTCTGCCATTATTCTCTTCTTCTCTTTTCTTTTCTTCTTCTATTACAAACACAATCAAAAGTCGAAGGAACCAATAGCTCTAGCCGATTTCTCACTAAGCCTCAAGAACCGAAATTGTGATACATATCAGGGCCATAGCCGAATAGTGCTAAGGGTTCAAGCAAGAGTTCCATCGAATTCTTTAGTAAGGGTAAGATTAGGTTCAATTTCCATTCTATTTCATTTAAGTCTATCGACATTAAGATTCTAATACCCTCAATATATTGTTGCTAAAACCTTGAAGAGATCTTTCGGGATTTACTAAGTGTCAACTACAAGGAAGGAGAAGTTCTTTTCCTGAAGGTACACCATAGGCCGCATGTTCCCTAGTTATTCGGTGAGTTTCAGGATTTAAAATTCACAAGGTAAGTACCTATAGCATTCGACCAAGGCTTATTTTTGTGTTTGGATCTATCTTTTATTATCTTAAAAGCCGAAAACTAATATGTTAAAAGGATCTAGATTTGGCCGAATACAAGGAAGGAGCATAAGCAAAGTTTCAGGATTTGAGAATTTCAAGGTAAGTGTACTTACATATTCGGCCAAGGCCCTATCTTAAGTACTTAGATCTATTTGTTTTAACCGAAAACTAACTGATTCAAGGGATCTAGTGAGTAGCCAATTTCAAAGGGGAAGAATACAAGTTTCCGGGATTTGATTTTTAATTCAATCGGCAACAAGGTAAGTTTTAGTGCACAAATCCTACTAGGATTTGGTTTTATGACCGAATGAGTTTTTCATTAAACCTTTAATATGGGCCGAATGTAGGGAGTTAAATATCTAAGACAGTAGATCAAATTTTGGGATTTCAGTGAATTTGTTAAGCGAATCAGGTGTGTACCTCACACTAATCTTAATAGATTTATGGCTTTAACTTGATATATGTGTTAATATGGAAGTGTAAGAATGTGGCTAAAGTACCATGTTATGGTACAAAGTACTCAGGTACGTTTCCTACTCCTACTAGGATTATGAAATATGTTATATTTAACATGTGAAAAGTGACATAAATGTGAATTTAATTATGATATGCATGATATGAATAATATGGGGCATTCGGGTTATATGAGAAAGGGGAAGTGAATGTGGTGACTTCATTCTCACTATCTAAATGTGGTGACTTCGGTCACATTGTCTGAATGTGGTAACTTCGATTACATTATCTGAATGTTGTGTCTCATGACACAACTATTTAATCTGGTGGCTATGCCACAAATTTTATATGGGCGATGAGCATGTCATTGCAATTGTGCGCCTTCGATGGTGTGTAGCGGATGGAGGGTTGACTTAGTAGTCCCCACGGTGTGCGAGTTAGTGCGGGGATGTGTAGCGGATGGTATCTAGGTATGGGTTGGGATTGCATCATTATTATTATGTGAACATGATATGTATGATATGCCTAAATCATTAAATTTTAGTGTTGGTTACACATTGAGTCATTGACTCACCCTTTTGTGGGATTATTTTTGGTGACGACCGGTGATGGATCGGTAGTGAGATGCTTAGTAGAGGCCATGTGAAGTTCAAATTTCTTTTATTTGGACTATTATACTTTAAGTATTTTGAATTTAAATTTTGGGAATTATTTGATGTAATAAGGCCTTAGTAGAATTATTTTATTACATTTTTATTTATTGAGCTTACAAACTTTTATTTATTAAAAGATTAAGTAAATCTATTTTTAAAAAAAAGCCCAAACGTTTTGTCACTTAAAGTAAAGGATTTTAATAATGAAATGAACCTATTTTCATCTCAAGCCCAACCCAAAACGATCTTTCTTCCAAATCACACAAGTTTTTCCTAAGTAAGAAAAGAATTTGAAGCAGTTTACAGGGAACATACAGATCCGGTCAAGGCTCGTGGGCGGGTGTGTGGTGTTTCAATTTGGTATCGAGCCGATTTTAAAATATCGGCGTTGGGTTTAAGGCCCAAAACGTTTTCAAGATAAGCCAAAAAAAATTTTGTGAATTAAGCAGGTTTTTCTGGCATGGCCCACTAAGTCTCAGGCAAAGTCCACCAGGTAAGTACTTCTATCCATTGTGTGATTTATATTATGATTTGTAGAAGGGTAGAAATGGAACGTAGAATAGAGATTAAGTACTTGAACCGTAGGATTAGTATACCCCAACAATTACATAAGACTCTAATGCACAATTAAACAAACCTGTGGTTAAGTCGTTGAGTTAGGGTGTGGTAACCATGGTGCGCATGTCTAGGATTGGTTTCGATGGGAGCTTGGTATTTAAGCAGTCCGCGTGACTCACCTCCTCTCCACTCAAATCCTACCAGGTGCGTAGCTTTGGTTCACCCTGACCAAGAAGACTCGATCATAGGCTAAACCTAATAACTAAAACCCGAAAGGGAACTTGCCATGTTTTTTTTATATATATAAGAACCCTAATTTTAAAACTCTTAAAATCATTTTTCTTTAATTTTTGAAAACTATTTTTTTCCCACACAATTTTTCAAAAAAAATTCTGATTTATGAAAATTACTAAAATGCCCCTAGTGGTAAAATTACAAAAATACCCTTAGTTTATGAAATTTTCAAAATACCCACAACTCTTATCAAAATTCCATTACTTAATAAAATTTTCAAAAAAACCCTTATTTGCAAATTATCAAAAATACCTTAATTTTGGAAAATTACAAAATTGCCCCTAACCTACCAAAATTTCCAAAATGACCCTGATTCCCAAAATCTTTCGTAACTTCATCGTTTTGGAAAATAAATTTCTCAAAAAGAACTCTCAAAGTTTTGAAAATTTTGAAATATCCCTGAATTATTAAACTTTACAAATCTACCCTGGTTTATTACCAAAATACCCCCGAAATTTGAAATTATCGAAATACCTCTGGAATTTCCAAATTTACCGAAGAGCCCCGAGATTTTAAAATTTCCAAAATACTTTTTGACAAAATCACTAAGGAACCTTATTTGACAAATTACAAAAATACCCCTGTAGGACAAATTACGCAAATACCCCTGGGTAGTGGAAAAACAACAACAATGAAAACTACAACATTTCTCTGAATGAACGAAAGTTCATAATTGATTGATGTATGAATGTAAAGATTGTGTGCATGTATGAATACAAAAGAACCACTCCTAAAAACCTTTTCATAAAATTTGATCGTGGGTAAACAGTGAAACAAAATTTCTAATGCATAAAACTTTCTTAAATCAGATTAAAGCGCGTTAGATATGAGTTCTAGAGGACGTGGTCATCATGGACGCGGTAGAGGAAGAATGACTGTGTTAGAACCCGTTAGATCGGGTCAAGGGTGCGACAATGAGTTACCATCGCCACCGCCACCCCAATTTGTTGGTGTCGAGCAACAAGCTCGACGGGATGATCTTTGTGTCATGAGCTATGTTGCGAGTTTTGGAAATGGTGGTCAGTGCGGGTGGAAATCGGGAGCTCAAAATCTGTACCAGTGACTTCGAGCCAATAGAATTTGAGGTGTTAGTGGAGTATCGATGTGGCACCAAAGATGGTGAGTACTAGTTGGAAGCAACCGAGCATATTATGGATGAGCTCGATCTGACCGGAGGAGAAGTTGAAAGGAATGGTGGCACGACTACGTGATGAAGCGTATCAATGGTGGTTAACTATATGGGATGGTGCCACGGCTGAGGATCTGACCTGGGAATATGTTAAGATGGCATATCAAAAGAAGTATGTGGGGACGGATATATTGATAAGCGGAGGAAGGCTTTTAAAATTTGGTATAAGGAACAAGTCGATGGCGATGTATGAAGTGAATTTCTAAGGTTAAGCCGATATGCTCGAGGAGTAGTGGCAACGGAACATGAGCGATGTGTCCGTTTTGAAGACGGTTTAAGGGATGACCTCAGGTTATTGATAGCTCTACATCAGGAGCGAGAGTTTTTTGCGTTGGTAAAAAAGGCTAAGGTAGCCAAGGGAATCAAAGACTCGGTTAAGCAGAACTCTGATAGGAATAGACCCAAGAGGGATTATGTGTCGTCAAGATCGATGGAAAATGTGCAAAAAAGGCCCAGAACTAATGGTCCGAAGGGTCAGCAAGTTGGTACAGGATGGAAGTATCGTCCTTGTGATCATTGTGGAAAGAAGCACTTGGGGGAGTGCTAGAAAAAGACGGGAGGATGTTTTAGGTGTGGGTCCAAGGACCATATGCTCAAAGATTATCCTAAGAAACCAGATGAAAGTCGATCAGCACTCGAATGTTAGTCAGTTTGGTAGAGGAGGACAATGACCTCGGCGAGTCGTGGTCCGAACCATGGAGAAATGGTTTGGTAGTGGTCGTGGAGCACCAAGCGAAGGTGCTAAAGGTTCGATGTAAGGCAACCAAGGTTGGTTTATGCATTTGGCCGTCGTGAGGAGGCGATGTGCGGATATGACAACGGGTAAGTTTCTTATTTCAGAGTGCCTTTATTGCCTGTTTATTATAGAGCTAGTTCGTTCTTGTATTGCTAGTGAATGGTATGAAACCTTGGATGTGAACTTTGGAATTTTCCGTAGGAGATGTGTTAGTTTTAAGATCGAGTCTTGTGACGATAGTGTAGTGTGGTGAGTTAGGATGTATGATTATTTAAGTAATTTTGAGGACTAAATTATTTTTAAGGGGTAGAAGCGTAACATCTGAAAAGGGCCTATGCATTTTAGGTTTAATTGTCTGAAATGACATGTCTTAAGTATTATGAATGTATTTTGAACATTTTGGAAACACAGGAAGGTATGGAAATGTTACGTTAAAGAGGAAAGTGAACATTTTGGAAACCTAAGTTAAAAGAGGAAAGTGAACATTTTGGAAACCTAAGTTAAAAGAGGAAAGTGAACATTTGGAAACCCAAGTTAAAATAGGAAAGTGAACATTTTGGAAACTTGGAAATGTTGGGAAATGTTTTAGAAATGTTAAGTAAAGAGGAAACTAAAACAAGGCAGCCTTAAGAAAATTAATAGGAGGAATTTGACACACAAACAGGCTTGGAAAAGTGGCCTGAAGATATCACTTGTGGCCCAGGTAGGTGACGCCACATACAAGGGTATTGGGCCTAGGTTCGAGTCACTTGGGGAGCAAATAAAGAAATTTTATTTTTGCTTCTAGGAGCAGAGAGATGGACGGCACATGGCTAAATTTTAAGAGTTTTATCCCTTTTATTTTATTTAAGGATAACAGATGATAAATGAAGAATTATTCTTTAATTAGGAGAATGAGGGAGAAGTGATGGCCAAGTAAGGGACTTTGAGTTTAGTAATTTCGGCTAGGTAAGGATAGTTGCTGAATTATCTTTTATTTTAGATGATAATTAAAGAGATAAAATTTATCAAATAGGAAGAGTTGGCCGAATGAGGGTCTCTATGTAGATTAATTTTGGCAACAAGGGGAAAAGGGATAGCTATCCTTCATTCTCTCTTTTCTTCTACCGAAATTCTCTAGCAAATTTCTCCATTCTTTTCTTTCTTTCCTCTGCCGAATTCTCTCTGCCATTCTTCTCTTCTTCCATTTTCTTTTCTTCTTCTATTACAAACACAATCAAAAGCCGAAGGTACCAATAACCCTAGCCGATTTCTCACTAAGCCTCAAGAATTGAAATTGTGATACATATCAGGGCCGTAGCCGGATAGTGCTAAGGGTTCAAGCAAGAGTTCCATCGAATTCTTCAGTAAGGGTAAGATTAGGTTTGATTCCCATTCTATTTCATTTAAGTCCATCAAAATTAAGATTCTAATACCCTCAATATATTGTTGATGAAACCTTGAAGAGATCTTTCGGGATTTACTAAGTGTCGACTACAAGGAAGGAGAAGTTCTTTTCCCGAAGGTACACCATAGGTCGCGTGTTCCCTAGTTATTTGGTGAGTTTGGGATTTAAAATTCACAAGGTAAGTACCTATAGCATTCGGCCAAGGCTTATTTTAGATCTATCTTTATTATGTTAGAAGGATCTAAGAGTTAGAAGGATCTAGAATATACAAGGAAGGAGCATAAGCAAAGTTTGAGGATTTGAGAATTTCAAGGTAAGTGTACTTATATATTCAGCCAAGGCCCTAGTTCTAAGATCTATTTGTTTTAACCGAAAACTAACTGATTCAAGGGATCTAGTGAGTAGCCGATTTCAAAGGGGAAGAATACAAGTTATTGGGATTTGATTTTTAATTCAATCGGCAACAAGGTAAGTTTTAGTGCACAAATCCTACTAGGATTTGGTTTTATGACTGAATGAGTTTTTCATTAAACCTTTAATATGGGCCGAATGTAGGGAGTTAAAGATCTAAAATAGTAGATCAAATTTTGGGATTTCAGTGAATTTGTTAAGCGAATCAGGTGTGTACCTCATATTAATCTTAATAGATATATGGCTTTAACTTGATATATGTGTTAATATGGAAGTGTAAGAATGTGGCTAAAGTACCATGTTATGGTACAAAGTACTCAGGTATGTTTCCTACTCCTACTAGGATTACGAAATATGTTATATTTAACATGTGAAAAGTGACATAAATGTGAATTTAAGTATGATATGCATGATATGAATAATATGGGGCATTGGGCTATATGAGAAAGGGAAGTGCATGTGGTGACTTGGTCTCACTATCTGAATGTGGTGACTTCGGTCACATTATCCGAATGTGGTAACCGGTTACATTATCGAATGTGGTGTCTCATGACACAACTATTTAATCTGATGGCTATGCCACGAATTTTATATGGGCGATGAGCACGTCGATTGCGATGTTGCCTTGCCGATGGTGTGTAGTGGATGGAGGTTGACTTAGTAGTCCCCACGGTGTGCGGTTGGTGCTGGGATGTGTAGCGGATGGTATCTAGGTGTGGGTTGGGATTGCATCATTATTATTATGTGAACATGATATGTATGGTATGCCTAAATCTGTTAAATTTTAGTGTTGGTTACACATTGAGTCAGTTGACTCACCTCTTTGTGGGATTATTTTTCAGGTGACGACCAGTGATGGATCGGGCCGGCAGATGCTTAGTGGAGGCCATGTGAAGTTCAAATTTCTTTTATTTGGACTATTATACTTTAAGTATTTTGAATTTAAATTTTGGGAATTATTTGATGTAATAAGGCCTTAGTAGAATTATTTTATTTTGTTTTTATTTATTGAGCTTACAAACTTTTATTTATTAAAAGATTAAGTAAATCTATTTTTAAAACAAAGCCCAAACGTTTGTCACTTAAAGTAAAGGATTTTAATAATGAAATGAACTGTTTTCATCTCAAGCCCAACCCAAAACGATCTTTCTTCCAAATCACACAAGTTTTTCCTAAGTAAGAAAAGAATTTGAAATAGTTTACACTGAGGAACATACCAGATCCGGTCAAGGCTCGTGGGCCGGGTGTGGGGTGTTTCACTTTCTCTCGGCACCACTGATAAGATGTGTCTCTTAGAAGTGATACGACACATTTTAAACAGTCAGTCGATGTGCGAAAAAGCTCATCAAATACCCGAATCGTATTTTGAAGCCAAAACTCGGCTCTTACAAGATCGTCATCAACAATAGCTTTAAACTCTTCGTCTCCATATTTTTAATCTTATCAACTGGAGGCTTATTCAATCACAAAAGTTCCACACCTTGAGGAGCTACAGGAACAGGTTGCGGATTTGTGGGGGTGGAGGTTGTTGAGTAGCCGAATTTGTTCGAACAAATTTTGTGAACCACTCATTCATCATCTGGAAGAAGGCTTCCTTAGCCTTTCCTCCTTGTCCACGATACGAGTCTCGACTCTAATTGCGCTACTCCGTGAATGGAGGTAGGCACATTACTTTCAATATCATCAGCTACAGCTCGATTGGGATCCATACTATATGAAAACACGATTTAAAACTGTCAGGAGATATCACACTATCATAGGTTATATATGGCATGTATAGCTAGACTCTCACATACGCTACGTTAGTCCTAAAATCGACTAAATCGTAGCTCTAATACCAATAAATGTAACACCCATCACTCATATTCAACGCCAGAATAAGGTTACGAAGCATTACCAGACTTATAAAACAATTAAATAATAATTTCACATACATTTTCAAATTTCATATAATTATCATTCAAACTCAATCACATTGTCCCTAATACGAGCCTACGAGGCCCTAAACATGCTTTAGAAATGGTTTGGGACTAAACCGATAGCTCAAGAAATTTTTATGAAAACTTAAAATTTGGAGAAACTTTAAAACTTTGGAGAAATGAATTTTGATATCTGAAATGGTTATTTCAAGTCGTGCCATTTATTCTCAATCTGATAGCTTTTTATAGAGGGCTATTGCCTCTTTACATCCTTTGAAACGAGAAATTCAATCCCTTACATCTTTGAAAATTTGATTACATAATTGAAACTTTTCACAGAATATATTCTCTGATTACAAAAATACAAATTACAGAGAATAATTACTATTCATGATCAGAGAATCTTACTGTTCTTGCCAGGGAATATCTACTATTTGCACCAGAGAATATTTCCTGTTCACTTCTCCTTTTTTTTTTTTGCAGGGAATATTTACTATTTGCACCAGACTTGTCTTTTCTTGCAGGGAATATCATCAGAGAATATTTTACATTCACCGGTCTTATCTTGCATCATTTTTCTTGGTTACGGTGATAATTCTTGAAGTGGTATCATCTGCAAGATCTACCAATTTGATTGAAGATGCTGAAGACTTTTCATCTTCAGATTCGGAATCCATTGAGTGAGCATTTCAGCCATGAGTTTTTTATATTCCTTCTTGGTTTTGGCTTGAGCTAACATCAAGTTTGTCGATTTTGCTTGGAGGAATTTTCTTTGTGGTTTGATCCGGTTGCGGACTTACATAATCTCAGATTCTTGTTGAAAAATTGTCCAAATATTTTGAATTGTATTTTTCATCATTAAACTTGTCCCACCATTTAGTTCTAAAGTTTCAAACTAGTAATGGAATTCCAGTACATTGATCTTGCTCATAGGAGTAATTCCAAGAAATAATCCAAGAAATGCATAGTTTTGAGAAAAATGGATTGTTCTGTAAATGTGCTTTTGGTCTGGTTCAGGGTGAAATTTGTCAAAGAACTTAGGCCATAAATTTTGAATTTTTTCTGGTAGGATCTCAAAAGATAAAGGTCCATACCAATTCCACCATTCTTGGAACCAGTTTGGGAATTTGAATTGGGTACCATATTTGAAATATATGATCCAAGAATGTCTCATGTGCTGGTTGTTCATTAAAAGACATTGTACCATGCCATTTGGTAATCCCAATATGTAAAATATAGGTAGTGGTCAATTTTGGTGGTAAATTTGGCTGGAAATTTCTTTGGAGAATTTGGGTTTTCACTCCAATCCCTTGGTCGAAGAATTTTTAGTATTTGGGTTGTTGAATGGGTAATAAAATTCTTTTGGGTCTGTATAGTGTTTGAACAATACTGATCCAGTTTGAACCAGTATGTTTTCATAATACTGTTGGGGCTTTTGAGAATCCAATGGTTTGAAATGTCATCCATTGAAAAGTTCTTTTGCAAGTAAATGTGGAGGTTTTTCTGAAAATTCTTCCTTTATAACAAGAATTTTTTCAAAACATTTGTTTGGAAAATATTGTGAGGATTTTTGTGTAGCAGTCTGTGAAGATACTGTTATTTCTTTTGGAAAAACTTCTTTGAGAGATGTCTCTTTTAAAACATTTTTGAGAGATTTTGGTTTGTGTAAAACAATCTCTTTATTTTTTGAAATCTTTGCTGCTTCACCGGCAATTTGTTTGAGAGGAGTTTCCTCTTTCATTTGAGAAAATGCCAATGCCATACAGGGATTGAGAAAGGGACTCAATCCATTTTTGATTTGAGAACCAATTTCATTTGGATCTTGTGCATCTTGAACGATTGTATTTTTGGAGGATTTTGATGATGATAATGATTTCTCATTTTCTTCTTCATGGAAAATTTCATACCATGACTTAATTGGTTTTGAGGAAATTTGGGTTTTGGATGACTCTCCTATTTTTCCTTTTCCTTTGTCTCGGAGTTTGGGTGGCATTTTTGAAGAAACTCTCTGGTGAGAAAATCAGGCAAAGAATTAGTTTCTCCTTTGATGTATTCAATATCAAAATCAAATATACTCAAAATTGCTTGCCATCTTGCAAAAATCTATTTTGAGGCAATATTTTGAGCATCTTTTTGTAAAACGTCTTTTGCTGATTTGCAATCGATTAAGTAAAAGAAATTTTTGATTTAATAAATCACTTTGGAATTTTGTAATGCATAAAACAATTGATAAAATTTCTTTTTAATAGTCTATAATTTTCTTGAGTTGGATTCGATTATGCGGAAGTAAAGCTGGACTATTTGCTCTTTTCCCCTTTGACTTGTTTTAGGATCCCACCGTATCCTATTTGAAGCATCTATTTCTACGATTTTGGGGCATTTGGATCGGGTAAATATAAACAAGGAAGCTTAGTAATTTGTTTTTAATTTGGGTGATAATATTGGTGTGGTCATTCGTCCAAGGTTGTGGATTCTTTTGAGCCTATCATATAACGGTTTACATAATTTGCTAAGACCGGATAAAAGTCTATGACATAATTAAGGCTTAGAAGATTCTTTGTAATTTGACTTTGTTAAGGATTTGGTGCGGGAATTTGTTAGCAAACTCTATGGATCTTTCTATTGGGGTAATGGTTCCTTGGGTAATGTAATGACCTAAAAACCTTACTTTGGTTTGCAACAAACTTATCTTGGATTTAGAAACTACTAAACCATTATTCTTTATGACTTTTATAAATATGGATAAATGTTTGAAGTGTTTTTCTAAATTTTCTGAAAACACTAATACATTATCGATGTATACTATTGTGAATTGAGAGTATTGGTAAAAAATATCATTCATTATTCTTTGAAATTCGGATGGAGCATTTTTTTAATCCAAAAGGCATTACATTCCATTCATATTGTCCAAATGGTACAGTAAATGCTATTTTATATCTTTCTTCTTCTTTTATTTGGATTTGCCAATATCCAGGTTTCATGTCAAATTTTGAGAAAATATTTGCATTACAAAGTTTCTGTAGCAAATCTTTCTTATTTGGTATTGGGTATCTAATCCATTTTAAGGCTTGATTGAGAGGTTTGTAATTAATTACTAATCTTCGTGTTCCTCTTTCGAGTTTTGCATTTTTTTTTACATAAAATGCTGAACAACTCCAAGGAGAACTGCTTTTCCTAATTAATTTTTTATTAAGAAGGTCTTGTATTTCTTTTTTACAAAATTCTTCCATTTCTTTGTTCATTTGTATGAGTCTTGCTTTTGTAGGTATTTGTCTTTCATCAAAATTGTTTTCATATGGTAACGTTACTTCGTGTTTTTTCCTATTCCAAAAAGCATTAGGAATGTTAGAACAAATTGTTGATTCTATTTCTTCTCTGATTTGATTTATCCTTTTTTGTACTTCTCTTTTTTCTAATTGTTCAGTCAATTTTTTAAAACATATTTCTTCTTTTAGAAAAGAGATTTGTTTCTGTTTATGACTAATTAAATTATTAATTTGCCCACTATGGATGGATAAAGATTTTAATAAGTTGAGATTTCTTATCTTTGGTTTTTCTACAAAAGGAAATTCTACTTTAGTTTTAAAACTTTGGTGGAGATAGAATTATTTGTTACTTTGTAAGGTTTGAGTAGTGATATGAATGGGGTTCCTAATATGACATCTTGGGTAATGTCTTTTACCATTAAAAAACATGTTTGATATTTTATACCTTTGTTGGATATTTCTGCATTGGGAATTTTGTAAGTAATTTTTAATTTTTTACCATTTGCAGCTTTAAGAGATTCTGATGTTTTGTCATAATATTTTGTTGGAATTATCCTTCTCTAATCTGAGTTTTAGTGCGCTCTGTATCAAAATGGGCTATTGTTTCTAATTGAAATTCATTATTTATGACAATATTTATTTTATTAAATATCTTTGAATAGATACTTGATTAGAACCATCATATATTCTTGTGTATTTTCTTGAGTTGGGTTTAGTTTCGACAAACTTTTTTCGGGATTTCATGTTTTAAGGATTGCATTTGTTTTTCATTTCTTGTTGTTCCATTTTAAGTGAGAAAGTTCTAATTTAATTTGTTTTATTTCTACCGTAATTGAATTTGTAATTTGTCTTGGTTTTATTTTTCATATTTATTAAATATTATATCTTGTATATTATACATTTGTGATTGACTAGAAATAATTTCTTTTTCTTTTCGAGGTTTATCCTTTAATGAGGATTTTAATTTCAAAAGGTATTCTCTTTTTAGTTACGGGCCTTGAATTTTATCAACAACTTCAATCATAAATTCTTGGTCTTTGGTTAACATATTAATTGAGGTTCATTTTCATCATCGGAAGATTGGGATGTTGTATGTAATTAAATCTATTTGTAATTAAATGCATTTGATAGATGTATCATTTTCGGAAGAAGTTGTTTCTAAGAGAATCTCATTTAATTTTGTTCTATTTCTTCATCTAGATTTAAATTATTAATTTTCTTTTAATTTTACAATATTTTGAAATGTGTCTGGTTTTCCACATCTATAACATTTTATTGTTTTATCAATTTTGTTTTCTATTTTTGTTGTTTCTTCTCTTTTACGTATTTTCTATATTTGGGTTTTTATAATATTCGAAATATTCTTTTTCCTATTTTTTGGTTTCTGAGTGACATGTTTTTGAAGAAGAAGGTTCATTCCTAATATCAAATTGGTGGCGAGAATGATCCTAATTCTTTTCTATATTGATATCTTTCTTTCTTAAGTTGTTTTTGTAATTTTAAATCTTGACAAATTTTAATCCTTCTTTTTGAGTGAAACTAATTAGTTCACCATATGTAAGCTTTTCATATGGAATAATACCTTTATAATTTTCTCTTATTTGATTTCTAACTTTTCTCCTAACAAAGTAGGAAGTCCTACTAGAAACTTTTCTTTCCAAAGCGGTTGTTGGTTATCGATCTTTGCATAACTCTATTCATAAAGACATCTTTATACCATTTAAAATCGGTTAATTTTTGCATTTTAAATTTGATAATAATTCTGAATTTTTTCTTTAAGATAAGAAGGATCTCCTATAAAGTGTTTAGAGATTGAGAAAATTAAAGTTGCTACTGCATCTTGGATTTCTCTTCCTTGTTCATCTAAAATAATTTTTCCTTGATCATCCTTTTTATTGCTTTTAAGATTTCTTCTGTTGGGTTTTAGTGAGTGCATGATCCCACCATCCTTTTAATTGACCAGTAAATCCAACAACCAAAAGGTTGGCTATAGCATGATCACTAATTAATCCATTTT
Organism: Gossypium rotundifolium; assembly: GCA_025506655.1. Taxonomy (NCBI): domain Eukaryota; kingdom Viridiplantae; phylum Streptophyta; class Magnoliopsida; order Malvales; family Malvaceae; genus Gossypium; species Gossypium rotundifolium. The sequence goes on from CP106723.1 coordinate 81,875,187, forward strand.
GGTTTTGGGTTTGATAAACATTTGAAACCATCGTCATTTGTTGTAATAAACTAAGAATATTGTATTCAGACTTTCCATCTATATTCCATTCATAAATTGTATTAGCATTGTATTTATTTTGGAAAACAGGTTTTTCTTCTATATTAAGATCACGTCGATGGTTTTGGATAATATAATCTTTTGGTTCTTTCCAAGCCATCTTGTTAATTTGTTGTTCATCGGTGGTCGAGTCGATTAGGAGGATTGGTGTAATGTATTTACCGAATGTTGGGCTTGCATTGGGGTATCAGGTGCAATTAATTTAGACTTGTAACTTTCCAAAGCATCAAGTCTATTTTGGATTTCTGTCAAGAAATGATTTTGGGGTTTTTGGAAAGGTTTTGGAATCTCATAAGGTTTAAATATTGGTTCTTTAGAACTTTTTTCTATTACCTCTTTTATTGGTTCTTTCTTAATGGGTTGACTTTCCACTAAATTCTCAATATAATCTAATTGTTTTCCTATTGTATGAAGACTGATATTTGTATAGTTGTTTTGTTCTACTATCATTTTAATATCTCTTGATGAGATTTGTTCTCCTGCATCAGGAGCTCTCATTCTTAAAGGATTGGCTTTTATTCCAGTATTTTTGTGAAGATATTGAACTTCCATTAAAGGGGAATGTCGAGATTCAACTTCTCCTTTATTAGTTTGCCATCTAGTATTATATTTTATTGTATTAACAGATTTTGAATAATATTCTTCAAACCATTCAAAGAATTTTATATGAATTTTATGTTTATTCATAAATTCATAATATTCTTGAAGAATGTTTTCTTTTTATCATTATAATTTTAAAGTAATCTTCTCTTTTTTGCTTATTTTTGTTGGAATAGAAGTGTTTTCTACACCATTCTTTATTTATCTCAAAAGTTTTTCTAAAGCAGATATTTACGAATTTTCTCCTTATCTTGGATTATTAGTCATTGATGAATATGATGGTGACATATTAGGTGAATTTTGGGGACTTTCTTCTTGTCGGCATAGATAGGTTGAGCTATGTTTGAAGAATTATCTATTCCTTGTAAATTGGTTCTAAATGTTGTTGGGATAGAAGAGACAGTGGCTCTAGTTGTCCTAAAATCTGCCGTTTGTGTTTTGGATTTGACTCTTCTTCAAAATTTAACATCTTAAAAGCTGTGCTAGTACTTCCTAGCATTCTTCTTGGCCTGTTAAATATTAATTCAACTGTGCCATCTTGGTGTTGAGAGATTTCACTTAATGAAGTGTTTCTTATTAGTGTTGGTGCCACAGGGTCTGTAGCACCCTCAAGTTGCCACTTATCAGGAAGGTTTATTTCATGCCACTATATTGTTCTCGGGATTGTGGTATGAGATCTTGAAGTATCAGTTTCTATTAAGAGGGTTTCTCCTTTTAGACTTTGGAGTAAAGCCTTGGTATTAACTACAGAATACATAGCTTTGAAATGGAGCCTATAGACTAATGTTAATACCTCCTTACCAGGAAGCATTTTGTAGTTATGGGTATGTATTTGGAGGGTCAAAGATTGTAAAATATTTTTATCAGTCAAGGATACCATAAAATTTGGATAACAATTAAAATGTATTGGGTCGGTACATAGGCTTGTTTCTATGGTTCCTAATAATGAGTCATTAAACATGATGTGTCTTTGGTCTCTTAAGACAATTAAAATTGATGTATTTTTAGTGGCTTCAACACTAAGAGGTTTGACACCAACTTGGACTAATCCAAAATGAACATATTTGTATTTTTGTTCTTTGAGTTTATTAATGACGAATCTATCTAATAATTGGATTGTTTCATATTCTTTTTGAATGGGTAAACTCATTTATTTTGTTTTTATAACGTAACTACAAAAAGCATTTAAATTTTCAAAAGTTGTTTTCTTGTAGACTTGGTTTGTTGGAACTCTTGGAAGAGTCCAATTATCAAATCTTTGGGGAATATTTTCATAATGTTCTTCTTGTTCATTAACAGTGTTGTTTGAGGTTTGGTCGGACTCTTGGGATTGATTGGAAACAAAGCTTACAGAAGAATTGGTTCTTCTAAGGAAGGGAAACATTCTTTTGTTTTCTTATTTCCTACAAAGGGGTTCTACTATCAGGATTTCTGGATTATTAGAGTTGCCTACAGGGATACTTTGTCCTTGACACACCTAACCCATGGCTAACTGGACAGTGTATCAATACTCAGCAAAATAACGTTAATAAAGACAGTTAAACCAGAACTCAGAAATATTGAAAACAAATTGAATATTTTCAAAACTTAGAAATACCTGCTCCTCCTTGGCTCTAATACCAGATTGTCTCGAGGATCTGAGGATGGAGCTTGAATCATTTGAATCTCAAGTTTGAATCGTTTGAAATGTGATAATTTTTGAAATAGAGTTTGAATCGTTTGAAATTATAACTTGATTAAATCTTGAGAAAGGTAAATTTTTGAAATGGAAAATAATTTAAAAACTTAAATTTTGAAAACTTAAAATTTGGAGAAACTTTAAAACTTTGGAGAAACGAATTTTGATATCTGAAATGGTTATTTCAAGTTGTGCCTTTTATTCTCAATTTGATAGCTTTTTATAGAGGGATATTGCCTCTTTACATCCTTTGAAACAGGAAATTCAATCCCTTACATCTTTGAAAATTTGATTACATAATTGATTACATAATTGAAACTTTTCAGAGAATATATTCTCTGATTACAAAAATACAAATTACATAATTGAAACTTAAAAATTTTCAAATTTCAAGGGACACACGCCCGTGTGTCTCACACGACCAAAGACATGCCCGTGTCACAGGCCGTGTAGACATTCGAAATGGGATCACATGGTCGTGTCCCAGCCCATGTCAGACCCCGTGTAACTCTCTGACTTGGGTCACATGGCCAGCATACATGCCATGTGGTTAGCTCGTGTGCCCTAAAAATGGCCACACATACCCGTGTTCTAGGCCATGTGCTAGGCCGTGCAAAACCTATGGGGTATACTGACTTATACCACATGATCAAGTCACACGTCCGTGTGCTAGGCTGTGTGGAGCATACTAACTTGGTTTTTAATTCAACACCAGGGGACAATCAGCCGTGTAACCTAACTATGTGTCATACACTGCTGAGACACACGCCCGTGTCTCTGCCTGTGTGGAGAAAAATAGGATATTTACCAAGCCAATTTGCCACCCAAACTTGCACACACCTAAACCAAACCATTTGGCACCAAAACACAAGCTGATGGTCATGACATAGCTACATGGTGCTGCTCACACAAGCTAACGAGAATTCGTAACACATGTTGGATAACTCAGTCATCGGTAGGTCATACGGGCCAGCACCCAAAACAATAATAACCCCTAAAAACATGACATTCATATCCTAATCTATTCCTAAGGTTCAACTAGGATTTCACACTTGTCGAATTGTCGTCGAACGTGTCCGTAGAGTCGTATTCATGGTTTATGCAATATCAAAGCATATTATGACAAAGCTTATTACATATGAACTTACCTCGAATGTAAAAACGGTGAATTAAGTCGATTAATCCGAAACTTTGTTCTTTCCCTGATCTAAATTCTCATTTTGCCTTTCTTGATATGCATGAGAATTAGTTTGACCAAATATCAAGCTTCCATGGATGTTTCTATCTTCAATTTTCGGTGGTGTCTTTCAAATTAGGAAAGATGATACATTATCCTTTTGTTTTAATTTACTAATTAACAAATTTACTAATTTAACCATAACATATAACCTTTAAAATTCATAATCAATGTCCATATCATCCACTCAATATAAAAATGGAATATTTACCACATAAGGACCTCCACTATTTAATTTCATAGCCATTTAATACCTTTAACTAATAGAACTCAAATTTTACACTTTACGCAATTTAGTCCTTTTTATCAAATTGAGCATTTAAACAGTAAAATTTCTTGATGAAATTTTCACACAATCTCACTATCATACTATAAACCTTAAAATAATAATAAAATAATTATTTTGACCTCAGACTTGTGCTCCCAAAACCACTATTCTAATTTTACTAAAAACGGGCTGTTACACTGCCCTTCCTATCAATAATGCCTCAACAAAATCATACTCAATCTACTACTCAGAAGTTTTCTAAAGTCAAGAGCAAAACCTCAAGTTACCTTGCCTCAAGCGATATATGTCTATACACCTTTGGCATGGTATCTTACACTATTTTGTTTTCTTTCCTTATGGATGTTTGATAAACCATAATTTATACATATTTTGACCCCATGCTTGGCTTATTTTTGGATGAATTTTCATTAGATTTGATGAATTCGATGCTCATAATCCTTTAATTTCATGATTTACACTAAGGAGAGCTTAGGGAGTAGAAAAGAACAAGAAACGGGCCAAAAAGGGACAAAATGGGCCTACCTCAAAATCAACACAGCCTGGACTATCACACACGGGCAGACCACACGGTCGTGTGTTACAAGCAAAATCGAACACGGCCTAAGCTATCATACATGGGCGTGTCCCTACCGAACCCAAGTCTAATTCTATACGAAAAAGACTACTTATGGTCCAAGAAAGGTGTTCCAAAGCCTATATAAACACCCTAGGGGAGGACCTAAAGGGATACGCGGAGTAAAATGAAGAAATTACTCGAAGGAAGCCGTCGGGGTCATCTCTGAAGCAGATTCACTCCAAGATTGAAGATCTCCATCAAGTTCTTTAAAAGTTTTTGGGTTCTTTATGTCTTGTTGTTTTCTTTATTCTGAGATGTGTTCCTCATACATTATGAACTAAACTCCCTAAATACCTAGGGAGGATGAAACCTAGATGATTCTTATTATTTAATAAATTTGAATTACGTGATAAATACTTTTCTTGTTCTTAATTATGTGCTCTTAATCCTTATTTTAATGTTTTCAGGAATATTAATTCAAGATTGATGTGCTTATTCAATGGAGCAAAAGCCCCTGTTTAAGCATAGATCCAACATAATTAAGCGAAGTTGATTGCAACCCTAGAAATAGGGCGACATAAATCTGCAGGATTATAGTCAAATCTAATAAGGGAATCCATAGATCGAGTTAATGCGACGATAAAGGTTTTAATTAGAAAGAGATTTCAATTAATCGACCTAGAGCCAGTTGTTTTTAGTCTCAAAAGAGATATTAACATAATTTAGGGATTTCTATGGATCAAGTCAAGTGAATAAATCACTTAATTCAGAGTCAGAATAATAGGTGAAGTCTAAGTGGATTCTTCTTTGGGTATTGCCTTTATCATTGGTTTATTCGATTACTTCTTTCACTCTCTGTCGCGTTCATAGTCACTTAGTTAGTTAATTAGTTAGTTAAATTTTAGATTAAAATAAGTCCCTTTAAATATTAGGCTAAATAATAGAAAGATAGCTATTAATAGTAACTTTAGTCCTTGAGGATACGATATTCGGACTCACCACAACTATACTATTGTTTCATAGGTGCGCTTGCCCTTATCAAAATATTAGTTAGTTTCTAGCCAATCAAGTTTTTGGCACTGTTGCCGGGGACTAGAATATTAGGAACACTTAATTTTTATTACTTTAGCCATTTTTATTTTATTTTTTATTTTATTTTTATTTATTTTTAATTTATACTTTTCTTTTATTTTCTTTTGGCAGGTATTTTTAGTTTATGACTAGAAGAAACCCGTCAGGACCATTACTTTTTGATAGTGAGATAGAAAGCATAGCTTGTAGAAATCATAGGGAAATAAGGAGAAGTCTACAATACATAGAGGAAGAGCAAGAGGATGATACTAATACTACCAAAGAGATGGCTGATAATAATCTGCTACCCCCTGTGGTTGCCGCAAATCCTGTGAATCAGAATCCTCCTCCTCATACTATGTACGATTATGCTAAGCCCAATTTAACTGGGCTGAATCGAGTATTGTTAGACCTCTATTTCTGCGAATAATTTTGAACTGAAACCTAACACTATTCAAATGATTCAACTGTTTGTTCAATTTGATGGTTTGCAGGATGAAGACCCAAATACTCATTTAGCCAACTTTCTAGAGTTCTGCGACATGTTAAAAATTAATGGTGTTTCTGATGATGCCATTCACCTTTGGTTATTCCCTTTTTCGTTAAGAAATAAAGATAAACAGTGGTTGAACTCATTAGCATGAGGTTCTATCACTACTTGGGAACAAATGACCGAAAAAATTTTTACTAAAATATTTTTCGCCTACTAAAATGACAAAGTTGAGGAATGATATCTCTTCTTTTGTGCATATGGATTTAGAAACACTTTACGATGCATGGGAGAGATATAAGTACTTATTGAGAAGGTGCCCCAATCATGGGTTACCTCTATAGCTACAGGTTCAAACCTTTTACAATGGTGTGAACCCCTCAACTAGGAAACTGATTGATGCAGCCGCCGGTGGTACACTAAACAACAAAACACCTAAGGCTGCCTACGAATTCATTGAAGAGATGTCACTGAATAACTATCATTGGCAAGTTATGAGGACGAAGCCAACAAAGGCAGCCGGTGTTTTCAACCTCAACGCAGTTACCATGCTATCAAACCAAGTAGAGCTTTTAAATAAAAGATTGATGGTTTGTGTGGTTCTTCTTGGTACATTCGGTGATGCGGTCGCGTCTGAATGAAGGAGGAATGGGTAATACAGAATTTCCATCCTACAACCCTGGAATAGAAAGCGAATAGATGAACTTTATGGGTAATAATTCTAGACATGAGAATAATCCCTTGATGGAAGCTCGAAACAACTAGTATTTCAATAAAGGTAAGCGCACCTATCGAATAGTAGTCTAGCTGTGGTGAGTCCAGAATACTGTATCCTCAAGGACCAAGAGTACTTAGTAATAACTATCTTTTTATTATCTAGTCTAATAATTAAAGGGGATTTAAGTTTAATCTAAAATTTAACTAACTTATGAACTTGACAGGGAGTAAACTGGGAAAATACTTTGGACAACTTATATGAGATGGATGACACCTAAGGAAGAATCCACCTAGACTTCACTTATTACTTTTGATTCATGCGATTTATTCGCTTGACTTAATTCGTAGAAATCTCTGAATTATATTAATACCTCTTTCGAGGCTACTAACAACTGACTCTAGGTTGATTAATTAAAATCTCTTTCTAATTAAAACCCCTATTGTCGTATTAATTTGACCTATGGATTCCCATATTAGTTTTGACCCTAATTTGGTAGATTTTTGTTGCCCTATTTCTAGGGTTGCAATCAACTCGGCTTAATTGTGTTGATCTACTATTAAACAGGGACTTTTGCTCCACTGAATAAGCACATTCGACTTGAATCAATAACCTAAATTATCAAAACAAGAATAAAACTCACAATTAAGAATAAGCACAAGTATTTATCTCATAAGTCAAATAATAATAAGATCTGTCATAGGTTTCATCTCCTTAGGTATCTAAGGGATTTAGTTCATACTAGAAGAGGAAAACATCATAAAAGAGGAAAAAAACAACAAATCATAAGAAAACCCAAAAAATTCTAAAGAACTTGATGGGAAATCTTCAGTCTTGATGGAGATCCTTCTCCTAAGCTATTCCCGATGATGTCTTGGAGTCTTTTCTCCTTCTGCTCGGCGTCTATTCAACGTCCTGTCGAACTCCTTTTTTAAGTTACCTCCTAGGGTGTTTATATAGGCTTTGGAACACCTTTATTGGCCCACAAGTAGCTTATTCTGAATAGAACTATTCTTTGCTGCGGCAGGGACACACCTGTGTGACACGCCCGTGGTGTACTCTTTCGACCGTGGTCGATTCTCTCTCCTCACCCCGGCGGTGTTTATGGATCTAATGAACCACATTTTTCAGCCATACCTAGATAAGTTCATGGTTGTTTTTATTGATGATATATTGATATATTCTCGAGATGAGCCTAAGCATGCTGAGCACTTAAGGATAGTTTTACAGATTCTACGAGATAATCAGTTATACGCCAAGTTCAATAAAAGTGAATTTTGGCTCAAGAAAGTTGGACTTCTGGGACACATTGTTTCGAGAGATGGAGTCCTAGTTGACCCAAGTAAGATCTTAGCCATTATTGATTGGAAACCCCCGAAAAATGTATCCAAAGTTAGAAGTTTTTGGGCTTAGTTGGCTACTATAGACGATTTGTCAAGGGGTTTTCCATGATAGCGACTCCAATGACAAAACTATTACAGAAAAATGTAAAATTTGAATGGACGGAAACTTTGGGCCTAAGGCCCAATTGCACTGTTTGGCCATATAGTTTATCCGAGTCGTTCGAGGCAACTGTAGGCCTTTGGAAAGATCGTTAACTATACCAAGACCCTAGGGAGTAAAATAACTGAAATACCCCTAATGGGTAAAATGACTGAAATGCCCTAATGAGTAAAATGACGAAAATACCCCTTGAGAGTGAAATAACTGAAATACCCTTGTAGGGTAGAATTATCGAAATACCCTTGTAGGGTAAAATTACTGAAATACCCTTATAGGGTAGAATTACTGAAATACCCCTGAGGGGTGAAATTATCGTTTTACACGTAACCGACGAAATGACCATTTTACCCCTAGTGGTAGTTTAGTTGATGTGTGTATGATATCTATGTGACTGGTTATGAGTATGACATATTGCATACGTGTAATATTTATGACACGACATTCTGCATTGGGGTTGGGATTCTGATTTGGAGGAAGTACTGTACTAGTGGCTCTACCACATTTTTACTATTTCAGTGGCTTCGCCACGTATTCTGATTTTAGTGGCTGGGCGACGATTACTGTTGTTAGAAGCTTTGATGTGTTACTATTAGCAACTATGCTGCAATATTGGTGTGTTGGTTAGGTGGGTCGACTTAGTCCCTACATAGTGTGTTGGTTGGTACAGGTGGTGTGTTGGCTGGATTGGGTTGGGTTGCATCTCTGTTCTATACTGTCATTATTTTGGGCTTAGACCCACACTATAACTGTATAGGGCTAAAGCTCTAACTAATCTGTTACTATATAGGGCTTAGGCCCAGTCTGTTTCTGGTTGCACCAATTATTAGTTGACTGTACAGGTAATCCCCAGCCTTAAACGATTAGGAGCCGCGAGGGACCTGAAGGTGGCCACGAGAACACTGATTTTTCGCTTAAGACTTAAATATTTTTAATCTATATTTGGGTTTGATTATGTGATAAACCGAAATAGTAACATATTTTAATCCCACATTTAGCATGTTTTTGGATGATTCATCCCTTTAATTATGGAAATAGGTGCTCCTAATCCTTTGTTTTCATGTTTTATACTCAGTAGAGCACCGGAAGATGAAAAGAACGAATAACGGGCTGAAAACAGAGAAAATAAGCTAAAGCAAGAAATCCACACGGCCTGGGCCCAAGACCACACGGCCTAGACCCTGAAAAGTACAACCGTGCCTCATCAACAGGTTCAACCACTACCTGGCCACGATTTATACGGGCGTGTGCCATGGGCGTGCCTCTGTCGCAGAAAATAGAATTCTATTCTAATTAGGGTACTTTGAGGAAAAGATACATATTCCAAAAGCCTATCTAAAGACCTTAGAGGCCAACCTTGAAGGGGGCGTTCAGCTAGGCCAAAGAGCCAAGCCAGAGCAGTTAAATTTAGGGATTTACTCGAAGAAAGCCAGTTGATTCATGTCAAGAAGCTGGAATCATATTCAAGAATGAGGATCTCTCCTTCAATTCCTTCAAGGGGTTTTAGGGATTTCTTATGTTTTTTTTTCTTATCTTTTCTTCTGAGATTTTTTCTTTTACAAGTATGAACTAAACCCTCAGATACTTGAGGGGGATGAAACCTAAGATGAATCTTGTTATTGTTATCTGAGCTGTATGATAAATACTTGATTTGTTCTTAACTATGTGTTCTTAATTCTTATTTTGGTATTTCTGGGATATTGATTCAAGTGTGATATGCTTAGGCAGAGGTGGAAGAGACCCTATCTAAGAGTAGATCTAGCATAGTTAAACGGAGTTACTCACGCGCCTAAAGATAGGGTGACAAAAATCTGTCAGATTAGGGTCAAACCTAATATGGGAGTCCATAGATCGAGTTAATACAATTCTAGGGGTTTTAATTAGAAAGAGATTTCAATTAATCAACCTAGGGTTAGATGTTAGTAGCCTTGAAGAGAGGTATTAATATAAGTTAGGGAATCCTACAGATCAAGTCAAGTGAATAAATCATCTGGTTCAGAGTTAGATAACAAGTGAAGTTTAGGTGGATTCTTCCTCAGGTATTGTCTAAAACAATTGGTTTTCTCTCAAGTCCTTCCCCAATCTCTTCTTTGTCTTAGCATCTTTAGTTTAGTTGATTAGTTAATTTTAGATTAGATAAAAATTCCCTTAATTCGTTGGCTAAATAATAAAAAGAGAGTTAATATTAGTACTTTTGGTTCCTTTGGGTTCGATAATCCTGTCTTGCCGCTAGCTATACTACTATTCAATAGGTTCACTTTCCTCCATCATTGTCTTAGTTAGTTTCCAGGTTCGATCATTCTTTTTATAAATTTTTAAGACTCAATAGACACGATCAAGTTTTTGGCACCGTTGCCGGGGAACTAAAATATTAAGAACGTTCAATTTTTATTACTTTAGCCATATTATATTTTATTATTTATGCAATTAAATTTTATTTTATTTTTCTAAATTTCTTTCTTTTTCTCTTTCCCTAGCAGGTACCTCTAGTTTATGACTAGAAGGAACCTAACAGGACCACTACTTTACGACTGTGATATTGAAGGAACCGTGCACAAAAATCGTAGAGAAGTAAGTCAAGGCTTAGATTACATACAACAAGAGCAAGAAGACGAAACCAGTACCATCGAAGGGATGGCCGAGAATAATTCGCCACATCAAGATATGACCGATCATCATGCTCCTCGAACTATGTATGATTATGCTAAACCTAATTCAACAGGAGCTGAATCGAGTATTGTTAGGCCTGCTATAACTGCTAATAATTTTGAATTAAAACCTAACACTAAACAAATGATTCAATAGTTTGTTTAATCGATTGTTTGCAGGACGGAGACCCAAATACTCATTTAGCTAATTTTCTAGAATCTGTGATACCTTCAAAATAAATGGCATTTCTGATGATGCCATTCGTCTTTGGTTATTTCCCTTTTCCTTGAGAAATAAAGCCAAACAGTGGTAACATTCTCTTCCACGAGGATCAATCACTACATGAGACCAAATGACTGAAAAATTTTTATTAAAATATTTCCACTGGCCAAAACGGCCAAATTAAGGAATGATATCTCTTCTTTTGTGCAAATGGATTTAGAAACATTATACGATGCATGGGAGAAATACAAGGATCTATTGAGAAAGTTCCCACACCATGGTTTACCCTTGTGGTTACAGGTCCAAAATTTTTACAACGGTGTGAACCCCTCAACTCGGCAGTTAATTGACTCAGCCGCCGACGGAACCCTGAATAACAAAACTCCTGAAGCGGCTAATGAATTCATGAGGAGATGTCACTGAATAACTATCAGCGGCAAGTTACAAGAACAAAGCCAACTAAAGCAATCGGAGTTTTCAATTTCGACGTAGTCACCATGCTATCAAATCAAGTAGAGATGATGAATAAAAAGATTAATGGTTTGTGTGGTTCTTTGTAGGTACACCCAGTAATGCAATGTGACTCGAATCTAGGAGGTGTGGCAAATCCTGAGTACTCACCCTACAATCCGGGCACGGAAAGCGAACAATTAAAATATACGGGTAACAATTTTAGACCTCAAAATAACCCCTATAGTAATACTTATAATCCAGGTTGGAGGAACCACCCCAATTTCTCGTGGGGTGGCCAAGGAAATCAGAGACAATAACCACCCCCTCCAAACTTTCAACAATAGCCTTACCCATAGGAAAAGAAGTCGAACCTTGAAGAGATGCTGACAAAATTCATAGCGGTGTCTAAAACTCGCTTTAAAAACACCGAGACAACACTTAAAAATCAACAAGCATCATTAAAGGAATCAAGAACCAGTTAGGGAAACTTGCAAAGCTGATCTCTTAACGATCATTAGGTAGCTTGCCAAGTAACAGTGAGACTAATCCAAAAGAGCAAATTCAATCCATATCAGCTCATGGCTGTGAAGGGTTAGTAGAATTTAAATCTGAGCCAAGGTAAGAACCTATAGTAAGTGAAGGTAAGATTGAGGTAAGCCAAGAAAAGCCAAAATCAATAATTAAAAACTACAAACCTCATATACCTTACCCCAATACGACGAAGGAAGATGATACAGAAGAATAGATTAGTAAGTTCCTTAAACTCTTAAAGAAATTACACATTAACTTACCGCTTCTTGAAGCTCTTTCGCAGATGCCAGATTCAAGGAAATTTTTAAAAGAGCTCTTAATAAACAAGCGAAAGTTAGACGAGAAGTCACATGTGGAACTAAACGCAGTATGCTCAGCAATGTTATAGAACAGACTACCACGGAAATTAAAAGATCCAGGGAGTTTTACAATTCCATGTTTAATTGGTAGTTTATCTATTGAGAATGCTTTAGCTGATTTAGGGGCAAGCATCAATGTTATGCCATCTAAAATGTTTAAACAGCTAGGTCTAGGGAAACCCAAGCAAACTAGGATGAGTATTCAATTAGCTGATAAGACTATTCACATCCCTAAGGGTATAATTGAAGATGTACTAGTTAAAGTTGACAAATTCATTTTCCCCGTAGACTTCGTTGTTTTAAATATGGATGAAGACAATAGTATCCCCTTAATTTTAGGAAGACCTTTTCTAGAAACTGCCAGATCCAAAATTGATGTTAGCACAGGTGAACTCATACTTCGTGTAGGTGACGAATCAATCAGTCTTCAAGCTCTCGACTCAGCTAGGACATCAAGTGAGATAGGTGAGGCGTAAATTCCCATGACAAGCATTCAGTTAAACTTCCTTTTCAAGAAACACCACGGAGTTACACTACAGAGCCAGATCCTATAGCTCGTACCAACAAGGAAATATCTCATGAGGAATGACGGCTTTAGACCAATGAGCTAAATGAGTGGGAGACACATTTCAAGGAGGAATCAAACCCACACGAAGTGAAACCGAAGGCACCCCCAGAAGAACTAAAAGGAACATCAAATCACTTCAAAATAGGAGATCAGGTACTATTAGATAGAACAGACCTACGAATCATCACATCAAACCTAAAGATAACCGAAGAGATCCCCTCTACGGTAATTAATGTTTTCCCTTACAAAACAGTCGAGGTAAGTAATTCTACATTCGATACTTTTAAAGTAAACTCAACTCAACTCAAATTATATGATGATAGCATGAAAAAGGATTTTTCACTCCTTAAACCACCGTGAAGGTATGAATGAGATGTAAATCTAGCTTAAGACTTTAAATGGCGCTTCTCGGGAGGCAACCCGAGCACTAACCCTATTTATTTTTATTTCTTTTTCCTTTAGCACCTAACCTCAGACTAATCAAGTTAATGAAGCGCAGATCTTCACATCACATGGCCTTACACACGGCCATGGCCGTAGTCATGTGGATGCTATAGATTTTCGTACTGACATGGTAGAGATAGTACGAGACAGGATGAGAAAAATATCTTTGAATCACGGACTCACCTAACACCACGGCCGTGTGACATAGTTGTGGCCGACACTGATGAACCAACATGGGTGTGGCAACTTAAATACAAGGCGTGGAAGAAGCGATTGAACCACCACACTGCCGTGCAATATGGCCGTGTGACACAACACTCCCACGATATACGGGCGTGGGGATGTACCAGAGCTAAAAATTTATATTTAAAACACCCCCCCCTTCTCAACCATTCCCTACCCACTCCCCACTTCCCTCCCTTTTCACTCTCTTCCTTCTTCATTCCATAAACGTCTCAGTCTACGCTTCAACAATGTCAAAGAAATGGAAAGATCCAAGTTCTTCTCTCTCGTGCGAGATCAATCAACACAAGTTCATGTCGGCCACTTCATTAACTTGACAAGCTAAGGGTCTTTGAGACCATTTAGCTTTTATTTTACTTTTCTCTTCTCCTTTATTTTCCTTTTCTTTATTATTCATATGCTTAATCCATCTTTTTTTTTAAATTTCTTGGTTTTAGGTTCTAAAGGCTGCTAGGGAATCACAACACCACGGCCTTAGAAATCACACCCACCTCTCGAACCATCTACCAATAAGGACTTTCTAGTCCATTCATCTTCTCTCTTAGTTTTATTTTAATTCATATTTTCTTTCTTGTTATCTTTATTTACTTTAATTATATAATTAGTATAATTTAAATTATTATTATTATTTCCTGGCTAATTCTTCACGAGTTACCCAATTTCTTCATCTAACACAGGAATTAGAAGCACTCCTCCAACTTATCTTTCACCTCCAAATCGAGTTTCCACACTTCCAAACTCAAGGAATCTATCCAAAAATTCAAAAGTTTCACCTCTCTCCCTCTCTTTTGATTTTCTTATTATATGATTGTTATCTATCTTTGTACATTGAGGCAATGTACATCTTAATGTGGGGGGTGAAAGTTTATTAGAAAAAGTGCCTAACTTTTTGCATTATTCTCAAATCTCTGAATAATATTCTGTCTTAAAGTAATTTTCTCATATCACTAATTAGAATGAAATTCTTGTTGATTCATGATTTTTATTGATATGTTTTAGATTATGTCATTGATAATTGTGCAATGATGATTTAAACTTTAAGATACTAGAGAATCAAGCATGATGAGTCTATTTTCAAAAAAATTAAAATTCTGTAAGGTTGTCTACCTGAATCTAAATTGTTACCTTGAAGTTTGAAATTTACGAGGTTGACATCAAAGTACCCGTAATTTTTGTGAGATTTTGAGCCTTTTAGAGCATACATTCTTTTCGTGCTCACTTTATTGACAATGAGTGTGTCAACATTGATTTGTTATTCTAGAACTTGTTTCGATTATACATGTCGATACCACACTATTGAGTTGATATACAGAGATGATTAAGGCACCTAGGATTTAACTCACTCACTCCACTAAAAGCCTACCTTCATAATTGACCCCTAGTGAACCCCTTTGATCCTAACAACCCTTTTATTGACTCAACCCACTAATATTAACTTGAAACCCATCTCGTATTGTTATCACCATTCCTTTTGGCTACCCTTCTATCGAGATTTGTTTTGATTAGTTGCCTAATTATATTATTTCAGTTGTTAAAAGTTTTATATTATATTGATTTGTTCTTAAAAAAAATTGAAAATTTGAAGTATATTCATTATTATCAAAGTATATTCATTATTAGTTCTGTGATTAAGCTAGCTTATACATTTTATTTCAACATCTTGAAGAAGAAGCTCGTATTATTAGTATTACAATTTTTCAATTGATGTAATTATTCAGGTTATTAGTCATTTTCCTAATTAGGTAATTGTCAATTCAATCTCAATTCTAACCCTTCTAATTCAGCCTTTATCCACACCTTTAACCCAAGCCCCGTTACAACTCTTTTTAAAGACCTTTTGATTTGTGTATCATCTCATTTTACAGTGGTGGAGATTTGATTTTCAAGCAAGCCTATGGTAATAACTTTTCATGTTTGACTTTTGAGAGCTTTATTTTGGAACCTTAAACACCTTGAGTGATTTGAGTGAATCTTAAGTGAGGATGTCAACTTTTGTTGATTTTGAATTAAGGGTGATTATTTAGTTAAGGGGAAACACCTATCTTTTTCGTGCTACAAACTCATGACTTTGATTGTTTGAATCTTTAGGACTCTTTGAGTTGAATTATCCATGTATAAATTATCTATGAATTATGATGAAACATTATTGATGAATATTATGAATTGAGGAATTTCGTTTTAATTATGAGTTGAGAATTTTGGTTGAGGACAAGCAAAAGCTTAAGTGTGGGGGTATTTGATAAACTAAAATAGTAACATATTTTAATCCCATATTTAGCATGTTTTTGGATTATTTATCCCTTTAATTATGGAAATAGGTGCTCTTAATCCTTTGTTTTCATGTTTTATACTCAGTAGAGCACTGGAGGATGAAAAGAACAAATAATGGGCCAAAAACGGAGAAAATGGGCTAAAGTATGAAATCCACATGGCCTGGACCATGAAAAGCACGGTCGTGCCTCATCAATAGGTTTGACCATGGCCTGGCCACGATTTACACGGGTGTGTGTCATGGGCATGTCTCTGCCGCAGGAAAATAGAATTCTATTTGGATTAGGGTACTTAGAGGCAAAGAAACATATTCCAAAAGCCTCTATAAAGACCCTAGAGGCCAACCTTTAAGGGGGCGTTTAGCTAGGCCAAAGAGCCGAGCCAGAGTAGTTAAATTCAGGGATTTACTCAAAGAAAGCCAGTTAATTCATCTCTAGAAGCCAAAATCATATTCAAGACTGAGGATCTCTCCTTCAATTCCTTCAGGGGGTTTTAGGGATTTCTTATATTTTGTTTTATCTTTTCTTCTGAGATTTTTTTCTTTTATAATCATGAACTAAACCCATAGATACTTGAGGGGGATGAAACCTAAGATGAATCTTGTTATTGTTATCTGAGATGTATGATAAATACTTCATTTGTTCTTAACTATGTGTTCTTAATTCTTGTTTTGGTATTTCTGAGATATTGATTCAAGTGTGATGTGCTTAGGTAAAGGAGGAAGAGACCCTGTCTAAGAGTAGATCTAGCATAGTTAAGTAGAGTTGCTCAGCGCCTAGAGATAGGGTGACTAAAATCTGTCGGATTAGGGTCAAACATAATATGGGAGTCCATAGATCGAGTTAATGCAATTCTAGTGGTTTTAATTAGAAAGATTTCAATTAATCAACCTAGGGTTAGACATTAGTAGCCTTAAAGAGAGGTATTAATATAAATTAGCGAATCCTATGGATCAAGTCAAGTGAATAAATTGTCTGGTTCAGAGTTAGATAACAAGTGAAGTTTAGGTGGATTCTTCCTCAGGTGTTGTCTAAATCAATCGATTTTTCTCAAGTCCTTCCCCAATTTCTTCTTTGTCTTAGCATCTTTAGTTTAGTTAATTAGTTAATTTTAGATTAGATAAAAATTCCATTAATTCATAGGCTAAATAATAGAAAGAGAGTTAATATTAGTACTTTTGGTTCCTTTCGGTTGGACAATTTGGCCTTGCCTCTAACTATACTAATGTTCGATAGGTGCACTTCCCTCCATCGTTGTCTTAGTTAGTTTCCAGGTTTGATCATTCTTTTTATAAATTTTTAAGACTCGACAGACACGATCATTATGTAATAAGGCCACTTGAGGTTTAACTTTTATTTGGTTTTAACTTCTTATTTCTACTACTAGTTTAGGAAAAACGTGTTTTCAAAATAATAACTGTTTCCAAAGAAAATCATGCATTTCAAATTTTAAAGTTTACGATTAAAAAAGTTTCCCCAGTTTTTAATTTAGATTAATAAACTTGTAACAAATGATATGTCCAATAATTGGTCAACATGTTTTGATTTTACAACACCAATGTTTTCCATAGCAATTAATTAAAAGGGATTCAAAATTCAGTCACGAACTTTCATCGACAAGACCAGTTTTCAAATCAACACCTTGATGTGACAAGTCAGATCCGATCATAACATCTAGGCCGGGTTTGGGGTGTTAAATTTAGTGGTATCATATCCTGGTTGCAAAACTCGGCTGTGGAATGGGTTCTTGAAAATTTTCTAAAATTGTCTAAATTTTGGTTTTGGAAAGAATATTGAAAGGTTGTTACTGAAAGTGTGGCACCCCGAGTCTCCGGTGCCAAATTTTAAGTTCTCGACCTTTGTTCTCGCTATAGGTGAAATGTTGTCTTGAGAAACTACTATAGATAGTAGTACTTTGCTAAAACTCTTTTGTTAGGAGTGGCCGAGACCGTAGAAACCGAAAGCGTAGTGAGATATCTCGATCTGCGAAAATAAAAACTTTAAATATTGATTTTCATAAAACATCTGTTAATAATTATTAGAACTATGAACTGATTCATAAGATTTTTTAAAACAGATAATACGCTATATCGTTATGAGCATAAGAGGTACTTTGATGAGAAGGGTACATGAGGGCATGATGAGGTCGAGGTACTAGGGTTGGGTCTTCAGCATCCGGTCACATGCCTGCTACAAGGTCTCATGACCGAGCAGTTGAGGATGATACTCTATCCCAAGTAATGCTACGAGTTCTTGAAAGGGTGGCTAGAGCGAGTACTGGGTTAGTGGGTCGAGGGTCAATTTCTAAGTGACTCGGTCTAATGGAGCAAAAATCTTCAGAGGTGTTTTTGGTGTAGCCCCAAATGTAGTAGAGTATTAGTTAGAGGCTACCGAGCGAATAATAGATGACCTCGACTATACGATGGAATAGACATTAAAGAGAGTAGTGTCCTTATTGCGAGACAAGGCATACCAGTGGTGGCTCACTGTGAGAGAGGGTATGCAGGCCGACCGTTTGACATGGGATTTCTTCAAGACGGCCTATCAAGGGAAGTATGTGGGCACAAGTTATGTGGACGCCCGAAGAAAGGAATTTTGAGCCTGACCCAGAGGAATAAGACAATGGCAGTATATGAGGTTGAATTCTTACGGTTGAGTCGTTATGCTCGCAGTATAGTCACAACTGAGTATGAACATTGTGTGCAGTTTGAAGATGGCCTCCAGGATGAGTTGCGTGTGCTGATAGCTCCGTCGAGGGAGCGAGACTTTGCTACCCTTGTTGAAAAAGAAAAAATCACTGAGAATGTGATGCGCTCTGAGCACTGGAATTGCGAGAAAGATAATGGTAGATTTAAAAGGGATTCAAGGCCCCTAGGTTCTTCTTGAAGGCCTATAAAGAAGGCCAGATTTGATGGGTCATTCCGAGCAGTTCCTGTTACTATGGTTAGACCGCAGCCTTGCAGATTGTGGGAGAGCTCACCAGGGTGAGTGTTGGAAATGAACTGGGGTGTGTTTCAGATGTGGGTCCATGGAATATCAGGTCAAGAACTGTACTCAGAGGCCTGTTCAGATGCAAGCCGCAGGTCAGGGCCATGTTCAACCAGAAGAGGTGGTCAACAGCCACTGAGAGGTTATGGTCAGGCTAGATGGGGAAATGGTTTGGGAAGAGGACGTGGAGCACCAGGTAGAGGTGCTGGTAACTCTAAGGCGAGACAGCCAGCTTTGGTCAATGTTGCTCGTCGCCGAAAGGATGGCGACGCCTCGAACGTCATAACTGGTATGTTTCTAATTTATAATGTACCATACACTACTTTAATTGACATTGGGTCTACGCACTCATATATTACATGTATTGTGTCTGGGATCGTTGGGTTTTAGTTTGAAATTACTGATAGTGAGATGACTATGTTGAGTCCACTAGGATAGTCAGTTAGGGTGAATAAGTTGTTCAGAGACGTGCCCCTAGAGGTTCAAGGGGTTGTATTTCCGGTGTATTTGATGGAACTTCATTTGGTGAATTTGATCTCATATTGGGCATGGATTGGCTAGTGAAACACCGTGCGAACTTGGTTTGCGCTGCTAAGCTTATGGTGTTGAAGTCTACTAAGGATGAAGAGGTGGTTATGTTAGGGGAGTGAAAAGATTATCTGTCTAACATAATCTCAGCATTAAAGGCCGAGAAACTAGTTCGCAAGGGTTGCGAGACATTTTTAGCTTATGTCAGCAGTTGTGATTCTAAGGGTCTTCAGTTGGAGATGTCAGAACTGTTAAGGAGTTTCCAAATGTATTTTCTGATGAGCTTCCTTGGTTTCCCCAAACCGTGAGGTCGAATTCGGTATTAAGCTCCTACCCGGAATAGCTCTGGTGTCCATCGCCCCTTATAGGATAGCACCGAATGAGCTGGTAGAGTTGAAGGCTCAAATTCAAGAGCTATTGGACCGAGGATTCATTCGGTCGAGTGTGTCTCCATGAGGAGCACTAGTGTTATTCGTGAAGAAGAAAAATGGATCCATGCGCATGTGCATCGATTATCGTCAACTGAACAAACTGACGATTAAGAACAAGTACCTTTTACTGAGGATAGATGATTTGTTTGACCAGCTGCTAGAAGCTTCGGTTTTTTCCAAGATAGATCTTCGATCTGGGTACATCAGCTAAAGGTTAAGGAGGCGGATGTGTATAAGGCTGCATTTAAGACTCGATATGGTCATTACGAGTTTCTAGTAATGCTGTTTGGGTTAACGAATACACTAGCTACTTTCATGGATATGATGAACCGAGTATTCCAACCCTATTTGGATCAGTTTGTGGTGGTGTTTATAGACGACATCCTAGTGTATTCAAGAGCTGAGGAGGAACATGATGCACATCTTCGAATTATTTTACAAATTCTGAGGGAAAAGCAGCTATACGCAAAGTTTAGCAAGTGTGAGTTTTGGTTGAGAGGAGTGACATTTCTAGGTCATGTGGTGTTTGTCGAGGGGATTAGGATTGACCCTAGAAAAATTGATGCCATATTGAATTGGAAACCACTAAAGACTATATCTGAGATTCGAAGCTTTTTGGGTCTGGTTGGGTATTACAGATATTTTGTTGAGGGTTTTCACTAATTGTTGCACCTCTGACTAAGTTACTGTATAAAGGGGTACCGTTTAATTAGACCGATAAGCAGTAAGAGAGTTTTGAGAAACTGAAGAAATTTTTGACTGAAGCCCGTGTATTAATATAGCCCGAGTCTGGGAAGGAATTCATTGTCTACAGTGATGCGTCACACACTGGGTTGGGTTGTGTGTTGATGCAAGAGGGTAAGGTGGTTGCTTACACATCTCATCAGCTTAAGCCTCATAAGGCCAATTACCCCACTCATGACTTGGAGTTAGCTGCGGTGGTTTTCACACTAAAGATCTGGAGGCATTACTTATACGGTGAGAAGTCTATTATTTACACAGATCATAAAAGCCTTAAGTACCTCCTTACTCAAGAGGAATTAAATCTTAGGCAACGAAGATGGATAGAGTTGCTTAAGGATTATGATTGCTCGATTGAGAACCATCCTGGTAAAGCTAACATAGTAGCTGATGCACTTAGCCGTAGGGTTGTACCTGATTTGAGAGCAATGTTTGCTCGTCTCAGCCTATTTGAAGATGGGAGCTTGTTGGCTAAACTCCAAGTGAGACCGACCTAGATTGATCAAATTAATGAGAAAGAGTTATTGGATGAATCGTTGGTTCCTCGTTTTCAATTGGTTGAGAAGGGCGAGACTACAAATTTTGGGCTAAATAGTGAGGGAGTACTATGTTTCCGTGGGAGAGTTTGTATACCGAGAGATTTTGAGTTGAGGCAGTCTATCCTATAGGAGGTGCATAGCAGTTCTTATCCCATGCATCCTGGTGAAACAAGGTATATCAAGATCTGCGTGAACTGTACTAGTGGCTAGGGCTGAACGCGAGGTCACTGATTTCGTGGGTAAGTGTCTAACATGCCAGCAAGTTAAATCTGAGCACCAACTGCCTTCTGGGTTACTGCAACTAGTAAAAATCCCACTCTGGAAGTGGAAAAGAGTAACCATGTATTTTGTAAGTGGGCTACCCTTAACGCCAACTAAGAAGGACTCGGCATGGGTTATTATTGACCGACTGACTAAATCTGCCCACTTTATACCGATCCACACTAACTATTTACTGCAGAAGTTGGCTCAGTTATACGTGGCTGAGATTTTGAGATTGCATGGGGTACCAGTTTCTATCATTTCGGACAGAGATCCTAGATTCACATCTCGATTCTGGAAAAAGTTACACGAGGCTTTGGGTACAAGGTTGGACTTCAGTACTGCATTTCATCTTTAGACTGACAATCAGTCGGAGAGGGTGATTCAAATATTGGAGGACATGTTAAGAAGCTGTGTAATTGATTTCAAAGGCAGTTGGGAAGAATACTTGCTTGTAGTAGAGTTCACATATAGCAACAGCTACTAATCCAGTATTCTGATGGCACCATACGAGGCGTTATATGGTCGTAGGTGTCGCACCCCTACCCATTGGAAAAAACTTGGTGAGCGGCAAGTTTCGAGGCCAGAGTTAGTGTCTGAAATCGAAAAAAAGTAAAGTTGATCTGAGATCGATTAAAGAAGGCATATGATAGATAGAAGTCGTATGCAGACTTAAAGCGTAAAGAGATAAAGTGCTCTGTGGGGGATTATGTCTTTCTGAAGGTCTCACCATGGAAAAAGATTCTGAGATTTGGACAGAAAGGCAAACTGACCCCTAGATTCATCGGACCTTACCAAATATTAAAGCGTGTAGGACTAGTTGCCTATCAACTCGAGTTGTCTCCTGAGTTAAACAGGATGCATGATGTGTTCCACATCCCCATGCTGAGGTGATACCGCTTTGATCCCTCACATATAGTGCCAGTGGAAGAGATTGAGGTTAGACCTGATCTGACTTTTGAGGAAGAACTGGTACAGATACTGGATCGTGATGTTAAGGTATTAAGGAGGAAATCTATTCCTTTGGTCAAGGTGCTTTGGCACAATCACGATACCAAGGAAGCCATGTAGGAGCTTGAGAAGGCGATGAAACAACAATATCCCTACCTATTCTGACCAGGTAAATTTTGAGGCCAAAATTTCTTTTAGGGGGTAGAATTGTAACGCCCAAAAATATAGGGTCTTTAAATTTCAAGTTCTGACAAAATTGCTTATCTACTTCAATGGCTAAGTGATTTGGGTGTGTATGGGGGTATTTAGGAAGCCTGCGTTCAAGTGTGGCCTCTAGCAAAATTTTAATTTTTCCTCTTTTGGAAACCTAGATGTTAGCTTAAAGGTCATATATTTAGTTGTGTTTGTTTTGTGACACAAGAGATCTTGTGTTGTGGTGGCAAGTGGCGTGTTGGAGCATTTAAGAGGGAGTGGGTTTGAATCCCATGGCATGTAAAGAGGGGGGTTTTATTTTATGGCTCTATGGCGTGAGAGGTAGAGTTTGATTCAAACTCTGTAGAGGTGATTGGAGAATTGGTCATCAAATTTGAATGGATTTGCATAGGGGTTTGGAGTTAATCAAGGAGAAATCGGTGGAGATTTTCAAGGGATTTAGAGGAGAGGAGTGTTGTAGCCGAATTGTACAACTTCTATCTGCAAATTCGGCTAGGGGAGACCATTTGGTGCATTTTGGGTAATGTGAGAGTGAAGAGGTGTCGAATTTCTCTGGTATTTTAGGGTTTTATTTTCTTAATTTTTGACCATTCGGGTCCTCTTTTCTTTCAGCATTATTTTCTCGTTTGGCTTTTGGTCATTCTGCTGGAAACATTAGACATCAAGTACCTAATTCTGATCATTTCTTTTGAAGTCTTTTTCTCTCATCTCTTCTCTAATTGTTTTCTACTATAGCCGACCCTCTTTTACTTCCATCTCTACTTCTTTTTCAAATTTCGTTTTTCCCTTATCTGTTAGGCCAAATTTTCATACTCTCTCCCTCTCAAATCCCTTTGTTCTTCTTGTTTCGGGCTGAATCTTCTTGACTGACTACTGTCTAAATACGTTTGTTTATTGGTATTGGTAAGGGGGTGCTACAACCACTTTATTATTTCATTCTTAGACAATTTCTTTCACTCAATTAACAAGCTTCGATATTCCCTTTTCTTTCTTTTAGAGGCTGAATGTATGGTTGTCTTCTAACAAATTTTATTCTGCCAAATCATGTTAGAGGAGAAATCGCCCTTGATCAGTAGGGAGGCGCTAGTATCTGTTAGTTCTAGCAAGGTGAGTGGTGGTTTAGTAAATAAAGGTTGTAGATTAAAAGTATGCGTTAACCTTGTGTTGTGTTGGTTATAGGTTGTGTGCTCCAGATTATTCGCACTCTTCGTTGTTGCAATCAGGTGTGTATTTGTATGTGGTATTAGATGATCGGCTGAAAAGCTGAAAGTATGTGTTGTTTACACTGCTATGACTGTAGATCAGCAAAATGCCAAAAAGCCAAAAATATGGTGTATGATGCCACATGAGCGGCGACCATGCATGTGTTGAACCGAGCCCATGAACATGGCGCTAGTCTGTAGAGGCCGCCATGAGCGTTCTCGTGGGCTTGGATCGAGATGGGCCAGGTGGGCCTAATGGGCTCATTGGCCCCACATGGGTAAAATCCATGGTAAGCGAATAATAATGGATTGGGCTGCGGAGTTCATATAGCCGTGATGAAATTTGGGCTTAACGGGCCACACGAGCGTGTAGGCCTACTTGAGCCGAACAATGGGCCTTGGGCCCATTTGTACTATTTGGCCATATAGGTTATCCGAGTCGTTCGAGGCGACTATAGGCCTTTGAAAAAGTTGTTAATGAAGACCCTAGGAAGTAAAATGACTGAAATACCCTAATGAGTAAAATGATTGAAATACCCATAATGGGTAAAATGACTGAAATACCCCTAATGAGTAAAATGATGAAAATACCCTTAGGGAGTGAAATTACCGAAATACCCTTATAGGGTAGAATTACCGAAATACTCTTATAGGGTAAAATTATTGAAATGCCCTTGTAAGGTATAATTAATGAAATACCCTTGTAGGGTAGAATTACCGAAATACCCATGAGGGGTGAAATTACTATTTTAACCCTAACCGACAAAATGACCATTTTACCCCTAGTGGTAGTTTAGTTGATGTGTATATGATATCTATGTGACTGGTTATGAGTATAACATACTGCAAACACGTAATATTTATGACACGACATTCTGCATTAGGGTTGGGATTCTAATTTGGAGGAAGTATTGTACTAGTTGCTCTGCCACATTTTTACTATTCTAGTGGCTTTGCCACGTATTCTGATTTTAGTGGCTAGGCCACGTTTACTATTGTTACCAGATTTGCTGCGTTACTATTAGAAGCTATGCTGCGATATTGGTGTGTTGGCTAGGTGGGTCAACTTAGTCCCCACATGGTGTGTTGGTTGGTACGGGTGGTGTGTTGGCTGGATTGGGTTAGGTTGCATCTCTGTTCTGTACTGTCATTATTTTGGGCTTAGACCCATACTGTTACTGAATAGGGCTAAAATCCAGATTGATCTGTTACTGTATAGGGCTTAGACCCAGTCTATTTCTGCTTGCACCTTTTATTAGTTGACTGATAAGGGATTACACAATGAGTTTTTGTAACAGCCCGCATTAGGGGCTAGTCGGAATGGTGGTATCGGGACCACTAATTTGAGGTTGAAGAAAAATATTTTGATATTACTTTATGTGTTAAAATATGTTTATAAAGAGGCATGAGAATTTTGGTGTTTTACTTTTAGCGATTGAGGGCTTAATTGCGAAAAAGGACTAAATCGCATAAAGTGCAAAAGTTCTATTTTAATTGCTAGAGGTGCCAATTAGCTAAGGAATATTAATTGGGGGTCCTTAAAGTGAAAATAGGCCATTGGGGGAGTGATGGCCAGCCATGTAACACCCCTTACCCGAGTTCGACACCGAGACCGAATACAAGGCATTACCATGCTTAAACTTACTAAACTCTTCAAAACGGGATATAAAATCTCTTTTAAGCCTATCACTTACTCAATCTCGGCCTACAAGGCCTTAAACATACCTCTGAGAGGTTTTTAACTAATCCCAAAACTTTTACGAACTTGAGAAACTATTCCTCAAAATAGGGGCCACACGCTGTGTGCCCCTAAGACATGCCCGTGTCTTCCACCCGAGGTCGACACTGACCAATTCACAGGCCTTGACATGCCCGTGGTGCTGGCCTTGGTGCCAAACCTTGGTATTTTGCCAATCCCACATGGTCTGGGGCACTGCCCATGTGCTAACCGTGTGGCACACACGGCCTGAACACACGGCCATGTGTCAACCATGTAGGCACTTAGAGGCTATCTACCAAGCCTTTTACCACTCTCATTGCATACATTCATACATCATCACATAATTCCACATAGCATCAATATAACTCTTGAGTTAAAAAATTTTAATCATAAGAGAAATAAAGTCTTCATCCCATACACTAGGGAGAACTATATCCAATACAATTACAAACAACTTAAGCCATCATCTATGGCTATACCCAACCAAACTATAAGTTCTCTTAGGCCCACACAATTTGGCTACATCAATTAAAACTTAATAAACTTTAAAAGAATCCCTATACATGCCATGACTCATAAGAACTTGGAACACCATACCAGGCGTCTACTCGATAGTGTGAAAACATCTCCGGCGGCCTCCAACTCTAGCTAGTTAAAATATCCTATAAGAGATGGGAAAAGAAAAGGAGTAAGCAATAATGCTTAGTAAGTTCATCTGCATATAACTGATAAATACTGATATTCATTAAATATAAACAACCAGAAGGTATTATAAAGAGTTTTATTCTCATAAATTCATGGTTACTTACTTAACCATTCTTGAAGCTTATTCGTTCTATCTCTTACCACATTCTTACCATGCCACAAGCCAACTGCTCGTGTTAATTAGCATACATTCTTGCACTAATCTCCACTTGATCACATAAAACAACACATCAAGCACTTTTGATACGCCACTTACACTATTAATCTCTAGGTGGTTTCGCACTTAGCCCACCATCGATCTCTAATAGGGTGGTATCGCACATAGCCCACCAATCATTTATACTTATGGTGAATTTGCACTTAACTCACCAAATGAGCTTTATAAGCGATGGTATCACACACAACCCATCACTAATCATTAATAAGGCGATATCGCACATAGTTCACCATTATTATACATTCATGGATAATTATCCACATGTTTTTTACTATTTCAAATGTTCATCCGAGAACATCCTCATACACTACTATACTTACTTAACTTTCTATGATACTCGTTCTCATTCACACAATGCATTAATAAATCTATCTCATGCAAATAATGTGCATTGGTTACACATAACCACTAGGGGTTCATTATATACTGAATTCATCTCAATTCCATTCTAATACACACTTCTGTTTCTCGTGATACAATCACATACTTTCTCGCTTTCAACATACTCGTTGAATCACTCAAATTATTAAATAACACTTTTGAGTTTCATACACCTAATGTCACACTGACATTATACCCCGATAGGGTCTTACATGTAATAACATATTGATGCCATGTTCTCGATATGGTCTTATATGAATTCTTACTCCGAGGCCATATTCCAATATGGTCTTACACGAGACCTTAACTATCATCATATCATGCTATATACATTTCCCATTACTTTTAGATTTAATTCTCTTGACGTCACATCAAAAGATATTTCATACATTCAGAGAGTAATTATACATTCCATACAACATTGGAATATTAAATTAACTCATATGTAATTGCAACATTTGCATATGAACTTACCTTGATGTCGAAAGGGCCGAAAGGGACTTTTTGCCCACATTTTTATTTTCACTCGTTCTAGGTCTGAAACTCAATTTCTTTGATCTAGAACAATAGAATTTAATGACTTAATCAGTTATAAATCACAATGCACCATAATCTACACTTTAGGTAAAAGTTACTATTTTGCCCCTACACTTTGGCAAAATTATGATTTTGCCCCCAGGCTCGTAAATAAATTTTCATCACATTTTCTTATTAAAAAAGCCTAGCTGAACATTTAATCCTGTTACAACTATCCACAATTCCAACTATTTCATGCCTTAATGAACAAATTACAACTTTTACATTTTAACCCCAATTAGGTGTTTTCGTAATAACACCTTTCATAAAAGTTGTTTATCATCACCCTATAATTCATTTTCTTCCATAAAAACTCATCAAACAACATAAACTATATCATGGTAAGTCCATAGACTTTCAACCATATTGCAAACTAGTCCTCTCATTAGCTAACTTAAGCTTTGATGACTCCAAAAATACAAAAATCGTCAAAAACAACAATCAAAAAGACTTACTTGAATGGAGTAAAGCTTGCTGAAATTTTAAGCTTTCAAACACCCCTTGTTTGTTGAAAATTTCGGTGGAGAAGAAGAGAGGAAAGATTATATCTTTTTTCCTTTCTTTGTTTATTCATTTTTCAACCATTATTACCAACTTTTGACCACAATAAAAGCCCTTGTCCCCTATGCATATTATGGCCGGCCAACTCACTTAAACGAGGCCAAATTTCACATTTGGGACCTCCAATTAATAATCCATAGCTATTTGGAACCTCTAGCAAATAAAATAGAACTTTCGCACTTTATGTGATTTTAGTCCTTTTTCACAATTTAGCTAGAAATCGCTAAAATTAAGGCACTAAAATTTTCATGCATCCTTACAAACATGTTATAACACATAACATAGCATGAAAATAATTTTCTCTAACCTCAAATTAGTGATTTCGAGATCACTGCTCCTACTAGCCCCTAAATCGGGTTGTTACAACTCTTTCCCCCTCAGGGATTTTCGTCCCCGAAAATCTTATCAAGAGGAGTTGCTACCAACTTTCTTAAAACATTTCTATCAACTCTTCAAAATCACAAGTCCACTTATCTTCAAGTTTCTCTTTCCAACAACCTTTAAGCTATAATACATAGGGTTGAAGCACAACTCGAGACTTAGGTTATTCTTCCTCCCGGGCATATACACAGTAATCTTCCAATTGGGAACTCTGCACATGTCCAAATGATCGTTCGGATCTTTACTGGTTGATTCACTACAATTCAAATGACATCTCCCTCCTTGGGAATTTTGTCAAACCAAAATTGAAATCTCTAAGGTTTTATCTCACTTCTTCATTAAAACATTAACCGACTATAATATTTCTGACTTATACACTTTGAAAACTCAGCTTTTAGTGGTCGATTACTTCTGACCATAAACTTAATCATATCGTGAAATGAACTCACTTGTCAAAACATTTATGCATATAACTTCACTTTTTCTTAGTCTTGCATGAGTAGACATGCTATTACAAAGTCGCATACCAAAACTTTCTGCAACATTCAATACTTTAACTCATCAAAAGCCAGAAAGCACATATCGGTTTTTCCATAGATCATTTCATAACATCTAACTTGCGACACATACAAAAAAGTGATCGTATCTAGATCACCAATCTAACAACTCTTTTTCTCGATTCAAACTGAACTTAGTACTAGAAATTTCAATTAATAGTTCCTTCAATAGCTTTCAACTCAACCATCATAGTTTGAGCATTTAAATGAGCATACCTCTGTATCATGCTCCCTACTCATGAACACACAAAATTTTATACTCCTTATTGATTCATGTGTGAATATACACAAAACTTGAATCATATCTCAATACATTAATCTATTATTTTCTCCACATTGAGAACATATTTCAAGCACGCTCTCATTTGAGTTTTTCTTGCTATGCTAATCTAAAACCTTTACCATCATCATATCTCACGATAGCAGGGACATCTCGATCGAATTCATTAACTCTATTCACTAACCCGAAAACCCATCACACAACGTGAAACTTGTAATTTCACTTCTTATACTAGAATCATCACCAACTTCCTCCTCAAAGTACCCAAATAGGGGTACGAGGAGATAAAAGATTGTTGATTTCAATTAACTAAATCGACAACCATTTTTTCGAATTTTACTATCAGCTAACATTCCCACACAATCACGATTTATGAAAAGAATAACTACATCAGCCCTAAAAGGCAACATATATTTATACATAATACTCAAGGAGATTATTATAATCCATTCATGACATCAACTAACCATGCACAAACTACAAGTTTCGAGCCAACTTACTCATACTTGCCATTTATTTAACACATATTGTGCCATACATCGTCCTCATTTCTTCTTGACTCGCTCACGAGTGCTTGTATTTACCAATTCACATGGCTTTAGTACAATTCTCATTTCCACCTCTAGACTCATCTATCTGTCCCATTGATCACTAGGGATAATCAAAGACTCATATTCATCGTCATTCATGTAGGTATGAAACCAATGCCACATCCCCGAGGTGGTTTTATATGGAGTCACCCCTATATGCCAATGCCAAAATCCCAGATAAGGTCTTATATGGACTTCCACATCAATTATCGATGCCATATTCTGAATATGGTCTTACACTATTCTCATATTCATTACCGAAGCCATATCCTGGATATGGTCTTATAAGGGATCTCAACGCGGTGCCGAGGCCATGGCCCGGACATGGTCTTATACAAGACCTTATTTATTTCATATCTCAATGATAACCTTTTCATTTTAGCCCTCTAGGACTTCAACCTCATGTTCAACAACAATTACTCTATTTAGTAGAGTTTTATGTATCAGCGTGATACAAGGCATTCTTAATTATGCTAACATAATTATTGCATTAATCAAATGCAAACTTACTCAACTTAACTCTCATAACATCTCATCATAATTCAACAGTGGTAAGGGGGTGAGGTTGTAGCGCTCCATAACTTGACTCTCGTGACTACATACATATGATTTAACATTCATCATCAATGAAATATCATCATAGTCACATAACTCACTCCAAGTGATTTTTCACGTTTATCACGCTACAATTATTTCTATTACTCATACTTTTGAACAGTGACTTTACTTACTCAAGTTCCACACTAATATCTACTTGAGTACTCAACACTTAACTCTAACTTCTCTTACCATCACTTAACAATTAAAGAATAACTTACAGGTTTGAGTACGTCGTTTACTTAATTGCCATAATTCAATTATGGTCTTACTCGTATCACACCTCATAGCCCAGCTATTTCCTTACATGTCATCACGATGCCATAGCCTCACTATGGTCTTACACGAAATCTCATATCAATACCAATGCCATATCCTTGATACGGTCTTACATGGAACTCATGTCGATGCCGATGCCATATCCTAGATATGGTCTTATACGGGATCTTGTAACTCGATGTCGATGCCATATCCCAGATATGGTCTTATACGAGACCGTACTTAGATGTCGATGCCATGTCCTGGACATGGTTTTATACGAGATATTTCTTTCATGTCGAAGCCATGTTCCAAACATGGTCTTACACGGAATCACTATTCGATGCCGATGCCATATCCCAGATATGGTCTTACACGGGATCGTATATCATTACCAAAGCCATGTCCCAGACATGATCTTTTATGGGATCACATGTATTTCCATGGTCCTACTGTGGTCTTATTACCATACTCATCTCCTGCATTCTACTTAGTCAAGCTTCTTAGTTTAACTCCTAACACTATAATATATGTGATTTCATAATAGAGTCATAAAAAAAACATCATACATTCTCTACTTTAACAGTCACACATGAGATTTAATCATGTGGACATATTTATCATAAACAATGGCATCACAAATCTCCAATGCTTACTTACTCTTACTGATTCTTACATACCTCATGGTACTTACTAGTCTCATGCTTGTAAGGTAAATAAGATACTTGTATTACTTAATCACATAGATCAGTATACTTTGCTATGATAAGCATAATCTCAACTTCATCATTCTTGACATGAATAATACTCTTAGTCAGCTTTAACTAGCATAACTTGATAACAGCTTTACTTACTTAACTTCTTGTTTCTCATTCAATCTTTACTCTTTTGCCTGATGAATTACTATGAATAACAGAGGATACTGAATCTCAATACACTTGTGTCTCGATGCCAATGTCATATCCTAAATATGGTCTTACATGGGATCTATTAACTTGGGGTTGATGCCATGTCTTAACATGGGCTTACTTGATATCTTCTCTTTAGAGACTCATCAATACCATGCCTTGGCTTGGATTTATATGGGTCTTTGCCTCATAATAACTTTTCAATGCCAAGACTTGTCTTGGTCTTACATGATGACTTGCTTGGTTGTCGATGCCATGCCTTGGCTTGGTCTTATACGGGCTTTCTCGTCTCATGTGTGAGATTAAGTATCCTAAGTAATTCAACTTCAATCAGGACTTATACATTTTAATCCTAGTAACTTCTTCATTTAATATATCATTAAACATTCTCATGGAAATAATGTACATATAACAACATCATAACCAATTGAATGAAGTTATTCATGAAGCTTGAAGATCATACAAACTTACTGAAATTAGCTCGATTGAGAATCATCTCTATCTTAACAAAACAATTTCGTTAGAGCCGGGAGACATCACACTATCAAGGTCCACATATGGCATAAATAGCTAGACTCTTACTCAAGCTAGGTTAGCCCGAGAACCGACTAAACCATAGCTCTCATACCACTAAATGCAACATCCCTTACCCGAGTCTGACACTGAGACCAAATACAAGGCATTACCATGCTTAATCTTACTAAACTCTTCAAAACGGGCTATAAAATCTCTTTTAAGCCTATCACTTACTCAATCTCAGCCTACAAGGTCTTAAACATACCTCGAGAGGTTTTTGAACAAATCTCAAAATTTTTACGAACTTGAAAAACTTTTCCTCAAAACAGGGGCCACACGCCCGTGTTGGTCTAGGGACACGCCCGTGTGCCCCTAAGACATGCCTGTGCCTTCCACCCATGGTCGACACTGACTAATTTACATGGCCTTGACATGCCCATGGTACTGGCCCTGGTGCCAAACCTTGGTATTCTGCCAATCTCACACGGCCTAGGGCACACGCCTATGTGCTAACCATATGGCACACACGGCCTGAACACATGGTCGTGTGTCTAACCATGTAGGCACTTAGAGGCTATCTACCAAGCCTTTTACCACTCTCATTGCATACATTCATACATCATCACATAACTCCACATAGCATTAATATAACTCTTGAGTTAAAAACTTTTAATCATAAGAGAAATAAAGTCTTCATCCCATACACTAGGGAGAACTATATCCAATACAATTACAAACAACTTAAGCCATCATCTATGGCTATACCCAACCAAACTATAAGTTCTCTTAGGCCCACACAATTTGGCTACATCAATTAGAACTTAATCAAATTTAAAAGAATCCCTATACATGCCATGACTCATAAGAACTTGGAACACCATACCAAGCGTCTACTCGATAGTGTGAAAACATCTCCGGCGGCCTCCAACTCTAGCTAGTTAAAATATCCTATAAAAGATGGGCAAAGAAAAGGAGTAAGCAATAATTCTTAGTAAGTTCATCTGCATATAACTGACAAATACTAATATTTATTAAATATACACTACCAGAAGGTATTATAAAGAGTTTTTTCTCATAAATTCATGGTTACTTACTCAACCATTCTTGAAGATTATTCGTTCTAGAAGCTTATTCGTTCTATCTCTTACCACATTCTTACCATGCCACAATCCAACTGCTCGTGTTAATTAGCATACATTCTTGCACTGATCTCCACGTGATCACATAAAACAACACATCAAGCATTTTCGATAAGCCACTTACACTATTAATCTCTAGGTGGTTTCATACTTAGCCCACCATCGATCTCTAATAGGGTGGTATCACACACAACCCACCAATCAATTATACTTACGGTGAATCCACACTTGACTCACCAAATGAGTTTTATAAGCGATGGTATCGCACACAGCCCATCACTAACCATCAATAAGGTGATATCGCACATAGCTCACTGTTGTTATACATTCATGGATAATTATCCACATGTATTTTTCTATTTCAAATGTTCATCCGAGAACATCCTCACACACTACTATTCTTACTTAACTTTCTATGATACTCGTTCGCATTCACACAATGTATTAATAAATCTATCTCATGCAATTAAAGTACATTGGTTACACATAACCCACTAGGGGTTCATTATATACTGAATTCATCTCAATTTCATTCTAATTCACTCTTGTGTTTCTTGTGATACAGTCACATACTTTCTCGCTTTCAATATACTCGTTGAATCACTCAAATTATTAAATAACACTTTTGAGTTTCATACACCTAATGTCATACTGACATCATACCCCGATAGGGTCTTACATGTAATAACATATTGATGCCATGTTCCTGACATGGTCTTATATGAATTCTTACTCGAGGCCATATTCCAATATGGTCTTACACGAGACCTTAACTATCATCATATCATGCAATATACATTTCCCATTACTCTTAGATTTAATTCTCTTGACATCACATCAAAAGATATTTCATACATTCAGAGAGTAATTATACATTCCATACAACATTGAAATATTAAATTAACTCATATGTAATTGCAACATTTGCATATGAAATTACCTCGATGTCGAAAAGGCCGAAAGGGACTTTTTGCCCACATTTTTCTTTTCACCCGTTCTAGGTCTAAAACTCATTTTCTTTGATCTAGAATAATAGAATTTACTAATTTAATCACTTATAAATCATAATACACAATAATCTACACTTTAGACAAAAATGACTTTTTTGCCCCTACACTTGGGCAAAATTACGATTTTGCCCCTAGGCTCATAAATAAATTTTCATCACATTTTCTTGTTAAAAAAGCCTAGATGAACATTTAATCCTCTTACAAATATCCACAATTCCAACTATTTCATGCCTTAATGAACAAATTATAATTTTTGCATTTTAACCCCAATTAGGTGTTTTCGTAATAACACCTTTCACAAAAGTTGTTTACCATCATCCTATCATTCATTTTATTCAATAAAAACTAATCAAAAAAACATAAACTCTATCATGGTAAGTCCCTAGACTTTCAACCATATTGCAAACTAGTCATCTAATTAGCTAGCTTAAGCTTTGATGACTCAAAAATACAAAAATCATCAAAAAAAAACCGTCAAAAACTCTTACTTGAATGGTGTAAAGCTTGCTGAAATTTTAAGCTTTTGAACACCCCTTGTTTGCTGAAAATTTTAGTGGAGAAGAAGAGAGGAAAGATGATATCTTTTTCCTTTCTTTATTTTATTCATTTTTCAACCACTATTACCAACTTTTGACCACAATAAAAGCTCTTGTCCTTTATGCATATTATGGTCAGCCAACTCACTTAAACAAGGCCAAATTGCACATTTGGGACCTCCAATTAATAATCCATAGCTATTTGGCACCTCTAGCAAATAAAATAGAACTTTTGCATTTTATACGATTTAGTCCTTTTTTCACAATTTAGCTAGAAATCACTAAAATTAAGGCACCAAAATTTTCATGCATCCTTAAAAACATGTTATAACACATAACATAACATCAAAATGATTTTTCCTAACCTCAAATTAGTGATTCAAATATCACTGCTCTAATTAGCCCCTAAATCGAGCTGTTACAGGTTATAGGGGACAAGATGATTAAATTAGTCAATGTTTTGGTGTGTTAGGTGATGAATGAATAAAATAAGAGAAAAATAAAGAAAACAAAAGTATCATCCTTTCCTCTCTTCATCACCACTGAAAATTGGTAGCAAACAAGGGTTGGAGAGCTCAATTCAGGAAACATTTCTCCTCATAAGTAAGTGATTTTGGTGACCTTTCTTGATAAAAATTGCACTTTTGGAATCCCCAATGCTTAAGCTAGCTAATGAGGGGACTTATTTGCAATATGGTTGAAAGCCTAGGGACTTGTCATGAGAGAGTTTAAGTTGTTTGCTGAGTTTTTATGGAAGAAAATGAATGTTAGGAAGATGAGAAATAACTTTTGTGAAAGGTGTTGTCATGAAAACACCTAAATGGGACTAAGTTATAAATGTTGTAATTTGGTAATAAAGGCATGAAATAGTTGGATTTGTGAGTAGTTGTAAGAGGATTAAATGTTTATCTAGGCTTGTTTAACAAGAAAATGTGATGAAAAATATTTACAAGCCTAGAGGCAAAAACGTAAATTTACCAAAGTGTAAGGGCAAAATAGTCATTTTTACTAGATTGTGATGTATTATGATTTATAAAGTGATTGAATAAGTAAATTTTATTGTTCTAGATGAAGAAAATGAGATTCAGACATAAAATGGGAGAAAAGAGAAATATGGACAAATAGGTCCATTTCTATCCTTTTTGGTATCAAGGTAAGTTCACTTGCAAATATTACAATTATACGCGAGGTATTTAATATTCCAGTGTTATATGGAATGCATATTTTCTCTATGAATATAGTAAATATGTTTTGATGAGATGTCAAGAAAATCGAAAGTTTTCAATTTAATATAAGAATAGTGGGAATGTAAATAGCATGATGCTATGATAACTAAGGCCCCGTGTAAGACCATATTTGGAATATGGTCTCGGTGTGAGATTTCGTACAAGACCATGTTAGGGATATGGCTTTGATATGATATTTCATGTAAGACCCTATTGGGGGTACGATGTCGATGTGATATTATGTGTATTGGACTCAGGAGTATTATTTAGCATTTTGAGTGATTCAACCGGTATGTTGAAAATGAGAGAGTATGTGGTTGTACCATGAGAGGTACGAGTATGTGTTAGAACTAAATTGAGGTGAATTCGGTATATGATGAACCCATAGTGGGTTATGTGTAAATAATGCACCCTAATTGCATACGCTGTATTTATAAATGTATTGCGTGAAAGCAAATGATTATTGTCAAAATCTAATTAAGAATGATAGTGTATAAGGATGTTCCCAGATGAATATTTGAAATAGGGAAACGTATGTGGATAAATATCCGTGAATGTGCAATAATGTGGGCTATGTGCGATACCACCTTAAAAATTGTTAGTGATGGGCTGTGTGCGATACCATCGCCAATATCGTTAAACGGTGGGCTGTGTGTGATACCATCTTGTTATTGTTATTGATGGACAATGTGCGATGCCATCATGCTTAGCATTAAATGGTAGGGTGTGTGTGATTCCCCTTATAAATTATTAAATGGTGGGCTATGTGTGTTACCACCTTATAAATTGTTAAGTGGTAGGCTATGTGCGTTACCACCATGTAAATTATTAAATGGTGGGCTATGTGCAAAACCACCGAGAGTTGGTATTGTCCTAGATGGATCATTGAGAATTTGTTCAAGTATATGTTTCATGGATTGTTGTGATGATGGATGTAGGGACTATGTGTTAATAAATGAGAGTACTACAATTGTCATATGGTTAGAATGTGGTAAGAGATGGAATGGGTAATTCCTATGAATGATTGAATGGGTAACTATGAGTTTAAGAGCAAATCTCGTTATAATACCCCTGTGGTTGAGAATAATCAATGATTGTCAATAATTGATTATTATTTGCATATGAACTTACTAAGCATTATTGCTTACTCTTCTTCCGCTTCTATCTCTTATAGGTTAACTAATCTAGCTCGGATTGGAGACCGCCAGAGATGTTTTCACACTATCGAGCAGTCATTTGGGTATGAGATTTCAAGTCTTTTTGAGATATGGCATGTATAGGGATCTTATTTTGGTTTAATTAAGTCATAGTTGAGGTAGTCAAATGTGTTGGCCCAAAAGAGTTATGGGTTGGTTGTATATAGCCATGGATGATAGCTCATGCCATTTGTAATGATGTTAGTAATAGCTCTCCCTCGTATATGGAAGATTGTTTGATTTTCATGATTCCAATGTGATAAATCAAGAGTTATAATTGATTATTTGAGAATGTTATGTGATGATGTTTGAATGTGTGCAAGTGAGGGTGGCTAAATGGCTTGGAAAATAGCCTTGAATTGGTCCACATGGGTAGACACACGGGAGTGTGTCTAGGCCGTGTGTGACACACAGTCAGTCCCACGGGTGTGTGACTTGGTCGTGTGTCCCCTGCATGTTAGTTTTACAAGTTAGTAAGCTCTATAGTAAGCACACGGGTA
Organism: Gossypium rotundifolium; assembly: GCA_025506655.1. NCBI lineage: Eukaryota > Viridiplantae > Streptophyta > Magnoliopsida > Malvales > Malvaceae > Gossypium > Gossypium rotundifolium. Next base: position 81,912,869 of record CP106723.1, read on the forward strand.
GAGACACGGCCATGTGTCTTATCCGTGTGGAAGGCACGACCATGGACATTGGCGTTTGTCCAGGCCGTGTGAAGTTTGCACCTTGAATTTGGATTTAAATCGCCACACGGTTGAAGCACATGGGCGTGCGACAAGCCGTGTGGATTAAATCAGTGTCGACCACGAGTGTCGAACACGGGCGTGTGAGATGGCACACGAGTGTGTCATTCCCTCCACACGGGCGTGTGGTACCTGTTCAAGTAAAATTCTCCTAAGTGCGTAAAAGTTTTCAATTAATTTTTGAAACCTTCTAGAAGCCTGTTTAAGGCCTCATAGGCCCATTATAAAGATATTGAGGTGTGTATGGAAAAGTTTTAGTTTGGAATGGAATTTGATAGCCCAAAGTTGTATGACCATGTGAATTAAGTTTGGTAACACCTCGTATTTCGTTCCGGCATAGGATACAGGTAAGGGGTGTTACAGTTTTTGCAAACTCACCCTTTCTTTTAATTGCACAGGTAATCCCCAGCCTTAAATTATTTGGAGCCACGAGGGACCCGGAGGTGGCCACGAAAACATTGATTTTCCATTTGAGACTTAAGTGTTTTTAATCTATATTTGGGTTTGATTATGTAATAAGGCCATTTGAGGTTTAACTTTTATTTGGTTTTAACTTCTTATTTCTACCTGCTAGATTACGAAAAATAGGTTTTTCAAAATAATAACTGTTTCCAAAGAAAATCAAGCATTTCAAATTTTAAGGTTTACGATTAGAAAAGTTTTCGCGGTTTTTAATTCAGATTAATAAACTTGTAACAAATGATATGACCAATAATTGGTCAACATGTTTTGATTTTACAACACCAACATTTTCCATAGAAATTAATTAAAAGGGCTTTAAATTTAGTCACGAACTTTCATCGACAAGACCAGTTTTCAAATCAACACTTTGATGTGACACGTCAGATCTGATCGTAACATCTAGGCCGAGTTTGGGGTGTTACATTTAGTGGCATCAGAGTCAGGTTGTAAAACTCGACTGTGGAATGGGTTCTTGAAAATTTTCTAAAATTGTCTAAATTTTGGTTTTGGAAAGAAAATTGAAAGGTTGTTACTGAAAGTGTGGCACCTCGAGTCTCCGGTGACAAATCTGTAAGTTCTCTGACACTGTTTACTGCTATAGACTAAAATGTTGTACTGAGAAACTACTATAGATAGTAGTACTTTGCTAAAACTCTTTTGTTAGGGTAAACTAAAACTATAGAAGACTGAAAACTGTAGTGAGATATCTCGATCTGCGAAACAAAAACTTTAAATACTGATTGTCATAAAACATTCGTTAATAATTACTAGAACTATGAGCTGATTCATAAGATTTTTTGAAACAGATAATACGGTATATCGTTATGAGCACAAGAGGTACTTGGGGAAAGGGTACACGAGGCCGCATTAGAGGTCGAGGTACTAGAGCTGGGTCTTCAGCATCGGATCAAATGCCTGCTAGGGAGGCACCGGCCTCGCTAGAAATAGAGACAAGGTCTCATGACCGAGCAGTTGGGGATGATGCTCTATCCCAAGCAATGCTACGGGTTCTTGAAAGGGTGGCTGGAGCGAGTACTAGATTAGTGGGTCGAGGATCAATTTCTGAGCGACTCTGGTCTAATGGAGCGAAAATTTTTAGGGTTGTTTCTGGTGTAGCCCGAATGTAGCAGAGTATTGGTTAGAGGCTACCGAGCGGATAATGGATGACCTCGACTATACGGTGGAATAGAAATTAAAGGGAGCAGTGTCCTTACTGCGAGACGAGATTTACCAGTGGTGGCTCACTGTGAGAGAGGGTACGCAGGCCGACCATTTGACATGGGATTGCTATGGAAAACATTGTTGTTGTAAAATCAACACTTCAATGTGACACGTCAGATCCAGTCGTAACGTCTAGGCCAAGTTTAGGGTGTTACATCTCATGTAAGACTATATTTGGGATATGGCATAGGCATCAAATAATGATTCCGTTTATGACCATGTTTGGAACATGGCATTGACATACGATCTCGTGTAAAACCATATCTGGGATGTGGCGTCGACATCGATATGAGATCCTGTATAATAGCATATCACGGGTATGGCATCAGCATCAACATGTGATCCCATGTAAGACCATATCTGGGATATGGCTGTAACACCCCAAACCCGACCTAGACGTTATGGCCGAATCTGGCTACATCACATGATAGTGCTTTGGAAAATATAACTATGTTAAAACCATTTGAAACTATCTTAGGCTTTCATCAAAACGTGTCATTTAATTATTCATTATCCATTTTCAAAACATTATATGTTGCGGAAGCTTTTAAAATAATTTGCAAGTTCATGTGTATTTGATAAAACCTCTGTTTATTTTGAAAATTCGCGTCTTATTCTACTACTAGCAGTTTATAAATAAAATTCCCAAATTTTAAACAAAACTCCGAATGGCCTTATTATATAACAATTACGTAGATATAATCAAACCATAAATAAAAATGAAACCGTAAAATAGGAATCTAGAATCGTGGTCACTGCCGAGTCCTCCTCCACACCAATCCATTTACTGTGGGGATTACCTAAATAGATTAAACAGAAAAGGGTAAGTTTTCGCAAACTTAGTGTGTAATCCCCATAGAAATCATACAAACAAAAATATCAGATAACAGACATGATGTTCATAGTTTGAGTCTAAACCCATTACAGAAATGGTGTGGACCTTAGCCCACTCAGATATAGAATCAGACATATTACAGGGCCTTGGCCCATTTCAGACAGAATATGCAAAAATAGAGTCCTACCCACCAGCTTCTACACACCAACTCCGTCCAACCCTACACACCGTGTGGGGATAAAATCAACCCACCCAACCCTACACACCATTGTGTACCGAATACGGCACATAATCAGAAATTTACAGTTGAGTTGCCATATAACAAGCTTAAGAGCCTTACAGATACTTCCTCCCATCATAATCCACCCACTCCGATGCAATGTAACATACAAGAATGACATGCTATTATGCAAATAAAACTCATATATTCAAATCAGCATGCATGCCTACTACAGAAATAAGACATACAGATCATTCAGTTAGGGGTCTAAGTATTGCTTATCGACCCTACAGTAGGACCACAGTCGACTTGGGCGACCCGTGCAACCTTACAGAGTTTTTAAGAAAGATGGGCTCACACGCCCATGTGGCCCACCCGTGTGGGCCAACACGCTCGTGTGGCTCACTCGTGTGGGACCCCATGCCCGTGTGGCCAACACGGCCCAATTGGTTGAGCCCGTGTGTCACACACGGCCTCGCTCGGTGCACGGTCGGGCTCATCGGTCACACAGTCGTGTGGTGACTTATAGTCCTGCAAGCGGCCTACCACACGGGCGACTTTCCCCTATCATCTCCCCAAATCTCTCCTTACTATCAGATTTTCAGTCCAACACAAACACCTAGATGGCACTGGCAGCAAAAATACATCCCTTGCTCTGCAAGGATTCGAACTACCAACCTCTAACAACCTCAACACTCCACTTAGCCACCAGATCAGCAGGCCCATTCTGTTAATTACGTATACACTTTTACTTAAAAGCCTACTAACCAAAGTTTGGGCTTTATTCATAAAAATACCAAAATTTACCCAAGTTGAGACTTGAACTTGGGACCTCCCACACACACCTAGAACACATAACCACTAAAACAGATACACAATTGTGTTTTGAAATTACAAAATTGAAATTAATGAAAAATTAGGGCATTACAACTCTACCCCGTAAAAGAAAATTTCGTCCTCAAAATTTTACCTGATCAGGAAAGGTGAGGATACTGTTGCCGCATCGAATCCTCTGGCTCCCAAGTGGCCTCTTCAGTTCTATGATTTTGCCACAGTACCTTTACTAAGGGGATAGGTTTCCTTCGCAGAACCTTAATGTCCCACCAGAATCTAAACCTTTAACACCCCAAACCCGGCCTAGACGTTAAGACCGGATCTTGCATGCTACATAAAAGGGCTGGTTATAAACTACGTGTTCGTTAAAAACTTTGTATTCTTTTTGAAACTCCGAGCTTTATTGTTTGTGAAATTCATATTTTCTTTTAGGGGGTTCTTGTAAAAACATTATTATTATTATTCACGAAAACTTTGTTTATGGCAGGAATCAGATTTAGTGATTTGCGGAAACATGATATTTTGAAAATGGTTATTTACATTTTAAAAAAAAAACCTAGAGTTTAATCATTTATAGTTTGAATATAACTGAAATAAAGTTTAAAAGAAAAATTAAGTCCAATGGCCTTATTACAAAATACTAAACCAAATTAAAATAATCTTAAATTGAAGCAAAAGCAAAATTTGCTGAAGTTTGTGAGAAATACTCCGACGTATGGCCACCCCAGAGTCTCCGCAGCTCCAAATCCTCAACACTGGGGATCACCTGCAAGGTTAAAGCAAAAGGGTGAGTTACAAGAACTCAGTGTGTAATCCCCCAATCGGTCATTAATTAGGCCCGAGTCCATACAAGCAGACTGGCCGAGGCCCTATTCAGTGACAATTTGGGCCTTAGCCCTATAATCATGATAATGCAAATAAAAAATGTAGCCCAACCTAATCCAACCCTACACACTATCCTACCAGCCCTACACACCTGTGGGGACCAAGTCAACCCACCCAGCCCTACACACCAATATGGCAGACAAGTTGCTAATCAAAGAACTTGTGGCGGAGCCACCAGAACAACAGAATATACGTGGCATAGCCACCAGACAGAATGTGGAAGAGCCACCAGAATAATTCATTCACTGATCATCAATCCCATCCCATGCAACATATTATAAATGCAATGCATCATACGTGCAAAAGTGTAAATAAAACACATGCATGATAACCAACCATAATCAATGGTATAACAGTCATTTACCCTCTAGGGGTATTTTGTAATTTACCCTCCAGGGGTATTTCGATAATTTCACATTTAACGGCCTTTCTGAAGGCCTACTGTCGCCTCGAGCTACACAGGACTCTCTTTGGGTCTCTACGAACCTATTGGGCCTAAAATCCATTTCAGGCCCAAACGGGCCCACACGTCCGTATGGCCCATTTCTTATGGTTTCGGTCTCAGTTTCTTAGATTTCGCAACCACATCTATCATTTGATAGTGTTTCATCAACTTTACTCGTTTGGGCCTGTTAGCCCATTGGGCCCGTTCAACCCATTTTGGTTGGTCAAAGCTACATGTAATGACCTCGCCATGGAGTGCTTGTGACACTCTCAATGGCTTACCATCATTATTCGAGTTTTTAATTTACCACTACGAGCGCTCGCACGCTCGAGTGATCACAATTATCGACATTTCGGCTTTTCGCTTTTGGCCTATTCTTAACACATCATATGCATTCATCATCAAATTGAGTGTGGGACTACACACCTGATTTGGAATACGTATCACGATACTCTCTGAAGCACCTAAAGACATAATTGGCTATCAATTAGTCTTCTTGTTCGGTAAACCCAAAATTGAAATTGATAACACAATCTACAACACTTACCAAGAACAACGGCAACTCCTTGCTATGCTTGAATGTTCGGTTTACTCCCTTTAATTAGTCCCTAATGAAAGCACGAGTTAGCGATGTTGTTTCAAGACAACAAAAAAATGGCCTTTTGGCCTAAATGAACCTAAAATAGAGAACATCCAACCACTCCCCCTATTCGGCCATAGCTACACTTACCAAAGTGCCACAAAATCGGTAGTTGTTCTAAGTTTTAGCTTCTACACAAAAGAAGGAACCAACGATACTCAAGATGGAGAAGAGCACTCAAAGTTCAGCATTAGACAAGAAGGTGAGAATTTTGGCTTTAGTAAAGAAAAAAAATTAAGAAATCAAAAATATAGCAGAGGAGCAATCCAAACCTTAGATCAGAGATGAGTAGAATAGGAAGAAGAGATTTGGCACTAGCAGAAAAACAAAAGAACTCAAGGTTTAGCTATGGAGTCTTAACCGAAATGAAAACCAATTAAAGAACACAAGCCAAAATGGTAGGTGCAGGAAAGATTCGGCTATAGGAAGAAAAAGGTTAGAGGAAGGACTCGGCCAATATTGTTTAGGCAACAATGAGTAAAGAGAAATGTTTTGAAGAAGATGAGAAAAGAAAGAATAGCAAGCTTGGGGGTTTTGGCAAAGAAAATTGAAGTAATGTGTCCCAAAATGCTATCACCGAAAATGCAAAAGGTCAAAAACTCACAAAAGAACACTTTAGAAAAAGAAAAACGGCACACTCACCATCAAGACTGAATATGCTACTAAGTGGCCCATCTCTCTTCTTTTACTTCTTTTGACTGAAATTCCCCCCAAGCACTTCTCCATATTCAGCCACCACTACCTCTCACCCTCAATCCCTTGATTGACTCCTCATTTTGCACCCCAACATCCTTTCCATCACCCATTCAAATCATTTGACCAAGTCTCCCAACCTCCAAGGCAAAGTTTGATCTCAACTCTGCTTCCTCCTTTCCTTAGCACAAAATAATAGCCACCTAAAATGCAATTTTTGGGACTCGAACTCTCTCCCCCTCTGCTTCCCTTGTGACGCCACACCACTAGGCCACCTTGCTCCTTTTGTTAGCAAACACATTTAATTAAACCTTAAGTCCTACTTCCACTAGCTCTCCCCCTTAAAGGGCCCAAAAACCAAAATTTCACCAGGGCTTGGGCTCAAACCCAAGCCTCCCTAGGACCCCCAAACACACCCAAACAACCCGCAGAGCACCCATAACATGCAATTACACAAATATCACAGACCCCTAATTTTTTTGGATGTTACAGTTTTACCCCCTTAACAAAATTTCGCCTCAAAATTTACCTGATTAGAATAGGTGAGGGAATTGTTGTCGAATTGCCTCCTTGGGCTCCTAAGTGGCTTCTTCTGAATCGTGATTATGCCACAACACCTTGACTAGCGGAACGGATTTCCTCCTCAACACTTTAACATCTCGCTCTAGAATCTGTACCGATTTCTCTTCAAATGTCAGATCAGACCTTACCTCAATTTCTTCCACCGACACTATATGAGAAGGATTTGACTGGTAGCGCCTCAACATAGAAACGTGAAATACATTATGTATCCAGTTTAACTCAGGGGGCAACTCCAACTGATATGCGACTGATCCGACACATTTCAACACCCGATAAGGCCCGATGAACCTAGGGCTTAACTTGCCCTTCTGTCCAAATCTCAAGATCTTTTTCCACGGTGAAACCTTCAAGAAAACATAATCTCCCACTGAGTACTCGATTTCCTTACACTTAAGATATTCATACGACTTTTGTTTATCGGAGGCTTCTTTTAACCGACCCCGAATTAACTTCTTTTAACCGACCACAAATCAACTTCACCTTCTCCTCAGTTTCTAAAATTAATTCTGAACCTAATAACCGTCGCTCACCCAACTCTGTCCAAAAAGTAGGTGTACGGCACCTCCAACCATATAATGCCTCATAGGGTGCCATCTGAATGCTAGATTGGTAGCTGTTGTTATACACAAATTTTGCTAACGGTAAGTAATCTTCCCAACTACCCCTGAACTCAATCACACAGCTCCTTAACATGTCTTCTAGAATCTGGATTACCCTCTCCGATTGACCATCAGTCTGTGGATGAAATGTCGTGCTGAAATCTAACCTTGTACCCAATACTTCATGTAATACTTTCCAAAATCGAGATGTAAATCTAGAATCCCTATTTGAGATGATGGACATTGGTACCCTATACAGCCTCACAATTTCTACCACATACAACTTAGCCAACTTCTGTAGCGAGTAGTCAGTACGAATGGGTATGAAGTGCACGGACTTAGTCAACCGGTCAATGATTACCCACACTGAATCTTTCTTAGTATGCGTCAGGGGCAGCCTACTAACAAAATCCATTGTTACCCTCTCCCACTTCCAAAGTGGAATCTATACAGGTTGTAGTAGTCTCGAAGGCAATTGATGCTTCACCTTCACCTGCTGACATGTCAGACACTTGCTTACGGTAACTCAAGAATTTTAGCTTCGCCTCAAAGACGGATTCTCGCAAATCTTGGTACGTTTTGTTTCCACCGGGATGCATAACATATGGGCTACTATGCGCCTCCCGTAGAATCATCTATCTTAACTCAGAGTCCTTCAGCACACAAATTCTTTTACGGAAACATAACACCCCTTCATTATTCAACCCAAAATCCACTGTCTCTCCACCTTTCACCTTATGAAAATGAGAACCTAACGACTCATCCAATAACTGCTTCTCTTTGATCCAATTTACCCACGTCGGTTTCACATTCAAGTTTCGCCAATGACTACCATCCTCAAAAAGGCTGAGATGAGCAAACATTGCTCTCAAGTCAGACACCACCTTCCGACTTAGTGCATCCGCTACTACATTGGTACATCTTGGATGATACTCAATCGAAAATCATAGTCCTTTAGCAACTCTATCCATCTCTGTTGCCTGAGATTTAACTCCTTTTGGGTAAGGAGATACTTGAGACTCTTATGGTCGGTGTAGATAATCGACTTTATGATCGGCCTAGACGTTATGACCGGATCTGGCATACCACATAAAATGGTTTTTTATAAATTGCGTGTTCGTTAAAAACTTCGTATTCTTTTTGAAACTCTAAGCTTTATTGTTTGTGAAATTCAGTTTTACTTTTAGGGGCTTCTTGTAAAAACGTTATTATTATTATTCACGAAAACTTTGTTTATGGTAGGAATCAAATTTAGTGATTTGCAAAACGTGATATTTTGAAAATGGTTATTTACATTTTAAGAAAACCTAAAGTTTAATCATTTATAGTTTGAATATAACTGAAATGAAAGTTTAAAAGAAAATTAAGTCCAATGGCCTTATTACAAAATATTAAACCAAATTAAAATAATCTTAAATTGAAGTAAAAGTAAATTTTACTGAAGTTCGTGAGAAATACTCTGACGTATGTCCACCCCAGAGTCCTCCGCAGCTCTAAATCCTCAACGCTGGGGATCACCTGCAAGGTTAAAGCAAAAGGGGTGAGTTACAAGAACTCGGTGTGTAATCCCCCAATTTGTCATTAATTGGGCCTTAGCCCATACGAAAGCAGACTGGGCTGAGGCCCTATTCAGTGACAATCTGGGCCTTAGCCCTATAATCATGATAATGCAAATAGAAAATGTAGCCCAACCCAATCTAACCCTACACACCTGTGGGGACCAAGTCAACCCACCCAGCCCTACACACCAATATGGTAGACAAGCTGCTAATCACAGAATTTGTTGCAGAGCCACCAGAATAATAGAATATACGTGGCATAGCCACCAGACAGAATGTGGCAAAGCCACCAGCATAATACTTCCACCGATCATCAATCCCAACCCAGGCAACATATTATAAATGCAATACATCATACGTGCAAAATTGTAAATAAAACACATACATGATAACTAACCATAATCATGGGTATAACGATCGTTTACCCTCTAGGGTTATTTTGGTAATTCACCCTCCAGGGATATTTCGATAATTTCACATTTAACAGTCTTTCCGAAAGCCTACTGTCGCCTCGAGCGACACAGGACTCTTTTGGGGACTCTACGAAACTATTAGCCCTAAAATCCATTTTAGGCCCAAACGGGCCTACACGCCCGTGTGGCCCATTTTTCATGGTTTCGTTCTCAATTTTTTAGATTTCGCAACCACATCTATCATTTGATAGTGTTTCATCAACTTTGCTCATTTAGGCCTGTTAATCCATTGGGCCCATTCAACCCATTTTGGTTGGTCGGGGCCAATTCTGACCTGATTTCGGGTAGGAGTGCACGTGACACTCTCAATGTCTTACCGTTATTATTCGAGTTTCTGGTTTACCACTACGAGCGCTCGCACGCTCGAGTGGTCACAATTGCCGACTTTTTGGCTTTCTGGCTTCCAGCCTATTCTTAACACATCATATGCATCCATCGTCAAATTGAGTGTGGGACTACACACCTGATTTGGAATACGTATCATGATACTCTCTGAAGCACCTAAGGACATAATTGGCTATCAATTAGTCTTCTTGTTCGGTAAACCCAAAATTGAAATTGATAACACAATCCACAACACTTACCAAGAACGACGGTAACTCCTTGCTATGCTTGAATGTTAGGTTTACTCCCTTTGATTATGAGATTGAGTCCCTAATGAAAGCACAAGTTAGCGATGTTGTTTCAAGAAAACAAAGAAACGGCCTTTCAGCTTAAATGAACCTAAAATAGAGAACATCCAACCACTCCCCCTATTCGGCCATAGCTACACTTACCAAAGTGCCACAAAATCGACAGTTGTTCCAAGTTCTGACTTCTACACAAAAGAAGGAACCAATGATACTCAAGATGGAGAAGAGCACTCAGGTTCGGCCTTAGACAAGAAGGTGAGAATTTCGACTTTAGTAAAGAAAAAAATTAAGAAAGCAAGAATATAGCAGAGGAGCAATCCGAACCTTAAATCAGAGATAAGTCGAATGGGAAGAAGAGATTCGGCACTAGCAACAAAACAAAAGAACTCAAGGTTCAGCTATAGAGGCTTAACCGAAATGAAAACCAATTAAAGAACACAAGCCAAAATGGTAGGTGCAGGAAAGATTTGGCTATAGGAAGAAAAGGGTTAGAGGAAGGATTTGGCCAATACTGTTTAGGCAACAATGAGTAAAGAGAAATGTTTTGAAGAAGATGAGAAAAGAAAGAATAGCAAGCTTGGGGGTTTTGACAAAGAAAATTGAAGCAATGTATCCCGAAATGTTATCACTGAAAATGCAAAAGGTCAAAAACTCATAAAAGAACACTTTAGAAAAAAAAAATGGCACAATCACCACTCAAGACTGAATATGCTACTAAGTGACCCATCTCTCTTCTTTTTCTTCTTTTGACCGAAATTCCCCCCAAGCACTTCCTCATATTTAGCCACCACTACCTCTCACCCTCAATCCCTTGATTGACTCCTCATTTTGCTCCCCAACATCCTCTCCATCACCCATTCAAATCATTTGACCAAGTCTCCCAACCTCCAAGGCAGAGTTTGATCTCAACTCTGCTTCCTCCTTTCCTTAGCACAAAATAATAGCCACCTAAAATGCAGTTTGTTGGACTCGAACTCTCCCCCCTGCTTCCTTTGTGACACCACACCACTAGGCCACCTTGGTCCTTGTGTTAGCAAACACATTTAATTAAACCTTAAGTCCTTCTTCCACTAGCTCTCCCCCCTAAAGCGCCCAAAAACCAAAATTTCACCAGGGCTTGGGCTTGAACCCGAGCCTCCCTAGGACCCCCAAACACACCCAAACAACCCGCAGAGCACCCATAACATGCAATTACACAAATATCACAGACCCTTAAATTTTTTAGATGTTACAGAACCGAGTCCTCCTCAAATGTTACATCTGGTCTAACCTCGATGTTGTCAATAGAAACAACATGCATGGGATCAGAGTGATAGCGTCTCAATATTGAGATGTGGAACACATCGTGCATGCAATCCACTCCGAAAGAAGCTCTAACTGATACACAACTGGCCTCACTCACTTCAGAATGTGGTACGGCCCAATAAACCGAGGGCTTAGCTTACCCTTGCGACTGAACCTCAGAACCTTCTTCCATGGCGAGACCTTGAGAAAAACTACGTCTCTCACGAAATACTCAATATCCTTTCTCTTTAGATTAGCATAAGATTTCTGTATATCAGATGCTGCTTTCAAACGATCCCGTATCAACCGAACTTTATCTTTAATTTCAAAAACCAATTTCGAACCCAGAACACATCGCTCACCCAACTTAGTCCAGCTCTAGGGAGTGCGGCACTTATGATCGTACAAGGCCTCATAATGCGCCATTTGGATGCTAAATTGATAGCTATTGTTATAGGCGAACTCTGCTAACGGAAAATACTCCTCCCAACTACCTCAAAAATCTATAACACAGCTCCTCAACATATCCTCCAGTAATTGAATTACCCTCTCTGACTGACCGTCTGTCTGAGGATGGAAAGCAATACTGAAGTCTAACCTTTAACCCAGAGCCTCATACAACTTCTTCCAAAATTGAGACGTGAAACGAGGATCCCTATCAAAGATGATCAAAATAGGAACCCCATGCAGTCTCACTATTTCAGATACATATAGCTTAGCCAACTTCTGGAGAGAAAAGTCCATCCTGACCGGAATAAAGTGGGCGATTTGGTCAATCGATCCACAATAACCCAGAAAGAATCCTTCTTAGTGGGTGTTAAAGGCAATCCACTAGCAAAATCCATAGTTACTCGCTCCCATTTCTATATCGATAACTTTACCGACTGTAACAACCTTGAAGGCAATTGATGCTCAGCCTTAACTTGCTGACAAGTCAGACAGCGAGCAACGAAATCAGTAACCTCAAGCTTCAACCCTGGCCACCAGTATAACTCTCGGAGATCTCAGTACATTTTATTCCCACCAGGATGCATAGCGTAAGGGCTACTATGCGCCTCCCTCAGAATCGACTGTCTCAAATCCTCATCATTTGGCACATAGATCCGACCATGGAAACAAAGTACCCCATCACTGTTCATTCCAAAATCTGTAGTATCCCCATTCTCAACCCGACAGAACCTCAACTCGAGAGACTTATCCCTCATCTGTTTACCTCTGATCTGATCAATCCACGTAGGCTTAACTTGAAGCTCGCTAATAGACTCACATCGTTGAATAGACTGAGTCGGGCAAACATCGCTCTTAAATCAGTTATCGCCCTATGGCTCAAAGCATCTGCCAGGATGGTACTCGATAGTGTAGTCATAATCCTTAAGTAGTTCAACCCATCTATGTTGCCTAAGGTTTAACTCCTTCTGAGTAAAGAGATACTTGAGGCTCTTGTGATTAGTATAGATAGTACACTTCTCATCGTATAGATAATGCCTCTAGATTTTCAGAGCGAAGACAACCGTGGCCAACTCCCAATCGTGCATCGGATGTTAGCCTCATGTATCTTGAGCTGACGAGACGCATAAGCTACCACTTTACCATTCTGCATCAGAACGTAACCCAGACCCACATGCGACGCATCACTGTACATGACAAAATCCTTCCTAGATTCAAGCTGTATCAAAATCGGAGCTTGTGTCAAAATAAATTTGAGCTTCTCGAAGCTCTCTTGTTGCTTATCGGTCCAGACAAAGGGAACTCCCTTATGTAGAAGATTGGTTAATGGTGTTGCTGGTGCATTCGCCAGTCCAAATGGCATTACTAAAACTCGTAATGGCCATACCAAGTCCTAAATGCCATCTTATGCACATCGATCTTTTTCACCTTCAGTTGGTGGTATCTAGATTACAAGTCGATCTTGGAGAAAACAGAAGCCCTTCTGAACTGGTCAAATAAATCATCTATTCCCAGTAGTGGGTACTTGTTCTTAATGGTCAGCTTATTCAATTGGCGGTAGTTGATACTCATACGTATGGACCCATCCTTCTTTTTACAAATAGCACAGGTGCACCCCATGGAAACATACTAGGACGGATGAACCCACGATCCAGTAACTCTTGAATCTGAGCCTTAAGCTCCACAAGATCCTTCGGTGCCATTCTATAAGGCGATAGACACCGGAGCTATACCAAGATAGAGCTCAATCCCAAACTCTACCTCTCACGGAGAAAAACCCGGTAGTTCCTCAAAAAAACATCCAGAAAGTCTCTTACGATTTTGATGTCTTTAACTGAAGAGTCCCCAAAATCTAAAACACTAATGTAGGCCAAGAATGCCTCACATCCTTTCCGTACCAACTTTTCTGCCACCAATGCAGAAATCACATTTGCTAGATAATATTGGCGTTCCCCAATCACCACTACCTCGTTATCCTCCTCGGTTCTCAAAATAACCCTTTTTGTAGCACAGTCCAAACTCACCCGATGCTTGACCAGCCAGTCCATTCCCAAAATAAAATCGAACTCCCTAAATGGAAGCTCTATCAGATCAGCCAAAAATATTATCCCTTGAACCTCTAGTGGAACATCTCTAAATAATTTACTAACCATGATAGATTGCCCCAACGGACTCACAACAGTTATCTCGCTCGAAGTACTCTCAATCAAAATCCCAAAAGTTTCAGACACAGAGCTAGCTATGTAAGAGTGTGTAGAGCCTATGTTTATCAATGCAGTGTATGGTACATCAAAAATTAAGAATGTACCCGTAATGATGTCCAGAGCATCACCATCCTCTCAGAACGCAAGCATAAACCAGTCAGGTGCCTCGCCTCGATCGATCCGCACCTTTGCCCAGTACTTTTTATCCTCGGCCCATGCCATTACCACTCATGGCCTGACCTCAGCCCCTAGGTGGCTGCTAAGCTACTCTCGGCGGCTATACCGTAACAGTACCCGCAGCTTGCATCTGATCAGTCCTTAGTGGACAGTCCCAAACACGATGCTCAGTTGACCTGCATCTCAAAAATGCCTCAGTAGTCCTCAAATACTCACCCGGATCGCGTCTACCACAGTGCCCACAAAGCACCACCCTAGTAGGTGCAACAGGAGACCCAACCCTCACTGGCCCATCAGATCTGGCCTTTTTCTTAGGCCTCATCATAGAATTCGAGGGCTCTGATTCCCTTTTATTCTTTCTTTTCTCGCGATTTTGGTGCTCCGCGCGCTTAAGCTCCTCGGCGATCTTCGCCTTATCCACTAGAGCAGAAAAATCACGCTCCCTCTACGGAGCTATCAGAACCCGTAGGCTGTCCTTGATTCCATCCTCAAAATGGACGCCACCATGCCCCGGGCATAACAGCTCAGTCTTAAAAACTTGGCCACAGAACGGTCTCCTTAGGTGAGATTAAGAAACTCACGTCTTGTAATATCCCAGGATAAGGGCTATTTTATTTTGGCTTTGTTGCATGTGCTTGATGTGTTATGTTGCTATTTTGATGTTGTTGGGGCTTAGTTATAAGCTAGGTGTAAGCTCGGGTGATAGGAAAATTTTTGTTTTTGGGCTTTATGTGATAGGGGCTGAAGGAGTTGGGTCTTATGTATTTTATTTGGTGAGTTGTTGCACAAGTGAAGAGCTAGCAAAGTGGCAAAGCATGCGCCACTTAGAGCTTATGTGTGTGGCGTCAAGTGCAAGGGAGGATGTCCTGGGTTCAAGCTGCGAAAATCCCACATTTTTGTTCCATTTTGACGGCATAGAGGGGAGGAGTTATAGGCAGTTTGAACTCTGCCTTGGACTAAGTCTTCCCATTTGAATGGTGGGTGGAGAGCAAATTGTGGAGGAGGACTTGGTCAAGGTAATTTGAATTAGTGGCTTGGGAGTGATTGGGGGGAGTTTGGCCAGATTTGGAGAGATTTTGGGAGAGGAAAGGAGTGGCCGGTTTTGGGGTTGTAGTGGTGTGCCGAATTTGCCTTTGGCAAATGTGCATTTTCGGTCACAAACTTTTTAGGGAAGCCACTTTTCTTTTAGTCAAAAGCTAGCAAAAACCTCAAAATACTTCTTCTCCTTTTCTCCTTTAACCGAATGTTCAAGTAGCTTATTGCCAAAACCGAAACCAGCATTTTGTTTCTCTTCAACTTGAGCCGAAACTAGCTTCTTTTACTCTCCTTTTCTGCTCGTATTTTTCTTTTCTTGGAACCGAAAACCCAAAGCACTTGTGTTGCCAATTTTGCCTTGTTTCTTCTTCTCTTTCTTCACTTAAGCAAAGCCGAACCTAGCATCCCACTTTCATCTTTTTTTTCTCTTTTGGAAACCTTGGTAGCCAAATGTTCATCTCTCACTCCCTTTCTTTTCCAAGTGTTGAAGCCGAAACTAGTTTCTTTTCTCTCCCTTCTTGACCGTAGCACATCTTTCCAAAAACCTTATCCTCCATCTCTTTTTCTTTTAACTGAAAGCACCCCTCCATATCTTCAATCTATTTTCTTCTTTTCCAAAACCATTTCTAGCCGAACCTTCCTTGGTGTGAAGCCGAAAGTAGGAGTGTTAATATCTTGGCCGAATCTTTCTTCTCTCCTAGGGGTGTTTTGTTGGCCGAATATTGGGTGTTGTTGGGTGCATGTTTTCAATCGGTCTAACAAGTGGGTAAGAGCTTGGCTAAATGGCCATTTTTCCTTTCTCTCGTTCTTATATTTTGTAGTTTAGATGAAGGTCAATTTTGTTATTGGTTGAAGGATATTGATCTAATGTGTAAACCAATTTCTTTATAGGACATCCGGATTTTGGGAACAAGTGGGAGGAGCCTTATTGATCTGATAAGCAAACGGTAAGTGGTGGTAAGAATACTTTCTTTTAGACTATTCATTTAGTCTTTGTTAAGGCAAGCTGTTAAGGGATTAACCATTTTCTTTCTAGGGTGAGGCCGACTGTCAGAAGAACCATTGTTGGTTCCGAATTTGGTAGAAAACCAAAGCAAGTCTAAGGTAAGGGTTAATCGAAATACCCCTTTGGTTATCTATTTTTGGCCGAATGGTTTAAGTGTTAATCCCTTGTTGGCCGATTGTAGGCTCAGGGTTGTCGAGGTGATCAAGGGGCGTGAGACCGATTCTTAGGATTAACATCTTCGCTATTCCGGTGTGTGCGCTAACACACTGATTTCTTAGTAATAAGTTAATAACTTTGTGTTGTAACAAGTGAAGCGTTGATGATTGCCATGATACCCGATAGGGTATGTTCCGGATTCGGGTAAGTCTGTAGTATTACGAGTTCTATTGTTGATACATCGATATTATGATGCATGATCTATGTGCTATAAGATGCAATATTGGGCATGATGGCATGAATTACATGATTTGCATAATGTACATGAGTCAAGATGACATGTATGGGTAATATGAGAGGAGGGAGGTTGATATCCGTGTCTTTGGGACCTTGTGTCTTTGGGACACCGAGGTTTGGCACCTCCGGTGGTTTGGTACCACAAATGATATTTTGTGACTTTGGGTCACAGAGGTTTGGCACCTCACCGTCTCGTCCAGTGGCTTAGTACCACGGTGGGTTGGCCTTGATTGATTATCTGGGATTGACGCCGGTGATTTGGTATCACGCGATGGGTTGGCCTATCATCGGATTTGTGACTACGGTCACGGTGATTTAGTATCACTTGTGTCTTTGGGACACCGGAGGTTTGGCACCTCATTGCGACTCGTCCTCGTGGTTTGACACCACCGTGGGTTGGCCCCACTTATGAGATACTGGATTGTCGCTAGTGATTTGGTATCACACGATGGGTTGGCCCATCATTGGATTATTCGTGACTTGGGTCACCGGTGGTTTGGCACCACATTATGGATATCGTGACTTTGGGTCACCGGTGGTTTGGCACCACCGGTGGTTTGGTACCACACGGGTAGAAGGTGTAATGGATGGTTAGGCAGGTGCATTAATTGTATTGCTTTGTTATGATGTGTGTTAGCATGTTGGATTTTTGGGAGGGGGATTTACACACTGAGTCTTGCGACTCACTCTCTCCTTTGACTTTTTCAGGTGACACTTAGACGCGGACATGGAGCCGGGATGGACTCGAGGTGCTCATGCCATACTTAAATAAGGATTTGCTCGGACTTTTATAAAATTTGGTACTTAAGCATATTTATTACTATTTGGTTTTATTTGGGTTTGTAATTGGCCTCTTAAAATTATGTTTTGCTATGTTTATGCTTTAAGTAGATTTTTAATATGCCTTAACAAATTAATTGGGTTAAAATGTGCTAAAACTTGGAAAGGCAACAATTTCAAAACTACAAAGCGACATTTTAAACTATACCATCTGTATCACACTAAGAGTTGGAATAAAGGGACTCAAATGTTTTTCTAACTTAAACTCGATTTTCTACTAAGTCAAAATGTTATAGTAATAATAAGAAACAACTTAAACTTTTAAATGAGATAAACCTGTTCACCTACACATCTGATTAAGTTTTTAAAATTTCTGGGTTTTCAAACACATCATCAGGTTTCAATCAAGCCTACTCAAGTTTTTCTTCAAGTACACCATTTGGCATAGTGTTTTCATCAAATATTTAAACGGAAACCTATTTTCTCAAACTCCTTTTTCCTGTAACATACCAGATTCGATCGTGGTGTGCTGACCGGGTTTGGGGTGTTACAATTGTGGTATCAGAGCCAAGTTCAAAGGCTCGGCTGTGGGCCGAAAGCCCAAAAATGTTTTCAAAAGTCTGTTTTAAGTGTTTTTATGGCTTGAAAGGCATGGCACCGAGTCTCCGGCACCAATCCGCCCAGGTAAGTACCCCTTACTATTGTTTGTGATATTGATGAGATGTGATTGGATGGCAAGTGATAGTAAGACTACTTTAGAAATTAAAAGCGATAGGGCTCAGTGGACTCGCGAAAACAAAGCTCCTTTAATATTCATAAGACTTTGCTTTAAAAGCAGTGGAATAATTCTTGATGCATAAAATTCTTTAAATCGAATGAGATTTAGTCATGAGTACCGGGGTGGGCGTGGTCGTGGGCGAGGCCATGTAGGATGACAGTTTCTAACCCGTAGGATCTGGTCAAGGGTCGAGAATGAGATCTGGGTTCCGCCACCAATTTGGAGGTGGTGAGTTTCAAGCGGTAGGGATGACACGGTGTCTGAAGCGATCTCATGAGTTTTAGAAAGGGTAGCTAGAGTAGGTGGAGGCGCAGGAGTTAGGAAATCGTGCCTAGCGACTTCGACAAACGGGTGAATTCTTTCGGTGTCTCGGGTGTTGCTCTAACTTCTTGAATATTGGTTTGAAGCGCAGAGGCGGATAATGGACGATCTAGACTGATTGCTTAAGAAAAATTAAAGGGATAGTATCTTCTAAAATGAGTCATACTAGTAGTGGCTCACGGTTTGAAACGATCTTTGCAATGGAAGATCGACTTGGGACTATTTGAGGCTACTTATCGAAAAAATACGTTGGAGCTAACTACATTAATGAGCAGCGGAAAGCATTTACGAGGTTAGTTCAGGGAGCAAATCGTGTCGAGCACGAGGCGAGTTTCGAGGTGAGTCGGTATGCGAGGTATGGTGGGCTGCTTGAACACGAGAGGTGTGTTCGTTTTGACGATGGCCTACTGAGACAAATTAAGATTGTTGATTCGCCCATTAGGAGCATGAATTCTTTATTACGGTTGAAAAGGCGAAGGTAGCCGAGGGTATTAAAGAGTCCGTGAGGCAAGGCATGGATAAACCGACACAAGAGGAGTTTTGGATCTTCGGGTCGTCGGGTAATCCATGAAAAGGGCTAGACCGAGTGGGCGAATCGATCGGTAGGTTTGTTCTTTGCTAGGTAGGGACCGCCTTGTGATGTAACTAGTTGTGGAAAAGCTCATTGGGAGGATGTTAGGCGGGTGGAAAAGGTTGTTTTGAGTGTGGCTCATTGGACCATCGTGTGAGGGTGTCCGCAAGTTGGCTAGGATTGGTCCAGAGTCGGGCCGTACTCGATCAGAATAATGACTACCACCGTAGAGGGCCGAGGTAATGGCGAGAGGTGGCAATGGTTACAGTGGGGCCGTGGAGCACAGAGGCAAGAGGTGTAGGTAGTTTTGAGGCGGATAAGCGGGGCTAGTATATCTGGCGAGGCACCGAGAGGAAGGCGACACTGCAGGACGTCATCACCGTGCGTTTTTAATCTTTGGTTCTCCATTTACTACTTTGATTGATGTGGGTTCAACACATTCATATGTTGCAAGTAGCATAGTGAAGACCATGGATTTAGACTCGAGATATCTTCTAGGCGGATGACCGTAATAAGCCCTCTAGGTCACTCTGTGGTTGTAGATAAAATTTGTATAGAGGCGTACCTCTAGAACTCAAGGGTAGTGTTTGTGGGCGATCGATGGAGCGCCTTTTGGGAGTTCGATCGATTCTCGGGATGGATTGGTGGTTAAGTACCGGTGAAGTTGAATGCACGGCTAAGCGCATGGTTCCGAAAGCACTAAAGGTGAGGAGGTAGTTACGATCGGTAATAGGAGAAATTACGTCTAATGTGGTATCTGCGCTCGAAAGCCAGAAGATGGTCGAAAAGGTGAAGCATATGTGGTTCATGTGTATGCCTTGGAGGCTAAAGGGTCTCTTGTGGAGACGGTTGGACGATTAGCGAATTTGTTGATTTGTTTCTGAGGAGCTTAGGGTTTACCACCGGATCGTGAGGTAGAGTTGGGATAGATCTATTACCTAAGCTGCGCCGTATCTATAGCTCCGTACAGGATGGCACCTAAAGAGTTAGTGGAGCTTAAGGCTCAGATCCAGGAATTGTTGGACCGAGGCTTTATCAGGCCAAGTGTTTCGCCTTGGGGAGTGCCGGTACTCTTTGTCAAGAAGAAAGACGGTACTATGCGGATGTGTATAGACTACCGCCAACTGAATAAGCTGACGATCAAAAACAAGTATCCGCTGCCTCGGATAGATGACTTGTTTGATCAGTTGAAGGGTGCGTCAGTTTTCTCGAAGATTGATTTAAGGTCTAGGTATCACCAGTTAAAAGTGAAGGAGGCGGATATCTGCAAGACGGCATTTCGTACTCGGTATGGGCACTTTGAGTTCTTAGTTATGCCATTTGGGTTGACTAACGCGCCGGCAGCCTTCATGGATATGATGAATAGGGTGTTCCAACAATATTTAGATCAGTTCGTAGTGGTTTTTATTGACGACATCTTGGTATATTCAAGGACCGAGGAGGAACATGATGCGATTTATGGGTGGTATTGCTGATTTTGAGGAGAAAGCGACTTTATGTAAAGTTCGATAAATCGAAT
This sequence comes from Gossypium rotundifolium, assembly GCA_025506655.1. Taxonomy (NCBI): domain Eukaryota; kingdom Viridiplantae; phylum Streptophyta; class Magnoliopsida; order Malvales; family Malvaceae; genus Gossypium; species Gossypium rotundifolium. Next base: position 81,933,623 of record CP106723.1, read on the forward strand.
TTCGGCTTAGGGAGGTGGCGTTCTTGGGTCATGTAGTATCGGTGAGGGATTAGAGTGGATCTCGAAAGATTGAAGCGGTTTTGGATTGGAAGCCGCCTAGGTCGATGAGTCGAGATTCGGAGTTTTACGGGTTTGGCGAGGATACTCTAGAAGATTTGTAGAAGGGTTTTCGTTGATCGTGGTACCGATGACTAAATTATTAAGAAAAGGGTTCCGTTCATTTGACCGAGAAGCGGCGGAGAGCTTCGATAAGTTGAAGAAGATTTTGTGAAGCTCAGATTGATTCAACCCGAGGTGGTAAGGAATTCACAGTGTATGCGATGCATCACATACGGGTTTGGGTTGTGTCTTGATGCAAGAAGGAAGGTTGTGGCTTACGCATCTCGGCATTGAGGCCACATGAGGTCAATTATCCGACACACGATCCGGAGTTAGCGGTGTAGTCTTTGCCACGAAGATTTAGAGGCATTACTTATGCGGAGAGATCGATAGTTTACGGATCATAAGAGTCTGAAGTACCTTCCGACTCGGAAAGACTTGAATCGAGATAGCGCAGATGGATTGAGCTGCTGAAAGACTCATTGCTTTCGATTGAGTATCATCCGAGCAAGGCTAACGTTAGGCGACGCGTTGAGCCGTAAGGTTGTTTGAATTTAAGGCGTTGTTTGCCCACTAGAGTTTGTATGGCGACGGGAGTATTACAGCGAGCTACTGAGTTAAGCCTACTTGGGTTGAGCAGATCGAGAAAAAGCAGTTGATGGATGAGGTTTTGAGTGCGCAAAGGACACAAGTGCGAATGATGGTTTGGAGGGTTCTGATTTGTCTAGTGATGGGGTCTTTGTGTTTTCGGGGAAGGCTTGTATGCGAGAGACACCGAGTTAAAGCGGAAGATTCTTGAGGATGCACATAGCGAGCCCTACGCTATGCATCCGGAGGTAGTAAAATGTATAGGGATCTCGGAGAACGATTACGGTGGTAAGATGCGAAAAAGGAAGTAGCGAGTTTGTAGGGAAGTGTCGACATGTCGACAAGTCAAAGTGAGCATCAATTGCCGTCGAGGTTGCTTGACCGGTGAAGATTCCTCGATGGAAGTGGGAAAGGATAACTATGGATTTCGTTAGTGGTTTATCGCTTCGCCAAGCAAGAAAGATTCGATTTGGGTAATTATAGATCGATGACTAAATTAGCTCACTTTATCCCGGTGAGGGTGGATTACTCACTTCAGAGGTTGGCGAAGCTGTATGTGTCAGAGATAGTGAGACTACGGTGTGTCATCTTTGGTATCGATCATCTCGGATAGGGATCCCGATTCGTCAAGGTTCGAAAGCATTATATCGAGGCTCGGAGTGCGCGGTTGGATTTCAAAGACGACTTTCTATCCATGATCGGCGGGCGATCGAAAAGGTTATCTGATCTTAGAGGACATATTACGAGGTTGTGTATTAGACTTGAGGGTAGTTGGGAGGAGTATCTACCGAATTGAGTTCGCCTACAATAATAGTTACCAAGCAAGCATCAAGATGGCACCATATGAAGTGTTGTACAAGTAGGAAGTGTCGCTCACCTACTTGTTGGGCGAGAGTTAAGTGAGCGTCGATTGTTGGGGCGAGTTGGTTCTTGAGGCCGAAGACAAGGTTAAGTTGATTCGAGCTCGATTGAAGGAAAAGCTGCGGACGGCGAAGTCCTATGCCGATCTTAAGCGAAGAGATATTGAATTTTGTGGGAGATCAAGTTTTTCGAAGGTCTCACCGTGGAAGAAAGTATTAAGGTTAGGGAGAAAAGGCAAGCTAAGTCCGAGGTTTATTGGGCGTATAAGGTCTTGAGGCGAGTGGGACGATTGCATATCACTCGAGTTGCCAGTGAGCTAAGTCGATTCATGCGTGTTCCGTGTCGATGCTTAAGCGATATCGTTCGAGATCCATCACATGTGGTGGCGATGGAAAGATCGAGGTCAACCAGATTTGACCATGGAGGAAGAAACTGTCTGATTTTAGATCGGGATGTAAAGGTTACTGCGAAGGAAGTCATGCCTTTGGTTAAGGTTCTTTGGCGGAATCATGGCGTGGAAGAAGCTACTTGGGAACCCGAGGATGTGATGAGGCAAGAATACCGCAACTCTTGATCGAGGTAATTTGAGGCGAAATTATTTTTAAGGGGTAGAAGCGTAATATCCGGGTTAATTGCTATTTTATTTTGGCTTTCTTTGCATGTGCTTGATGTGTTATGTTGCTATTTCGATGTTGTTGGGGCTTAGTTATAAGCTAGGTGTAAGCTCGGGTGATAGGAAAATTTTTGTTTTGGGCTTTATGTGATAGAAATTTGAAGGAGTTGGGTCTTATGTATTTTATTTGGTGAGTTGTTGCACAAGTGAAGAGCTAGCAAAGTGGCAAACCATGCGCCACTTAGAGCTTGTGTGTGTGGCGTCAAGTGCAAGGGAGGATGTCACAGGTTCAAGCTGCGAAAATCCCACATTTTGTTCCATTTTGCGGCATAGAGGGGAGGAGTTGTGGCGATTCGAACTACGCCTTGGACTAAGTCTTCCCATTTGAATTGTGGGTGGAGAGCAAATTGTGGAGGAGGACTTGGTCAAGGTAATTTGAATTAGTGGCTTGGGAGTGATTGGGGGGAGTTTAGCCGAATTTGGAGAGATTTTGGAAGAGGAAGGAGTGGCGGTTTTGGGGTTGTAGTGGTGTGCAATTTGCCTTTGGCAAATGTGCATTCAGTCCTAAACTTTTAGGAAGCCACTTTTCTTTTAGTCAAAAGCTAGCAAAAACCTCAAAATACTTCTTCTCCTTTTCTCCTTTAACAAGAATGTTCAAGTAGCTTATTGCCAAAACCAAACCAGCATTTTGTTTCTCTTCAACTTGAGCGAAACTAGCTTCTTTGACTCTCCTTTTACCTTCAGTATTTTTCTTTTCTTAGAATCGAAAACCCAAAGCACTTGTGTTGCCGATTTTGCCTTGTTTCTTCTTCTCTTTCTTCACTTAAGCAAAGCCGAACCTAGCATCCCACTTTCATCTTTTTTTTCTCTTTTGGAAACCTTGGTAGCCGAATGTTCATCTCTCACTCCCTTTCTTTTCCAAGTGTTGAAGCCGAAACTAGTTTCTTTTCTCTCTCTTCTTGACCGTAGTACATCTTTCCAAAAACCTTATCCTCCATCTCTTTTTCTTTTAACTGAAAGCACCCCTCCATATCTTCAATCTATTTTTTTCTTTTCCAAAACCATTTCTAGCCGAACCTTCCTTGGTGTGAAGCCGAAAGTAGGAGTGTTAATATCTTGGCCGAATCTTTCTTCTCTCCTAGGGGTGTTTTGTTGTCCGAATATTGGGTGTTGTTGGGTGCATGTTTTCAATCGGTCAAACAAGTGGGTAAGAGCTTGGCCGAATGGCCATTTTTCCTCTCTCTCGTTCTTATATTTTTTGGTTTAGATGAAGGCCAATTTTGTTATTGGTTGAAGGATATTGATCTAATGTGTAAACCAATTTCTTTATAGGACATCCGGATTTTGGGAACAAGTGGGAGGAGCCTTATTGATCTGATAAGCAAACGGTAAGTGGTGGTAAGAATAGTTTCTTTTAGACTATTCATTTAGTCTTTGTTAAGGCAAGCTATTAAAGGATTAACCATTTTCTTTCTAGGGTGAGGCCGATTATCGGAAGAACCATTGTTGGTTCGAATTTGGTAGAAAACCAAAGCAAGTCTAAGGTAAGGTTAATCAAAATACCCTTTGGTTATCTATTTTTGGTCGAATGGTTTAAGTGTTAATCCCTTGTTGGTCGATTGTAGGCTCGGGGTTGTCGAGGTGATCAAGGGCGTGAGCCGATTCTTAGGATTAACATCTTCGCTATTCGGTGTATGCGCTAATACAGCGATTTCTTAGTAATAAGTTAATAACTTTGTGTTGTAACAAGTGAAAGCGATGATGATTGCCATGATACTCGATAGGGTATGTTCACGGATTTGGGTAAGTCCGTAGTATTACGAGTTCTATTGTTGATACATCGATATTATGATGCATGATCTATGTGCTATAAGATGCAATATTGGGCATGTTGGCATGAATTACATGATTTGCATAATGTACATGAGTCGATTATGACATGTATGGGTAATATGAGAGGAGGGGAGGTTGATATCCATGTCTTTGGGACACTGTGTGTCTTTGGGACACGGAGGTTTAGCACCTCCGGTGGTTTGGTACCACAAATGATATTTTGTGACTTTGGGTCACGGAGGTTTGGCACCTCACCGTCTCGTCCAGTGGCTTAGTACCACGGTGGGTTGGCCCCAGATTGATTATCTGGGATTAGCGCGGTGATTTGGTATCACGCGATGGGTTGGCCCCATCATCGGATTTGTATTGCGGTCACGGTGATTTAGTATCACACTGTGTCTTTGGGACACGAGGTTTGGCACCTCATTGCGACTCGTCCGTGGTTTGACACCACCGTGGGTTGGCCCCACTTATGAGATCTGGGATTGTCGCTAGTGATTTGGTATCACACGATGGGTTGGCCCCATCATTGGATTATTCGTGACTTGGTCACGGTGGTTTGGCACCACATTATGGATATCGTGACTTTGGGTCACCGGTGGTTTAGCACCACCGGTGGTTTGGTACCACAGGGGTAGAGAAGGTGTAATGGATGGTTAGGAGCAGGTGCATTAATTGTATTGCTTTGTTATGATGTGTGTTAGCATGTTGGATTTTCGGAGGGATTTACACCTTGAGTCTTGACTCACTCTCTCCTTTGACTTTTTCAGTGACACTTAGACGCGGACATGGGCGGGATGGACTCGAGGTGCTCATGCCATGCTTAAATAAGGATTTGCTCGGACTTTTATAAAATTTGGTACTTAAGCATATTTATTACTATTTGGTTTTATTTGGGTTTGTAATTGGCCTCTTAAAATTATATTTTGCTATGTTTATGCTTTAAGTAGATTTTTAATATGCCTTAACAAATTAATTGGGTTAAAATGTGCTAAAACTTGGAAAGGCAACAATTTCAAAACTACAAAAGCGACATTTTAAACTATACCATCGGGTATCACACTAAGAGTTGGAATAAAAGGGGACTCAAATGTTTTTCTAACTTAAACTCGATTTTCTACTAAGTCAAAATGTTATAGTAATAATAAGAAACAACTTAAACTTTTAAATGAGATAAACCTGTTCACCTACACATCTGATTAAGTTTTCAAAATTTCCGGGTTTTCAAACACAACATCAGGTTTCAATCAAGCCTACTCAAGTTTTTCTTCAAGTACACCATTTGGTATATTGTTTTCATCAAATATTTAAACGGAAACCTATTTTCTCAAACTCCTTTTTCCTGTAACATACCAGATTCGGTCGTGGTGTGCTGACCGGGTTTGGGGTGTTACACGTCTCCTAGCATCAATGTAGTTGGCCTCTACGTATTTACTCTAAAAATTTATCTTAAAATAATCCCAAGTTAGACGGTCGGGCTGAGTGCCCTCCTTAACAATCAGCCACCACAGGTAAGCGTCGTCGCGAAGTAGAGAAATAGCCCCATTAAGCTTCTGCTTAGTAGTAAAATCTAGATCATCCATAATTCCTTCCGTGGCCTCCAACCAATATTTATCCACATTAGGGACGACTCCAGTAACACCCCTGAATAGTTTAACCCCACTGGACCAGAATCATTCTGTAACCGACCCATGGCCCCTAGATCCAGTGTTGGGCCCAGCAACCCTCTCTAATATCCTTAGCATAGCTTGGGACAATACGTCGTCCCCAGCCATGCGATCTTGAGACTTAGTCTCTGTAATAGGTGAGATCGGCGTCTCACTCGTATCCAGATTAGGCAGATTCTCAGATGTTGAGGACTCAGCTCGAGCCTCCCTACGGCCTCTACCACGGCCTCTAGTACCCCGTCCATGAATACCTCGTGCGCTCATTGTAATTTTGAATTTATCTGTATTAATAGTTTTATGCATTAGTTACAGTTCCAATATTTGTTAATAGATGTTTTATGCAAAATAGTATCAGAAGTTCAGAGTTCGTTATCGCGAATCGCAGTTTTACTATGATTTTAGTTTCGCTACAGTTTTCAGTTTACACTACCTAAAGTGTTTTCGTCCTAAGGCTGTTTCAAAGCATGCAAGTAGTATTTTAGACAAATTTAAACAAAGATTAGAACACTCACAAGATCGGCGCTGGAGACTCGATGTACCACATACTCAGTCCAAAATATTTTAAATCATTTTAAAATCATTTTAAAAAACCATTTTAAAACCAAACCACAGCTGAGTTTTGTAACCTAGCTCTGATACCACTAAATGTAACACCCCAAATCTGACTTAGACATTATGGCTGAATTTGGCGACGTCACATGATAGTGCTTTGAAAAATATAACTATGTTAAAACCATTTGTAAATATCTTAGGCTTTCGTCAAAACACGTCATTTAATTATTCATTATCCATTTTCAAAACGTTATACTTTGCGGAAGCTATTAAAATAATTTGCAAATTCGTGTGTATTTGATAAAACCTCTGTTTATTTTGAAAATTCGCGTCTTGTTCTACTACTAGCAGTTTATAAATAAAAATCTCAAATTTTAAACAAAACTTCGAATGGACTTATTACATAACATTTACCTAGATATAATCAAACCATAAATAAAAATGAAATCGTAAAATAGGAATCCAGAATCGTGGTCACCGCCGAGTCCTCTGCCGCACCGGTCCGTCTATTGCTGGGGATTACCTGAACAGATTAAATAGAAAAGGGTGAGTTTTCGCAAACTCAGTAGTAATCCCCACAGAAATCATACAAACAAAAATATCAGATAACAGACATGATATTCACAGTTCGGGTTTAAACCCATTACAGAAGGGTTTTCGACTTTCGTTGAAACCTTATTTTTGCATTTTCGGGTACACACCTGGTTTCGATTGATGCTAAGACAACCCCGAGCACTCCAGAACCCCAACACCCCGAAACAATTAATTATACAATTACACGATAAGACCCTTAATCCACGCAAGATGCTGCAGAACCTACAAAGTCAAAAGGTACATCGATTGGGGCAAAATTGCATAATCAAGGAAGGGAGAAGAACAAAATTTCAGTAGGGGTTTTTGAGAAAGAAAAGTTGAATAGCAAAAAGAGATAGACGAATTTGAAAGGGAGAGGGAAAGTGAACAGTTTTTCTGATATTCCCCCTATCATCTCCCTAAATCTCTCCTTACTATCAGGCTTTCAATCCAACACAAACACATACATGGCACTGGAAGCAAAAATACATCCCTTGTCTGCGCAAGGATTCGAACTCCCAACCTCAAATAACCTCAACACTCCACTTGGCCAGCAGACCAACAGGCTCATTCTGTTAATTACCTACACACTTTTACTTAAAATCCTACTAACCAAAGTTTAGGCTTTATTCATAAAAATATCAAAATTTACCCAAGTTGAGACTTGAACTTGGGACCTCCCACACATACCCAGAACACATAACCACTGAATCAGATACACAATTGTGTCTTGAAATTACAAAAGCTAAAATTAATGGAAAACTGGGGCATTACAATGGCTTTGGCATCTTACTAAGTGTATGACAATTTTCGAGTATCCTTCGATATTCCAACTGGTTCAACGGGGTAAAGAATTAAAGTTTATGATGAGGATGGGAAAATGGCTAAATTTATGTGATTAGTGATACAGGTACATATGTGAAACTCACGAGAAAAGAGTTTGGTATGTGATATGTGGTTGGTAAGAGTGAGCATGAGTAAGCCATGTCAATGTTGCATGAGAATTTTGTGTTAATTCGTAATGTAATGGGTGGATGTTTTTACATGATTTTATGTTGTTATTTATTACATGCAAACTTACTAAGCTTTATGCTTACTCCCTCTCTTTTCCCTTTTCTTGTAGTATCGCCAAGCTAGCTCGGGGATCGTTGGACGTCGGAGCTTGATTCACATTATCAAGCTATTCTTTTGGGTATAGTAAAGTTTGATTATTTTGGGTATGGCATGTATAGGAATTTGGTCATTTTGTTATATGTCACATTGGTTACCCAAGGTGTTGGCTATTAATGTTATTTATTTCATTTTGTAAATGGCCATTGGAATTGGCCAAAACCAGTTAAGTTATACCTATTCAATGATGATGAAATTCATGAAGTGAAAGCTTGTGTAATTGAATGAGTAATGAGTGAAGTATATGCATGATGAACGTAGTATGAATTTAAGGTGTGGATGTCTTGATTGTGGATATTAGAGGTGCATTATTGTTATGCTATGTGTTGTTGGAAAATGGTATAAGTGTGGTTGCTTTTTAGGGTGGCAAATGGCTTGGTAAATAGCCTTATAATTGTCCATACGGGTAGGCACACGGGTGGGTGTCTAGGCCGTGTGTGACACACGGTCTGCCTCATGGGCGTGTAGTCTGGCCATGTGTCCCCTGCACCTAATTTGCAAAAAATAAAGTTCGTCAAACGGGCTAGCACACGGGCGTGTGACTCAACCGTGTGACCCTAAATGTCTGCTGACGTCATAAATAGAATGTCATGGCTTTCACACACGGGCTAAGACACGGTCGTGTCATGGCCGTGTGAGGGACACGGGCGTGTGCCAAGCCGTGTGAAAACCCCTGTAGGTTCAAAATGAAAAATAAAATCCACACGAACTAGGGACATAGGCGTGTGTGACCAAACGGCCTACCCACACGGGCATGTTACTTTCCACATGGACGTGTGGCCCTGTTTTGAGTAAAAATTTTCTAAGTATTCGTAAGCTTCTAGTTCAGTCCCGAACCACTTTATAGGTATGTTTCGGGTCTTGCAGGACCGTAATAGGGACAAAATGATTATGAATGAAAAGTTTTAAGTTGGAATGAAAATTTATTGCCCGATTTTGTGTGATTAAGTTTGTTAAGTCTGGTAATGCCCCGAACCCGATTCCGGCGTCGAATATGGGTAAGGGATGTTACACTTTCGTCCTATTAGCTTGCGCAAGGTGATTTACAAAATTATTTCCAAGGCATTAGCAAATCGTCGAAAGGCTGCCCTTCCACTTTGCATTAGTCAAAATCAAAGTGCCTTCGTCCCGGGTATTGTGGTTCATGACAACATTATTATTGCCCATGAGTTGATGCACTATTTACAAAGCTCGAAGAATGGTTTGAATAAAGGCTTTGTCATTAAGCTCGATATGAGCAAGGCTTATTATCACGTTGAGTGGAATTTTTTTGAGAAATTCATGAAGAACTTGGGCTTTGAGGATGCTTGTGTTGATAAAATTATGTGTTGTGTTTGATCGGTGAAATATGTGGTTAAATGTAATACAGTTCTATCGGAGATTATTGATTCTGAGCGGGGTCTTCGACAAGGGGACCCCTCTCCCCTTATCCCTTTTTATTTTGCATGGAGGCTTTCTCAAGAATGTTTCTAAATGCACAAAGTGCCAGCCTTATTTGTGGCATTCGGGCTAGTCAAAATGGCCCTCACATAAATCATTTGTTTTTTGCCGATGATGCCCTTCTTTTTATTAGTGACAAAAAAAGTGAATCGAAGTCTTCATGAAAATCCTTAGGGAGTTTGCACAGTTTCGGGTCAAAAAATAAACCTCGACAAGTCAATGGTGTTCTTTAGCCCGAATACTCCCATAGACCAACATCAGCTTTATGGTGATTTGCTTCGCATGAGAGTGGTTGACAATTTGGAAATTTATCTTGGGTTACCGCTCTACGTTGGAAACAAAAAATCTATGGCTTTTCATAGCATTCTTAATTGCTTTTCTTGTAGGATCAATAGCTGGTCTAAAAGGCTCTTTTCCTATAGTGGTAAAGAAATTTTTATAAAATCTATCATTCGATCACTCCCGACTTATGCACTTTCTATTTTCGTTACTCCTACGGGCACTCTAGAGGAGATGCAATCTAAAATCTGTCGGATGTGGTGGACATGCAAAGACAAAGGAAGAAGGTGGGCAATGCTTGCATGGGACAAAGTTTGTTCCCCGAAGGGCATGGGAGGGCTTGGCGTTAGAGACCTTCGGCTTTTTAACCTCGCTCTCCTTGGTAGACAAGTTTGGAAGCTCCTCACCATCAAAGACACGTTGTGCTATCACATGCTCAGCTCGAAATATTTCCGTAGTGGCAACCTCTTCCATCCTAAAAAGGCTGACAAATTGTCTTACACATGGACTAGTATTGCTACTGCTACTAAAGCCCTCGAAAATGGCTTCGGTTGGCAAGTTGGTGATGGGAACAGTATTGATATTCGCAAAGAAAATTGGGGCTTTGAAGGTTTAAACGGTGACTCACTACGATGCACTACTCTGAATTTTCATGAAAGAAAAGTGCACGATTTATGGGTTAATAATCATACGAGCTGGAATAAAAATAGGGTGCATGAAATTTATGCCTGCATTATGGGGGATAGTATTTGTAATTTACCTATTCTATCCAATGGCCCGAACGGCAGCATGGTTTGGTTCCATAACCCTCATGGCTTTTACTCCTCTAAGTCGGCCTATTCGTGGCTTCTTCTTAAGCAGGTGGGTTTTGGTCCTCACAGATTATTTTGGAAGACCATCTGGAAGCTAAAAACCCTTCCAAAATTTTAGATTTTTTCTTGGCGTGTGGGACATAAGCTTCTCCCTACGAATGCAAAGATCTCTTCTATTTGATAGAACTTTAGAAGGGATTTCCCTAGGTGTGGTGCAAGTGTTGAAACCCTTGTCCACGCCCTTAAAGATTGTCCAACTGCTCGAGCCATTCTTACCCTCGGTGGACTTGATGGTAGGCTTCTCAACAAAGACTACTTATGCTGCATTGACTGGACCGAAAATACCATGCGTTTATTGGATAAGAAAGTTGTAGTAGATTTTATAACAACGTTGTGGAATAGTTGGAACAACCGAAACAATTATGTTTTTCGTGGTAAGGAAGAAGAAGCACAGGTCATTTGGGATAGGGCCATAACTCTTTGTCAGGATTTTCGAATTCACAATATGGTCAAAAAGCCGGTGTTACCTTTAACCCTTGCTCTTAAGAAATGGGAGAAGCCATTAAGCGGGACAGTGAAGATAAACTTTAATGCTATTGTTTCCAACGATAAAATTGGGTTTGGTGTGATTGTACGTGACTCCGATTGCTTCGTTATTGGTGGGGCTGTGGTATCAAAGATGAGAAGATGATGGTAGATTGGGCAGAGCTTTATGCATTCGAAGAAAGCCTTAAGATTGCGCGCTCCCTTAACATTGCAAATGCCATCTTCGAAACTGATTGTGTTAGCCTCGCGAACAGGATTAAAAAGCGACTGAAGGTTATTACAATGATTGGTCATTGTATTAATGAGTCTTTTAAACCATGGAGATGTTAAATAATTTTGTTGTAAATTGGGTCAACCGAAGTTGTAATAAGGTTGCGGACTTCATGTGAAATGTGTCATTACTAATGATTGTAATTTGGTCTTTAGTATGGATTACCCTACGGAAATTCATGATCTTATAATTGATGATTCTATTAATTGAATTTTAACCTTTTTCAATTTTTTTTTCAAAAAAAAAAATAAGAAAATCTTTATCCCATTAGATTTTTTGGCTAGATTTTAACTAGCCATGTTTATAAGTAGTAGTCACCCAAGAGGAGTATCATCATTCATGCACTTTATATGTTGTAAATGACTAAATACATAAAAATAATTTTTAGTATATTTTACGAGGTTCGTACTGTATAATATATAAATTATGAAATGGATCACCTTCTTCTATCCATGTAGTTCATGTATGTGTTATTTATTGAATTGTAAAATCTATCATCCTTTATATATTTATAACTCTAGAGTAAAAACATGTTTCAAACAATAAGAGTAATAAAAAATTAGTACCATAACGAATTCCTAAAAACTAAAATTACTAAAACACCTTTATTTTAATCTTTCTCTACTTTTCACATCTATTGTTCATATTAAAGTGTTCATGCTACGTTTGATGAGTATTATGTTTTACATATATTTTAATATATGAACATTCAACTGATAATATTTAGTTAATTTTATGATTTAATTTTAGTAAAGAGTACAAAAAGTAAATTCCAGAGATTTTATTTTTGACCAAAAATTTTACTTGCTTAAATTTATATGACTATTCTTTAATTTATGTCTAATTATTATAATTACATACATAATAAATAAAAAAATTTTATGACCAAAGAAAAGAACACCTTTTTTTCCTGCACAGTAGTAACCAAACCAGATAACAGTGTTGGATATGGTTTCCAAAGTCCCATAAACGTTACCAAGCAGGACCTTATTTTCTTTTTCCTCTATAAACGTTCTTATATGAAATCTGCAACTCCATGATAACCGAGATAATCCAACTGATTCATTAAGTTACTTTCAAAATATGACATCCAATTCTGGAGTTTAAATTACAACATCGGCAAATGTTCCCAACTATGATCTCTTTTGTATAAAAAATAATTCATCCCATAAGATAAAGTAGGACTCCGATAAACAAATCATAACTCGTCATAAATGCATTTCAGCATCCTTATCATCAAAATAATCCCCACAGTATAAGAATCAATAAAATTCAATAAAAGACAACAATGACCGATTACTCCTGAAAACCAGTTCTACCTTTTAACTGTTATTTGTTCGCTTGAGATGTAGTGATGAACTTGGTAAGAACAAAGCAGTCAGGAGGGTCAATGTTTGTGTAATAGTTCTTGATTGTCTCGGTGATTTCAAACCCGAATTTCTTATAGAAGTTGATGGCATCAGCATTGTTTGTCTGAACATGCAAGTAAATCTCTTGTATGTTTTGCTTCAAACAGAGACCAAGAACATAGTTCAGTAGCCTCGTACCTGCAAAAATACCAACATTTCAGCAAATTTCTGGACAAATAAGAAACCTGAAGGTACATGGTTTTTAACCAAAGGAACAAATTTTCAGTGAAAAATGTTTGGGACGGTTCTTGCATTTCAATATTTGTTTCTTCAGAGTAAGCTCTCAACATCAGGTTGATTATTCTTTCATGATAGTTATCAATAAGCATGAATCAAGGTTATTCCATTGAATCCTTGCAAGACCTACACCAGAAGAAAGTTTTATTTGTTTACTCACCAATGCCTAGCCCGCGATATGGTGCTAAAACACCTAAAGTCATGATATACACGCGGATGGCCCCACCTTCCTTCTTCTCCAGCCGACAAGCAATTGATCCAACACATATGTCACTGTAATATGCTGAGTTAGAAAGCAAAAGAGTGACTGTTAGACAAGACCGAACATGACTTAGGTATTAAATATAACGTATAATGTATATAATTATCATGACAAAAGGAAATGGTATGATAATTTTTCTCCAAAAATTAACAGGTTTTGAAATGTCTACAGTTTCAGTGAACAGATAAAGACCATAAACCTCAATAAGCAAGTACCTGCTACATAGCATCGTAATTTTTGGAATCAGGAAATGTTAGCTTCGTATTTTATGACTTTCAGAAGTTTTCTAAAAAAGTTTAATACAGCTACAAACCAACTACCTAGAAGCTGAAAAGCAAAGCAGGATTAAGATGGATGTATTAGCATTCCGTAATACGAGGACAAAGATAGAAGAGACGGTCCAAAGTTGAAGATCCGTAATGTATTTGAGTCTACGGCAGCAGAAGAGATAATTAATAGTTGCATAGTAGGAACATATATATGCATGTCACGAAGACGATGAATGGCACAGATGATGACACTTTTCTTAAGTTCAATAAGCCCAAAAAGTTGAAGATTGGGGAAAAAAAAGGTTGAAGGTGTTAGTTATCAAGTGCTGTGGGACACAATAATTAGAACAAATATATATATATATATATATATATAAGAAAAGGTTATTAAACCTAAAACCATGAATCCAACAACAAATTACTTTCAAAAAGGGTTCCCCTGGAACAAAGCAAGGGCAATTAATCAAATATAGAGGTTAATGTTTCAGGAACAAAGACTGCCAATTTCATTACCTAATTAAACATAAGGGCTGCAGTTTGGCCTTTAATAATAGAAACATAACCAATGGAAGTTTCAACTTCATTATAATCCCGTTGCTAGGCTTATAAATTCTTATTAAACTACTTATGGATCATAAGTAAGCCCAGAAAAACTGACATTTTGCAATGCAAAGAGATAACACCCTAAAAATGAAAAGCCAAAGCCAAAACCAAAACCAAAACCAAAACCAAAGAACACAATAAAAAATTCCCATAATATGATATGCAGCAGGTAAACGGAAACAATAAATTACCCAATAGATGGTATATGCTAATGAACAGAAAAGAAAAAGCCATGATTGAGAAAAGCCATTGCAGAGAAAGAACTAAACAGCATAGAATAAACAAAGACAACTAAGCATTGTGTTTTCAATCTAAATAAGGAAAATCCAGAAAGGAATAGGCAAGAAATAAGGAGCAGACCAAGCTTGGTGAAATCGCCAGAAGCGAGAGCATCGGCGTAGTACTTGTCGTTATAACGAACAGGGAAGAGAACAGTGTTGAGCTTCTTCAGCTGCATCACATTCTTGTCCCTCACTCCGTCTAGTGATATTGCAAATTCTCGGCCACCCCCCATTGATTACTTTATGGGTCGAAGAAAATACAAGATTTTTGCTGAAACAATGGTGGTGAATGGTGAAGGAATGGTACAGACAAGACTGGAATTCTTGTATGTACAACAACCGTAGGGTTTTATACCAAAGACAAGGAAGGATAGGGAGGAAATTTTGGGTTTCCTTCATTTTTCTAATTTATTTTTGTTCGTTTCCCACGACTTTTCATGGTTTATTATTATTATTATTATTATTATTATTATTATTATTATTATTTATGCTTTCCTCTTCAAAGCTGGGATTGCCGGATTGGGCGTTTAGAATATATTCCAGCAAATGTCAAATGTACTTACCAACGATAAACTTGTATACATTTCAAAATTATCTTCATAGAACAGTCAAATCAAACAATAACAAACGAATTCCTTTTCAAATTCTTCTTATAAATAAAAAGAGAAAAAAAAATTAATTTTGAGGACCATAATTGATTCTCACCTCCAAGCGGATACCACATATTATTCTTACGGTTAAAAATTATTACTCCTTTTAATAAAACAGATTTAATTCATGTATAACCCTAAAATTTATGTATTTCTATTTTTCAATTTAAAAATCGTTTATTCATTAAATTTATAAGTTTTTTTAATTAAAATTTGTTAACAGGTTAGGATTGATAAAAATAAGTATGATAATTTTTACATAAACTACCAACAATTATAATTATTCAACTAGGATTTTTAAAATGAAATGGACTAATTTTCAAATTCTATACAATACAGGGGCTAAAATCATATTTTAACCTATTCTTATTCACGTCTGCATCTACGACTACAATCAAAGAGATCCCATTGTCACATGCTCACCAACTCCCTTTCTTCACCACAAATTCCCTGCTAAACCAAAGCGAGAGAGCTCTAGAAATGGCTGAGAAGCAGAAGAAGAAGAAATCAAAAGTAATCATCGTAGGAGGGAGCATAGCAGGGGTCTCATGCGCCCATGCGCTTACTTCAATAGGATGGCAAGTTGTGGTGATCGAGAAAACTGCCGCTCCCCCAACCGGTAGCCCAACCGGTGCTGGACTGGGGCTGGACCCTTTGGCTCAAATGCTCATTACTTCATGGATTGCTAATCCCCACCTTCTCCAGCACGCCACCTTGCCCCTCACAATTGATCAAGTAAATGTCAAATCTTTTTACTTTCCCTTTACCAGATTTTCACTCACATTAGCTATGCAGTTTCTTAATAATTGGGCCTGTCTAGATTGAATCTTGTGGTTTCTCGTATTAATTTGACATCTACATGACTACTTTGCGGGGTAGTTTTATCAGTCGGTAATCTTTACACTACATGATTGGTTGCTAGTTTTGTTACTATATTGTGTTAAAAAGTCTTCGACTTTTTGTGGAAATGTGTTATTAACAGAACCAAGCAACTGATAGTTCTACAAAGGTGAGTTGGACACTGACAAGAGATGAGGAATTCAATTTTAGAGCAGCACATTGGGCTGATCTCCATGGCCTTCTATGCAATGCATTGCCACCAGATATATTCTTATGGGGTCATCAGTTCATCTCTTTCAGCATTTCTGAGGACAAATCCTATATCAAAGTTAAGGCTAAAGTTCTTCGAAACAATAAGATCGTTGAGATAGACGGAAATTTACTGGTCGCAGCAGATGGGTGCCTGTCTTTAATCCGCCAGAATTTTCTCCCAGACCTTAAATTGAGGTATATTTCAGTATGTGTAGCTTAATAAAACTTTAAATTTGCTCCTACTTTGCTGACTGCAGTGCTGCATGATAAGTATCTTTTGTTAAACTGTGACTTAACGTATAGCAATGCAACACTCTTCGCAGGTATTCCGGTTACTGTGCATGGAGAGGGGTTCTTGACTTCTCAGGAAGAGTGGATTCCGAAACCATTGAAGGCATCAGAAAAGCATACCCTGACCTTGGGAAATGCTTGTATTTCGACCTTGGCTCTAAAACTCATTGTGTGCTTTATGAACTTCCCAATAAAAGGCTGAATTGGATTTTCTATGTCAATCAACCTAAGCCTGAGATAAAGGTGCTTGTTTACTCTAATCTGATACATTTTGCCGCTTACATAGCAATTACATGTTATATTAATGACGTTTTCAGGACAGCTAAAGTCGGATACGATCGTACTGCTTTGACATGCCTCTGTATTTTCTTTTTGCTGCATGTACAGAGAAATTCAGTTACTATGAAAATAAGTGAAGACATGATCGATGAGATGATGAAAGAAGCAGAGAAAGCTTGGGTTCCGGAGTTGGTTAAAATGATGAAGGAGACCAAGAACCCTTTCTTAAATGCCATATATGATTGTGACCCTCTAAGGCAGATCTATTGGGACAATGTAGTGTTGATTGGAGATGCTGCTCACCCAACAACTCCTCATGGTCTAAGAAGCACAAACATGTCGATACTAGATGCAGCAGTTCTTGGCAAATGCCTCGAGAAGTGGGGAGTGGAGAATTTACACTCAGCTCTGGGAGAATATCAGTCGATTAGGGTACCTGTTACCTCTAAACAAGTGCTGCACTCACGGAAGTTGGGCCGTATTAAGCAAGGCTTGCATCTTCCTAATCGAGAACAGTTTGATCCGAAGAAAGCAACTTCAGATGACGTCAAAGATCTTCAACAGAAGAACATGCCCTTCTTCACTAGTGTTTATTAATTACTCGATTCTATCTTACACCGTGTTTGACTCTTAAAGGATGAAAAATAAAAATTGATATTAAAGTACTCTGCAGAATACCTGAACTGTAAGAGAAACAATTTCCTTTGATCTATACATAGGCCCTACGGTCAGAACATGGTGCATATAACTAGGTTAACTTTTTTGCTGTAGACCAAAAACGGGAACTTTTATTAATAGGTATAGTATATACATAAGCACCGAGGAAAATTCGACCATAAAAATATATTTTATTTTTCATCATATTATTAAATAAATGTTTTAAAATATTTAAAATATTTAATTTATATTTATTAGTTAAAAAAGTTATTTGAAATAGAAGTGGTGATAATTATACATTTAAAATTATTATAATTTAATTTACCAGTTATTATTTAAGAAAAAGTTTAATGTTAACAAAATTTTGATAATTTTAAAATAAAATTATTAGTTGAATGGAACTCTAAAAATATTAATATAAGAAAAAGTTGTGATAATTATAATTATATTTTAATTTATATTTATTAATTAAAATAATTATCATTCGCATTATTATAAAATGATATTTTATTTTTATTTAAAATGTTATTTTATATATGTAAAATAGAGTTATTAATTAAATAGAACTCTAAGCATTTTAGTTATCACTTAATTACTATTGTAGTTAAATTATCACTTAAGTATTATAGTTATGTACGGATTAAAATTTAATTTCAATTTTATATACGGATTAAAATTTAACTTTAGCTTTATAGGTAGAATGCAATATTTATTATATTCGATCAAATAGCATCTAAAAAATTACTGATAAAAGTAAAAATTGTTAACAATAATAAAATATAATTATATAAAAAATTGAAACATTAAAGCAATAATTCTTGAAAAGACAGTTTTAAATCATATTTGAACAACGACACCAAAGGCAAACATAATATTACTTTGGTAAATTTTTGTAAATTGTATATTATTTTATTAGTTTTATGTATTAATTCAATTTTATTTTCCTTATTTTATTCTCTCAAGTATTTTTTCAAAACTAATTAAACTTTAATATAAATTAAATTATATTTTTAAAATTATAAAAAATATATTATTTAATAAATTAAAATATACAAAATTATGCATAGCACATGCGACATTAGAAATTAGTACTCTAAAAATATTATTCAACAAAATAATATAGGTTCAATATTATCTACCAAAATAATACAAATGTGACAGTAAGATTGAATCCAATGAATTAAGAATAATAATGACGATGAAATTAATTACCATAACCAAAAAAAATTCCCAGTGCCACAACTCATCCTCTTAACCATAAATCATGGTTTTCATAGAAAGTTTTATTTCTCACTCGACAAACGTGTCATAAGAACGAAAAAGAGGAGACACTTCCAAGCAAGTTTCTAAATAATACATGCTACCAATAACAAAACAAAAGAAAAAATGTGAATTTCATTTCTGATAACCGACATATGAAACAAACAGGTTTGCATTCTTTACCCAATAGCTATTTTCTACTAAGATCATGAAATTAGACCCATTTTGCAGGCCATGTTGCTTGAGCTGACATGATTATACCTACAATCACCCCGAACAGTCCAAGTGCACTGCCAAAAATCTCAATCACAAGAATCTTCACAAACAGTGAGGAGTTTTGTGCATCAGACAGCGCACAGCTACTTCCAATTATTCCAACACACAATCTGTCCCCAAAACAATCCATAAGTACACAGAAATAAGCAAAATATTAATTTAGATTAAAGAAAACATTAAGGTTAGGGAGACACACCCGCAAACAAGGTTTGCAAACCCAACAATAATTCCTGAAGCAAAGATTGCATATCCAGCTCTAAGAGACTCTGGTTCATATATCTGTGATGAAGGAACACTCTCTAACTTTGTTTGTAAAATTATTGCCACAATAACACCATAGATAGCAACAGCTTCACAGAAGATCACGCTGCAATGACAGTGTAGAAGAGCAAAAATTACTATTTCCATAGGGCATATTACAGCATTTCAAAATCAACAATGCTGAGAAAATGTTTAACCTAGATTGAGACATATTTTAACGGCACCATAAATTGAAAAAATTCGCCTGAAAAGCATGGCACTGTTTAGTATCTTCAATCCTATTCCATGACTCATAATTGTCCCCCCATTCAGCAATACACTCTAATTTAAAACTCATCCAACAGACAGACAGTACACACAACACCTAATCCCATAACGAGAAACTCTGAGGATTAGATATGATATGTAAGTAGAAACTTGAGCTCATACATATGAGGCACCTTTTGTTGGACAAAACTGTGAGGCCTTTGGGACAAAGTGGATAATACCTCACGGGTTGGTGCTGTCTCACAGTACATGAATAAAGTTGATTAAATAACCAGCAACTTGTCTCAATATTTCAATTGCAGCTAGGCATATGAAAATTTGTAAGGCATTAAATGGGAAAAAGCCAGAGTCAAATTTCAAGTGATTGATTAACTAATTGGGTCCATTAGATAGCTAGCCCGTGTCAAGGTCAGAGCCATTTATTTTGCGTATATCTTTTTACTATTTTACTGTTTCTGTTAAGTCGTTGGTAACTGCAGAGAGGTGAGAAATGAGTGCACCAAGAATCTTGGAATATAACGAGCAAAAGGATCAAAGAATAGAGGAATGGACTTATCATTTGAAAATTCTCTCTCAACAACATTGGCATCAAAGCTCTGATTCTGACACCATAGTTGATGGTGTGGCTACCAGAATGCAAAAGGAGCTCACCCAAGTCCAACTGGAGTTAGGCAAGACTAAACTCGATGTGCAGCAACTCAATAAGAAGTTTGATGACATTCGAGCAAAGTTGAAGCATGATTTATAAAACTTCCTTGATTTGATGACCCAGAGGACAATCAGGTGAAGCATCTAACACTAGGGTCAACTAAGAGTGACACTAGGAAGACAAGCCTTTACTCCAATTCAACCAGGGTATTTGGATCAAGGGCATCACCGTTTCTTCAAGTGAAATACCCCAAGTTCAATGGTGAAGATTTTAAAGGGTGGTTGCTCAAGCTTGAGCAATACATTGTGGCTGCACGAGTAGCTAACAACCATACGGTCAAGGTGGTAATGCTAAACTTGGAAAAAGGACGTGCCCTTCAATGGCACCAGTACTAGGCCCAAAATACGAGGGGGTCTGGATAATCTAGTATGAGCTACTGGGAAGCAATGAATGCTCGTTCGCTCCAGGAGAATATGGTGATCCTGTGGAAGAGTGGTCAACCTAAACCAATCTGGTACCATTGATCACTACCATGAGAAATTTGTAGGTATACTCAATTTACTCGATTATTTGTGTTAGCAACATGAAACTTAAGATATCTCAATCTTTAAGGCTATTATATCCAAGTCCATGAATGAGGCCATGCACTTAGCTAAACATATCAAGGCTATAAACCCTAACGACAAGAAAACACCTATTTTACCTACCTATAAACCAACTTGCCTTCTTCTTTGCCAGACAGCCTATACCTCCACTAAACCATGATCCTTACCACCATTGCAACCAATACAAAAATTCCACCAAATTCCAACCTGAACCTAAAACCAAACACCTTAAATACTGACAAAGGTCCCCCTACCTATAACCAATTACCAACTACAAAAACAAAAGGCTGACAGAAACCGGGGAAGAAGGAAAAAAGGTCTCTGCTACTGGTGTGGCTTGAAATTCTCATATGGTCACAAGTGTATGAAACCCCAACTCATTCAGTTGTTAGAAGAATCTATGGACGAGAAGAGTGAACCTAAAGTATGCTCGAACTGTTGAGACAACCTTGATGCTCTAGCAGTTGAGAATGAGCAGCCAATATAATTTCTCCAGGCCATGACGCAGTCACCTGGTTTTCAAACTATGAGAGGCAATGGGAAAACTGGTGAGCATGCCATCAGTGTACTTGTGGACTCTGGTAGCATTCATTAATTTTATTGACACTAGAGTGGTTAAGCAATTGGGGTTAAGGGTTGTACCTGGACCTAGAATGGGAGTGACTTGCAAACGGTGGAAACCTATTTACAATGAGCAAATGTCTAAAATTACAATGGTCAGCACTGAACATGATGTTTTGCTTAGACTTTATGGTTCTACCCTTGTCTGGCTGTGAAATAATATGAGTACAATGGTTGGTCACTCTTGGATCAATCCTATGGGATTTCTTCTCACTAAGCAATTTGGATTCAATGATAAGTTGTACAAGCTATAGGGAGTTCAAGCTACTACAGCTAGCTTATCATCTCAGAATGTTGCTACTGAGTTATTATTGTCATTTATATCAATAGAAGCATCACAACCTTGTGCTTATTTGTTAACAGTTTCAAAACCTCTTACCTTATCTAATTCTATCATTGATGAACAACAAATCAGTAACAAGGGGCAGATGATTAAATCAACGCTCTATGAGTTCAATCATTCATTTACACTCTTACAAGATTGCCACCTGTTAGGATCCAAGATCATAGAATCTCACTGAGGGATGAGAATCAAACAATAAAAATTAGGCCCTCCAAGCATACTACTGCCATTGAAAGGTTGATAGAAGAAAATCCAGACAATGGTGACCTTAGAAACAATACCAACTTATTTGCTTCTCCTGTAGAAATAGTGAATTTGAGGACCATTTGCTACATTTGAGAAAGGTCTTTGAAGTGTTACAAAAAATCAATCGTTCCTTAAACATAGAAAGTGTCTTCTTGCTGCTCAAGAGGAGGAATATTTGGGTCATATCATTAGTGTTGTAAGGATGACTATGAATGCTAGCAAAGTACAAGCAATGCTAGATGGCTTACCCCATGTCATGTGTAGACAGATTGTCAAAATATGCACATTTTATACTTGTCTATACCCTTTTACAAATCCTCTGTTACCAAGTCTTCATCAACTTTTTAAGCTACATGGTTTACCCCATATCATAGTCTTTGATAGAGATAAGTTATTCCTTAGTACCTTCTGGTAAGAACTCTTAAAGACTGGACTACTTTAAAGTTTTCAACATCCTACAACCCTCAGGCACATTGAAACCTATTTAAGGTGAATGACTAGTGAGACTACTAAAGAGTGGGCCATGTGGTTACCATTGGCTATGTATTGGCAAATTTAACCCATATCCCTTGTCCGTGCTGTGTCAACACAGGAATGGCTTCCCTTTTTCCGAGTCTGAGCAACAGAGGTTGCAAAGTCAAATTTCATGTTATTTCAAATTAGTTAAATTAGTTGTAATCAAAAGGGGCCTGGTTGTAGTGGGTCCATTAGTTAGTTACCCATGTCAAGTCCAGAGTCATTTACTTTGCAATTATCTTTTTACTATTTTATGGTTTCTCTTAAGTCATTGGTAGCTGCAGATAGGTGAGCAATGTGTGCACCAGCAATCTAGAATTAATGAGCAAAGGAATGAAAGAATAAGAGAATGGAATTATCGTTTGGAAATTCTTTCTTTCTCCCTTTCTTCTCTGTTATTCTAGTACTCTTCTTCTTCTGGTTACATATATGACATATCAGTATCATCTTGGGACACATTCGAGGCCAGCAGTAACACAAAAAGAGATAAAAAGGGGATTCATACAGAAGAATACTAAAATTATAGCTACTCTTGTTACTTATGCTTGACGTTAAAACCTTATACCCCAATTGAATTTCCAAGCAATAAACATTATATAGAACGAAAGCCTAGGAATCAACAAACTTAAACAAAATTGAAGGGTGACCTAAAATTTTCTTGCTTCCTAGTTTCCCCCTAATTGATTTTAGAAGGCCATTAACAAAATTTAATTCAATCCAATAATTTATAAACTGTAAAACAAACTTAATCAATAGATTAGTGTTTATGAAAAAAAATTGATGCATTTACAGATAAAATGACACAATAACTGCGAAAACCATAAGAAAAGAAAAAAATTTACCTAATGAGATTCTTGGAAGTGATTCGAGGAGCTTTAATAGCGGCACCGATCAAACTACTCCCAGTTATGTAAATTCCCCTATGAATATATAAAAGCAATTTAACACATATTTCATGAGATTATGCGTAAGATTTATAGAAAATAAAGAATATATATATATATAAGAAGGGGTACCAGGCGGCGCCGAGGACGGAAACGCCGATGGCAATGGCGATACCGACGGCGGAGAAAGTATAAGGTGAAATCCTGACAAGAGCAGTGGACCAGGAGCTTGAGTCTCCTAATGTTGCTGCCATTTTTCTTAATTTGCTTTACTTCTTGCTCTGATGATTTGTTGCCCTTTGAATGGATCTAATGAGATCAGGGATAAGAGGAGAGAGAAAGAGAGAGAGAGATCTTTTTCCCAAAAAAATAACAATTAAAGAAACAAAAATACAGGTTTATGTCCCCGACTCAGGAAAAAAAAAACGAAATTTCGTGCTTTGAGTTGAGAGACGACGTCGTTTTCTCAAATTTGTTATTGGGATAAAGCAACATTCAGTCCCTCTTAACAACTTTTCAACTTAATCCTTACATTTTCTTTTATCTAGATTGATACTCAAACTTGGATTTCATCAAACTATTTAGTCTATTTCTGTGACACTTAAATGATGATGCCATGACACTCTCTGATTGTGTCATATCATTGTTTGAATTTTTTTAATGCTTCATCTGCAAATTTTTAAAATTTAAATTTAAATTTCAATTATAATCTAAATTATAAGAATGAAATGCATATATTATGTATAAATTAGTTTAGATTCAAATCAATGTATATTTAAAAAAGTATAAAAAATGAATTTGTCAAAATTAAAAATATTTTAAGAATTTTAAGTTCATTATTAAATATGAATCTAGAAATAATCATGAATATTACCTTTCTAAATAGTTTACTATTCAATTTATACTATTTTTAAAATTCAAATTCAAATTTTAAAATCCTAATTCAATAAACATTACCTTCAAAATAATGTGTTTGAATTTATTAATTCCAAAATACAAAAGAACAGATGATACGTTAAATTTTCTCAAACCATTGAACCAATGTCTACGATTCCATACCCTTTTTTGCCAGATAACCAGCCACAATATTCGCGGGTTGACGGACA
Organism: Gossypium rotundifolium; assembly: GCA_025506655.1. Classification (NCBI taxonomy): domain Eukaryota; kingdom Viridiplantae; phylum Streptophyta; class Magnoliopsida; order Malvales; family Malvaceae; genus Gossypium; species Gossypium rotundifolium. Next base: position 81,957,991 of record CP106723.1, read on the forward strand.
CGCAGCATACAATATTGAGTGAAATCTAGAAGAAAGAAATTAGACATATTTAATGATACATCCAACCGAAGATTAAACAATACTAGATAATTGAAGCTTATATGGGCAGTTGCCTTCCACCTACACATTCTAAAGGCCCAAAGCAAAAAGTAATAAAATCGTGAAATATTCGAACAATATACAAGTGGGTATAATCGTCAACAAGTAATAAAGTAGTAAGTAAAAATATTGTCTCTATAGAAATTGTATTGTGAAAATAAAATCTTAGCATATTGGTGATGGAAATAATTGTGAGTAGATTAAATTAACTAATTAATTTAACTAAAACTTAACTAAGTATGCTAAAAATGAATGAAAGATGTAAACATAGAGCAATAAGCAACACTTCACCAGTTTAATTATGAAAGAGTTAGATTAATTGCCTTTTCTAACTTGAAATTATTAAAACAATGTTAATGATGTTACTGAAGAAATTCATAGCAACTTGGTTATATATTAACCCATGAAATCACGCTTATTAAATTATTAATTTTTTCTAGCATATTTCTATGTTCAATCAATTTAATAATTTTCATAAGCAAACATCATTTATGTGAGGTAATAATATTTCTATATTGAAACAATTTAATCACATTACTCTTAAGATTATGCAATGTAATAAATTTATTTTGATATTATTACTAATTTGACCTAATTTATTATAAAAGATTAAACATGCATCATTTAAATATTGTGTCAATTAATTACAATTTTATTTTGATTAAATAATTAATTCAATTGTATCCCTACATTTATAATGTATGAATAACATGTTCATGATTTTATTTGAATGAATATACAGCCAAGACACATAACATCATTTTTAGCAAATGAGAGCCTTGAAAATCTCTCTTCACATAGCCGATCCTTACTTTAAGGAAAGTGGGTGGATGGCTTTGCTATTCTTGTTTGATTCATGCTTGATTCATGGGAGATAAACCTTGAAATGAAGAGGGCGGTTGGACGGTCACATGTGGGAATTTTGTGGCTGATTTTTAATGTTTTACCAAGTCTTGGGTGGCTGATTTGGGAACCTCTATGGATGGTTGGGCCTTTTCCTCGTTAATTGATGGTTTGGGCTATTATTTCCTTAACAGACTATCCATTTTTGCTAACTCAATTTTTGAACTGGGTCAAGAGAATTTCAAGAGTCTAATAAGTCTTTGATCCGGCGTCCAAAGATGACAATATATCAGCCCTCTTCTGCATGACTTATGTTGTAGAAATGCTACAATATTGAACATCAAAAGGTGAGCTTCAAGACTGCCTTTTCCTCCAATCCATCAACTATCTCAAAAACTGCAAAAATCATGTGTTTTAGTGTATAAAACGATCAAATTAGCAAATTCATCTTAATATCAGCTAATAAGACAAAATTATAACAAAAATTCCAAAATTTGTTATCAAACACTCAAAATTTGCATAAATTACTAGTTTAAAAGTATTGAAGATAACTCTATATTTTAGAATTATCACACCCTCAAACTTAATTCATTGCTCGTTCCAAGTAATGACACTTTATAAATGCAAAAAAAACGTAATTGCAACATAGTAAGTATAATTAATTATTCGTCTAGTCATACATCAATGAAATCATACTCAAATTATTTTTTTTTTTTTTTTTGCAAATATGTAACTCAAGTATATACATTTCCCAAATTTACTCAAACATTAGAGTGCCATAAAAAATTATGAATTGAATGCCTTCTCTTCATGAATGTGCACTAAGTTCTCTCCAATCAATTTTTTGTTTCCCTCAAGTAATGCTAAGCAACAATCCTAGTGCTTAAATTGTGTCTTCATATGTTGAACTCAATAGCTCCTCTCCGTTAATGTACAGGCACAGAAATCTAAATCAATAGGTTTTTGATATGGTTATAATGTAGCTTGGGTCAATGTAGGAAAAGATAGACAATTTTTAGGCTAAAATATACACAATTTTTAGGCTAAAATCTTAGATTCAGCTTACGTCGAGCCTTCGAAATGCAATTATCCCCAAAAATACCTACTTCTTTTCAATTTGAGTATATATGCTCTCTATACATATTTTCTCAACAACTGGATTTTTTTTAGCAACAACAGATACTTTCTTGAGCATATAAATCAACATTTGTACTTGTATTGAGCATCCAATACTTTTCTCTAGCTCCCCCAAACTTAAGCACAAAAATATTCTAGATGAACTAAGTCTAAGGTTTGGGACAAATTAAGATAAGTATTAAAATACGAAATGACTCATTAGTGTAGGGTTTAGAAAAAAAAAAGGTCATATAGTTCAAAAGTAAGGTTTCATGGGATAAATATTAATAATGTAGGCTTGAAAGGCTTAAACGATTTAAAAAAAATGCCTAAATCATTTTTAAATTACCATGCCTCTTTAGATTTCGCCTTAAGGAAATTACTAAGTTAATTCTAAAAACTTAAACTGTCATGCATGCTCAGTTTTTTCTAAGGAATTAAAATTTTTTTCATGACAGCCCATATATACAATCAGTAAGATCTACATACATATCATAACTTATTTAGCATACAAATACTTGAAATAATAAGGATTTATGCATACACCAGAGCTAATATTATTCTGAAAAAAAAAAAAAAATTGAGCAATTTTCACTTAAAACATACCTTTATGAACAAAATTAATTATCTCAGATTACAATATGGTCCCCCCATTAAAGAGAAACAATGTCCTTATTGTTTAAAAGCATAAATAAAAGGCATAATTGTAAAAAAAAAAAAAAAAAAAAAAAAAATCATCAACGTTTAGGGGCTTTTGGTTTTGTGCCATTAACTTTTTTTTTTAATTGACACCCTCAACATTATGATTTTTTCAGAAATCAGTCCAGTTTTAACAGAAAACATGAGTTGATCAAAAGGGTTGAAGTCTATGGATCGAGGATAAAATCTAGAAACTTAGACACAAAGTCAAAAGGGTTACGTGAGATTTTTCTAAATGCATCCCTTATTGAATCGTCTCGTATTTTCGCATATCTCCAATAAGCTTGTTGTTGTCGATGCATGTGCTACAGCATGTCCATGATTGCGGATTGGTCTGGCTGTGTAATAGTGCTAGATGATGGAAAGGTGGGTGTCAGATCGGTCCACCCTGGATTAATAGGTCCAGTTGGTGTTACAAAGTCAGGATAGGTAGGTAGTTTTAGCTCATTAACCGGTTCCAATATGTCTGGATAATTGGGCGGTTTTACTCTGGTTGGTTCATCATCTGGTTCTGCTTACTTCTGCCTAGCAACATCACCCACTATTTTGGCTAAATTAACATCTGTTATACATCCTTGGTTGTATCATGCTCTAATATCTATCTTTAGATGGGTGTGAGATTGTAAACATAGTAAAGTGATTAATGATAGAAAATAGGCAAAACCAGGTCGTTTTGCAGCACACTCTCAAATTTCCTTAAGGATGATTTTTCTGACATCAATGGACATTTCTGTCATAATAGCACACAAGAAGAGCATCTGTTCTATCGAGATAGTGGAACTATGTGAGATAGGCATAAAACTAAATCAGAGGAAATAGAACCAAACCTTTGCTGTTGGTTTCATAAACTCCCTTTGGTAAATATGATTACTAAAATTTGAAGCTATCAATTTGGTTCCAGGAATCGTAACTTTTGCAGAACTTCTCTAAGCATCTTCTAATCAACATTTTGCAACATAACAGTATAATCATCGTTATCGATGTTAGGCAATTCAAACAGATAATTAATATTAGCTGAAGTTAAAGTTACCTTCTTTCCTCGAACATATACCTCTGTTGCAGTAGATGAAGTAAGGTTTGTATAGAATTCCCAAAATAATTCTTCTTTAGGAGGTGGTCTGACATCACAAAATAAATTCCATTTCAATGCATATACTGTCTTCGGAATGATTGGCAACACTGTTGTGCAATCAACATTCGTCAAGCTAAACCCTTTGTCTGAAAGCCTCAGTTGATTCTTGAAGATGGATTCAAACCTCTCCCTTGCTTTTTCAGTATGGAATCAATTTTGGAGTTCATTAGGTTGGGATGTAGAACTTTTTCTCTTTTGGGACATTATGCGAATAGTAGGTGTGCAGGCTCGGGATTTTTGGAATGATAGCAATTTTTGGTGAGAGTCGAGTCAATAGGGTGTTCGGCAATGATGGCAATGATCGATAATAATAGTGGTGAGGTGACTAGGAGTGGTGTCATCAGATGAGGCAATTGGGACGGTGGCTCTTTAGGGTTGCAAAGGGCGACATTTGGCGGTGCGACAATGAGGGTGTGCAATAGTGAGGGGTGACCGATGATGGACGGTTGCGACGACAAGGTGTGACTAGGGTGGTAAGATAATGTGTGACTTTGGTTGTGAGGGGAATATGCGATCGACGGTGATGGCTATTTGAGGGGAATGAGGCGGCAACAAATGGATTTTAGAGTGGGTGAGGGTGGTGGTGATAGGGGTTTTTAAGATAGGGTGGCTAGTGGTTTATGATATGTTGGGTATAAGGGTGGTGAATTAGAAGGGTAGAGCTAGGTTAAAGTTTAACATGACGAAACAAAACATCATTAAAAAAAAAAAAAACTTTTATTTATTTTTAAAATATATAAATATAAATAAATATATATGTAAATATATATTCATTTTTTTTTGGTTGCTCAAAATATTTATAAAAAATTACAACCATTTATTAAAAGAAATAAAATAAATAAACAGCTCATGAGTCTAGTAAAGTGAGTGAAGTTTTATTCCGCCAGACTTCACTACCTCAATAATGTTTAAGGCGTTGACCATTTACCTTAAACTTACCCCCTTTACCGTCCTGTAGTTTCACTGCTCTGCATGGAAAGATTTTGTAACACCTCTAACCCATATCTGTCGATGGAACTGGGTTACGGAGCATTACCGGAGTTTTCAAATTAAACAGACATAAATTTTAAACTTTTCAAATCATATCAATAAACACATTAAAACCAATTCAAAACATACATATTGTCCCCTTAAGCTAGCCCTCAAGGCCTTAAATACGCGTTAGAAACAAGTCAAGACTAAATCAAAAACTTAGAGAACTTTTCAGAAAACAATAAAAATTTTCAACACTACAGGGGTCACACAGTCGTGTGACTCACACGGCCAAGAGACACACCCGTGTCTCAGGCCGTGTGGGCATTCGAAGTAGGGACACATGACCGTGTCCCAACCTGTGTTTGTGCTCGTGTAACTCACTAACTTGGGTCACACGACCAAGCCACACGCTGTGTGCCAGGCCGTGTGCTAGGCCATGTAACAACCTGACTTGCAACCCTTTGAAAACTTCAGGGGACACACGGTCGTGTCACTAGGCCGTGTGTCACACACGGCTGAGACACACACCTATGCCTTTGTTTGTGTGGATGAAAATAGGCCATTTTACAAGCCACTTTTCTCACACAACTTGTCATGTACCTACAACCAAAAATGCACATATACATAAGCCATAACAAGGCATCAAATTCATGCATAACCAAGTCATATACAAATGGTACAATATCACACAACCAATATGCCTTTAGGCACCTCAAAATAACAATATGTAAACATGTACAATCATGTAATAAATTTGGCCAAAATAATCAACTAAATTCCAATCAAGATTGCATCATTTCAAACTATTGAATTGATTTACCATAGCCTATCAAATAGTACTAAATATGTGGAAACACAAATATTTATATACTTTTCATACTTAATTTTACTTAAAATCATGCATTTTTATAGAATTTTGTCATAAAATAATTAATTTTTATAAAATAATTAAATTGTATTAAAAATTTGAACATGTTAATTTTAGTCAATTTTAAAATTATTTTAGTGAATTTTGATTATTTTTGATGATTCGCATAAAGGCTAAAATTGACCTGCAGAACAATCATTAGAAGAACAAAACCGAGAAGCAATTCAAAGTAACAAGGCAAAATAATTTCCAGCCAAAGACGATCCAAATATGTGTATTAATTCATAATATAATTAATTTTAATTTATTTCCAATTTAATGTGGGCTAAATAAATTAATTTTAATTAATTATGAAAAAGGGCCCAGTTGAACCGCACAAGTTGAACCAAATTGAAGGAACCGAACCAGCCACCAATTGGGCAGCCCAGAACCGTTCAAATACTGACCCAAATCAGCATTTTACTTGATTAAATGAGCTTGCAAAAAGGCCCTTGGAAGACTTCCAAATTGCATTCAAACCCCACCTTAAATTAAGGCTTTACGGATTTGCCCCAGGCTAATTTTAGCAAAGTCGAAAGTCTCAACTTTGCCATGTAAGATGGCCGGCCATGAGGGGGCTCTTTGGCTGCTGAAATTTTCTATTTTTAGCAGCCATCCTCAGCTATATAAACCCCCCTTTGATGCCCATTCAAGGCATCCCTCAACACTCTCATTCTCTCATCACTTCTCTTCTCTCCATTTTCTCTTTTTCTCCAAAAAAAAAAAAAAAGCCTTCTTATGCCAATTTCCCCTCTTGGAAAGAGGTGTTTTCTTAGCCATTTGGGGCAGCGAGCGTGTAACAGCCCAAAAATGACCCTAATCGGAAAGGTTGTTTCGGGACCACGAATCTGAGTTAGAAAATGATTATTATAATTAATTTTGTAGTTGCGATATATGTATAAGTAAAGTATGTGTTAGAATATCATGAGGTAATTTGATTGTTAATATATATGTTTGAAATAAAAAGAAAAAAATAAAATGAATAAGGGGCTAAATTGTTGAAATGGTAAATATAGTTGGCATTGAAGTAAGGGATTTAATTGAATTGTCTTAATGCATGAAAGGATTTGCATGTTAAATTACCCAAAATTTTAGTGGGTGGAGGGCATGATGATGTTTTATGCATATTTTATTCTAAAGTTTAGTTAGTGGCATTATAATAATATAGTATTGTATTATTAAAAAAAGAAAAACACTAAAGGATGAATGGATGTTTATCTTCCATCCATTTACTCTCCATTGCCAAAATTCACAAAGAAAAGAAGAAATCAAGCTCCCACCTTTCGGCCATTTGCATGTCCCTTAAGGTTAGAAGTTGAACATGATTTTTGTAATTTTCTTGTATCTTTGAGTTAGTTGCATTGAATATTAACAAACCCATGTGCAAATTTTTAGTTTAAAGCATGTTCTAGATTCGACCCTTATTGAATGTTGATGATTTGTTGTGTTTGATGGAGGAATGGGAATTTTATGCTTGAAAGTTACGTGGTTAAAGTATGAAAATTCATATAAAAAGGAGTGTGACGACTTAATTTTTGAAAATAAATAGTTGAAGGATTGCTTTGCTAAATAAATAGGTTATATGAAGGTATAAGGTTCTTAGGGAGATTCGGCCCTAAAGAATGTTGGGTTAATTTCGAGTAATTCATGTATATTGCATTAGGGACTAAATTGTAGATATTATAAAAGTTAGGGGTAAATTTGTAAATGAGCTAAATTATGTGTTATGGATTCAATTGAATGGAAATGATTTTTGAAAGGGCTTAATTGAACTTGTATAGATCAAGGTTCAAAGGAAAAGGAGTTGGACAAAGGAAAGGCTAAATTAAACGAATAGCCGGGACACTCGAATTCATCATCACGAGGTAAGTTTATAAGCAATTAGGTTTGATCGAATAATGTTTGAAATGAGAAGTGTATTATTTGTTATTGAATTATTGGTGGAATTGTCGAATGAAACATGGGAAAAATTTTGATATACTAGTTGATTGGAGTCCATTATATGCATATAAATATGTGTATCTATTGATTAGTCGAATTAAGCATTTGGAAATTTGGTTTTTCTTTAATTGCCGAATTGGATGTGGATTGGGGTTTAGCATTCATGATAGTCGAATGTGTGGTTGATTTCTATGTGAAATTTGGTAGCATTGGTTTGGATAAACAATGATGAATTGGGTAGTAATAGTTAAATATGGATCTTGGAAATAGGTGATGATATCGAATAGTTAATTTAGCATATATATGTAGGTGTGGCCAAATGTGGTATAAGGTGATAAATGAAAGAAGTTGTTTGAATCTTAAATTGTATGTGTATTTATATGAATGGAATTGAAATCATATGTATACATAGTACTAATGAGAAAATGGACAGAGGGCACTGTTGTATGGAAAATTTAATCGCCGAGCATTGTGTGTGCGATATCGGTCGGAGGGCATTGTGTGTGCGGAATATTTAATCACCGAGCACTGTGTGTGCGATATCGGTCGGAGGGAACTGAGTGTGCGAAAATTTAATCACCGAGCACTGTGTGTGTGATGTCGATCGAAAGGCAATGTGTGTGCAGAAAATTAATCACGGGGCACTGTGTGTGCGGATTATTATATTTCTTCAAGAATAGAGGCAATTGTTAAAAGTAAATAAAAGTGTCAGGTATGTTTGTCAAATGGTTTATTATCTTAATGTGAAATTAAGTAAGTTATTTCATTATAGTTATGAAGCATATGACTACATGGTTACTTAAATTTTTATTTTGGATTGAATGAGTATGGGATTGATGAATGTTAATCTTGGCTACATGTTGAAAGGATGAATTGTCCAATAGTTAGTTTGAAAACTAAAGAAAAATGGTGTAATGCATATTTGTGTATTTTACCTTCTTGCTCAAAACTTACTAAGTTATTTGAGCTTACTTGGAATGTTTGTTTCATGGTGTTTTAGATCTTAAAGTCGCAGCTCGAACTCGGGAATCCTCGTTGAAGTCAAGCACACTATCAAAATTTTTGGTACTTTTGTAATAAACCTTAAATCAATGGCATGTATAGGCTAAACTACAAAGGTTGATCGTGTCTTTTGAGTTAGATATTAAAACACCATACAAAAATGGTTTTATTTCTTCTATGAATTAAGTGAAGATAATAAGTTATCATATGTATATATATATATATATATATATATATGGGTTTATGAATTTTTTGTTGATTTGAATTGTTCTGCTTAACATGATGATTGTATATACATATATATGTGCATGATAGGTTCGGCTTGGAGTATAATGTCTTATGATTATATGAAATGGGTTAAATTGGTATTCTTGTTCATCTATGGCAATAATTTTCAATGCGATTGATATGAGTAATGCAAATTTCTAAGATGATGGAAAATTAGGAATGATGAGTCATCGATCAAGGTTGCTATTTAGGTTCTTTTATCATATCGCGACGTGAAAAATTCGTATAGAAGCCATGAGTAACTAAAAGTGCTTATATTAAAAATGTGCATGGATTAAAATTATTATATGTACCGTGGAGTGTATACCTATTTTATGCATATAGGTATTTGGCATTATACATATATGTTTGGATGTATGGTAGGTTTAGAAAGGGATAAATGTTTAAATGTTCATATATGCTTTAAATCGGCTAATACTTAGACTTAGTTGGGAATGTATAAATTGTTTTAAGAATTAATTGAAATGAGTGAAGATATGTATGTTAAGTTGAGCAAGTTTAACAATGTGAATTTAGCTCAGGATAGTATATTGAATGCTATGCATCGATATTAATAAATGTAAGGCTTGTAACCCTAATCTAGTGATAGATTCGAGTTAGGGTGTTACATTTGATTGGTATCAGAGGTGCAGTTTAGTCGGTTCTCGGAATAGCATAGCACGTAAGAGTCTAGCTATACATGCCATTGTTTACAATGTAATAGTGTGATGACTTCTGACAGTGAAATGTATTTGTTTCTTTTATATAGTAATGGATCTGGATCCCGAGCAAGCATTAGCTACTGATATTGAGAGTGTGATGCCTGCTCCCGCGCAAGGGACTACTGGAAGAATCTCGACCTGCTACGAGTGGCCCAGATGAGAGGGTAAAATAGGCTTTCCATAATATGATGAGCGATTGGTTCAGTCATTACTTACGAACCACTCCGGCTGTTTAACCACCCCTGAATCCGAATGTTCCACATGTGATACTAATGGTACCTCCTGTTGCCAATCCGAAAGAGTAACTAAACCTCCTGTTGATAAACGAAAGCATGGAGCTCAAGAATTTAGAGCTGAGGACGATGATGATGCGGAGCGGGCTGAATTTTGGCTAGATAATACTATTCGTGTCTTTGACGAGCTGTCTTGCACACCCAATGAGTGTTTGAAGTGTGCCACATCTTTAGTGCGAGATTCTGTCTACTATTGGTAGAATACCTTCGTGTCAGTTGTTCCGAAGGAAAGAGTAACCTGGGACTTCTTTCAGACGAAATTTCGTAAAAAGTACATAAGTCAACGTTTTATAGACTGCAAGCGTAAATAATTTCTCGAGCTCAAACTGGGCCGTATGATTGTGTCAGAATAAGAGCGCAAGTTTGTGTGACTTAGTCGCTACGCTCGTGAATATGTATCCTCAGAGGCTGCTATGTGCTGGAGATTCGAGGACGGCTTGAATGAAGACATAAAGCTCCTAGTTGACATTTTGGAGATTAACGAGTTCATTGTACTAGTGGAAAGAGCTTGTAAAGCTGAAGAACTAGGGAAGGAAACAGAAAGCTGAAGCCGAATCTAGAGATTTTAGGAAGAGATCCATGGGTAGATTTTCGCAGATGTCAACAAAGAAGTCTAAAAATGATGGTAGTCTACCCAAACCCAATACTGGGATTTCTATTCGAGATCGACCGCCAGTGAGTTCACGAGCTACCTCCGTAGCTAGTGTTGGCAATGCTCGATCGAGCAAACCTGAGTGTCAGCAGTGTGGTAGATGGTATTTTGGTGAGTGCTGCGGTAAATCTTTTAATCGTACTTGTTATCAGTGTGGTTCGCAAAATCACTTCATTCGGGATTGTCCGAAAACTATTGAAAAGGGTACTACTCAGAGCGCGAGACCGAGTGGCACTACAGCTAGAGGTAAACCAGCTCGTATTGGGGGAGGTAAGAGTGGTGTCCAGAGGGGAACCTCAGATGCGGCTATCCGAAGCAGAGATACCGTGTGTCTGGCTAGAGCTTATGCCATTCGTGCTAGAGGAGGCCTCATCTCCGAAGTCATTACCGATATTTTACTCTTTTGATACTAATGTAATCGCTTTGATTGATCCCGGCTCTACTCATTCGTATGTGTGTGAAACTAAGACTCTACCTGTTGAGTCTACTGAAATCGTGATTCGAGTTTCAAACCCTCTGGGTCGATGTGTATTGGTTGATAAAGTGTGCAAGAACTGTCCTTTGATGATCCGAGATATGAGTTTTCCAACTGATCTAATGCTATTACCTTTCGATGAGTTTGACATCATTCTCGGTATGGATTGGTTAACCACACACGATGTAGTAGTGAATTGTACATGAAAGACTATTGATTTGAGGTGTCAGAATAACAAAATACTTCAGATTGAATCTGCGGATTTGAATGGGTTACCAACTGTGATATCATCATTACTAGCTCGATAGTATTTGAGAAAGGGTTGCAATGCTTATCTTGCGTATGTGATCAACAGCAAAGTAACAGAAAAGAAAATTGAATCTGTGCCGGTTGTCTGTGAATTTTCAGATGTGTTTCCGGAGGAATTGCCGGGATTGCCACCTGTTCGTGATGTAGAGTTTAGTATTGAGCTTATGCTAGGGGACACCCCGATTTTGATAGCTCCGTATAGAATGGCACATTCGGAATTAAAAGAATTGAAGGCTCAGTTGCAAGAATTGACAGATAGAGGTTTTGCGCGACCAAGTTTCTCCCCTTGGGGTGCACCCGTACTATTTTTGAAGAAGAAAGACGGAACATTAAGAATGTGTATCGATTATCGGTAACTCAATAAGGTAACAATTAAGAACAAATATCCATTGCCATGTATTGACTATTTATTTGATCAGTTGAAAGGAGCCTCTGTGTTTTGAAAATTGATCTGAGATCCGGATATTATCAGTTGCGAGTTATAGAATTAGATGTACCAAAGACTGCTTTTCGGACAAGATACGATCATTATGAATTTTTGGTGATGCCGTTTGGGCTCACTAATGCCCCTACGATTTTTATGGATTTGATGAATTGAGTATTCAGATAGTATCTAGATCGGTTTGAAGTGGTATTCATAGATGATATACTGATCTATTCCCGAGATGAAACCGAGCATGCAGAGCATCTGAGACTAGTGCTACAGATTTTGCGTGAAAAATAATTATATGCAAAATTCAGCAAATGTGAGTTTTGGTTGAAATAAGTTAGTTTCTTGGGGCATGTTATTTCAGCATCGGGTGTTGGGTTGACCCGAGTAAAGTTTCAACCATACGTGAGAGGAAACCCCGCGGAATATATCAGAGATTCATAGTTTTCTAGGACTTGCTGGATATTATAGATGCTTTGTGAAGGGATTTTCCATGATAGCTACTCCAATGACAAAACTGTTGCAAAAGGATGTTAAATTTGAGTAGTCAAAAAGGTGTCAAAAGAGTTTCGATTAGCTGAAAACTTTGTTGACTGAAGCCCTGGTACTTGTGCAACCAGATTCGGGTAAAGAATTTATTATTTTTAGTGATGCATCGTTGAACGGACTCGGTTGTGTATTGATGCAGGAGGGTAAAGTTGTAGCCTATGCTTCACGGCAGTTGAAACCGCACGAGAAGAACTACCCGACTCATTATCTTGAGTTGGCCGCTATAGTTTTTGCTTTGAAAATATGGCGTCACTATCTTTTCGGTGAGAAATGCCACATATATTCGGATCATAAGAGTCTAAAATACTTAATGACTCAAAAGGACCTGAATTTGAGGCAACGAAGATGGTTGGAACTGTTAAAATATTACGACCTTATAATTGATTACCACTCGGGGAAGGCTAACGTGGTTGCTGATGCACTTAGCAGAAAGTTTTGCTTTAAGAGCAATGAATACGGATATAGATATTAATGATGATAGTGCGATTATTGCCTAGTTGAAGGTGAGATTAATGTTTGAACAGCAGATTCTTGAAGCTCAAGATGTTGATGATGTGTTGAAAGTAAAGAAAGATCATTACGGTTTGAGTGCGGATTCAGATTTTCAAATAGATGCTGAAGGATGTTTATTGTTCAAGAATCATATTTGTGTACCAGAGAACCCTGAGTTAATTAGAAAGATTTGTAATGAAGCGCATAGTTGTAGATGGTCGATTCATCCGGGTAGCACGAAGATGTATAACGATCTGAAACAACATTATTGGTGGCATGGTATGAAGTGAGACATCTCAGGCTATGTGTCAAAATGTTTAGTGTGTCAACAAGTTAAAGCTGAACATCAGGTACCATCGGGACTTCTTCAACCGATTATGATACCTGAATAGAAGTGGGAGCGAGTCACTATGGACTTTGTGTTTGGATTATCGTTGACGCCAAGTAAGAAAGATTCAATCTGGGCTATTGTAGATAGATTGACGAAATTGGCTTATTTTATTCTAGTGTGTACGGATTTCTCACTTGATAAGCTAGCGGAGTTGTACATGTCACAGATTGTACGGTTGCACGGAGTGCCCGTCTCTATTGTTTTGGATAGAGATCTGAGTTTCACATCACGGTTTGGAGGAAATTGCACGATGCCTTGGGTACTAAGTTACACTTTCGTACAACTTTTCACCCCCAGTCAGATGGTTAGTCTGAGCGGGTTATTCAAATACTCGAGGATATGATGAGATGTTGTGTTCTTGAGTTTGAGGGTACGTGGGAACGATACTTACCTTTGATTGAATTTGTGTATAATAATAGCTTTCAATCTAGTATCAAAATGGCACCCTATAAAGCTTTGTACGGTCGTAAATGTTGTACATCCTTGTACTGGACTGAACTAGGCGAAAAAAGATGCACGGGGTTGATTTGATTAAGGAAACCGAACAAAAAGTGGCAATAATTCGTGATAGCTTGAAAGCGGTATCGGATCGTCAAAAGTCGTACGCAGATTTGAAGCGTAAAGACATAGAATTTCAGATTGGAGATCATGTATTCTTGAAAGTCTCACCGTGGAAGCAAATACTCAGATTCGGCCGTAAGGAAAATTAAGCCCGAGATTTATTGGGCCGTACGAGGTTATCAAGCGTATTGGGCCGGTTGCGTACAGATTGAAGTTACCACCTGAGTTAGACAAAATTCATAATGTGTTCCACGTGTCGATGCTTCGTCGTTATAGATTCAATCCTTCTCATGTGATTAGTCCTTCAGAGATTAAGATTCAACCTGATTTGACTTATGAGGAAGAACCGATGCGCATTTTTGCTCGAGAAGTAAAAGAATTGCGAAATAAAAAGATTGTTGATTAAAGTGATGTGGCATAAAAACGAAATAGAGGAAGCAGCTTGGGAAACCGATGAATCAATGAAAGAGCGCTACCCGCACTTATTAGTCGGTAAGATTTTTAGGGACGAAAATTTCTTATGGGGGGAGAGTTGTAACAGCCCAAAAATGACCCTAATCGAAAAGGTGGTTTCGAGACCACGAATTCGAGTTAGAAAATAATTATTATAATTAATTTTGTAGTTGCGGTATATGTATAAGTAAAGTATGTGTTAGAATATCATGAGGTAATTTGATTGTTAATATAGATGTTTGAAATAAAAAGAAAAAAAATAAAATGAATAAGGGGGCTAAATTGTTGAAATGGTAAATATAGTTGACATTGAAGTAATGGATTTAATTGAATTGTCTTATTGCATGAAAGGATTTGCATGTTAAATTACCCAAAATTTTAGTAGGTGGTCGGCATGATGATGTTTTATGCATATTTTATTCTAAAGTTTAGTTAGTGGCATTATAATAATATAGTATTATATGATTAAAATAAGAAAAACACTAAAGGATGAGTGGATGTTCATCTTCCATCCATTTATTCTCCATTGCCGAAATTCACAAAGAAAAGAAGAAATCAAGCTCCCACCTTTCACCATTTGCATGTCCCTTAAGGTTAGAAGTTGAACATGATTTTGTAATTTTCTTGTATCTTTGAGTTAGTTGCATTGAATATTAACAAACCATGTGCAAATTTTTAGTTTAAAGCATGTTCTAGATTCGCCCTTATTGAATGTTGATGATTTGTTGTGTTTGATGGAGGAATAGGAATTTTATGCTTGAAAGTTACATGGTTAAAGTATGAAAATTCATATAAAAGGAGTGTGACGACTTAATTTTGAAAATAAATAGTTGAAGGATTGTTTTGTTAATAAGGTTATATGAAGGAGGTTCTTAAGGAGATTCGGCCTTAAAGAATGTTGGGTTAATTTCGAGTAATTCATGTATATTGCATTAGGGACTAAATTGTAGATATTATAAATGTTAGGGGTAAATTTGTAAATGAGCTAAATTATGTGTTATGGATTAAATTGAATGGAAATGATTTTTGAAAGAGCTTAATTGAACTTGTATAGATCAAGGTTCAAAGGAAAAGGGGTTGGACAAAGGAAAGGCTAAATTAAACGAATAGCCGGGACACTCGAATTCATCGACTACCGAGGTAAGTTTATAAGCAATTAGGTTTGATCGAATAATGTTTGAAATGAGAAGTGTATTATTTGTTATTGAATTATTGGTGGAATTGTCGAATGAAACATGGGAAAAATTTTGATATACTAGTTGATTGGAGTCCATTATATGCATATAAATATGTGTATCTATTGATTAGTCGAATTAAGCATTTGGAAATTTGGTTTTTCTTTAATTGCCGAATTGGATGTGGATTGGGGTTTAGCATTCATGATAGTCGAATGTGTGGTTGATTTCTATGTGAAATTTGGTAGCATTGGTTTGGATAAACAATGATGAATTGAGTAGTAGTAGTTAAATATGGATCTTGGAAATAGGTGATGGTATTGAATAGTTAATTTAGCATATATATGTAGGTGTGGCCGAATGTGGTATAAGGTGATAAATGAAAGAAGTTGTTTGAATCTTAAATTGTATGTGTATTTATATGAATGGAATTGAAATCATATGTATACATAGTACTAATGAGAAAATAGACAGAGGGCACTGTGTGTGTGGAAAATTTAATCACCGAGCATTGTGTGTGCGATATCGGTCGGAGGGCACTATGTGTGCGGAATATTTAATCACCAAACACTGTGTGTGCGATATCATTCGGAGGGCACTGTGTGTGTGGAAATTTAATCACCGAGCACTGTGTGTGCGATATCGGTCGGAAGGCACTGTGTGTGCAGAAAATTAATCACGGGGCACTGTGTATGAGGATTATTATATTTCTTCAAGAATAGAGGCAATTATTAAAAGTAAATAAAAGTGTCAGGTATGTTTGGCAAATGGTTTATTATCTTAATGTGAAATTAAGTAAGTTATTTCATTATAGCTATGAAGCATATGACTACATGGTTACTTAAATTTTTATTTTGGATTGAATGAGTATGGGATTGATGAATGTTAATCTTGCCTACATGTTGAAAGGATGAATTGTTCAATAGTTAGTTTGAAAACTAAAGAAAAATGGTGTAATGCATATTTGTGTATTTTACCTTCTTGCTCAAAACTTACTAAGCTATTTGAGCTTACTTGGAGTGTTTGTTTCATGGTGTTTTAGATCTTAAAGTCGCAGCTCGAACTCGAGAATCCTCGTCGAAGTCAAGCACACTATCAAAATTTTTGGTACTTTTGTAATAAACCTTAAATCAATGGCATGTATAGGCTAAACTACAAAGGTTGATCGTGTCTTTTGAGTTAGATATTAAAACACCATACAAAAATGGTTTTATTTCTTCTATGAATTAAGTGAAGATAGTAAGTTGGCATATGTATATATATATACATGGGTTTATGAATTTTTGGTTGATTTGTATTGTTCTGCTTAACATGATGATTGTATATACATATATATGTGCATGATAGGTTCGGCTTGGAGTATAATGTCTTATGATTATATGAAATGGGTTAAATTGGTATTCTTATTCATCTATGGCAATAATTTTCAATGCGATTGATATGAGTAAAGCAAATTTCTAAGATGATGGAAAATTAGGAATGATGAGTCATCGATCAAGGTTGCTATTTAGGTTCTTTTATCATATCGCGACGTGAAAAATTCGTATAGAAGCCATGAGTAACTAAACGTGTTTATATTAAAAATGTGCATGGATTAAAATTATTATATGTACCGTGGAGTGTATACCTATTTTATGCATATAGGTATTTGGCATTATACATATATGTTTGGATGTATGGTAGATTTAGAAAGGGATAAATGTTTAAATGTTCATATATGCTTTAAATCGGCTAATACTTAGACTTAGTTGGGAATGTATAAATTGTTTTAAGAATTAATTGAAATGAGTGAAGATATGTATGTTAAGTTGAGCAAGTTTAACAATGTGAATTTATTTCAGGATAGTATATTGAATGCTATGTATTGATATTAATAAATGTAAGGCCTGTAACCCTAATCTGGTGACAGATTAGGGTTGGGGATGTTACAGAGCGAGTGTTCGTAGAAGCCTTGATCGGCGAGGACAACAGAGACGAAACAAGGAGCAATCAGTCAAGCCACGGAGAAATGCCGAATTTGCTTCTTGTTCCTTGTCTTTTTAATTTCTGTTGTTTTTGTTATGAACATATCTCTGAATATTCATGTCTTTGAAATGGTAATTTTAATAAATCTAGCTTGAATTAAGTCATTTTGGTTTGATTGCATTTCGTCCTCTTGATTTGTTAAATTTATGTTTATGCTGTTATAGGCCTCGGTAAAATGCTTGATTAAGTAAAATCATGCCTAAGTTATTTTGGCATTATAATTGTTTAGATAACTAAATAATTAATTATTTAAACGCATTGAAATTGTAATTAATGGACACAGTACTTAATCAGTGCATGTTTAATTCTTTTAAGGTAGCTGAAGATTAGATTAACATTGTATTTGGCGATACATATACCTTGCATAACTTGCAAGATTATTGTGATTAAATTGTTTCAAGGTAAGGATACTTTGTTACCTCACATAGTTTTCTATATGCTTATTAGGTTGAATTAATCATTTGAATCAACGTAGGAATATGCAAGAGATTGTTTAATTTAATAAGTATGTATGTGCAATAACATGTTTACCTTTATAAATCTGTTTAATCGGTTGAATTGGCATAGAAATATGTATAAGAGATGAATGGATTTTTTATTTGTAAATGTGTTCATAAGTTAGCAAATTACCAAGTTGCCGTGATTTATTCGTAACAAGTATAAGCATAAGTTTAATAATTCTAAGGTAATGAAATATAATTAATCCAACACAATTATATTATCTTGATTAAATCATATTTGGAATCGTGCACTAGAATTTCTTTGTTTTATTTTAATTATTTCACTTAGTTTTTAACTTATAGTTTTTTTTATTATCTCTTTTTAAAACCAAATATTGTTCCTTCACCAAGGTGTTTAAAATTACTTTCATAAATAATTCTTCTACAGTCCCTGTGGGTACGATAACTCGACATTTACTTGTCACTTTATTACTTGTTGCGATTGTGTACACTTGCACATTTCCATCGTTCCAAGTTTTTGGCCCTGTTGTTGGGGACTGTTTTTCAAAAGCCATTATTTTTGAATTTGTTAGTCTTACATTTTGGTTTAATTTTCCGTTTAATTTTTAACTTAATTAATTTTTCTGTGAATATTTCAGGTGTTTATAAGTATTGACTGTAATAGCTCGATTTTGGGACTAGTCGAAACAGTAGTCTTAGGACCACTAATCTGAGGTTGAAGAAAATTATTTTAGTATTATTTTATGTGTTATGGTATTAGTATATGGCTATATGGAAATTTTGGTGCTTTAATTTTAGCAATAGCATGCTTAATTGTGAAAAGGATTAACTCGCATAAAGCGAAAGTTCTATTTTATAAGGTAGAGGTACCTAATAGCTATAAAATGTAAATTTGGAGGATTTTAAAGTGCAATTGGGCCATTCATCTAGTGATGGCCGGCCATAGGAAGCTAGGGGGACAATAGCATTAATTTTTAGTCAAATTTGGTGATAGTTGTTGACTAGTTGACTAAAATATGATAAAATAAGGAAGGCCATCATCTTTTTTCTCTTCTCTTCCTCTTCCACCAATTTTACACTCAAAAGAAGGGTTTTGAAAGCCTTGAGATTTCAGCAACTTGTCCTCACCCAAGTAAGTGATTTTTGGTGGTGTTAATATTTGTGTTTTTAGAGTCCCCAAAGCTTAAGCTAGCTAATGAGGGGACTAATTTGAGATATGGTTAAAATTATAGGGACTTTCCATGAGAGTAGTTATGTTGTTAGCTGAGTTTTCATGGAAGAAAATGAATGTTAGGGAGGTGAGAAACAACTTTTGTGAAAGGTGTTAGCATGAAAACACCTAAATAGGACTTGAATGCAAAGATTTAGTTTGTGTCATAAATGCATGAAATAGTTGAAATGGTGAGTAGTTGTAAGAGAAATAAATGTTCATCTATGCTTGTTTATTGAGAAAATGTGATGAAAAATAAATTATGAGCCTAGGGGCAAAATCATAATTTTGCTAATGTACAAGGGCAAAATGGTAATTTTTTCCCAAGTGTAGAATTTGATGTATTATGATCATAGAATGATCTAAACGAATGAATTTCATTGTTATAGATCAAGAAGAGCACGGAATCAACCTTGACCATGGGAAAGGCAAGGTGATTGAGTAAATCGCTAGCTAACACGTTTTGCATCGATGTAAGTTTATGTGTAAGCAATATATATATTTTCGTAAACATTATGTTGCTAATTAGTGTATGGCATGATTGAGAACATATGTGGTTCTAGTGGACTGAATGTGATAGTCTTTGAATAATTATTGTATGAATGACAAAATAATCGCATGAATGTGTATTGACAATATTTGATGATGGGCTATGTGCGATACCACATTGTTGCTTAATTACGATGGGCTATGTGCGATACCATCTTCTATATATCTTTTTGGTGGGTTATGTGCGATACCGTCGTAACTAATCTTTTGGTGGGCTATGGTTGATACCACCGTAATCAATCTTTTTGGTGGGCTATGTGCGATTCCACCCTAATAAAGGCTGATGGTAGGCTAAGTGCAAAACCACCGAGTAATTTGACTATGAGAAATGAAATTAGAGATAGTGATGTGTTGTACTATGTGATATTGTGATGCTAAGTGCATGGGAACTTGTTAATGAATACATGCATTAAGCTTATGATATGGTTGCAATGTGGGAATGGAGAAAATGAGTAATTATGATCATGAATGTAGATTGTTTCTCGCTTAGTATGTATTGCTATGTAATTGTTTAATACATGTTATAATGTTTTATTGTTTACATGTAAACTTACTAAGCTTAAAGCTTACTCCCCCTTCTCTTTTTCCATTGTTTTATAGAGTTTAAGGGCCGAGCCGGGATACGCCGATAACAAGGAGGCCGCCCACACTATCTGCTCACCTCGGTATATTCAGATTTAGTGATTTTGTGTATGGCATGTATAGGGGCTAGACTAGATAGATTATTTTGTTATTTTGGCCAAAGGTGTATTGGCTCTTGCTAAGACATTAATTTTGTAAATTGCCAAGAATGATGGCACATTTTATCATTTATGAAATTTCAAAGTTATCAATGTGAGTGCATGTTGAATAATGAGATGTTTATTAGTTGGTTGAATGAACTCATGTAATGTAAGATATAGGGGTGCTAGAAGCTTGGCAAACAACCTTGTTCTGTCCACATGGGTAGGCACACAGGCGTGTGTCTAGACCATGTTTGACACACGGTCAGCCCACGGGCGTGTGACTTAGCCTTATGTCCCTTGCATGTTAACATTTTAAGTTAGAATAGGCCACGAATTGTCCACACGGTGTGTGTCAGGCCATGTTAAATTAGTTAGTAACTCCACGTGGTTTAAAGCCACGGGCATGTTATGAGGGTACACGGGCATGTTCCATTTCACATGGGCGTATGCCCTAGCCGTGGGAGTTTTGGCAGAATGCTAGGGTTTTTGGGCACGGTGTGAGCACATGGGCATGTAAGACTACACACTAGAGTGTGTGTCTTCTAACACGGGCGTATACTCCCTGTTTAGTTGAGAAAATAATTTTATGGATCGTAAAAGTTTTCGATATAGTCCCAAGAGCCCTCGTATGTACGAGTGAGGTCTCATAAGTTGTAAATAAAATTATTGTAGTGACTCAAGTAGAGTAGTCGCGTGAGCCTAGTGGCGATCAAGTAGTTTTGTACAGTAATGCTTTTTGCCCGATTTCAACGGAGATTGTGGGTAAAGGTTGTTACATTTAGTGGTATCAGATTTATGGTTTAGTCGATTCTAAGACTACCATAGTGTGTGTAGGAGTCTAGCTATACATGCCATAAGCGTATAATGATAGTGTGGTGGCTTCTGATGATTTTAAACTTGTTTTATGGAGCATATGGATTCGATCAATCGGCTACTAATGACGCATCTAGTAATGCGCCGGCTCTTACGAAAGGGACCTTGCTTGTGTAGAGTGAACCCATACTAGAGGTCAAGGAGAAGAGGCTCGGGAAGCCTTTCTCTAAATGATGAGCAATTGGTACACTGAGTATGTACGAGCTAACCCCAATGCTCAACCTCCTCCAACTCCTCTTATACCTCAGTCAGTTCCTATGGCTTCCTAAGGTATATAAATGGTAAGGGCAACTAGGCCCCCGGTGGACAAAATTCGGAAGCAAGGAGCTTAAGATTTTCAAGCTAATAAAGATGATGACCCTGAGCGGGTGGAGTTCTGGCTTGAGAACTCAATGAGGGTTTTTGATGAACTCTCTTGTACCCCTAAGGAGAGCTTAAAATACACTGGATCTTTGTTGAGGGACTCAGCATACCATTGGTGGAAAACGTTGACATCAGTGGTTCCTAAAGAGAGGGTAACCTGGGACTTCTTCTTGGAAGAGTTCTGAAAAAAGTATATAAGTCAATGATGTGTAGACCAGAAGGAAAAGAATTCCTTGAGTTAAAGTGAGGAAAAATGACTGTGGCGGAATATGAGCGTGAATTTTTTGGCTCAGTAAGTACGCACAAGAATGTGTATCCACAGAAGCTACCTTATGCAAGAGATTTGAAGACGGGTTGAATGAAGACATCAGACTTCTAGTTGGGATTTTAGAGCTAAAGGAATTTGTGGTATTGGTGGATCGGGCTAGTAAGGCTGAAGAATTGAATAAAGAAAAGAGGAAAGCCTTGAGTGAGGCTCAGGATGTAAGGAAGAGGCCGATGAGCAAATCATACCAAGCTCAATCGAAGAGGTCCAGGGAAGCGAACCCTCGGATGACTACATCATATGGGCATTCGCAGAGAAAGCAAGGTAACAAGTATTCAGATTCAAGAGTTCAGGCCACCTCAATGGCAAGTGTGGGCAATCCAAAGTCCAAATCAGAGTGCCCAAGTTGTGGCAGACATCACACTAGGAAGTGTTGGGGAAACAATCAAAATTGTTATAAGTGTGGATCCCCCGACCATTTCATCTGAAACTGTCCTGAAATGGTTGATAAGAAGAAGAAAGAGATAAGATCAAGCAGTGCATCCTTTAGAGGTAGTCCACAAAAGAACCCGGGAGGTGGGACTAGTGATAGAGGTGTATCATGAGATACTACTGTGAGGTCAGAGGGTCGAGCGCCAGCAAGAACCTATGCTATTCGCGCGAGAAGAGGCATCATCGCCAGATGTAACAACGAGTACATTCTCTCTCTATGACACCTCTATTATTGCTTTAATTGACCCGGGGTCAACCCATTCTTATATTTGCATGAGATTGGCATTTAGTTTGAATATGACTATTGAGTCTACTGAATTTATGATAAAAGTATCAAACCCACTAGGTAAACAGGTGTTAGTTGACAAGGTGTGTAGGAACTATCCCTTGGCAATTAGGGGTCATTATTTTCCGGCAAACCTTATGTTGTTACCGTTTGATGAGTTTGATTTGATTCTTGGTATGGATTGGTTGATTGCCCATTGTGTTTTAGTGAATTGTGGTAGTAAATTTATTGAATTGAAGTGTGAAAATGGAGATGTTATTCGGGTTGAATCAGGTGAGTCAGATAGTCTACCGGTGATGATTTCGTCCATGGTAGCTGAGAAATATTTGAGAAAAGGGTGTGAGTCGTATCTCACCCTTGTACTGAACATTCAAGGGTCTGAAGCAAAGAATGAAACCGTGCCAGTTGTATGTGAGTATCCGGATGTATTCCTAGAAAAGTTACCTGAACTACCTCCAATAGAGAGGTTGAGTTTGAAATTGAGTTAGTTCCGGGAACGGCACCTATTTCCATCGCTCCGTATAGGATGGCACCGTTGGAGTTGAAAGAACTAAAGGTCCAATTGCAAGAGTTGATGGATAAGGGTTTTGCAAGACCAAGCTATTCATCGTGGGTTGCTCCGGTATTGTTTGTGAAAAAGAAAGATGGATCGATGAGATTGTGTATAGACTACAGATAGCTCAACAAGGTGACAGTGAAAAATAAGTATCCTTTACCGAGGATAGGTGATCTGTTTGATCAACTGAAGGGATATGATGTTCTCCAAGATTGATCTAAGATCCGATTATTACCAGTTGAGGGTTAAGGAACAAGACATGCTGAAAACAGCATTCAGGACTAGGTATGGCCATTATGAGTTTCTGGTCATTCCGTTCGGTTTAACGAATGCTCCTACAATTTTATGGACTTAATAAATCGTATATTCGATCGTATTTGGACAAGTTCATGGTTGTTTTTATTGATGACATATTGGTTTACTCCCGAGATGAGAGTGATCATGCAAAGTATTTGAGAATTGTCTTGCAGATTTTGAGAGACAAGCAATTATATGCCAAATTTAGCAAGAGCGAGTTTTGGCTCCGAGAGGTTGGATTTCTAGGAACATTGTGTCAGTGAGGGTATTAGAGTTGATACGGAAAAGATCTCGGCTATTGTGGAGTAGAAACCATCGAGGAACGTGTCGGAAGTTAGAAGCTTTTTGGGTTTAGCGGGGTACTATAGGCGATTTGTGAAGGGATTTTCTATGATTGCTACTCCGATGATGAAATTATTGCACAAGGATGTTAAGTTTGAATAGACTAAAAAATGCCAACAGAGTTTTGAGAGATTGAAAACGTTGTTGACAGAAGCACCGATTTTGGTACAGCCTAAGTCAGGAAAGGAGTTTGTGGTCCACAGTGATGCATCGTTAAATGGTCTCCATTGTGTGTTGATGCAAGAGGATAATGTAGTCGCTTATGCCTCGAGACAGCTAAAACCCCATGAGAAGAATTATCCGACTCATGACCTAGAGTTGGCCGCAATTGTTTTCGCATTAAAGATTTGGCAACATTACTTATATGGTGAGAAGTGTCGAATCTTTATGGATCATAAGAGTTTGAGGTACTTGATGAATCAAAATGAGTTAAATTTACGGTAACGACAATGGCTTGAATTATTAAAAGACTACGAGCTAGTGATCGATTATCACCTGGGAAAAGCGAATGTAATTGCGAATGCTTTAAGTAGAAAATCTTTGTATGCTTTGATAGCTATGAGCACGAGTTTGTCATTATCGGTGATGGTGCTATACTGGCAGAGTTGAGAGCTAGGCCACTACTTGTTCGACAAATATATGAAGCTCAAAGGAATGATAATAAGATACTGGTTAAAAGAGCTAAGTGTGAATCAGGAGCTGATTTAGAATTTTAGGTAAATTTGAACGGTTGCTTAATGTTCCATGATAGAATTTGTGTACCTAAAGATGACGAGTTGATCCAAGAAATCTTACGAAAATGTACAATGATCTAAAGAAGTTCTATTGGTGGCCGGGGATGAAAAGAGACATCTCGGAATATGTAACAAGATGTCTAATTTGTCAACAAGTGAAAGCTAAGCATCAAGTGCCATTAGGATTACTTCAACCAGTGATGGTTCCCGAGTGGAAGTGGGACGGATTACCATGGACTTCATGATGGGGTTGCCCTTGACTCCAAAAAAGAAAGATGCTGTGTGGGTTGTTGTTGATAGATTAACGAAGTCGGCTCACTTTATACCTGTGCATATTGATTATTCGCTAGAGAAGTTAGCCGAGTTGTATATTGCAGAGGTAGTAGGATTGTATAGAGTGCCTATATCCATTATCTTGGATAGAGACCCGAGATTTACTTCGAGGTTTTGGAAGAAGTTACAAGAGGCCTTAGGTACAAGGTTGAATTTTAGTACTGCTTTTCATCCTCAAACTGATGGTCAGTCTGAGAGAGTAATTTAAGTTCTTGAAGATATGCTCCGATGCTGTGTGTTAGAGTTCGAAGGTAGTTGGGAAAGATACCTATCCTTGGTCGAATTCCCTTACAACAATAGTTATCAGTCAAGCATACGGATGGCACCGTATGAGGCCTTATATAGTTGTAAGTGCTCGGACTCCCTTGTATTGGACTAAGCTGAGTGAGAAACAAATTCATGGGGTTGATTTAGTCAAAGAAACTGAAGGAAAAGTAAAGGTTATTCGGGATAGTCTGAAAATGCTTCAGACCGACAAAAGTCGTACGCGGACTTGAAAAGTAAAGAAATTGAGTTTCAAGTGGGTGACAGGGTATTTCTGAAAGTATCATCGTGGAAGAAAATATTAAGATTCGGTCGAAAAGGTAAATTGAGTCTGAGATTCATATAGTCGTATGAAATTACCGAAAGGATTGGACCAGTAGCA
Organism: Gossypium rotundifolium; assembly: GCA_025506655.1. Classification (NCBI taxonomy): domain Eukaryota; kingdom Viridiplantae; phylum Streptophyta; class Magnoliopsida; order Malvales; family Malvaceae; genus Gossypium; species Gossypium rotundifolium. The sequence goes on from CP106723.1 coordinate 81,983,631, forward strand.
TATCGGTTGGCTTTACCGGTAGAGTTAGAGAAAATCCATAACGTGTTCCATGTATCAATGTTAAGGAGTTATCATTCTAATCCTTCGCATGTGATTCCTCCAACGAAAATTGAGATACGACTGGATATGACATATGAGGAAGAGCCGATTAAAAGCTTAGCTCGAGAAGTGAAACAATTGAGGAATAAGGACATAGCCTTAGTAAAAGTGTTGAGACAAAAACATGGTGTAGAAGAGGCTACGTGGGAACCGGAGGAAGCCATGAGAGAACATTATCCAAACCTCTTTACCGGTAAGATTTTCGAGGGCGAAAATCCCTAAAGGAGGGAGAGTTGTAACAGCCCAATTTTGGGACTAGTCAGAACAGTGGTCTCGGGACCACTAATTCAAGGTTGAAGAAAATTATTTTAGTATTATTTTATGTGTTATGGTATTAATATATGGCTATATGAAAATTTTGGTGCTTTAATTTTAGCAATAGCATGCTTAATTGTGAAAAAAGACTAATTCGCATAAAGCGCGAAAGTTCTATTTTATAAGGTAGAGGTACCTAATAGCTATAAAATGTAAATTTGGAGGATTTTAAAGTGCAATTGGGCCATTCATCTAGTGATGGTCGGCCATAGGAAGCTAGGGGGACAAAAGAATTAATTTTTAGTCAAATTTGGTGATAGTTGTTGACTAGTTGACTAAAATATGATAAAATAAGGGAAGGCCATCATCTTTTTTCTCTTCTCTTCCTCTTTCACCGATTTTTACACTCAAAAGAAGGGTTTTGAAAGCCTTGAGATTTCAACAACTTGTCTTCACCCAAGTAAGTGATTTTTGGTGGTGTTGTTGATAATTTTTGTGTTTTTGGAGTCCCCAAAGCTTAAGCTAGCTAATGAGGGGACTAATTTGAGATATGGTTGAAAGTCTAGAGACTTGCCATGAGAGTAGTTATGTTTTTAGATGAGTTTTCATGGAAGGAAATGAATGTTAGGGAGGTGAGAAATAACTTTTGTGAAAGGTGTTAGCATGAAAACACCTAAATAGGACTTGAATGCAAAGATTTAGTTTGTCATAAATGCATGAAATAGTTGAAATGGTGAGTAGTTGTAAGAGAAATAAATGTTCATCTATGCTTGTTTATTGAGAAAATGTGATGAAAAAAAATTACGAGCCTAGGGGCAAAATCATAATTTTGCCAATGTACAAGGGCAAAATGGTAATTTTCCCAAGTGTAGAATTTGATGTGTTATGATAATAGAATGATTTAAACGAATGAATTTCATTGTTATAGATCAAGAAGAGCGCGGAATCAACCTTGACCGTGGGAAAGGTAAGGTGATTGAGTAAATCGTTAGCTAACACGTTTTGCATCGAGGTTAGTTTATGTGTAAGCAATATATATATTTTCGTAAACATTATGTTGCTAATTAATGTATGACATGATTGAGAACATATGTGGTTCTAGTGGACTGAATGTGATAGTCTTTGAATAATTATTGTATGAATGACAAAATAATCGCATGAATGTGTATTGACAATATTTGATGGTGGGCTATGTGTGATACCACCTTGTTGCTTAATTACGATGGGCTATGTGTGATACCATCGTCTACATATCTTTTTTGTGGGCTATGTGCTATACCACCGTAACTAATCTTTTGGTGGGCTATATACGATACCACCGTAATCAATCTTTTTGGTGGACTATGTGCAATACCACCCTAATAAAGGTTGATGGTGGACTAAGTGCAAAACCATCGAGTAATTTGACTATGAGAAATGAAATTAGAGATAGTGATGTGTTGTACTATGTGATATTGTGATGCTATGTGCAGGGGAACTTGTTAATGAATGCATGCATTAAGCTTGTGATATGGTTGCAATATGGGAATGGAGAAAATGAGTAAGTATGATCATGAATGTAGATTGTTTCTCACTTAGTATGTATTTCTATGTAATTGTTTAATACATGTTATAATGTTATATTGTTTACATGTAAACTTACTAAGCTTAAAGCTTACTCCCCCTTCTCTTTTTCCCTTGTTTTATAGAGTTTAAGAGTCGAGCCGGGATACATCGATAACAAGGAGGCCGCCCACACTATTTGCTCACCTCGGTATATTCAGATTTAGTGATTTTGTGTATGGCATGTATAGGGGCTAGACTAGATAGATTATTTTGTTATTTTGGCCAAAGGTGTATTGGCTCTTGCTAAGACATTAATTTTGTAAATTGCCAAGAATGATGGCACATTTTATCATTTATGAAATTTCAAAGTTATCAATGTGAGTGCATGTTGAATTATGAGATGTTTATTAGTTGGTTGAATGAACTCATATAGTGTAAGATATAGGGGTGCTAGAAGCTTGGCAAACAGCCTTGTTCTGTCCACATGGGTAGGAACACGGGCGTGTGTCTAGACCATGTGTGACACACGGTCAGCCCACGGGCGTGTGACTTGGCCGTGTGTCCCCTACATGTTAAGATTTTAAATTAGAATAGACCACGGACTGTCCACATGGGTGTGTCCAGGCTGCGTTAAATTAGTCAGTAACTCCCCACGGTTTAAAGCCACGGGCATGTTATGAAGGTACATGGGCGTGTTCCATTTCAAATGGGCATGTGCCCTAGCCGTGGGAGTTTTGGCATAATGTTGGGGTTTTTGGGCACGGTGTGAGCACATGGGCATGTTAGACTACACACGGGCATGTGTGTCTTCTAACACGGGCGTGTACTCCCTATTTAGTTGAGAAAGAAATTTTATGGATCATAAGAGTTTTTGATATAGTCCCGAGAGCCCTCGTATGTACGAGTGAGGTCTTGTAAGTCGTAAATAAAGTTGTTGTAGTGACTCAAGTAGAGTAGTCGCGTGAGCCTAATGGCGATCAAGTAGTTTTGTATAGTAACACTTTTTACCCGATTTCGATGGGGATTATGGGTAAAGGTGTTAGATTGACCGAATTATCGATTTACTCCCTGTAGACCCTGAGATAGAACGAACCTTTCGACAACGTAGAAGACAAGCATATCAAAGTAGGATCGAAGAGATGAATTTCGAGAATATGAATCAAGAAACTGAAACAAACCGTGCTCAAAATCCTATCCTTATTACTGATGATTGGGATAGAGCCTTAAGACAATATGTCATGACAATGTTCAATGATCTTAATCTAGGTATTAGAAGACCCGAAATCGAGGCACAACAATTTGAGCTAAAGCCAGTCATGTTCCAGATGCTTCAGACAGTGGGCCAATTTAGTGGAATTCCTACCGAAGACCCTCATCTGCACTTGAGACTATTCATGGAGGTGAACGATTCTTTCAAATTAGTTAGAGTACCTAAAGATGCATTACGATTGAAATTGTTCCCATATTTCCTAAGGGACAGAGCTCGAGCCTGGTTGAACTCATTGCTACCGAACTCAATTTCCACATGGCAAGAGTTAGCAGAGAGATTTCTTATGAAGTATTTTCTGCCTAGCAAGAATGTTAAGTTGAGGAACAAGATCACTACCTTCCAATAAATGGATGACGAATCCTTGTATGAGGCATGGGAAAGATTTAAGGAGTTATTACGAAAGTGCCCTCATCATGGAATTCGACATTGCATCCAAATTGAGACATTTTATAATGGTCTCAACGCTCACACGAGGATGGTAGTGGACGCTTCTACTAATGGTGCTCTCTTTTCTAAGTCTTATAATGAGGCTTATAAAATTATCAAGAGGATCGCTAGCAATAACTATCAATGGCCAACAAGTCGAGCAGCGTCAGGAAGACGAGTCGCTGGAATACATGAAGTAGACGCTCCAACTTCACTCGCATCTTAGTTATCATCAATATCCTCAATGCTTAAAAATTGTACTACTAATGGGTCTAATAGTTTTGCAGCACAGCCGCCTAATCAATTTGAGAATATAGCATGTGTTTATTGTGGGGAAGGACATTTGTTTGAAGAATTTTCGTCGAACCCAGAATCTGTATACTACATGGGTAATCAGAACCAAAACCGAGGAAGACAAGGGCTGCAATCCAATTTTTATAACCCATCGTGGAGAAACCACCTGAATTTTTCCTGGAGTAACCAAGGGACCAGTAACACTTACACCCAATCGAGACCAACCCAGCTGCCTAGTTTCCCTCAACAAGTTTAGAAACCAGTTCAAGCTGAAGCATCCAATAGCTTGGAGAGTTTGCTAAAGGCATACATGGAAAAAAATGATGCCTTAATCCAAAGCCAAAAAGCTATATTGAAGAACCTGGAAAACCAAATGGGCTAGCTTGCAACTGAACTTAGGAACCGACCACAGGGTACCTTACCTAGTGATATGGAAAATCTGAGAAATCCGGGAAAGGAGGACTGCAAAGCGCTGGCATTGAGTGGTGGAAATGTAACAGCCCAATTTAGGAGCTAGTCGAAATAGTGATCTGAGGATCACTAATCAGAGATTAGAGAAATTTATTTTTATGTTATAGTATGAGTTAGAGTATGATAGCATATATGGATGAAAATTTTGGTGCTTTAATTTTAACGATTTCATGATTAATCGTGAAAAAGGACTAAATGGCATAACGTGCAAAAGTTCCATTCTATAAGCTAAAGGTACCAAATAGCCAGAGGTTGTCAATTGGAGATCTTTAAAAGGAAATTAAACCCCCAATATTTTTTTAGCCGGCCATGGACTAGCATAGGAGACAAATTTGTCAATGTAGGTCAAAGTTGGTGATACTAGGTGGACTAGTTTGACTAGTATTAATAAAATAAGGAGAGAAAAGATATCATCTTTTTACCTTTCACTCTTCCACTGAAAATTAGTAGCAAATAGGGGATAGAAAGCTTCAAAAATTTCAGCACACTCATCTCTTCACAAGTAAGTGTTTTAGTGATCTTTTCTAGAAAATAGTTATACTTTTGGGACCCCTAAAACTTAAGCTTTCAAACGAGGGGACTATTGTGCAATATGGTAAAAATTTTAGAGTTTTTCCATGAGACCTATCTTGCTATTTGTTGCATTTTTATGGAAGAAATTGAGTCTTAGTTGTTAGATGAATAACTTTTGTGAAAGATGTTATCTTGAAAACACCTAATTGGATCTAGATGAAACGATTACAAATTTGTAGTAATTATGTGAAATGATGAGTTTTGATGATGGCTATAAGAGTATTAAATGTTCACCTAGGCTTGTTGAAGGTAGATATGTAATTAGAATTAATTTCCGAGCCTAGAGGCAAAATGGTCATTTTGCCAAAGTCTAGGGGCAAAATAGTAATTATGCCTAAGCATGATTATTAAATTGCTTTCATTAATGTGGTGATTAAAATGAGCTAAATTGCTATTATAGATCAAGAAGAACCAAGAATCCACCTCAACCGGGGAAAGGACAAAGTCTTGGACTAAACTGACGGGATAGGTCATATTGAAATCGAGGTAAGTTTGTATGTGATTAATACAATAATTATGTTAGCATAACTGAGAATGCTTGGTCTTTTATTGATGCATGATGCTTTATTAAATTGATGATGAATGAGATGTTGAAGTCCTAGTGGACCATATTGAATATGAAAATGCTATCATCGAGATATGAAACAGATAAGATCCTATATAAGACCATGTCCGGGACATGGCCTATGCACCGAGTTGGTATCTCGTATAAGACCATATTTGGGATATGGCTTTGGAAATGAATATGAAAATTATTTAAGACTATATCAAGGATGTGGCATCGATACTTGATGTGGAAGTCCATGTAAGACCTTATCCAGGATATGGCGTTGGCATTTAGAGGAAACCCCATGTAAGACCACCTCGGGGATATGGCATTGGCTTTGCACCCATTTCAATAACGATGGAAATGCATCTTTGACCATCTCTAGTAAATCATAGGATAAGTAGATGAGTTTAGAAGTACGAATGTGAATGGTACTAAAGTCATGGGAACGAGTGAATACAGGTACTCATGAATGAGTTACGATGAAATGATTATAACATGTGGCATGGTATGTGCTAAATAAGGGCAATCATAAGTAAATATGTAAAAAACCTTTGACTAGTGTATGATTAGTTAATGCTATGGATGGATTATATTATGAACTTATTATTACTATACATATTTCCATGCAAACTTACTAAGCTTCGTGCTTACCCCTTTTAGTGCCCTTCTTCCTTGTAGTATTCCCAAGACAACTCGAGGATCATGGACGTAGGAGTTCGAAAATCACACTATCGACATCACTTTGGTCTAGCATTTAGACTTATTTTGAGTATGGCATGTATAGGACTTGGGTATTTTGTTAAGTTGTAATTGTTAGTCAAAGTGTTGGCTATGTAAGTTAAAAAAGTCATGTTGTAAATGGCCTTATAAGTTAGGCAAATACTTGGCAAGTTCTATTGCGTAATGAAGATGAATTTATGAAGTATACATTTTTTGTATATCTTGATTCTTAAGCCCCTAAAATACGCTTTGAATGTCTTTTATGTTGAAATATGTATGTGTGTAACACAGGGTGGCAAGGGCTTGGTAAATAGCCTAATAATTGTCCTCATGGGTAGACACACGGGCGTGTGTCTAGACCGTGTGGGAGGCACGACTAGCACATGGGCGTATGCCCAGGCCGTGTGAAGTCTGCACCTTGTACTTGGGATTTAAATTGCCACACAGCTGAAGCACACGGATGTGTGTATAGGCCGTGTGGATAAGTCAGAATGACAAGGTTTGGCACATGGACCAGGGCCACGGGCATGTCAAGGCCGTGTGAAATTAGTAAGTGTCAACCATGGGTGAAAGACACGGGCATGTCTTAGGGGCACACGGGTGTGTCCCTAGTTCAACACGGGCAAGTGGCCCCTGTTTTGATGAAAAGCCTTCCAAGTTCGTAAAAGTCTCCGGTTTATTCTCGAAACCTCTTGGAGGCATGTTTAGGGCCATGTACGCCGAGAATGAGGAAGAAATGGTTTGAACGAAATTTTTATAACCCTATTTGAGATGTTTAAACAAGATTAGTTAGGTAATGCCTCAAACCCTGTTCAAACTTACATACGGGTAAGGGGTGTTACATTTATTGGTATCAGAGCTACGATTTAGTTAGTTCTAGGACTAACATAGCGTAAGTACGAGTCTAGCTATACATGCCATATGTAAGAGTGTTTGAGTAATGATTGTGTGATGGCTCCTGATGTATAAAATTGTGTTTTATGTAGTAGATGGATTCTGATCCAGACCGAACTACAGCTGATGATGCTGCAAGTAATGCGTCGGCTCTCGCTCAAGGGACTGCACCAGCTAATAGTAGACCCGAGACCTTGGGTCAGGGGAAAGAGGCTCGAGAAGGCTTTCTCCACATGATGAGCAACTGGTATACTGAGTATACCCGAGAAAATCTAACGCTCAACCCCCTCCACCCCACCTATCTCTTAACCCGCTCCAGTAGCTTATCAAGTGGTCGAGGTGGTGAGAAGAGAAAAGCCTCCGGTAGATAAGATCTGAAAGCAAGGAGCTGAGGAATTTTAGGCAAAATAAGGATGATGACCCGGAGAGAGTGGAATTCTGGCTCAAGAATACCACCAGGGTATTCGATGAGTTGTCCTGCACCCTTGATGAGTGCTTAAAGTGTGCGGGACCCCTCTTGAGAGATTCAGCCTACAAATGGTGAAACAATCTAGTGTCGGTAGTGCCAAGGGAGAGAATTAGTTGGGAGTTTTTCCAAGAGGAATACCGGAAGAAGTACATCAGCCAGAGGTTCATCGACCATAAGAGGAAGAAGTTCTTGGAACTGAAGCAAGGTCCGTATGTTAGTGACTGATTACGAACGAGAGTCTGTAAGGCTTAGCAAATACGCTTGGGAGTGCATGGCCACCGAGGCAATTATGTGGAAGAGGTTCGAGGACAGACTGAATGAGGACATCCATTTATATATTGGAGCCTTCGAAATAAAAGAATTTGTAGTGTTGGTAGATAGAGCCTGTAAAGCCGAAGAGTTGATTAAAGAGAAGAGAAGAGAGGAGAATGAGTCTCATGACTCGAGGAAGAGACAACTGAATAAGTCTCACCAATCCTCATCTAAGAAGTCGATGGGTTTCTCTACTCGATCAGCCACTTCAGCGGAGTTTTCAACCAGAAATAAAGGCAAGCAATTTTTGAGGTCGAAAGGGCAGACCACATCAGTTGCTAGTGTGGGCAACGTCCGACCAAGTAGACCGAAATGCCCTCAGTGTGGAAGGTGCCATGCTGGTGAATGTCGAGCTAATGAGTAAGCTTGTTTCAAATGTGAGTCCTTAGACCACTTTATCAGAGACTGCCTCAAGGTGGGCGAGAAAGAAAAGACTCAGAATATAAGATCGAGAAGTACTGCTAGGGGAAGACCACTGAGAAACCCAAGAATTTAGATGGGTATCAAGAATCCATCTAGAAAGTAAGCTGCTAGAGTCGAGGGTAGAACGCCGGTGAGGACATATGCCATTCGCGCTCGTGAAGAGACATCTTCCCCCGACGTAATCACTGGTACCTTTTCTCTCCATAATACTCATGTTATAGCTTTAATTGATCCGGGATCTACCCACTCATACATATGCATAAAATTAGTCTCTAGCATGAGCATGCCTATAGAATATACCAGATTTATCATAAGAGTGTCTAATCCCTTAGGAAAATGCATGTTGGTTGATAGAGTTTGTAAAGGTTGTCTTTTGATGATTAAAGGTCATTGTTTCCTGGCTAATCTTATACTATTGCCATTTGATGAGTTTGACGTCATTCTTGGGATGGATTGGTTAGTTACTCATGGAGTAATTGTGAATTGTGGGAGAAGTATATTGAGTTGAGAGAGGGAAATGGTAATCTTATTCGTGTTAAATCAGATAAGCTGGATAGGTCACCAGTAGTGATGTCAATCTTGTTGACTCAGAAGTATTTAAGGAAGGGATACGAGGCCTATCTTGACTTTGTGTTGAACACTAAAGAGATTGATTCGAGAATTGAGTCGGTACCCACAGTATGCGACTACCCGAATGTCTTTTCGGAAGAGTTTCCAGGGCTACCTTCGATTTTAGAAATTGAATTTGGGATTGAGTTAGCTTTGGGTACTACCTCTATTTCTATTGCTTCATATAGAATGGATCCAACTGAGCTAAGAGAGTTAAAAGCACAGTTGCAAGAACTAACGGATAAAGGTTTCACAAGGTAGAGTTTCTCCCCTTGGGTGCTCCCATTTTATTCGTGACGAAGAGAGATGGTTCCATGAGACTATGTATAGATTATCGATAACTCAACAAGGTAACTGTAAAGAACAAGTACCCGTTACTGAAGATCGACAATCTATTCGATCAATTGAAGGTAGCCATGGTATTTTCCAAGATATATTTAAGTTTAGGGTACTATCAACTGAGAGTTAAGGACTCGGATGTGTCGAAAACCACCTTTAGGACTAGGTATGGCCACTATGATTTTTTGGTCATGCCTTTTGGTCTAACGAATGCCCCTGCGAACTTCATAGATTTGATAAATTGCATTTTTTGGCCATACTTGGATAAATTTGTTGTGGTTTTCATTAATGACATATTAATCTACTCTTGGGATGAGAACGATCATGCTGAGCATTTGAGTATAGTTCTACAAGTTTTGAGAGAAAAACAATTGTATGCCAAATTTAGTAAGAGTGAATTTTGGCTCAAGGAAGTGGGATTTTTGGGGCACATTGTCTCGGGAGAGGGATTAGAGTCAACCCGAGTAAGATTTCAGCAATTGTTGAATGGAAACCGCCGAGCAACATAACTGAAGTAAGGAGTTTTCTAAGCCTAGCTGACTATTATAGGCATTTTGTCAAGGGGTTTTCCATGATAACTACCCGATGACGAGACTTTTGCAAAAAGATGTGAAGTTTGTTTGGACAAAGAAATGTCAACAGAGTTTCGAGAAACTGAAGACACTATTGACTGAGGCTCCTGTTCTGGTGCAACTTGAGTCAGGAAGAGAATTTGTGGTTTATAGTGACGCGTCCTTGAACGAATTGGGTTGTGAACTGATGCAAGAGGATAAAGTGATTGCATACACCTCTAGTAGTTGAAGCCGCATGAGAAAAACTACCCGACTCATGATTTAGAGTTAGCCGCAATCGTGTTTGCGTTGAAAATTTAGAGGCATCATTTATATGATGAAAGGTGTCGAATTTTCACTGACCATAAAAGCCTAAAATATTTGCTGACTCAAAAGGAATTGAATTTGAGGCAACGAAGGTGATTAGAGCTGATTAAGGATTATGAGTTGGCAATTGACTACCATCCGGGAAATACAAATGTCGTCGCCGATGTTTGAGTAGAAAATCATTGTTTGCACTAAGAGCCATGAGTATTCAGATGACTTTGTTGGATGATGGTTCCATTTTAGCCGAATTGAGGGTTAAACGATTGTTTCTCTAAGAAATTTGTGAAGCTCAGAAAGATGATAATAGTTTGCAAAACAAGAGAGTTATATGTGAGTAGAACGTTGAGTAGGACTTTTGAGTAAATCCTAATATAGAGTCTGTGTACCTAGAAATGACGAGCTTATTCATAAAATCTTGCAAGAAGCGCATAGCGGATGTTTGAATGTACACCCAGGTAGCACGAAGATGTACAATGATTTGAGGAAATGGTATTGCTGGCTTGGTATGAAGAAAGACATTTTCGAGTTTGTATCGATATGCCTGATTTGTCAGCAAGTGAAGCCTGAACATCAAGTACCTTCAGGTTTACTTTAGCTTATTATGGTTCCTGAGTGGAAATGGGATCGTATTACCATGGACTTCGTGACGGGCTTACCGTTGACTCCAAAGAAGAAAGATGCAGTATGGGTAGTGGTTGATAGACTCAAAAGTTAGCCCATTTTATACCAGTGCGAGTCGACTACTCACTTGATTAATTAGCGGACTTATACATGTCAGAGGTAGTAATACTTCATGGTGTACCATTGTCGATCATTTCGGATAGGGATCCGAGATTCACGCCGATTTTGGAAAAAGTTACAAGAGGCTATGGGCACGAAATTGAGTTTCAGTACAGCCTTTCATCCATAAACTGACGGGTAGTCGGAGAGGGTAATTCAGACACTTGAAGACATGCTTCGATGTTGTGTTTTGGAATTCCATGGTAATTGGGAGAAATACTTACCATTGGTGGAATTCGCCTATAATAACAGCTTTTAGTCAAGTCTGAAAATGGCACCTTATGAGGCATTGTATGGGCGTAAGTGCCAAACGCCCTTGTATTGGTCAGAACTCAAAAAGAAACAGATTCACGGGGTCAACTTGGTTAAGGAAACAGAAGAGAAGGTAAAAGTGATAAGTGACTGTCTGAAAGCTACCTCAGATAGGCAAAATTCTTATTCAGATTTGAAAAGGAAAGAGATTGAATTTAAAGTCGATGATAAAGTGTTCTTGAAAGTATCACCTTGGAGGAAAGTCCTCAGATTCGGTCGAAAGGGCAAATTGAGTCCGTGTTTTACCGGACCTTATGAAGTTACCGGAGGATAGGATCGGTAGCTTATCGGTTAGCCTTGCCACCTGAGTTGGAAAAGATTCATGGCGTCTTTTACGTATCCATGTTACGCTGATACCGTTCAGACTCTTTACATGTCATAGTACCGACGGAGGCGAATTGCAACCGGACTTGACTTATGGTGAAGAGCCGGTTAAAATATTGGCGCGAGAGGTCTAGCAATTAATAAACAAAAGCATAGCCCTAGTAAAAGTTCTATGGAAAAGACAAAGAATAGAAGAGGCTACATGGGAGCCCGAGGAAACAATGAGAAACCAATATCCCAATCTTTTCACCGGTAAAATTTTTGAGGACGAAAATCCTTAAGAGGGAGAATCGTAACAGCCTAATTTAGGGGCTAATCATAATAGTGATCTCGAGATCACTAATCTGAGATTAGATAAATTTATTTTCATGTTATATTATGAGTTAGAGCATGATAGCATATGTGCATGAAAATTTTGGTGCTTTAATTTTAAAGATTTCATGATTAATCGTGAAAAAGGACTAAATTGCATAAAGTGCGAAAGTTCCATTCTATAAGCTAAAGGTACCAAATAGCCATAGATTGTCAATTGGAGCTCATTAAAAGGTAATTAAACCCCCAATATTTGCTTGGTCGACCATAGACTAGCATAGGAGACAAATTTGTCAATGTTGGTCAAAGTTAGTGATAGTAGGTGGACTAATTTGACTAGTATTAATAAAATAAGGAGAGAAAAGATATCATCTTTTTCTCTTTCACTCTTCCACTGAAAATTAGCAGCAAATAGAGGGTAGAAAGCTTCAAAAATTTTAGCACACTCATCTCTTCACAAGTAAGTGTTCTAGTGATCTTTTCTAGAAAATAGTTATACTTTTGGGACCCCTAAAGCTTAAGCTTTCAAATAAGGGGACTATTGTGAAATATGGTAAAAAGTTAAGAGTTTTTCCATGAGAGCTATATTAGATATTTGCTGCATCTTTATGGAAGAAATTGAGTATTAGTTGTTAGATGAACAACTTTTGTGAAAGGTGTTGTCTTGAAAACACCTAATTGGACCTAGATGAAACGGTTACTAATTTGTAGTAATTATGTGAAATGATGAGTTTTGATGATAGCTATAAGAGTATTAAATGTTCACCTAATCTTGTTGAAGGTAGAAATGTAATTAGAATTAATTTCCCAGCCTAAGGGCAAAATGGTCATTTTGCTAAAATCTAGAGGCAAAATAGTAATTATGTCTAAGCATGATTATTGAAATGCTTTCATTAATGTGGTGATTAAACTAAGCTAAATTGCTATTTTAGATTAAGAAGAATCGAGAATCTGCCTCGACCGGGGAAAGGACAAAGTCTTGGACTAAACAGACGGGTTAGCTCATTTTGAAATCGAGGTAAGTTTGTATGTGATTAATGCAATAATTATGGTAGCATAACTGAGAATGCTTGGTATTCTATTGATGCATGATGCTCTACTAAATTGATAATGAATGAGATTTTGAAGTCTTAGTGGACCATATTGAATATGAAAATGCTATCATCGAGATATGAAACAGATAAGGTCCCGAATAAGACCATGTCCGGGACATGGCCTCGACATCGAATTGGTATCCCGTATAAGACCATATCTGGGATATGGCTTCGAAAATGAATATGAAAATCATTTAAGACCATATCTGGGATGTGGTATCGATACTTGATGTGGAAGTCCATGTAAGAACTTATCGGGATATGGCGTTGGCATTTAGAGGTGACCCTATATAAGACCACCTCGGGGATGTGGCATTGGCTATGCAGCAATCTCAATAATGATGGAAATGCATCTTTGACCATCTCTAGTAAATAATGGGATAAGTAGATGAGTTTAGAAGTACGAATGAGAATGGTACTAAAGTCATGGGAACGAGTGAATCCAGGTGCTCATGAATGAGTTACGATGAAACGATTATAACATGTGGCACAGTATGTGCTAAATAAGGGCAATCGTAAGTAAATATGTCAAAAAGCCTTTAACTAGTGTATGATTAGTTAATGCCATGGATGGATTATATTATGAACTTATTATTACTATACATATTTCTATGTAAACTTACTAAGCTTCGTGCTTACCCCTTTCATTGCCCTTCTTCCTTGTAGTATTGCCAAGACAACTTGAGGATCGTGGATGTAGGAGTTCATAAATCACACTATTGACATCACTTTGGTTTAACAATTAGACTTATTTTGAGTATGGCATGTATAGGATTTGGGTATTTTGTTAAGTTGTAATTGTTAGTGAAAGTGTTGGCTATGTAAGTTATAAAAGTCATGTTGTAAATGGCCTTATAAGTTAGGCAAATACTTGGGAAGTTCTGTTGCTTAATGAAGATGAATTTCATGAAGTATACGTCCTTTTGTATATCTTGATTTTTGAGCTCCTAGAAATACCCTTTGAGTGTCTTTTATGTTGGAATATGTATATGTGTAATGTAGGGTGGCAACGGCTTGGTATATAGTTTGATAATTGTCCTCATGGGTAGACACACTGGCGTGTGTCTAGACCGTGTGAGAGGCACGGCTAGCACATGGGCGTATGCCCAGGCTGTGTGAAGCCTGCACCTTGTACTTTGGATTTAAATTGCCACACAGCTGAAGCACACGGACGTATGTATAGGTCGTGTGGATAAGTCAAAATGACAAGGTTTGGCACATGGACCAAGGCCAGTGGGCGTGTCAAGGCCGTGTGAAATTAGTCAGTGTCGACCAGGGTTAAAGACAAGGGCATGTCTTAGGGGCACATGGGCATGTCCCTAGTTCAACATGGGCGAGTGGCCTCTATTTTGATGAAAAGCCTTCCAAGTTCGTAAAAGTCTTTGGTTTATTCTCAAAACCTCTCGGAGGCATGTTTAGGGCCATGTAGGCCGAGAATGAGCAAGAAATGGTTTGAATGAAATTTTATAACCCTATTTGAGATGTTTAAACAATATTAGTTAGGTAATACCTCAAACCCTATTCAGACTTACATACGGGTAAGGGGTGTTATAGGAAAGATGGTAGTGCCCAATACCATTGAAGCTGAATAGGAGCAAGCTAAGGCTCAAGACTCAGAGGAAGTTCAACCGAGTGTTGAAATTCTAGTTTTACAAGAACCAAAATCTGCAAAAGCCGACAAGGTAACCTCAGAACCAGCTAAATCTGATCAACTAACAACTCCATTAGATGCAGAATTACCATAGAAGACGAATCAACCATTACCAGTTCCAGTAAAGAAACCATCACCACCCTACCCTCAAAGACTTTAGAAGCAGAGTCAGGAGATTCAATTCAAGAAGTTCCTTGACGTACTTAAGCAACTTCACATCAACATCCCGTTGGTTGAAGCACTTGAGAAAATTCTGAATTATGTCAAGTTCATGAAAGATATACTTTCTAAGAAACGAAGACTTGGAGAATTTGAGACGGTATCCCTGACGAAGGAATGCAGTGCATATCTTCAGGACAAACTACCCCCAAAATTAAAGAATCCTGGATATTTTACCATACCGTGCAATATTGGAGCAACCTATTGTGGCAAGGCATTATGTGACTTAGGTGCAGGTATTAACTTGATGCCTACATCAATATTTAGAAAGTTAGGGATAGGTGAAGTTAGACCTACTATGGTTACACTTCAACTAGCAGATAGATCCTTAGCGTATCCAGAAGGAAAAATTGAAGATGTATTGGTACGTGTAGATAAATTTATCTTTCCTGCTGACTTTGTAATTCTAGACTTTGAAGAAGAACAAAAAGTGCCAATTATCCTAGGAAGACCATTCTTAGCAACTGAAAGGACCCTTATTGATGTGCAAAAGGGCGAGCTGACTATGCATGTTCAGGATGATCAGGTAACATTTAATGTTTTTAAGTCAATGCGATATCCTGACACAATTGATGATTGTTCTGCAGTATTCGATTTAGAGGAATTAACAATAGAGAAGGAACTCAACTATGTTGAGGATCCGTTGGAACGAATTCTGACATCAGACCTTCCAATTGATGAAGAGGAGAATGAATACTTAGCTTTGCTAGAAGCTAATCAAAAGAGATTTAATCCGCAATCTCATTTTGAATCTTTGGAATTAGAGAAAAGGGATTACACCCAGACAAAAGCATCAATCGAGGAGCCACCTAAGTTAGAACTTAAGGTATTACCTACACACTTAAAATATGTTTATTTAGGTAACGCTTTTACTCTGCCTCTTATTGTTTCAGTAGAATTAACTACTGAACAAGAAGCAAAACTTATCATAGTTTTGAAGTAATTTAAGAAGGCTATCGAATGGACCATAACTGATATTCGCAGTATTAGCCCATCTGTATGCATTCACAAGATCATATTAGAAGATGGAGAGAGAGGAACGATTGATGGATAATGAAGACTAAACCCCATCATGAAGGATGTAATAAAGAAGGAAATTATCAAGTGGTTGGATACGGGTATAATTTACCCCATCTTAGACAGTTCATGGGTAAGTCCAGTCTAGTGCGTGTTGAAGAAATGAGGTATCACGGTCGTTGAGAATGAGAATAATGAGTTGATACCGGCCAGAACAGTTACGGGATGGAGAATTTGCATCGATTACCAAAAGCTAACAAGACGACCAGGAAAGATCACTTTCCTTTGCTGTTCTTGGACCAGATGCTTGATAGATTCGCGGGGTGAGACTATTACTGTTTTCTCAATGGATACTCAGGGTATAATCAGATTATAGTAGCACTGGAAGATCAGCACAAGACGACATTCACCTGCCCGTATGGTACATTTGCATTTAGATGCATGCCATTTGGTTTATGTAATGCACTTGCTACATTTCAAAGATGTATGATGTCAATTTTCACTGACACAGTTGAGAAGTATTTGGAAGTTTTTTATGGATGACTTTTTAGTATTTAGAGACACTTATGATGATTGTTTAGCCAATCTAGCTAAGGTACTAAGACGATATGAAGAAACAAACCTAATACTTAAATGGGAAAAGTGCCATTTCATGGTACAAGAAGGGATTGCTCTAGGGCATCAGATATCGAGACATGGAATCGAGGTAGACAAAGAAAAGGTAGATCTTATTAAGAAACTCCTACCTCCAACATCTGTAAGGGTGTTAGGAGTTTCTTGAGCCACGCTGATTTTTATCGTAGATTTATCAAAGACTTCTACAAAATTGCAAAACCTTTGTGAAAACTATTAGAAAAGGACTTGACATTCAAGTTTGATGATGAATGTTTAAGAGCATTCAAAGAGTTGAAGAATCGATTAGTTACGGCACCCATCATCGTCACACCAAATTGGGTTCTACCATTTGAATTGATGTGTGATGCAAGTGACTTCCTAATTGGAGCTGTCATGGGCCAGCAAAGGAACAAAATTTTTCACCTCATCTACTACTCAATTTGAACTCCAACAGGAGCACAACTGAATTATACAGTAACAGAAAAGAGTTACTTACTATTTTATCTGCTTTTGACAAGTTTCAATCTTATCTTGTAGGTACCAAAGTGACTACTTATACGGACCACTCGATAATTAAATATTTACTGGCCAAGAAAGATGCTAAGCTGAGATTGATCCGGTGGGTACTTCTACTTCAAGAGTTCGATCTAGAAATTCAAGATCGAAAGGGAGTAGAAAACCAAGTAGCAGATCACTTGTATAGATTGGAGCCGTAAGAGGGAAATTCTCCACTTGTACCGATTCAGGAGACATTTCCACATGAACGCATACTGAAGGTAAATCATGTCCATAATATTCCTTGGTTTGCTGATATTGCTAACTATTTAGCTTGTGGTTTGATGCCGATTGATAAAACGTATCAACAAAGGAAAAAGTTTCTTCAAGATGCGAAGTACTATTTTTGGGAAGAGCCATATTTGTATAAAAAGTGTGCAGATCAGATGATCAGGAGATGTGTGGCAGAAGATGAAATACTGAAGATTTTATACCACTATCACTCAGCTCCGAGTGGTGGACACTTCGGAGGTACTTGCACTGCAGCCAAAGTATTACAAGCTAGATTCTTTTGGCCCACACTATTCAAGGATGCATACGCTTACGTAAAGAGTTGTGATCGATGTCAGAGGGTTGGAAATGCCACCAATAGAAATGAGATGCCTCGAACAAATATCATTGAGGTAGAATTATTCGATGTTTGGGGTATTGACTTTCTTGGTCCTTTCCCTCCGTCTTTTGGTCACAGATACATATTGGGAATAGTAGATTATGTGTCTAAGTGGGTCGAGGCTGAAGCTTATCCTACGAATGATGCTAAGGTTGTGATGAAGTTCTTGAAGAAACACATGTTCACAAGGTTTGGAACCCCAAAAGCTATTATCAGCGATGAAGGGACCCATCTCGTGAACAAGTGGTTAAAATGGTTGTTTGATAAACATGGAGTGAAACATAACGTTGATACAGCTTACCACCCGCAGACAAATGGGCAAGTTGAGCTGGCAAATAAGGAGATCAAAGGCATACTTGAGAAGGTTGTTTTCCCGAACCGACGAGATTGGTCCAAAAGACTACATGATGCTTTATGGGCTTACAGAACAACATACAAGGAATGTCACCCTACAGGTTGGTCTTTGGGAAAGCCTGTCACCTACCTCTGGAGTTAGAGCACAAAGCTTACAGGGCTCTTCGACGACTCAACTTGGATCTTAAGCTTTCTAGAGAGAAACAGATGCTCCCACTCAATGAGCTAGAGGAATTCCGAATGTTCTCATACGAAAATTCCAAATTACTTAAAGAAAGACTCAAGAAATGGCATGACAAGCACATTCGGGTTAGAGAATTTGAAGCAGGTCAGCAAGTCTTGTTATTTAATTCTAGATTGAAGTTCTTCCCATGTAAGTTAAAATCACGTTGGTCTGGTCCATTTACGATTCATCGCGCCTATCCATATGAAGTTGTTGAACTCTAAGGTAAGAGAGGTAATTTTCAAGTCAATGCTCATCGTTTGAAA
Organism: Gossypium rotundifolium; assembly: GCA_025506655.1. Taxonomy (NCBI): domain Eukaryota; kingdom Viridiplantae; phylum Streptophyta; class Magnoliopsida; order Malvales; family Malvaceae; genus Gossypium; species Gossypium rotundifolium. The sequence continues at coordinate 82,002,090 of CP106723.1, forward strand.
CATTACTACAGAGATAAACCTGAACGGGATCAAATCTTGTTCAGTTTATCAGATATTTAAATTTTCTTGTTTTAATAAATTATTTAGGGTATATTTTTGGGTTTATTATGTTTAAATAAATTCTGTCTAGGAGATTGGAACTTAAGCGGGGACCACTTGTGACCCTTCCAATCTTCCTGGGAATTGATTTTTATATAATTTTTCGAGAAATTATTCCCTAAATGGCAAAATAAATTTTTGGTTTTTCAAATAAAAAGGTCAATTTTGACCCAAGTTTTAAATTGCAACTCAATTTCAAATTTTCATTAAGTTTAGGGACTTAATTGAAGTAATTTTTAAAATTGGTTACTATTTTCGTAAATAATAAAACTAGGTGGTTCTTTTGTAAATATTTCCAAAAGGCATCTATAATAAATATTTTTACTCAATATATATGTTTAGATAATAATAATAATATGATAAACTTTAATATATAATTATATCTATTATAATTTATATATTAATTTTTATCAACTTAGTATAGAATTAGGATTAGTTTAATTTTAATCATATTTTATTTTTATTTTAATAAATTAATAGGATTAATAATTTAATATGCATTTATTTAATTATTAATTGTTGTTAACTTTGAATGAATTAGAATTAGAATTAGAATTTTTAATTGTTAAATTCTACTAAGAATTCTACTATATTTCTTACTACTCTCACTATAAATTCCACCCTTACTTCCCTCCATTCATTCATCACTCAAAACCCAAAACATGAAATCCCTTAAGTGTCGCAAGCCCTAGCCACAATATCACCCAGCAATCGGCCAACACATGCCCAGCAGATCGCATGCATACCTGTCCATCGCGTCTTTGCGTTCTGCGCTTGACCACGCTTCCAAATTTCAAATTGCCTTTGGTCATGTTCAGACTTGTGCTTAGTGCCCTCGACGCCCCAAACAAGACTAGGCTCGCTTGACCACATTGTTGCTTGTCGAATCGACCCCTTTAGCATTGATGCCTGTTCTCACACCATCTGCTGTACACCTAGCTACCTTCCAAGCACTTGTGCAGCACACACCTTCACCCATCCTTAGCCAAATCCTCCAACCTACCTTAAATCGACCTCTTTTGCTTTTAATTATATTTTTTTAGGAGTTCTTAAAAAAGGGTGGGGAGATCGAATTTTCTCTTGAATTTTAATTTTATTCAATTATTTGAAATTTGATTTTATTGAATTATTAATAATTTTTATTAATTAAATTTTTGAGAAAATAATTTTTCCCATCTTATGTTCAGGTTAATCATGCCTTGCAAGAGAATTCGTGCCTCCGCCCAAATCGATGAAACGCAAAATAAGTTCCATTGTGAAGAAGCCAAAGTAAGATACGAAAGTATATTTAAAAATCAACAGATGCATCCAGAGAAAGGCTTCACATTGAAGGAAAGCAACTACAGAGACTTTATGACACGTATTCATTAAGTTGCTGAAGCCCTCAATTGAGAATTGTTTTGTGAAAAGAGACCAAGTGTGGATGAAGGAACTAGTTCGTGAATTCTATGCGAACTTAACCTCAAGCGAATTGACTGAAGTTCCAGTTTGCGGAATCAAGGTACCAATAAATTCAAATGCTATTAATGAGATCTTTGAATTACCTGATTTCGAAAACGATGAATATTCTTCTTTGTTGAGCAACATTAAGCCTAAAAATTTGCAAGAAATTCTCGAGGAACTTACAGTTCCAGGTTTTAAGTGGACCATGTCAAAGCAAGGAATCTACACGTGTCGAAGAGAATATTTGACACCACTTGCAAAGGTATGGTTCTATTTCATCCGTTTCAGCCTTATGCCTAGTTCGCATGAGACTACAATCTCATTAGAGAGAATGGTCCTATTATACTCGATTCTAATTGAAAAGACCATTGATGTGGGCAAAATCATCTTAAGAGAAATGAGAAATTGTGCCGTTAGACATTCTGGCCCAACCTATTTCCCCTTTACGATAACAATTCTGTGCTTAAAAGAAAAAATCTTTCGAATGTAAAGAAGACAGGGTATAGTTAGGGCACAATCACCAATTAGGACCTCTACCGAGTAGCTGGAGATTCTGTTCTACAGCAATGAGTTGAAGAGAGTGAGGATCCCGAAGAAGTAGAAGATGACCCCATAGAGATCCCGCCAGAGCAATCAACTGAAGTCCCTAATGAGGCAGAACCAATGGAACCAGAAGCTGAACCTGATATCGAAACCTCAATGTTTGGAGCTTTATCGCCTAGCCTAGATCTTCGAGATGAGCTGTCAAAGCTGATGGAATTAATGCAACACATGCAATGGTAGCAATAAGCCTACTAGAGATATTAAAAAATAAGGGATGACTCGATGAGGAGTGCCCTTAGAAAATTTATAATGACCCATTTATATTTGTGCCTGAGTTTCTAGATTTCATATTTGAACCATGGAGTTCATTATCGAAGAGGGTGCAAAGCGATTCATGCAAAGGCAATAATGATGGAGCAAAAGATGAATCGAATTCGAAAGGATTGGAAAACAAATAAAAAAGGAAGGACCTCAACTTTATTTTATTTTTATTCTTAAGTTATTTTAGGATTAGGTTAATTAGGAATTTTTATTTTTGCACAATAAAATAAGAGATAGGAATCATGAATAAAATCTGAACAAGTCATAAAGGCTAAAGTGTGGCAATAGGTATTTACATGCCTAGGATTGGATTTAGAAAGAGCTTGGTACTTAAGCAGTCAATTTAACTCACCTCCACTTTTCTAAAATCCTACCTGGTGTATAGTATCTATTCACTTTAAACAAAGAGGACATTGTTCACTTTAAGTAAGGGGGACCGAAAATATGAATTACTTCCACTCGAATAAAATGTTCTTTTAATTATGATTAGGATATATTTTGTTCGATAATTTAAAATTTTTTAAGTAAGCTAAACTTTAGTATTAATAAAGTTCTATTATTACGATATATTTTGTTCAATAATTTGAAATTTTTTAAGTAAGCTAAACTTCAATATTAATAAAATTCTATTATTTCAATAAGTTATTATGTTAGCTTAATAATGATATGAATGTATTTTTAATAAAGCATGCAAATTCGTACCATAAAATTTTTAGTTCCCTATGAAAAAATTAGGCATGCATGAAAGTTTAAGTCTTTAGAATCGACTTAGTAATTTCTTGAGGCGAAATCCTAGGAAGCATGGAATATTGAAAATAATTTAGGCAATTATTCTTTGGACCGTTTGAGCCTTTTAAGCCGACCATGATAAAATTATCCTTTGAAACCCAACTTTGAGACTATATGGCCTAGTTTTATTTGGACCTTTGCAATATTTAACCATAACTTTTCTCTTCATTATCTTTAAAATTTTCCCAAACACTAGACTCAGTACTGTTTAGAATATCGTTTGAAAATAAGTTTGGGGTAATTGAAAAGAAGTATCAATTGCTCAAAAATTGTAGTACATGAAGCAAGTGCTCGAATTTGAATTCAAAAAAAGAAAAAAGAAAAAAAGAGAAAACACATGTATTCGAAAGAAAATAGATGTACAAAAGAGCATGTGAAAGTAAAATAAGTTGGTGTATCGAAGGTAAAAATTCTGAAGGTTCGATTTTACACTGAGTTTAGGGTCTTTAAGCCAAAACTTATCTATCTTTTACCTACCCATAGCCTAGCCACGTTACAACCTTAATAAAGAACTATTGATTCAAGTTTCTATACTACCTACATTAGTGGAGAGAAATTGCTAAGATCAACATATGAAGACATAAGTTAAACTTAATGATTGCAGCTTAGTATTGAATAAGGGAATAAAAAAATCAAATTGGTAAGGGTTAACATGTCTTTGTTAAAGAGGCATTTAGTCAAATTTTGCTATTATAATAGTTGTTGGATGCAATTTGAACGATATGTATACTTAAGTAGCATAATTATCAAATTTCTTATTTTTGAGCCTAAGTATATTAAATTCATAATTTTGAGAAGAAAGTTGTTCTGAAAGAGTTCTTCAAAAGTGTTTCCGAGAAATTCTTCCGAAATTTGTACATTACTTGGGACGAGTAATGATTTAAGTTTGGGGGTGTGGAAACACAATTTTTATACTTTTTCATACCTAATTTTACTTAAAATCATGCATTTTCGATAGAATTTTTTTCATAAAATAATTAATTTTTATAAAATAATTAAATTTTATTAAAAATTTGAACATGTTAATTTTTAGTTAATTTCACAATTATTTTTAGTGAATTTTGATTATTTTTGATAGATTCGTACAAAGGGCGAAAATTGACCCTACAGACACCGTTAGAAGAACAAAACCAAGAAGCAATTCGAAGTAACAAGGCGAAATAATTTCCAGCCTAAGACGGTCCAAATATGTGCAGTAATTCATAATATAATTAATTTTAATTTATTTCCAATTTAATGTGGGCTAAATAAATTAATTTTAAATAATTATGGAAAAATGGTCCAGTTGAACCGCACCAATTGAACCAAATTGAGCGAACCTGTAACGCCCTAGAAATAGGGCCTAGAAGTATTGGGCCTTGAGCAAGGGAAAGGTTAGGAAACTATGCATAAAAGTTTATGTGAGCTAGGAAATGACACAATTAAATGTTTGCTCAAGTGGTTAAGGATACTGAGAGGAGTTGGAAAAGTTTTGGGTTCAAACCTAGGCTTTTGCAAAAATGTTGGTTGTAAGTGGATAGGATCCTGGATGCTTGGATGTAGGCCTTTTAAGTTATTATGTTAAAAAAATGACATAAGGAAGCATGTGGTCTAGTGGCAAGGTGGCGTTAGGAGTATGTATGTGGTCAGGGGTTCGAGTGTTGGCATAGTATTATGATGGGTATTTATTTTGTATCTGTGACGCCTAGTGTTTGTGTTGTAGTTGAATTCTGCTGAGGTGGTTGTGGAATTGGTCTTGGGGAGAGATTCAAGGGATATGGATGAAGGTTGGTGTTGGAGGAGTTTGAAAGTGATGCAAATTGGTAGCTTGAGAGATTGTAGGAGTGGATAATGGGAGGTTGAGGGGAGTGACAGTAGTTGGCCGAAAAGGGATTTTCCTATTATGCAAATTAAGTCATAGGCTTTTAGGTGCCGAATAGGTAAGTGAAGACACTTTTTGCATTCGACTAGGGGATTGGTTTTTCAGAAATTGGTATTTGAGGTGCTTTTTGATCACATATTGGTTAATTTTCTTTGGGAGCTGAAATTATCTTCTCTTTTTCATCCATTCGAATTTTGGCTTTTGTATTTTGGTTTGCTTACTACTCTTCCTACCTCTCTTTTCTCACTGGCTTTTGTGAAGTGATTCTTTTCTTTCTCCTCTTTGGTTCCTTATGCGCTCTCTTCCTCTCTCCATCCTTTAGCCATTGTGACCGAATTCATTCTTCTTCCCTTCTTTATTCATTCTTTTCAATTGCTCTATCACCATCTTCCTTTTTAATATCTTGGCCGAATACCTTGTTGCTTGGTAAGTGATTATACTCTTCACTTCTGGTTAAATCTACTTTTTGTTCCCCTCTCAAACCCCTGACGATTTAATCCTGGTTTAAGGGATTCTCTGCTCCTACATTCTATACTCTCTCCATTCTTATTTTTGATTTGGCAAGTAATCTTTGTTAATTGATAAGTTTCTCAGTTTCTTTCAGTTATCTCTTTTACTGTTTAAGCCAAATGGTGCGATCTCTTATTACCGATTCTTCTCCTTTCTCCTATGTGTATGTTCTTTTGGGTTCTAGAACTTCCAATAGGTGAAGAGGGTGATAGTAATAAAGTGATGGAAAAGGTACCGACTGAGTTTGAGCACGTAGCCTCTACTCCCAAGTTTAAGCGGTGTAAGGTGTGGCTGTTCGGGATTTTCTGCCAGGATGCGGAAGGGTGGCTACACTGAGCTCTGGAACAAGTAAGCAAATTATAGTCGACCGATCTAGTCTAGGTTCTGGCGTTCGTGGATTTTTGGTACTCTACATAATTAGGTGTGTAACTATTTTCTGTAATGATAAGTAGCTTAAAAGCTGAAAAGTGTGTGTAACCATACACCCGATTTCGTGACTGTCAAATACGGGATAAAGGTGTGTATTCACACCCCTATCTATCTGTGAATCGGTAAAAGCCAATAAGCTGAAATGCTAGAACCTCGACACTTGAGGCCTCACGAGTGTGCGAACGCACGTGGGGTGAACTGAGCCCCAAATCGTGGGTAGTAGACTGTAGAGACCACCACGTGCGTTTTCGTGGACTGGGACCGTTATGGGCCTCGATGGGTCAAAATGGGCTGCGTGGTCCTAATGGGCTTATGGGCCCACACGGGTAAAATCCTCGGTAAGTGATCATTGATAGGTTGGTTTATGAGGCTTGCGATGCTGTATGTGAATCTGGACTAAATGGGCCACACGAGCGTGTGGGCCTACTTGGGCCCAATAGTAGGTTTTGGGCCCATATATACTATTTTGGCCGTGTAGGTTATCTGAGTCACTCGAAATGACGATAGACCCTTTAGGAGGTTGTAATAAGTACTGAGACCCCAATAATTATAAATTATCGAAATACCCTTGTAGGGCAAAATAACTATTTTGCCCTTGTGGGTAAATACTGACTTAGACTATGAATTTGACTGATTTTAGTATGATCGTATGACTGTGTTTTAACTGACTTGACTATGGTCATGTGATTATATATGTTTAAATGGCTGTTATCTACATACACCTGTGATGATTGAGCATGACATACACGACATATTCCATGGGGTTGGGACATTGTTACGGAGGAAGTGTATGGCCTGTTGCCGTTCTGTACAAGGCTTTTAGCCTTTCTGTGATATTTATGGCTTTTAGATGTTCTGTTAACCAGTAGCGGTGCTGTGATATTTGTGGCTTTTACCCATTCTGTCTATGGCGCCGAGCCATTCTGTTGACTTAGTGCCGCAACAGATGCTAAGCTTGGCGTGTTGGCTGGGTGGGTTGATTTTATCCCCACATGGTGTGTTGGTTGGTACAGGTAGTGTATTGGTTGGTACTGATTCTATAATGGGCTTAGGTCCACCTGGTTCTGTTAATGGGCTAAGGCCTACCTGATACTGTGTCTGTGATGGGCTAAGGCCTAGTTTGTTTCTGCATACTGTATATCTAACTATTTGTATTATAAGGGATTACACACTGGGTTTTCGTAAACTCACCTTTCTGTCTAAATGTATAGGCAATCCCCAGCTTTAGGCAATTTAGAACCGCGAGAGATTCAAAGGTGGCCACATGATCGCTGATGCTCTACTGTAGACTTTTTATTTGAATTTTATATTTTGGGTTTTAATTCTGTTATAAGGCTTTTGAGGGATTAAATTTTTAAATGGGCTTACATTTCCTTATTTAAAAATGCTAAACACGAATTTTCAAAATTAACAACTATTTCAAAAACACTTAAAAACAAATGTTTTATATTTCAAACTTTAGTAGCTTCCACAATTGGAATAACATAAAGTGTCAATGCCAGACATTAAGTAAACATTTTTGGTGAGATGATCTGCTAAACTCGAGCAAAAAGATTTAAACATAGAAATGAACTTTTAACGACAAACTCAGCTTTTGAATGACGCTTTGATGTGACATGCCAGATTCGACCATAACGTCTAGGCTAGGTTTGTGGTGTTACAGAACTAAACCAGCCACCAATATAGAGCCCAGAACCATTCAAATACTGACCTAAATTAGCATTTTAGCTGATTAAATGATCTTGCAAAAAGGCCCTTGGAAGACTTCCAAATTGCATTCAAACCCCACCTTAAATTAAGGCTTTATGGATTTGCCCCAAGCTAATTTTAGCAAAGTTGAAAGTCTCAACTTTGCCATGTAAGATGGCCGGCCATGAGGGGACTCTTTGGATGCTGAAATTTTCTATTTTTAGTAGCCATACTCAGCTATATAAATCCCCCTTTGTTGCCCATTCAAGGCATCCCTCAACACTCTCATTCTCTCATCACTTCTCTTCTCTCCATTTTCTCTTTTTCTCCAAAAAAAAAAAACACCAAGCCTTCTTGTGCTGATTTCCCCTCTTAGAAAGAGGTGTTTTCTCAGCCATTTGGGGTAGTGAGTGAGTGTTCCTAGAAGCCTTGATCGGTGAGGACAACATAGATGAAAGAAGGAGCAATCAGTCAAGCCACGGAGAAATGCCGGATTTGCTTCCTGTTCCCTGTCTTTTTAATTTCTGTTGTTTTTATTGTGAACATATCTCTAAATATTCATGTCTTTGAAATGGTTATTTTAATCAATCTAGCTTGAATTAATTCATATTGGGTTGGTTGCATTTCATCCTCTTGATTTGTTAAATTTATGTTTATGCTGTTATATGCCTCGATAAAATGCTTGATTAAGTAAAATCATGCCTAAGTTATTCTGGCATTATAATTGTTTAGATAACTAAAGAATTAATTATTTAAATGCATTGAAATTGTAATTAATGGACACATTAATCAGTGCATGTTTAATTCTTCTAAGGTAGCTGAAGATTAGATTAGCATTGTATTTGGAGATACATATGCCTTGCATAATTTGCAAGATTATTGTGATTAAATTGTTTCAAGGTAAGGATACTTTGTTACCTCACATAGTCTTTTATATGCTTATTAGGTTGAATTAATCGTTTGAATCGACATAGGAATATGCGAGACATTGTTTAATTTAATAAGTATATATGTGCAATAACCTGTTTACCTTTATAAATCTGTTTAATCGGTCGAATTGGCATAGAAATATGTACAAGATATGAATGGATTTTTCATTTGTAAATGTGTTCATAAGTTAGCAAATTACCAAGTTGTCGTGATTTATTCATAATAAGTATAAGCATAAGTTTATTAATTCTAAGGTAAGGAAATATAATTAATCCTACACAATTATATCATCTTGATTAAATCATATTTGGAATCGTGCACTAGAATTTCTTTGTTTTATTTTAATTATTTCACTTAGTTTTTAACTCTTAGTTTTTTTATTATCTCTTTTTAAAACCAAATAATTTTCCTCCACCAAAGTGTTTAAAATTACTTTCATAAATAATTCTTCTACAGTCCCTGTAGGTACGATTACTCGACATTTCCTTCACCAAGCAAAATTGCCATTTCAACAACCAAAATACATGGCCAACATTAGCCAAAATACATATACATGCCTTTATAACCGAACTTAAAAACATCTATAGGTACTGATATAGCCGATAGATAGTGTGATAGATCTCCGATGACTTTCCAACCTGAACGAGCTTTTGACAACTACAAACACATAAAAATAAACACAAAGTAAGCATGTTGTAAAACCCATTGCCCGTATTAGAGCCGAAACAGGGTTGGAGGCATTACATAGCTAACCTTGCTTAAACATCTAGAATAGGGTTATAAAATTTTGTTTAACTCTATCGCCTGTACATATCCGACCTAGGAGGCTCTAAACATACATCCGAGAAGTATCAAAATATTTTTGGGAGCTATCATGAGTTTGGGAAACTTTTTGACAAAATAGAGGCCACACACCCGTGTAGGCCTAGGGACACGCCCGTGTGCCCCTGAGGAATGCCCGTGTCTTTCACCCGTGGTCAACACTGACTAATTTCACACGGCCATGGCATGCCCGTGGCCCTGGCCCGTGCGTAAAACCTTAGCATTCTGACTTATCCACATGACCTATACATACGCCCGTGTACCCCTAACATGTGGTGATTCAAATCGCAAGTGTAAGGTGTTGACTTCACACGGCCTGGGTGCACACCCATGTGCTAGCTGTTCCTCCCACATGGTCTAGACCCACGCCCGTATGTCTACTTATGTGGTCAATTAGCAGGCTATATACCAAGCCATTAGCACCCTAAAATGCACACATACATACTTCCACTCAAAATAATACAATTCTTATCCCATAAGCAAGTTTAAGAATTCATTCCAACATACAAGATAATTAAAGGGACATAAAGGAGTTTGCTAAGTATTTGCCTAATTCATGAGGCCATTTACAAAATGAATTTTACTAACTTACATAGTCAACACTTTGACTAACAATTATAACTTAACAAAATACTTGAGCCCTATACATGCCATACTCAAAATAAGTCTAAAATTGTTATACCAAACTGCTGTCGGTAGTGTGATTTTTGAACTCGTACGTCCACGATCCTTGAGTTACCTTGGCAATACTACAAGAAAGAAGGGTAATGAAAAAGGCGTAAGCGTAAAACTTAGTAAGTTTGCATGGAAATAAATAGCAATAATAAGTTCATAAAATATTCCATCCACGATTTTAGCTAATCGTACGCTAGTCAAGGCTTCTTGACAATACTTACCTACAATTGCCCTTATCTAGCACATACCATGCCACATATCAAAGTCGATTCTTTGTGACTCATTCACGTGTACCTGTATTCACTCATTCACATGACCTAAATATCATTCACATTTCTACTTCTAGATTCATCTACTTATCCCACTATTCACAAGGGATAGTCAAATACGTGTGTTTATCGTCATTACTGTAAGTATAAAGCCAATGCCACATCCTCGAGGTGGTCTTACATGGAGTCACCTCTAGATGCCAATGCCATATCTCGGATATGGTCTTATATGGGATAACCTCTAAGTGTCAATGCCATATCCCGGATATGGTCTTATATGGAATTTCCTACCATGTATTGATGCCATATCCCAGATATGGTCTTATACGATTTTTATGTTCATTATCGAAGCCATATCCTAGATATGGTCTTACACGGGATCTTAACTCGGTGCCGAGGCCATGTCCCGGACATGGTCTTATATGGGACCTTATCTACTTCATATCTCAATGATAGCATTTCTATAATCAATATGGCCCATTAGGACTTTAACATCTCATTCACATTAACTACTCAATTTAGTAGTGCATCATGCATTAATATAATACCAAGAATTTCTCAACATGCTAATATAAATGATGCTTAAATCACATACAAACTTACCTCGTTTTCAAAATGAGCTAGTTCTTCGGTTCAGTCCAAGACTTTATTCTTTCCTTGATCGAGGCAAATTCTCGAATCCTCTTGCTCTATAATAGCAAATTAGCTCATTTTAATCACTATATTAATACAAGCATTTCAAAAATCACATTTAGGAAAAATTAATATTTTGCCCCTAGACTTTGCAAAATGACCATTTTGCCCCTAGGCTCGGAAATAAATTCTAATCACATTTCTACCTTCAACAAGCCTAGGTGAATATTTAATGCTCTTAAAGATATCATCAAAAATCAAAATTTCACATACTAATCACAAACTATATAACCTTTTCATCAAGGTCCAATTAGGTGTTTCCAAGACAACACATTTCACAAAAGTTGTTCATCTACCAACTAAGACACAATTTCTTCCATAAAAAATGCAGCAAATAACTAAGATAGCTCTCATGGTAGAACTCTAAAATTTTCACAATACTTCATAATAGTCCCCTGATTTGAAAGCTTAAGCTTTGGGGTCTCAAAAGTACAACTATTTTTCAAGAAAAAGGTCAATAGAACACTTACTTGAATGGATGAGAGCTTGCTGAAATTTTGAGCATTAAAAAGCCCCTATTTTCTTTCTATTTTTGGTGGAGAAGGATGAGCAAGAGGATGGATATCATCTTTTCTTTATTCTAATATTAAACTAATAATTTAGTCCACCAAACACTACCAACTTTGACCAATTTGGTCAATTCTTGTCCCATATGAAGTCTATGGTGGCCAGACCTTTAAAAAGGGTTAAATTGCCTTTTTAAAGATGTCAAATTAACAATCCATGGCTATTTGACACCTTTAGCTTATAGAATGGAACTTTTACACTTTATACGATTTAGTCCTTTTTGCGATTAAACATGAAATCGCTAAAATTAAAGTACCAAAATTCTCATGTACATATGCTATCATGTTTTAACTCATAATATAGCATGAAAATAAATTTCTCTAATCTCAGATTAGTGATCCCGAGATCACTATTCTGATTAGCCCCTAAATCGGGCTATTACAGTAAGTTCATAACACATACAGTCTAACCTTGCCAATACAGTATACAATCACAAAGCATGTATAACCCAATCCAACATAAGAATAACTAACTCAAAAACTTATATATGTACATTCATACTCTTAATTGTCACAAGGTACACATTGTAACAACCCGATTCAGTGGCTAGTCAAAATAGTGGTTTCGAAACCACTAATCTGAGGTTAAAGAAAATTATTTTAATGTTATTTTATGAGTTATAGCATGATTACAAGAGTGCATGAAAATTTTGGTGCTTTAATTTTAGCGATTGCATGCTTAATTACGAAAAAGGACTAAATCGCATAAAGTGTGAAAGTTCTATTTTATAAGCTAAAGTGTCTAAAAGCCATAGAATATTAATTGGAGGCCTTTATTGTGTAATTAGACCCTTAGATATAAGGTGGCCGGCCATAGGGGACAAACCATGTCAAAATTGGTCAAAGTTGTTGAAATTAGGTGGACTAAATTGATGTTTTATAATAAAATAAAGAAAGGAAAGATATCATCTTTTCTTCTCTTCTTCTCCATCAAAAATTAGTAGAAAAATAGGGGGTTTGAGAGCTCAAAAATTTCATCAACCTTTTCTGCTTGCAAGTAAGTGCTTTAATGGCCATTCTTTCTTAATTTTTGTACTTTTAGAACCCTTAAAGCTTAAGCAAGCCAAAGAGGGGACTATTTTGCAAAAAGGTTGAAATTTTAGGGTCGATCCATGTGAGAATTTATGTTGTTTGCTGCATTTTTATGGAAGAAAATGAGTCTTAATTGTTAGACAAACAACTCTTGTGAAAGGTGTTTCCATGAAAACACCTAAGGGGACATTTTTGTAAAGGTTGTAAAATAGGTGTTAAATGTGTGAAATAATGAGTATTGAGAGTTTCCATAAGATAAATAAATGTTCACCTAGGCTCGTTTAAGGTAGAAATTTGATTAGAATTGATTTACAAGCCTAGGGGTAAAATAGTCATTTTGTGAAAGTCTAAGGGCAAAATGGTAATTTTGCCAAAGTATGGTTATTGAAATGTATTGATTAATGTGGTGATTAAAATGAGTGAATTTATTATTATAGATCAAGAAACATGAAGCCTGGACCGAAACCGAGGCAAGAACAACGTGGTGGACTAATTTGAAAGATTCCACATATATTTTGGTATCGAGGTAAGTTTGTGTGTAATAAATTCAACATCATATTATTAAGTTCTTAAATGTTTGATATTACTGATGTTGTATATTATTTATATGAAATTGAGTAATGATGTTGAATGAGTAAATGATGAAGCTTTATGATGTTGATGTCCTGGTTAGACTTTAAGAAGTGAGAGGATATCATCATCGAGACATGAGATTGGTAAGGTCCCGTATAAGACCATGTTTGGGACATGGCCTCAGCACCGAATTGAGATCCCGTGTAAGACAATATCTAGGATATGGCATCGTCATCGGATATGAAAATCGTATAAGACCATATTTAGGATATGTCATCGGCATCGATATAAGATCCCATACAAGACCATATTCGGGATATGGCATCGGCATCGAGATATGACCCCATGTAAGACCATATCTAGGATGTGGCAATGGTGACGTGTTTTTGTGTATGATGATGATTGTGTATCCTCGGGTAATTCAAGTGAGTCATCGAGATAAATATTTAAGTTCGTAATAGAGATGAAATTAGTGATGAAGCTATGTGATGAAGTGATACAGGTACATGTGAGTAATTCACAAGAAATGTTTATGATAGGTGACATGACATGTAATTGGTAAGAGTAAGCATAAGTAAGTTATAGCAATGTGCTTGAGACTTTGTGTTCTTATTCAATGCAATGGATGGATGGCATTATGATATTTTAAGTTGCTATTTAATTCATGCAAACTTACTAAGATTTATGCTTACCCCTCTTATTTACCTTTTCCTTATAGTATCGCCAAGCTAACTCGAGGATCATACGACATCGGAGTTCAGAATCACACTATCAACTTCTCTTTGGTATAGCAAAGTTAGATTTATTTTGAGTATGGGATGTATAGACTTGGTCATTTTGTTATGTCATATTTGTTAGCCAAAGTGTTGGCTATTAATATTGTTCAATTCATTTTGTAAATGGTCATTGGAAATTGGCCAATACTTGACAAGTTCATATATTCAATGATGATGAAATTCATGAAGTGCATGCTTGTATGGATGTTTTGATTTTGAGTTCTTGGAAGTACCTTATGGTCATGATGTATGTTAAATTTATTTGGTATAAGTGTGGTTGCTTTGTAGGGTGGCAAATAGCTTGGTAGATAGCCTTACAATTGTCCACACAGGTAGACACATGGGCATGTGTCTAGGGTCGTGTGTGACACACAGTCAGCCCCATACGCATGTTGAGAAGCCGTGTGTCCCCATTCATGCTAGGTTGACAAGTCAGAATACCTAGTAGTAAACAAACGAGCTGAGACATGGCCGTGCATCTCAATCGTATGGGAGACACGGCCTAAAGCACGGGCATGTGCTCAGGCCGTGTAAAGTTTGCACCTAAAATTAGGAATTTAATTCAACACACAGTCTAAGGACACGAGCGTGTGCCTTGGCGTGTGACCTTATTGAGATGATGACTTCATAAACAGAATGTCAAGGTTTTTACACACGGGCGAAGACACGGGCGTGTCATGGCCGTGTGAGGGACACGGGTTCTGGGCACGGGTGTGTGTCAGGCCGTGTGAAAACCCCTGTAGGTTCGAAGTGAAAAATAAATCCACATAGGTGTGGAACACGGGCATGTGTTATGTCACACATGCGTGTCCCATCTTCACACGGGCGTGTGGTGAAACAACCCACACTTGGCCCACGAGCCTGGACCGGATCTGGTATGTTCCCCGGTGAAAACCATTTCAAATTCTTTTGTATTTAGGAAAAACTTGAGCGTTTTGAAGGAAAGTTTGTTTTGGGTTGGGCTTGAGTTGAAAACAGGTTTATTTTGTTATTAAAAATTCTTTTGATTTAGGTGACAAAACGTTTGGGCTTTGAATTAAATTAATTTTTACTTAATCTTTTAATAAATATAAAGATTGTATGCTCAATAAATAAAAGTAAAGTAAATGCTACTACGGCCTTATTACATCAAATAATTTCCCAAAATTAAAACCAAAATAAACTTTAAATTACTTAAAATAAAATAAAAGTCCAAGTCGTAAATTTCTTGCTGTGCATGGCCATCCCTAAGCTTCTGCCGAACCCGGTCCATCACTGATCGTCACCTGAAACATGTTCCCACAACGGGGTGAGTCAAACAGACTCAATGTGTACACAAACACTAAGTCTTAACAAATTCAAGCATAACAAATCATATTCATCGTATAATAATTTCACAATTCAAGATAATGATGCAACCCAAACCCAAACCTAGATGCCATCCGCTACACATCCCCGTACCAACCTGCACACCGTGGGGACTACTAAGTCAACCCTCCATCCGCTACACACCATCGAAGGCGTCATTTGCAGTCGGCGTGCTCATCGCCCATATAAAAGTTGTGGCATAGCCACCATATTAAATAATTGTGTCATGTGACACCACATTGAGATAATGTAACCAAAGTTACCACATTGGATAATGTGACCGAAGTCACCACATTCAGATAGTGGGACCGAAGTCACCACATACACTTCCCCTTTCTTATATATCCCGAATGCCCCATATTATTTATATCATGCATATCATACTTAAATTCACATTCATGTCACTTTTCACATGTTAATATAACATATTTCGTAATCCTAGTAGGAGTAGGAAGCGACTGAGTACTTTGTACCATAACATGGTACTTTAGCCACATTCTTACACTTTCATATTAACAACATATATCAAGTTAGAGCCATAAATCTATTAAGATTTGTGTGGGGTACACACCTGATTAACTTAGCAAATTCACTGAAATCCCGAAGAATCCCGATCTACTGCTCTAGATCTTGCTTCCTATATTAACCAACATTAAAGGTTTAATGAGAAACTCATTCAGCCACAAAACCAAATCCTAGTAGGATTTGTGCACTAAAACTCACCTTAATGCCGATTTGCTTATCACTCAAATCCCGAAAACTTTGTTTTTCTTCACCTTGTATTCAGCCAAATCCTAAATCTCTACATAGGTTAATTTTCGACTTTTAAGATAATAAGGGAATAGATCTATGTACTAAAATAAGGCCTTGGCCGAATATACCTATGTGCTTACCTTCAAAATTTTAAATCCTGAATTGGATCCTTGCTTCCTTAATCTTTGTCAAAATTCCTATAACCATATGTTAGATCTAATCTAACATTAAATCATAATAATATAGCTTATGATGAATGGTATTCATAGCTTACCTTAGATCTTAGAAGTCCCGAAAGTTTGTTCTTTGTAGTCGACAGCACCTAATTTCTAAAACTTCCTTCAAGTAGTCGGCCATAGACATTAATAGAGTTAGAGTTCTAATTTTTGGCCTAAGAAAAGAAATAAGATGATAATATTTAGATCCTTACCCCTTAATACACAAATCGACAACCTTATGCTTTAAGTCCTTCAAAGATTCGGCTAGGGCTAGAGGGGATTTATTTTTGGCTTTTGGAACTTAACAAGGAATCGGCTTATGAAGATGTTTGTATTGTCGGTTTAGCAAAAGAAAAGAGAGAGAGAGAGTCCTTGAGAAATCGGCAAAAGTGAACTAAGAAGAGGGGAAAAAATTCGGCTAGAACAATTGGAAAAGAAAGAAAAAGATGATAGCTTGGAGAGAAAAGAGTTGGCAAAAGAGAGGCAAGTTGGCTCAATAGAATTCAGCTATAGCCTCCCCCTTTACAACCTTGGCCGAAAATACCATCCAAGGAGTCCCTTAATCGGCCAACTCTCCACAACTTGATAAATTTTATCTTTTATTTATCACTTTATTTAATCTCATCAATTATCCACTTAAAGTAATCTAATATTAAATCTATCATTTATCCCCTATTTAGCCGAAATTTTAAAGGGAATAAAACTCCTCTTTTGCAAGCCTTGTGCCGTCCACCTCTGTGCTTTTAGAAGCAAAAATAAAACTTCTTTTATTTGCTTCCCATGTGACTCGAACTCAGGCCCAACACCCTTGCATGTGGCGCCATTTCAGAGGCCCTAAGTGGCATCTTGAGCCACTTTTCCAAGCCGGTTTTGTGTCAAATTTCACATACTTTTTCTCTTAAGGCCACCTTGCCTTAATTTCCTCTTTTAAACTTTAAAACTCGACATTTCTAAGTCATTTCTAAGTTTTCAAAAATTTTCGTTTGGCTCTTTAAACTTGACATTTCCTTACATTTCCAAGTTTCCAGAAATGTTCACTTTCCTCTTTAACTTAGGTTACCAAAATGTTCACTTTCCTATTTTACTTAGGTTTCCAAAATGTTCACTTTCCTATTTTACTTTGGTTTCCAAAATGTTAACTTTCCTCTTTTTAACGTAACATTTCTATACATTCCTAGGTTTCCAAAAATATTCAAAATTTATTCATAACACATAAGACATGTCATTTCATACAATTAAACTAAAGATGCATAGGCCCTTTTCAGGATGTTACAGTTCTACCCCCTTAAAATAATTTCGTCCTCAAAATTTCCTAGCTAAAATAATTAAGGGTATTGCTGTCGCATTGCCTCCTCTGGTTCCCACGAAACTTCCTCCGATCCATGATTGCGCCATAACACTTTGACTAGAGGAACTGACTTCCTCAAGTAACACTTTCACATCGCGCTCCAAAATCTGAATCGGCTCTTCCTCGTGAGGATAAGTCGGCATTAGCTCCACTTCTTCAAGCTGGTACCACGTGAGATGGATCCGTCGGTAGTGACGTAGCATGGACACATGGAATCGTCGTGCATCTTGCAACTCGAGTGGTAACTCTACTGGTATGCCCCTTGGTCCCACTCGCTTTAGTACCGATAAGGCCCTATAAACCAGGCTTAAGTTCCTTTCCGACCAAACCTCATCACCTTCTTCCAAGGCGAGACTTTTAGAAACACTTGGTCTCCACTTCAAACTCTATTTCCTTCCGCTTGAGGTTGGCATAAGACTTACGCCTATCGGAGGCTTCTTTAGCCGTGCTCGGATTATCTCAACCTTCTCTTGGTTTACGCCACCAACTCTAGTCCCAAAACTCGGCGTTCTCTAACTCGATCCAACAAGTAGGAGTTCGACACTTCGCCCGTATAATGCTTCATATGGTGCCATCCAATGCTAGCACGATAAGCTGTTGTTGTAGGCGAACTCGCTAAAGGCAAGTAATCCTCCCAACTTCCTCGAAAATCCATCACATAGCCTCTCAACATATCCTCCAACACTTGTATTACAGATTCGATTTGCCGTCGATTGTGGATGAAAAGCTATAGTGAAGTCCAACTTAGTGCCTAAAGCTTGATGAAGTGCCTCCAAAATTGAGGCGTGAACCTTGGGTCTCTATCAAAATAATTGACACCACACTCAGTGTAGTCTCACGATTTCCACTATATATAACTTGGCTAACCGAAGGAATAATCCACTCTTCTGAGAGATGAAATGTGCGGACTTAGTCAAGCGGTCCACTATTACCCATCTGAGTCCTTCTTAGTAGGCGTGGGGAAGCCCACTAACGAAGTCCATGGTAATTCTTTCTTACTTCCATGCGGAATCTCGATTGGCTGAAGCAATCCCGATAGAACTTGGTGTTCAGCCTTAACTTGCTGACACGTCAGAAATTTTCCCACGAATTCATTAACTTCTCGTTTAAGATCAGGCCACCAAAATTGTTCTCTTAGATCTCTGTACAACTTAGTGCCTCCGGGATGCATAGCATAAGGGCTACTATGCGCTTCCCGAAGAATCCTCTGTCTTAACTCCTCATCCTTGACATCTGGACTTTTCCTTTGTAGTACAATACTCCTTCATCATTAACGCCATAATCCTCTAACTCTCTACATTACATACTTGCTTGTAACTTAGCACTTAGGTCCTTATCGGTCAAGCTGTCCCTTTTTACCTCATTCACCATGTGGGTTTGACTTGCAACTCGCTTAGCGAGCTTCCATCATCATACAAACTTAAGTGAGCGAACATAGCCCTTAGATCGACACAACCTTGAGCTTAGGGCATCGGCTACCACATTCGCCTTGCACAGGTGGTACTCTATCGAGCAATCATAATCCTTCAATAACTCCACCCACCTTGCGCCTCAAGTTCAACTCCTTACGAGTCTATAGATACTTAAGGCTCTTATAGTGCATGTAGATCAGCGACCTTTCTCCATAGAGATAGTGCCTCCACACCTTAAGGGTGAAAACCACTTCTTGCCAATTCCAAGTCATGGGTTGGGTAGTTAACCTCATGCGGCCTTAGCTGCCGAGATGCATATCGACTACCTTTCCGTCTTGCATAAATCGCAACCCAAAACTGTATGGGAAGCGTCACAATACAAGTGAATTTCTTTCCTACCTCTGGCTGAATCAATACTGGAGCTTCAGTTAAAACCTTCTTAAGCTTCTCAAAGCTCTCCTGTTGCTTATCTGACCATACAAATGGTACTTCATTCTTCAACAACTTTGTCAAAGGCGGCTATAGGCGAGAACCCTTCCACAAACCTTACGTAATAGCACGCCAAACCTAAGAAACTTGGATCTCGACCACGGACCTAGGTGGTTTCCAATCCAATACCACTTTGATCTTCCTAGGATCCACTCTTATTCCCTCTGCGGATACCACATGCCCTAAGAAAGCAACTTCTCTAAGCCAAAATTCACACTTGCTGAATTTGGCATAAAGCTTCTTCTCCCTCAGTACTTGCAATACAATCCGGAGATGCTCATCATGCTCTTCCTTGGTCTTAAGTACACCAAAATATCGTCGATGAACACTACGATGAACCTATCCAAGTAGGGTTGAAACACCCGGTTCATCATATCCAAGAATGCGATTGGGGCGTTTGTCAACCCGAACGGTATTACCACAAACTCATAGTGGCTACGTATCTTGTCCTAAAGGTTGTCTTATAGATATCTGCCTCCTTCACCTTCGGTGATGATACAGACCTTAAGTTGATCTTTGAAAACACGCCACCCCTTCTGTTGATCGAACAAGTCATCAATCCTAGGCAAAGGATACTTGTTCTTGATGGTCGACTTATTCAATTGATGGTAGTCTATGCACATCTGCATAGTTCAGTCCTTCTTCTTCACAAAAGGACCGATGCTCCCCACGGAGACACACTGGGCCGGATAAACCCAAGGTCAAGTAATTCCTGGATTTGAGCCTTGAGCTCAACCAACTCTTTTGGCGCCATTCGGTATGAAGCGATTGACACAAGAGCTATTCCCGGTAGCAAATCTATTCCAAATTTCACCTCCCTATTTGGGGGTATTCCTGGTAATTCCTCCTAAAATACGTCCTCAAAGTCCTTTACTGTTCTAACTCCACTAACTCACCCTTCTTTTGCGTCTACAGCACTGAAGAAAGCCGGAAATGCCTTGTACCCTTTCCTAACCATTTTCTCAGCCTTCAACACCGAAACTATGTTAGACAGGTAGTTTCTTCTTTCTCCTATCATAATGACCACCTTATCCTCAAAGGTCCTTAGTTTCATTCATTTAGCCGCACAATCCAACACGGCTCGGTGTTCTACTAACTAATCCATACCAAGTATGAGGTCAAATTCTCAGAAGGTAACTCCATTAAATCACCAAAGCTCACTCCACAATTTCTAGGGGTACACTCGAAAGATCTTATCCACCACTTCAGTTTGGCCTAATGGGCTTACTACAATCATCTGCCTATCAGAAAGTTTAGAGTCTAGGCCTAGTGTTTCAACTACACTACAGGCAACATAAGAATGGGTCGAGCCCACATCAATTAAGGCATAATAAGGCTTGCCATAAATAAAGAACGTACCAGTTATGATGTCCGGTGCGTCTCCATTACCTCAGTATTAGCAGCACCTCTGCCTTGTGTTCCACATCCTCTGCCAGCATCATTACCTCTATTATTCGAACCACGACCTCATTGAAATTTCTTGTCCTCTTCTACCGGCTGATTAACATTACGATTTGCTAATCGACTTTCATCTGGTTTCTTAGGACAATCCTTGAGCATATGGTCCTTGGACCCACACCTAAAACATCCTCTCGTCTTTTCCGGCCTCCCTAAGTGCTTCTTTCCACAATGCTCACAAGGACGATTCTGCCCTCTGGTACCAACTTGCTGACCCCTCGGCCCATCAGCTCTGGGCCTTTTCTGCACATTTCCCGATAATCTTGACGACCCATAACCCCTCTTAGGTCTATTCCTATCAGAGCTCTGCTTAACCGAGTCCTTGATCCCCTCAGCTACCTTAGCCTTTTCAACCAACGCGAAAAACTCCCGCTCCTAATGTGGAGCTATCAATAACCTGAGATCATCCTTTAGACCGTCTTCGAACCGCACACAGCACTCATGCTCTGTAGCCACTACTCCTCGAGCATATCGACTTAACCTCAGAAATTCAGCTTCATACGCTGCTATTGACTTGTTCCCTTGAACCAACCCCAGAAAAGCTTTCCTCTGCTCATCAATATATCGTGTGCCAACATACTTTTTCTGATATGCCTCCTTAGCATACTTCCAGGTCAGATCCTCAGCAGTAACACCATCCCTCACTGTTAACCACCATTGATACGCTTCATCTAGTAGTAGTGCCACCATTCCTTTCAACTTCTCCTCTGGGATTAGATCGAGCTCATCCATAATGCGCTCGATTACTTCAACCGATACTTCGGTATCTTGGGTGCCACCGGATACTCCACGGAACACCTCAGCCCCGTTGGCTCGGAGTTGCTCGGGTACAGATTTTTGAGTTTCTATATTTCCACCCGCGCTAGCCACTATTTCCAAAACTTGCAGCATAGACTGCGATATAGCATCATCCCAAACGAGGCACTGTTCATTCGACGACAATTTGGGGTAGTGGTGGCGGTGGTAACTCATTGTCGGACCCTTGACCCGATCTAACGAGTTCCGACGACGACCATTCTTCCTCTACTGCGTCCTTGACATTGCGTCATCTAGAATTCATATCTAACGATGCGCTTTAATCTGATTTAAGAAAGTTTTATGCATTAGAAATTTTGTTTCACTGTTTATCCACGAGCAAATTTTATGAAAAGGATTTTAGGAGTGGTTCTTTCGTATTCATACATGCACACAGTCTTCACATTCATACATCCATCAATCAATTATGAACTTCCGTTCATTCAGAGAAATGTTGTAGTCTTCATTGTTGTTGTTTTTCCACTACTCAGGGGTATTTGCGTAATTTGTCCTATAGGGGTATTTTTCGTAATTTGTCAAATAGGGTTCCTTGGTAATTTTGTCAAAAAGTATTTCAAAAATTTTAAAATCCCGGGGCTTTTCGGTAAATTTGGAAATTCTAGGGGTATTTTGTTAATTTTGAATTTCGGGGGTATTTTGGTAATAAACCAGGGTAAATTTGTAAAGTTTAATAGTTCAGGATATTTCAAAATTTGTGAAACTTTGAGGGTTCTTTTTGAGAAATTTATTTTCCAATACGATGAAGTTGCAAAAATTTTGAAAATCAGGGTCATTTTGGGAAATTTTGGTAAGTTAGGGGCAATTTAGTAATTTTCCAAAAATCAAGGTATTTTTGATAATTTGCAAATAAGGGTTTTTGGACTTGTTAGGAAATAATGAAAATGTTGATTAGAACTATGGGTATTTTAGACATTTTTATAAACTAAGGGCATTTTGGTAATTTTACCACTAGGGGTATTTTTGTAATTTTATAAATCAAAAATTTTTCGGAACATTGTGTAAAGAAAAATAATTTTCACGAATTAAAGAAAAATGATTTTAAGAGTTTTAAAATTAGGGTTTAAAATAAATGGCTAGTTCCCTTTCGGGTTTTAGTTTTTGGGTTTAGCTATGTCCAAGTCTTCTTGGTCGGGGTGAACCAAAGCTACGCCTTGCAGGCGAGATTTCGGTGGAGGAGGTGAGTCACACGGCTGGCAAGTACCAAGCTCCCTTGAAACCATTCCTAGGCATCTTGCTTGGGATTGCCACACCCACTAAGTCCTGCAGGTTAGGGTGAGCCAGAAGCTACGCACCGGGTAGGATTCTGCGAAGAGGAGGTGAGTCACTAGGGCTGCTTAAATACCGAGCTCTTCCGGATCCAATCCTGAACATGCGTACCATGGTTGCCACACCTAACTAGATTGACTTAGCCATAGGTTTGTTTAGTGCATTAAGTCTTATGTATTTGTGTTTGAGTAGACTAATCCACAGGGTTCAAGTTCCTATCATGCTATTCTCGTTCCATTCCTTTTCTACCCTTCTATAATTCACATAATCACCACAGATAGTTAGGGTACTTACGGTGGATTTGCTGGTCGGAGACTTAGGTGCCATGCAGAAAAACCTACTTATTTCATAAGATACTTTATAAAGCTTATTTGGGCTCGATTTGAAAACATTTTGGGCCTTAGCCCACAGTAGGAAGTTTAAAAGCGGGCTCGATACCAAATTGAAACACCCACTTTTGGCCCACGAGCTGGATCGGATCGGTATGTTCCCGGTGAAAACCATTTCAAATTCTTTTGTATTTAGGAAAAACTTGGCGTTTTGAAGGAAAGTTTGTTTTGGGTTGGGCTTGAGTTGAAAACATGTTTATTTCGTTATTAAAAATCCTTTTGATTTAGGTGACAAAAGCGTTTGGGCTTTGAATTAAATTAATTTTACTTAATCTTTTAATAAATATAAAGATTGTATGCTCAATAAATAAAAGTAAAGTAAAGCGCTACTACTGCCTTATTACATCAAATAATTTCCCAAAATTAAAACTAAAATAAACTTTAAATTACTTAAAATAAAATAAAAGTCCAAGTCGTAAATTTCTTCTTTGTGCATGGCCATCCCTAAGCTTACATCGAACCCGGTCCATCACCGATCGTCAATCTGAAACATGTTCCCACAGCGGGTGAGTCAAGCAGACTCAATGTTTGTGTACACAAACACTAAGTCTTAACAAATTCAAGCATAACAAATCATATTCATACGTATCATAATTTCACATTTAATGATTCAAGATAATGATGCAACCCAAACCCAAACCTAGATGCCATCCGCTACACATCCCCGTACCAACACACTTGCAGTGGGGACTACAAGTCAACCCTCCATCCGCTACACACCATCGAAAGCGTTCAGCTGCAGTCGGCGTGCTCATCGCCCATATAAAAGTTGTGGCATAGCCACCAGATTAAATAATTGTGTCATGTGACACCACATTCGAATAATGTAACCGAAGTTACCACATTGGATAATGTGATCGAAGTCACCACATTCGGATAGTGGGATGAAGTCACCACATACACTTCCCTTTCTTTTATATCCCAAATGCCCCATATTATTTATATCATGCATATCATACTTAAATTCACATTCATGTCACTTTTCACATGTTAATATAACATATTTAAGTAATCCTAATAGGAGTAGGAAAGCGTGCACAGTACTTTGTACCATAACATGGTACTTTAGCCACATTCTTACACTTTCATATTAATAACATATATCAAGTTAGAGCTATAAATCTATTAAGATTTGTGCGGGGTACACACCTGATTAACTTAGCAAATTCACTGAAATCCCAAAGAATCCCGATCTACTGCTCTAGATCTTGCTCCCTATATTCGGCCAACATTAAAGGTTTAATGAGAAACTCATTCAGCCACAAAACCAAATCCTAGTAGGATTTGTGCACTAAAACTCACCTCAATGCCGATTTGCTTATCACTCAAATCCCAAAACTTTGTTTTCTTCACCTTGTATTCGGCCAAATCCTAAATCTCTACATAGGTTAATTTTGGCTTTTAAGATAATAAGGAATAGATCTATGTACTAAAATAAGGCCTTGGCGAATATACCTATGTGCTTACCTTCAAAATTTTAAATCCGAATTGGATCCTTGCTTCCTTAATCTTTGTCAAAATTCCTATAACCATATGTTAGATCTAATCTAACATTAAATCATAATAATATAGCTTATGATGAGAATGGTATTCATAGCTTACCTTAGATCTTAGAAGTCCGAAAGTTTCTTCTTTGTAGTCGATGACACCTAATTTACGAAACTTCCTTCAAGTAGTCGACCATAGACATTAATAGAGTTAGAGTTCTAATTTTGGCCTAAGAAAAGAAATAAGATGATAATCTTTAGATCCTTACCCTTAATACACAAATCGACAACCTTATGCTTTAAGTCCTTCAAAGATTGGCTAGGGCTAGAGGGATTTATTTTCGCTTTTGGAACTTAACAAGGATTGACTTATGAAGATGTTTGTATTGTCGGTTTAGCAAAAGAAAAGAGAGAGAGAGAGTCCTTGAGAAATCGGCAAAAGTGAACTAAGAAGAGGGGGCAAAAATTCGGCTAGAACAATTGGAAAAGAAAGAAAAAGATGATAGCTTGGAGAGAAAAGAGTTGGCAAAAGAGGGGCAAGTTGGCTCAATAGAATTTGGCTATAGCCTCCCCCTTTACAACCTTGGCCGAAAATACCATCCAAGGAGTCCCTTAATTGGCCAACTCTCCACAACTTGATAAATTTTATCTTTTATTTATAACTTTATTTAATCTCATCAATTATCCACTTAAAGTAATCTAATATTAAATCTATCATTTATCCCCTATTTAGCTGAAATTTTAAAGGGAATAAAACTCCTCTTTTGCAAGCCTTGTGCCGTCCACCTCTGTGCTTCTAGAAGCAAAAATAAAACTTCTTTTATTTGCTTCCCATGTGACTCGAACTCAGGCCCAACACCCTTGCATGTGGCGCCATTTTCAGAGTAGTAAGTGGCATCTTGAGCCACTTTTCCAAGCCGTTTGTGTGTGAAGTTTCACATACTTTTTCTCTTAAGGCCACCTTGCCTTAATTTCCTCTTTTAAACTTTAAAACTCGACATTTCTAAGTCATTTCTAAGTTTCCAAAAATTTTCGTTTGGCTCTTTAAACTTGACATTTCCTTACATTTCCAAGTTTCCAGAAATGTTCACTTTCCTCTTTAACCTAGGTTTCCAAAATGTTCACTTTCCTATTTTACTTAGGTTTCCAAAATGTTCACTTTCCTATTTTACTTTGGTTTCAAAAATGTTAACTTTCCTCTTTTTAACGTAACATTTCTATACATTCCCAGGTTTCCAAAAATATTCAAAATTTATTCATAACACATAAGACATGTCATTTCGTACAATTAAACCGAAGATGCATAGGCCCTTTTAGGATGTTACATGTGGTCCTCTTTTGAGTCAAAATTTTCTAACTATTCAAAAGTTTTCGGTTTGGTCCCGAACCATTTTGAGTGCAAGTTTAGGGTCTCGTAGGCCTATAATAAGGACATTAAGGTCTTGAATGATAAATTTTTAATTTGAAATGAAGTTTAATGGATCGGAGTTGTATGATTGATCTAGTTATGTACGGTAATGCCTTGTACCCAGTTCAAGTGTCAAATACGTGTAAGGGGTGTTACACACATTACCTGTAACAACCCGATTTTAGCTATGTCAGAAAAATGGTTTTGGAACCACAAATACGATGTCAAAAAATTATTTTAATATTATTTTTTGTGTTTATAGCATGTTATTTGATATGTGTAAAAATTTCGTGAGCTAATTTTATCGTTTAATTACCCAATTTGAGAAAAGTACTAAATATTGTAAAATGCAACTTTTGCATTTTACTTGTTAAATGTGTTTAATTGCTATGGTTTATTAAATGAAAGGTCCTTATGATGTTATTAGACCATTGATAGTGGATTTTGACATAAAGGTCATTAAATGGATGCTTTAAATGTTTTTAATTAAAGGTTAAAATTGGAAATTAGTAAATAAGCTTTTTATTAAGTAAAACAAAATAAAAATTGGTCTTCATTTCACCATCTTTAATCGATTTTCTTGAGAAACAAGAGGGCTAGGGTTCAGTCATTTGAATGTTTGATAAAGGTATGTTCTTTGCTCGGTTTTTGATGATTTTTACATTTTTGAGATCGTTGCTTTGTATTCTAGCTAGCCCATGCCTTAATTTTTAAAGTTGTTAATGATTTTGTGAAGTTCCATTGATGAATACTTGAGATTTTGAATGTTTTATGATGAAAAATGAATATTTGTTGATAGTTATACAAGTTTTGTTAAGTGATTTTGAGTAAAAATGCCTATTAGGGGTTTAATTATGAAAAGTGTAAATTGAGGGGTTGAAACATGAAATAAATGAAAGTGTTGGGCTGCTAAGGACCTATATGAAATTCGGCTAGGCTTGGGTTTAATGAAATTTCATGAATTTTGTGTATTTGTGAAATAGGGACTAAATTGTAAAAATATGGAAATTTAGGGGTTAAAGTGTAAAAAAGCCCAAATATGTGTTTGTGAACTGAATTGAATGATTTGATGAATAAATGAGTTAATTTTGAATGTATATAGATCAAGAACGAAAGAAATCGGATTTAGATCGGGGAAAATCAAAGGTTATCGAATAGTCGATCCAGTCCGTTTATCCCGAATACAAGGTAAGTTCATATGCAAATAAAAGTATTTAAGTTGAATTATATATGTTTAAATGTCATTGAACTGCTATGAATGTTGAATGATCAAATACGAACAAGAATCAATAGGGTTACAATATCCGAAAGTCCCGTACGAACCTTAGGAATAATATAGGATAAGAATGTCATGACATTAGGATTAACGAGAGTGATTATGTGTAAGACCATGTCTGGGACATTGGCATCATTATGTGATTACGTGTAAGACTATGTCTAGGACATTGGCATCGTTATTTGATTTCGAGGAAGACCATAGCTGGGCTATCGGCATCGGTATGTGATAACATGTAAGATCATATCTAGGATATGGCATTGTATGAGCTATATGTGATTTTTGAGTATCCTTAACAATTCCAAAAGGTTCAACGGGAAAATTCAAGTCGAGAAATAATGTGTGAATGAGTTAAGTGACTCAGGTACGTACGAGATTCATACAAGTATTAAAAAAGGAAGTATTTGATGAATTCACTTATGATATTGAATATGTATACATTGAGAAAGGTTTGTGAGCTTTTATGTTCTTACTCATAGTTTGCTTATTAATGGAAATGATGTTAATTTATGTGGTAATTTTATTTGCATATGGCTTACTAAGCTTTTAAAGCTTACCTTGTGTGTTTTTCTCTGTTTTAAAGATAATCGAAGCTAGCTCAGATTCGGGAATCATCAGGAACATCGTTGCACTATCGATCAACTTGTTGGTACTTTTGATGCTATGTAAATATGGTATATGGCATGTATAGGTTAGTGATATGATGATGTGTTTTGGGATATGATATTAGCCATGAGATTTGGCTCATAAATGATGTAAATGTTGGTGTGCATTTGGCCATTTGGGTTGGCTTATTTTATGAGTTTGGTAAGTGAAATATGATGTATATAAATGGCCTTGTATTTTGGCATGTTTTTCATGGATGTTGTGATGGTTATATGGTTGCTCATTTAGCTAGTTGTCAATTGGTATGATTTGAGGCTTAAAATAGATGATAAGATGATGAGAATAATGCATAGAGAAGATAGGTGAAATTGTTGGTAATGGCATATTGTTTTAGTATGTTTTGAATTATGATTTGAATAGGTAAATGGTATGGAATTGAGTATTGAATTTAGTTGAAATGAATATGGTATGATTATGTATTGGTTGATGAACTTTTAGCTGCATATTTGTGTTTTAAAATGATGCCATTTGAGCTTGTATAGGTATGTCCAAAAAGGGTGGCAAATTGGCTTTACAAATGACCTATTTTGTCCACACGGGCAGAAACAAGGGCATATGTCACCGTTTGCGACACACGGTCATGCTACAGCCGTGTGTCCCTTGGTGTTGATATTGAGGTGAAGTCAGTATGCTCCACACGGTCTCACACACGGGCGTGTGACTGGCCATGTGGTATAAGTCAGTATATCCCCTAAATGGCATACGACCTAGCAGACATGCGTGTGTGGCCATTTTGTAGGGCACACGGGCTAGACACATGGGCGTATGGTTGGCCATTTGACCGAAGTCAGTATATTCTCCAGATTTTACATGGCCTGGCACACAGGCGTGTCCTCGGCCGTGTGTTGCAAGTCGTATGTATGCCTTGTTTTCACACGGCCTAAGACACGAGTGTGTGACCCTTATATGATTGAAAAATTTCTAAGTTTTCTAAAATTTTGTATGTTATCGGTTTAGTCCTGAACCAGTTTTAAAGCATGTTTAAGGCCTCGTAAGCCATCATAAGGGACAATATGAATATGATTGAATGGCATTTGAGTATGAATGCATAAATGTATGAATTATGTATGTTAAATGAAGTTGATTGATCGGTAATACCTCGTAACCCTATTCTGACTATGAATACGGGTGAGGGGTATTACATTTATTGGTATTAGAGATACGATTTAATTGATTCTAGGACTAACGTAGCATGTATGAGAGTCTAGCTATACATGCCATATATATACTCTGTGATAGTGTGATGATTCCTAACAGCGTAAATTGTGTTTTTGTATAGTAATGGATCCCAAAAGAGCTATAGCTGACGATGTAAAGAGTAACGCGCCAGCTCCTGCTCAAAGGGTAGCGCAATCTGACTTTAGGCCTATATCTAGTAGCCATGAGGGAGAGGCTAAACAAATCTGGATGATCAGTGAGTGGTTTACGGAGTTCATTCGAATGAATCCGGCTGCTCAATAACCTCCACCCCACCTGTTCCTCAACAAATCCCTGTTTTTCCTCAAGTTATAGATCTGATACGATTGAATAAGCAGCCAATAGATAAGATACAAAAATATGGGGCTGAAGAGTTTGGGGCTACTGTTGATGCAGAGAGAGTTGAGTTCTGGCTCAAAAATACAATCAGAGTATTTGATGAACTGTCTTGTACTCTTGATGAATGTATCAAATGTGTTGTATCTTTGCTGAGAGATAATGTGTACCATTGGTGGAATATGTTGATATTTGTGGTTCCTAGAGAACGGGTTACTTGGGAGTTTTTCCAATCTAAATTCTGAAAGAAGTACATCAGTCAAAGATTCCTTGATCAGAAGCATAAAGAGTTTCTGGAGTTAAAATAAGGTCGGATGACTATCACTGAGTATGAAAGAGAATTTGTACAGTTAAGCAAGTATGCCTGAGAATATGTTTCCACTGAAGAAATCATGTGTAAGCAATTTCTAGATGGAGATATAAAATTATTAGTTAGGATTCTAGAGTTGAAAGAATTTGTCGTTCTAGTTGAGAGGGCTTGTAAAGCCGAGGATCTTAGCAAAGAAAAGAGAAAGGCAAATTTAGAAGCTAAAGACTCTAGAAAAATTTCAATGAGTAAGCTGTATCAATCTTTATCGAAGAAATTCTGAGACTTGTTTAATCGTTCTAATGCATCAGTGGGATATTCAAACAGTGATTGTGAAAGGCAACATTCGAGCTTTAAAGCTCCGGCTATCTCGATAGCTAGTATCGAGAGTGCGAAACCAAATCGATTCGAATGTAGACAGTGTGGAAAATGACATTTTGATGATTGTAGATTGAATGATTGGGCTTGTTTTAAATGTGGATTATTAGATCATTTTATCAGAGATTGCCCAGAGTTAGCTGAAAAAGATAACGCTCAAAGTATGAGGCCAAGTAATATTGCAGTTAGAGGAAGACCACCCAGAAATGTTGGTAATGTGAGTGATAGTTAGAGAGTGACAAAAACTCTACTATGAGGTCTGAGGCACGAGCATTGGCCCGAGCTTATGCTATCCATGCATGGGAGGAGACATCCTCGCAAGACGTGATTACCGGTACTTTCACTCTCTATGATACTAATGTGATTGCATTGATAGATCCAGGATCAACTCTTTTTATATATGCATGAATTTAGTATCCAGTAAGACTTTGCCTGTAGAGTCTACTGAATTTGTGATTAGAGTATCAAACCCTTTAGGCAAACTAATTTGTGATTAGAGTATCAAACCCTTTAGGCAAATATGTTTTGGTTGACAAAGTCTGCAAGAATTGTCCGTTAATGCATCGAGATTTCTGTTTTTTGGCTAATATGATGTTTTTCCGTTCGATGAATTTCATGTGATTTTGGGTATGGATTGGTTAACTGTGCAAGGTGTTGTAGTGAATTGTAGACAAAAGACAATTGAACTAAAATATTAGAATAATAAGACTATTAGAATTGAATCTGATGATTTAAATAGTTTGCCAGTTGTGATCTCATCTATGTTAGCTTAGAGACTTATGAGAAAGAGGTGTGAAGCTTACTTTGCTTATGTACTTGATACAAAAGTGACCAAATCAAAGATTGAATCAGTACCAGTTGTGTGTGAATATCCAGATGTATTTCCTGAAGAGTTACCGGGTTTACCACCTATAAGAGAAGTTGAATTTGGTATTGAATTAGTATCGGGTACAATGCCAATATCGATAGCTTCGTATCGAATGGCCCCAACAGAGTTAAAAGAATTGAAAGCTCAGTTGCAAGAGTTGACAGATAAAGGTTTTGCTAGACCAAGTTTTTCACCTTTGGGTGCTCCTGTGTTGTTTGTGAAAAAGAAAGATGTCATGATGAGAATGTGTATTGACTACAGACAGCTGAATAAAGTGACTACCGTGGATTGATAATTTGTTTGATTAGTTAAAAGGGCAATAGTGTTTTCGAAAATCTATTTGAGATCAGGTTATTACCAGTTGTGAGTTAAAGACTCTGATGTGCCAAAAACTGCATTTAGAACAAGGTATGGACATCATGAATTTTTGGTTATGCCTTTCGAACTAACGAATGCACCTGCTATTTTTATGGACCGGATGAACTGAATTTTCAGGTAGTATTTAAACCGATTCATAGTTGTGTTTATTGATGATATCTTGATTTACTCTCGTGATGAATCTGAACTTGCCGAGCATTTGAGAATTGTGTTACAAAATTTGAGAGATAAACAGTTGTTTGCAAAGTTTACTAAATGTGAGTTTTGGCTACGAGAGGCTGGATTTCTAGGACATATTGTTTCAGCTGACGGTATCCGAGTTGATCTGAGTAAGATGTCTGCGATTATAGATTGGAAGCCTCTGAGAAATGTTTCTGATGTCCACAGTTTTTTGGGACTAGTAGGATATTATAAACAATTTGTAAAAGGTTTTTCGATAATTGCAACTCCGATGAAAAGATTTCTTCAAAAAGATGTTAAGTTTGAGTGGTCAGATAAATGCCAGAAAAGTTTCGAGTAGTTAAAAGCTTTATTGACTGAAGCTCTAATGTTAGTTCGGCTGAGTCGGGTAAAGAATTCATAATTTTAGTGATGCATTGTTAAATGGCCTGGGTTGTGTTTTGATGCAGGAAGGTAAAGTTGTAGCTTATGCCTCGAGACAGTTGAAACCGCATGAAAAGAATTATCCGACACACGATCTAGAATTGGCTGCGATTGTGTTCGCGTTGAAAATTTGGCGCCATTATTCTTTTGGTGAGAAATGTAATATTTATACTAAGCACAAAAGCTTGAAATGTCTGATGAATCAGAGAGATTTGAATTTGTGACAGCGGAGATGGCTAGAATTGTTTAAAGACTATGACTTGGTAATTGACAACCATCCAGGGAAAGAGAACGTAGTTCCTGATGCTTTGAGCCAAAAGTCCTTGTTTGCTTTACATGCTTTGAACACACATTTGGATTTGTCAGACGATGGTTCGTTAGTAGCCGAGTTGAAATCGAGACCGTTGTTTATATAGTAGATTTATAAAGCTCAAAATTTTGTGTAACACCCCTTACCCGTATTCAACGCCGGAACCGGATACAAGGCATTACCGAACTTAACTTGCTCAAACATATAACATCAGGCCATAAAATTTTGTTTAAACTTAAAACTTTTTCATTCATATTCATAAAGTCCCTATTATAGATCTATGAGACCGTAAACATACATATGGAATGGCTCGGGATTAAACTGTAAACTTTTGTGCACTTAGAAAATTTTTACTCAAAACAGGGCTACACGCCCGTGTGGAAAGGAAAATGCCCATGTGGGCAAGTCGTGTGGTTACACACGCCCATGTTCCTAACCCGTGTGGATTTTATTTTTCATTTTGAACCTACAAGGGTTTTCAAACGGCCTGGCACACGCCCGTGTCTATAGCCGTATCCTTCACACGGCCAAGACACACCGTGCCCTCACCCATGTGCTGGCCCATGTGACAAACTAAATTTTCACAAATTTGATGCATGGGACACACGGCCTATCAACGCACCTATGGGGCTAACTATGTGTTACACACGGCCCCGTGTGGACAACTAGAAGGCTATTTACCAAGCCAATTGCCACCCTGAAAAACAAATACACTTATACCCCCATAAGCAACACATAACATAGCAATAATACACTATGAAGAATCGCTAATTCATCATGCATACACTTCACATTTTACTCGATCAATTACATGAACTTGCACTTCGTGAATATAATCATCATTGGATATATATATATAAAACTTAACAAGTATTGGCCAATTCCCAATGTGTAACAGTTCAGTTTAGACCCTAGTTGGAATAGTGGTTTGAGACCACAAATTCGAGTTAGAAAAATATTTTAATATTATTTTTGTGCCTATGATATGTGATTAAGCATGTGTATAAGTTTCGTGATTTAATTTGGTCATTTACATGCTTAATTTGAGAAAAGGATTAAATCGTGTAAAATGAAAATTTAGTGGATATTCTTAAAAGGGCAGAATAGTGGTTGTTCTTTTAATATGGAGGTTTTATGTTGCAATTATGCCATTGAATATATGAATGGACGGTTATGGACTTATAATATATAGTTTTCTTATTATTTAATTAAGGGTGAAATTGGAAATTTATTATTAAAGTTAATATAATAAAAACAATGTTAAAAAAATGGCCATTTCATATGTTCTTGCACCAAAAACAAGAAAAGAAAAATAGGTTTAAAGTCTTTGAATGTTCAGCCATTACTAAGCTCAATTGAGGTATGTAATTTGTTCGGTTTTTGATAATTTCTATGTTTTTGTAATCGTTGCTTTGTATACTTCAAAACCCATGCTTCAATTTTGTGAATTGATGAAAATTTTGAAATATGCCATTGATGAACACATGAGTTTTGTGATGTTTGAAGATGAATTATGAAAGATATGTGTTAGATTGACATAGTTTGTCTTTGAGTTTTTCGTGATTTTGAGTAATTTGGACTTAATTGAGAAAATAATATTTTGAAAGACTAAATTGTAAAATAAATGAAATGTGTGGACTTGTATGAGCATGGGTGATATTCGGCCTAAGCATGGTGTATGCAAATTTCGTGTATTTTGTAATTTTGTAAAATAGAGACTAAAATGTAAAAATGTGAAAAATGATGGCCAATTTGAAAATTTCCCTAAATAAGTGTTTTTGGATTGAATTGAATGATTTGGTGAATAAATAGATTAAATTTGAATATGTATAGATTAAGAACTGAAGAAAACAGATTTAGATCGCGGAAAGTCGAAAGTGATCGAATAATCGAGTCCGTACGTTATCCGAATCCGAGGTAAGTCTATATACAAATTAATGTGTTTGTATTGATTTATGTATGTTCATATGAAATTTCATTGTGATGAATGTGTACAAGATGATAAATATATGAAATCAGAGGAAGTATCGACAATGTTTCAATGTCCAGAAAGCCCAGTACGAACCTAAGAATAGATAGGATTTTATATGTCATGACATAGGTTTCCGATATGAGATATCGTGTAAGAACACGTCTGAAAAGTTTGCATCGATATGTGACATCGAGTAAGACCACATCTGGGACGTTGGCATCAATTTAAGATTTACGTGTAAGACCATGTCTGGGACATTGCATCGTATCTGATTTTGTGTAAGATCCTGTCTGGGACAGTGGTATTGATATTTGGTTACATGTAAGACCATGCCTGGGACATTGGTATTGTACGACTATTCTGAGTATTTTGAGTACCCTATCTGATTCTGAATGGTTCAACGGGCAAGTTCTGAGAAAACGAAAGGCTATGTGAAATGTATAAACGAATTAGGTATGTTTGAATTGTACACTAAGTATGTGTATGGAAGGTAATTATATATATGTGAACTTACCTAAGTGAGATATGTGCATAGATTTGTGGATATAAAATGTGATATATGTATGGCTATGAAATGAGTAAAAGAGATGTTTGAGATAAGATATGTTGGTAAACTTTGGTTAAACAAATGAGCCAAAGAAAATGTTATGAATTTGCCATTGGAAAATATTGATGACATTGTATTAATGTGTTTATATGCATTTATGATAAGTTTATTTGTATATGGCTTACTAAGCTTTTGAAAGCTTACTTTGTGTGTGTTTGATTTGTTTTATAGATCATTAAAGCTACGAAAGGCTCAGGGATCGTCGAGGATCGTCATCACACTACCAAATCTTATTTTGGTACCTTTTGAAGTGTATATACTAAATTATGGCATGTATAGGCTAGTCACTTTGAATTATATTTTTGATATGTAAATAGCCATGTGATATGGCTAGGTAAATGTTTGAGATGTGAATGAGTAGTTAAGCTATATGATGCTTAGTTTGATATTATTTGTTAGCTAATGAAATGGTCAAGATAATGGTAATCTTGTTGATGCAAAATTTGTATATTTTGATGAGTAGATGTCATATTGTAGTGGTAAGTTGTGGATAATTTATGCTTAGAAAGGTTTGTGAATAAGTTAAGCTAAATGGCACATAAGTTGGTATATTTGAAGAGTACTTGAATAAGTTGAAAAGGATGACCATTACGTATGTTTTTGGTTGCCATTTTGTTTGGTATGATGCTTGTAGGTGCTTGTATGGATGACCCAAAGTGTGGGTGGCATTTTGGCCTTGCAAATGGCCTATATGTAATATCTTAAAACTGGGGCTATTTGGGATTAAATTATTTTTGCCTGAGTTTGAATGGTTATGGTATTAATTATGGTGTAGTAAGGCTTAATTTTGGACTTTTAGTAGGCTCGGGAAGTGGGAAAAAATATTATTATTAAGCTTTAAAAGGTGAGGAGCCTTAGCAGGTAGGGGTTACAAGAATTAATAAGGGATTTGTTGTCATAAAATGAGCCTAGAATAAGTGGCAAAGGGAGGGCCACTTGGGAGCTACTTGTGACGCCATGGTGGGCAAGGCAGAGCCTTGGTTCGAGTCACGAAGATCCCTTTTGGCATTATGTTTGACGGCACATGTGGGAGAGTCTTCCTCCTTTAAACTCTTTTATTATTATTATTAAAAGATAATATGAGCTTTTAAAAGGGATTTTTATTTTATTCTAAGGATAATAGGAGATAAATGAGGATATTACATGGATTATTAAGAGATTATTACCTATTATTAGGAATTAATTCAAATTAGTTTGAATTAAATTAAATGGGTGGCTAAGAGAAAACCAAGGAGATTAGAAAATTGAACTCCTTGTTGGAGTGGAGTGGAATGACATGGAGTCTTTAATGGAGAGGAATCGAATTTTTCTTAGCCATTTACTTGACAATTTGGCTAGCTTTCTTCCCATTTACCATTTCTTTTCCTTTTCTTCTTCAAGACAGAACACCCTCCCTCTCATTTTTCTTTTGTTTTCTTTCTTCATAAAACTCTTTTGGTAAAACTCCCCACTCCTCCCTTCTCCTTATTCTTCCTTCTCTACTCTTACCCACATTAGCGAATCATCTACTCCCTTTTACCTTTCTTCTTCTTTTCTCACTAAAAGTCCAGCCTTGTTTAATTATAAAATCAATCATAGCAATTTAATCCCTATCAAAGTCAAAATCCCTTTTCTTTATATTAAACTCTACTTGGCCAAATATTGTGCAAGAAGATGGCTTTCCTTTAGTCGATTTGGAAGGATCTTGGGATTTGGAAATAAGCAAGTGAGTTCGTAGCGTTAGTCAATAAATTTTCGTGAGGATCTACATATGTATTTAGTGTTCATTTAAAAGCCAAAGGCTATGGTTATTATCTTGTGGGTTGTAGTTTGTGAATCAGTTAAGTGATTTGGTCTGAAGCTAGTATTCAAAGTGATTACGTAAGGATTCGGGTACAAAAGATGACCCCTTTAAATTACTTGGGTTGGCCAAATAGGCCATAGTACTAATCCCATGGTTGGCCGAATATAGGCATAGAGAGATCTAGTGTGGCCGACTTTGTCTTTTGGATTTAGAGCATCCAAGGGTGACAGTGTGTACATACACACTTATAGCAATTAATAAGCGTGCTAGATATATGTTGTATGTAAATTTGCTTGATGTAGATACGGATATAGTACCTTAATGGTACAAGCGAGGATTCCGTAAGTCTCTGTTAATATGAGATTATTATTATGCTTTTGGGAAGCATGGCTTATATGATACATGTGATAAATGTATGAGATTTGATCATGATTACTTGACTTTTGTGGGTTAAATGGCGGAGGGGCGGTGATATTGTGCCGAGCGGGCACCGATGTTTGGTAACACTGCTGTGACTACGGTCATCGAGGTTTGGTACCTCTAGAGGTTTGGTACCTCATCGCGTCTCGTCCGTGGCTTAGCACCACAAGTGGGTTGGCCCCACCTTGAGATATGGGATTGGCCGGTGATTTGGCATCACACGATGGGTTGGCCCCATCAATCGATTGTGTCTGAGACACGGAGGTTTAGCACCTCCGGTGATTTGGCATCACATACGTGACTATATGTCACCAGTGGTTTAGCACCACCGAGTGGTTTGGTACCACAACAGGGTAGACCGAGGCGTTTGGTTGGCTAGGTTGGGTACATTATCTCGTGCATATTAATTGTTATAATTTGCGTATGAAATTGGTTTAAACCGGGAAGGGTTACATCTTGAGTCTTGGTGACTCACCTTCTCCTTTATTTTTTCGGTGATACATAGACCATGGATATGGGATGGGAGGGACTCGAAGTGGCCATGCGGTGGACTTGAATTAAATGAACTTTAAACTTAGTCATTTTATTTTATTATTGGTTTATTTTTATTTTGGATGTAATAAGGCCTCCATATACTTTACTTTTGTTATTTCTCATATGTTGTATACTTTGTTTTAAGCTATATCATTAAAATTAAATTAAAATCACACGTTTTCCAAATTAACACGAAAAATGTTTTATCGTGCGGTAAACACATTTGAACTTTGTATAATAACTTGACTCAATTAAATTTCCAAATTTAATCTAAGTATGATTTCAGCAAGATAACCAAAAATGAGAAGTTTTCAACAAAACTTAAATTGGTTTTAAAATGGGTTTCAAAAAGTTTTTTCTCCGTAACAACCCATATTCGGTCATAACGTTTGGGTAGAGTATGGGCCATTCAAATTGGTATCGAGCAGGTTCAAAGCTAAAATTTGTGGGGCCCAAGGCCCAAAATGTTTTAGTAGGCCTTTTGAAGTATGTTTGGGTTTTGAGCGGCATGGCACAGAGTCTCAAGCACCTATCCGCCAGTAAGTGTTCCTAACCGTATGATTTATTTTACGTAGAAGGGTAGGAGACATGGAGCGTAGAATAGATTTATAGGAATTTAAACCCTAGGGTTAGACTACTCAAACACAAGCGAGCATAAGACTTAATAAACTCAACCAACCTATGACCAAGTCCTTTGAGCTAGGGTGTGGTAACCCCATGCGCATGTCTAGGATTGGATCCGGAAGAGCACAGTATTTAAGCGATCTGGTGACTCACCACCTCTTGGGTATCCTGCACAGTGCGTGCTTCCGGTTCACCCTAACTCGGAGGGCTCGGTGGTGTGGTAACCTCTGTGCATGTCTAGAAAGGTTTGGTGGGAGCTTGGTATTTAAGCGATCCGTGACTCACCTCCTCTCCACACGAATCCCTGCTGGTGCGTAGCTTTGGTTCACCACGACCAAGAGGGCTCGGTCATAGGCTAAGCGTAACGACTAAAACCCGAAAGGAACTAACCATGTTTTGAAAAAAACAACAAAACCCTAATTTCTTCAAAATCTTCAAAATCACTCTTTCAAATATGAGAACAACCATTTTTACAATATTTTTTTTCGAAAAAGTTG
Organism: Gossypium rotundifolium; assembly: GCA_025506655.1. Lineage (NCBI taxonomy): Eukaryota > Viridiplantae > Streptophyta > Magnoliopsida > Malvales > Malvaceae > Gossypium > Gossypium rotundifolium. The sequence goes on from CP106723.1 coordinate 82,041,257, forward strand.
ATTTGTGAAAATTACAGAAATGCCCTTAGGGGTGAAATTACTAAAATACCCTTGACTCATAAAATAGTAATTCAATGGTTTTGCCCAAAAATTTTATTATTTGAGAAATATCCAAACACTATACTTTTCAAATCATCAATGAAATACTTTGGTTTGGAAAATTTTGAAAATGCCCTCAACTTATAAAATTACCAAAAGCGACCACAGTACAAAATTTTTGCAACATCATCGTTTTAAGAAAGGAAAACTCTCAAAAGGGACCCTCAGAGTTTTACAACTGTTAAAATACCCCGGATTTGTTAAAAATTACAAAATTACCCCTGATTGACAAATTACTAAAATACCCCTAGTTTCCAAAATGATGCCATATCAATAAATTTTACAAATTTTCAGTAATACCCTTCAGTTTTGGGAATTTCAAAGTGACACCTTTATCAAAGTTTGAAATCTCTCGAATTTTATTACAAAAATACCCACAGAGGAAATGGCGAAAATACCAGGTTAAAGCAGGCGAAATGTCAGAGGAGTGAATAGGTATGGAAAGTATTAGGGAATGAATGTGGCCTTTGGTGTGAACTAGGGTGAAGACTTAAAACATTGTTTGATCGAAAGAATCCTTATTAAACTTTTCATAAAATTCTTGGCGGATAATCAAGCGGAACAAATTACTAATCCATAAAATTTTTCTTAATCAGTTAAAAGCGCGTTAGATAGAATGAGTTCTAGAGGGCGTGGCCGGCGTGGGCGTGGTAGGGAAGAATGACCATATCTGAACCCGTTAGGTCGGGACATGGTTGAAAATGAGGTACCATGCCACCACCACCTCCAGCTTTTGGAGCGAGGAGCAAGATCGAGCAGGAGGAGGCGATATCGCAAGGCGTGTTGCGAGTTCTCGAATTGGTGGTGAGGTGGTGGAAATCTGGGAGCTCAATCAGTTCAGAGAATTCGATCTATGAGCTGAGGTGTTCCGGGGTGTGTCGGGAGTAGCACCAGTCAAAGTGAGAATCTTGGCTAGAATCAACGGAAAAGATCATGGACGATCTTGACCTGACTAACAAGGAGAAAGTGAAGGGAGCGGTGTAAACACGAAGGATGAAGCTTATATCAGTGGTGGCTCACCGTTCGAGATGGTGCCACAGCAGAGGATCTTACATGGGATTACTTTAAGGCTACTTTCCAGAAAAAGTATGTGGGTACTAGCTACACTAACGTGTGACGCGCAGAGAAAGGCTTTTCTGGGGTTAGTACAAGGAACTAAGTCAGTGTCGTGATCGAGGTGGAGTTCTAAGAGTGAGTGAATCTGTGAGAGCATTGTGGCTCTGGAACATGGTATTTGTGTCCGCTTTGAGGAAATTTGAGAGATGATTTGAGGCTCTTGATTGCTCCACAATGAGTTCGTGAGTTTTGTCCCTAGTAGAAAAGGCTAAGGTAGCCAAGGGTATCAAAACAGCGGTGAGGCAAAACTATGATAGGCTCAGCGAGAAAAGAGGTTTTGGGCCATTGGTCAGTGGTAATGATCGAGAAAAAGGCTAAGCGAGTGGGCCAAGCCAGGCGGCAAGGCCCATATTGCTAATCGAAACCGATTCGATGTAATCGTGGAAAAGCCCATTGGGAGGTTGTTGGGTGGTGGCGAGGTTGCTTTGAATGTGGGTCTTTAGAACATTGCGTGAGGATTGTCCCGAGCGGGCTCGAGAATCGGTCGGAGGCGAACCGTACTCGGGATAGAAGTGTGGGACCACGAGAGGTCGTGGTAATGGTAGAGGAAATGGTGCTAATCGTGGTCGTGGAACTCGAGGCGGAGGCATAGGCAATCTGAGGTAAAGCGACTGGCTTAGTCTATCTGTGGCGTCCTTGAGGAGGGTGCCTGCCGGATGTCATAACCAGTGCGTTTCGATTTTCGGTCTTCCTTATTATGCATTAATTGATGTGGGTTCTACGCATTCATACGTGGCGAGTAGTGTGGTAGAGACTTTGAACCTAGACTACGAGGCTGCTACTAAGGAGATAAGCGTAATTAGCCCTTTAGGCCATTACAGAGTTGTGAACAAACTTTTAGGGATGTACCCTAGAACTCCAAGGGGTCGTGTTAGTGTCGATCCGATGGAGCTGCAGTTTGGGGAGTTCGATTTGATCCTTGGAATGGTGGTTGGTTAAGTACCGAGCAAGGTTGGATTCTTGTTGCTAAGCGCATGGTTCTTCAAATGGCGAAGGGATGAAGTGGTCATGATCGATGTCGAAGAAATTACTTGTCTAATGTGGTGTCGACTCTAAAGGTGAGAAGATGGTTAGGAAAGGGTGTGAGGTGTTTATGGTTGAATTTGTGCCTTGGAGGCTAAGGAGTCGGCGGTTGAAAAGGTCCGAACGATGAGGAATTCAACGATGTATTCGAGAGGAACTTAGGGTTTGCCTCGGATCGGAAGTCGAATTCGGTATAGATTTGCTACGGAACAGCACTGTATCTATAGCACCGTGTCGAATGGCACCAAAGGAATTGGTGGGTGAAGGCTCAAATTCGAGAGCTCTTGGATAGAGGTTTATTAGACCTAGTATATCTCAGTGAGGGCGCTTTGTATTGTTTGTTAAGAAGAAGGGCGGTTCTATGCGGATGTGCATCGACTACCGTCGATTAAACAAGTTAACGATCAAAAACAAGTACCCGTTGCCTCGGATCGATGACTTGTTTGACCAATTGAAGGGTACGTCGATGTTTTCAAAGATAGACCTTAGGTCGGGTTACCATCAACTTAAGGTAAAGGAGGCCGATGTTCACAAGACGGCATTCCAAACTCGGTATGGGCATTACGAGTTCCTAGTGATGCCATTCGGGTTGACCAATGCCCGCGGCATTTATGGATTTAATGAATAGGGTATTTCAACAGTACTTGGACCAATTTATCGTGGTGTTCATAGACGACATATTGGTTTACTCAAAGACGGAGGAAGAGCATGACAAGCATTTGCGTATAGTCCTACAAGTGTTAAGGAGAAGCGATTATATGCCAAATTCGATGAAGTGCGAATTTTGGCTAAGGGAGGTGGCTTTCTTAGGTCACGTAGTGTCGGTGGAAGGATTAGAGTGGATCCCACAAGATTGAAGCGGTGTTGGAGTGGAAACCGCCTAAGTCGGTGGTAGAGATTTGAAGCTTTACAGGTCTGGCAAGGTACTATCGAAGGTTTGTGGAAGGATTCTCATTAATTCTTTGCAGATTAACTAAGCTCTTGAGGAAGGGAGTACCATTTGTTTGGTGGAAGCGCAAGAAAGTTTTGATAAGTTGAGAAAGATTACGTGAAGCTCGGTCTTGAAAGTCTGACTGGCGGGAAGTTGTTCTGATTCTTGTGATCGTCCCATCTGGGGTTGGGATGTGTATTGATCTGAGCGAGGGAAGGTAGTAGCCTATCGTCCGTCGGCTAAGACCGCATGAGGTTAACTACCCAACTCACGACTTGGAGTTAGCGGCGATGGTCTTCACCTTGAAAATATGGAGACATTATCTTTATGGGGAGAAGTCGATGGTTTACGGATCACAAGAGTCTAAGGTATCTCTTGACTCGAGAAGATCTGAATTTAAAGCGTGTAGATGGATTGAAGCTGATTAAGGACTATAAGCTGTTCCATCAGTATCATCCGAGTAAGGTTAGCGTGGTGGTGCGCGTTAAGTCGGAAGGTCGTGGCGGACTTAAGGCGATGTTTGCTCGTTTGAGTCTATATGACAATGGAAGCCTTTTGGCGAGCTTCAAGTTAAGCCAACTTGGATCGAGGAAGTTAAGGATAAGCAGCTAGTGGACGAAAGGCCGAGTGCTACGAGGGTGCAAGTGCAAAATGGTGGTTTGGAAGGGTATAGTTTGGTGATGATGGTGTGTTATGTTTCCAAGGCCGTACATGTCTTTAGAAGGATGTAGAGTGAGGCGAAGAATTCTCGAGGATGCACATAGCACCCATCGCTATGCATCCGGGAGGAAGCAAGATGTATAAATTCTGGGAACAATTACGGTGGCGGGTTGAAGCGTGAGGTGGTGACATGTCGGCGAGTTAAAGGCGAACATCGGTTGCCATCGAGGTTTCTTCAACCATAAAGATTCCTCAATGGAAATGGGAGAGGATCATTATGGATTTCGTCGATGGTCTACCCCACGCATGACAAGAAAGATGCGATTTGGGTAATCGTGAGACCGCTGACTAAATCACTCACTTCGTCTGGGTGAGAATGGATTACTCACTCAAAAGCTAGCAAAGTTGTATGTGGCGAGATAGTCAGTTGCTTGGTGTGCGATATCAATTATCTCGAGATAGGGACCCAAGGTTCACTTGAGGTTTTGGAAAGCATTGCATCAAGCTTTGGGAACACGATTGGATTTGATCTGACTTTCCATCCACGATGGGGACGGGTAGTCGAGAAAGGTCATCTGAGATCTTAGAGGATATCTTTGAGGGTTGTGTCTTGGAATTACGAGGTAGTTGGGAGGAATTTTACCATTAGCGAGTTCGCCTACAACAATAGTTACCAGCGAGTATTGAGATGGCACCATCTGAAGCCTTTATGGGCGGAAATGCGAACTCGGCGTGTTGGGCGAGTTGGGTGAGCGACAAGTATTGGGTCCGAATTGGTAGCGGAAATTGAGGATAAAGTGAAGGTGATTGGGCTCGTCTTAAGGAAGCATCGAGATGAACGAAGTCCTATCTTGATCTAAAGCGCAAGGAAATGGAGTATCACGATGAGGATAAGGTCTTCTGAAGGTATCACCTTGGAAAAAGGTGTTGAGATTTGGGAGAAAAGGAAAGCTAAGCCAGATTCATTGGCCCATATCTGATATTGAAGTGAGTAGGACGATAGCTTATCATTCGAGCTGAAGCGGAGTTAAGTCAAATTCATAACGTCTTTCATGTGTCGATGCTTAGGCGGTATCGGTCAGATCCATCACACGTGGTGCCTGTGATAGAAATCGAGGTCAACTCGGACTTATCTTTTGAGGAAGAACCGGTTCAGATCTTGGATAGAGATGTGAAGGTTCTGCGTAGGAAGTCAGTGCCCTTAGTGAAAATGCTATGGCGGAACCATGGTGTAGAGGAAGCTACGTGGGAACAGAGGATGTGATCTGTGACAATACCCCCCTCTTACGATCGGGTAATTTAGAGGGCGAAATTCTTTTTAAGGGGGTAGAACTGTAATATCCTAAAATTGGGGCTATTTGGGATTAAATTATTTTTGCCTGAGTTTGAATGGTTATGGTATTAATTATGGTGTAGTAAGGCTTAATTTTGGACTTTTAGTAGGCTCGGGAAGTGGGAAAAAATATTATTATTAAGCTTTAAAGGTGAGGAGCCTTAGCGGTAGGGGTTACAAGAATTAATAAAGGGATTTGTTGTCATAAAATGAGCCTAGAATAAGTGGCAAAGGAGGGCCACTTGGGAGCTACTTGTGCGCCATGGTGGGCAAGGCAGAGCCTTGGTTCGAGTCACGAAGATCCCTTTTTTGGCATTATGTTTGGACGACACATGTGGGAGAGTCTTCCTCCCTTTAAACTCTTTTATTATTATTATTAAAAGATAATATGAGCTTTTAAAAGGGATTTTTATTTTATTCTAAGGATAATAGGAGATAAATGAGGATATTACATGGATTATTAAGAGATTATTACTTATTATTAGGAATTAATTCAAATTAGTTTGAATTAAATTAAATGGGTGGCTAAGAGAAAACCAAGGAGATTGCGAAAATTGAACTCCTTGTTGGAGTGGAGTGGGCTGACATGGAGTCTTCGTGGAGAGGAAATTAGATTTTTCTTAGCCATTTACTTGACAATTTCGCTAGCTTTCTTCCCATTTACCATTTCTTTTCCTTTTCTTCTTCAAGACCAGAACACCCTCCCTCTCATTTTTCTTTTGTTTTCTTTCTTCATAAAACTCTTTTGGCGAAACTCCCCACTCCTCCCTTCTCCTTATTCTTCCTTCTACTCTTACCCACATTAGCGAATCATCTACTCCCTTTTACCTTTCTTCTTCTTTTCTCACTAAAAGTCCAGCCTTGTTTAATTATAAAATCAATCATAGCGAATTTAATCCCTATCAAAGTGTGAAATCCCTTTTCTTTATATTAACTCTACTTGGCGAATATTGTGCAGAGAAGATGGCTTTCCTTTAGTCGATTTCGGAAGGATCTTCGGGATTTGGAAATAAGCAAGTGAGTTCGCCAACGTTCGTCAATAAATTGTCGGTAAGGATCTACATATGTATTTAGTGTTCATTTAAAAGCCAAAGGCTATGGTTATTAATACTGATCGATTGTAGTTTGTGTATCAGATTCGTGATTTGGGTACTGAAGCTAGTATTCAAGGTGATTAGGTAAGGATTCGGGTACAAAAGATGACCCCTTTAAATTACTTGGGTTGGCCGAATAGGCCATAGTACTAATCCCATGGTTGGCCGAATATAGGTACGAGAGAGATCTAGTGTGGCCGACACATCTTTTAGGATTTAGAGCATCCAAGGGTGACGGTGTGTACATACACACTTATAGCAATTAATAAGCTGTGCTAGATATATGTTGTATGTAAATTTGCTTGATGTAGATCTGGATATAGTACCTTAATGGTACAAGCGAGGATTCCAGTGAAGTCTCTGTTAATATGAGATTATTATTATGCTTTTGGGAAGCATGGCTTATATGATACATGTGATAAATGTATGATATCGATCATGATTACTTGACTTTTGTGGGTTAAATGGCGGAGGCGGTGATATTGTGTAAGCGGGCACCGGTGTTTTAGTAACACTGCTGTGACTACGGTCACGGAGGTTTGATACCTCATCGCGTCTCGTCCACGTGGGTTAGCACCACCGTGGGTTGGCCCCACCTTGAGATATGGGATTGGCCTTGATGATTTGGCATCACACGATGGGTTGGCCCCATCAATCAATTGTGTCTCTGGACACGGAGGTTTAGCACCTCCGGTGATTTGGCATCACATACGTGACTATATGTCACCGGTGGTTTAGCACCACCAATGGTTTGGTACCACAGCAGGGTAGGCGTGGCGTTTGGTTGGCTAGGTTGGGTACATTATCTCGTGCATATTAATTGTTATAATTTGTGTATGAAATTGGTTTAAGCAGGGAAGGGTTACATCTTGAGTCTTGGTGACTCACCTTCTCCTTTATTTTTGGTGATACATAGACCAGCGGATATGGGTAGGAGGGACTCGAGTGGCCATGCGGTGGACTTGAATTAAATGAACTTTAAACTTAGTCATTTTATTTTATTATTGGTTTATTTTTATTTTGGATGTAATAAGGCCTCCATATACTTTACTTTTGTTATTTCTCATATGTTGGATACTTTGTTTTAAGCTATATCATTAAAATTAAATTAAAATCACACGTTTTCCAAATTAACACGAAAAATGTTTTATCGTGCCAGCGGGTACATTTGAACTTTGTATAATAACTTGACTCAATTAAATTTCCGAATTTAATCTAAGTATGATTTCAGCAAGATAACCAAAAATGAGAAGTTTTCAACAAAACTTAAATTGGTTTTAAAATGGGTTTCAAAAAGTTTTTTCTCCGTAACAACCCATATTCGGTCATAACGTTTGGGCCGGGTATGGGCCGTTACACTATATTTGCCGACACGGTTGAGCACATGGGCGTGTGGCTTGACTGTGTCCCTCGTGGTTGTATTTCAAAACAAATCAGACTTGACCACGGGCTGGACACACGGGCGTGTGACTGGCCGCGTGGTGCAAGTCAATAGCGACCACGGGTGAGGCACACAGGCGTGTCCACGGCCATGTGGACAAGTCTATATGTATGCCCTATTTTGACACAGCTTAGACACACGGGCGTGTCTGAGGCCGTGGGAGGCACACGGCCTGCCCACACGGGCGTGTGACCTTTGTAACTTAGAAAATTTTTAAAGTACCAAGAATTTCCGTATGTGTTTGGTTTAGTCCCGACCCTATTCTAAAGCATGTTTAAGGTCTCGTAGACCTATTCCAGGGACACTTAGATTGGATTCTTTGAGTTAAATTATATAATGTCTATTTAAGGTTCCAATTTTTTGGTAATGCCTTTAACCCTAAACTGGCGATGGTTACGGGTTAGGGGTGTTACACAATGGCCATTTATAAAATGAATGAGTAACAATAATAGCCAACAATTTGGCTAACAAATATGACATAACAAAATGACTAAATTCCTATACATTCCATATCCAAAATAAATCAACTTTACTACACCAAAAGAATAGTTGATAGTGTGATCCGAACTCCGACATCCTACGATCCCCGAGTTAGCTTGGCGATACTACAAGGAAAAGGAAAATGAGAGGGGTAAGCAACAAGCTTAGTAAGTTTGCATGAAATAGATAGCAACAATAAGGCTTATAATAGCATCCATTCATCTCATTGAATAATACACAAGTTCTCAAACACATCAACATAACTTACTCATGCATACTCTTACCAAATTACATATCACATTTTGCATTCATTTCTCGTAAGTTACTTATGGGTACCTATATCACTTCATCACACAACTTTAGCACTTTTAATCTCTTAAACATAGACTTAGCTTTTTGTCATCTGTAAATAAACTTAGCTCTTTGCCCGTTAATCTACTCGAAATATCGAAGGATACTCAATCTCATCATACATATATCATGATGCCAATGCCATATCCAGATATGGTCTTACATGAGATCACCTCTTGATACCAATGCCATATCCCAGATATGGTCTTACACTAGATCTCATATCTTGATATCGATGCCATATCCCAGATATGGTCTTATACGAGATCGTATATATATATGTTGATACCATGTCCTAGACATGGTCTTACACGAGGTCTTTATTTGGTGCCGAGGCCATGTCCTAGACATGGTCTTATACGGGACCTTTCTTGTTTGGTGCCGATGCCATGTCCTAGACATGGTCTTATATCAGGACCTTCCTTATTTGGTGTCGATGCCATGTCCTATACATGGTCTTATACGGGACGTTCCTTATTTGGTGCCGATGCCATGTCCCATACATGGTCTTATATGGGACCTTCCTTATCTCATGTTGAGACATAGGTATCCTTGCTATTCTGAATGTTCAACATGGACTTCAACTTAACATGATCTCATTATAATTTCATCAAGGCATCATTAATAAAATTCATGGAAATAATATACATTTCTCATAATATAAAGTAATTAAAACATAATAACTTTATGTAGCTTTAATTTCACACAAACTTACCTCAGTACTCAAAATATGTATAGTTGTTTGATTTAGTCCACAACCTTGTTCTTGCCTCGGCTTCGGTCTGGGCTTCGTGTTTCTTGATCTATAATAACAATTTCACTTGTTTAATACTCACATTGATTAAAATAACCCATGAATCATACTTTGGCAAAATTATGATTTTCCCCTAAACTTTCAAATAATTACACTTTTGCCCCTAGGCTTGTAAAATGATTTTTATTCAATTTCCTTGTATTTTAGGCCTAGCCGAATCATTTTCTTAACTACAACATCCTCCAATTTCCTCTAATTCACTCATGTATGACCATTTTCATGACTTTTACAATTTAGTCCTTTTTATGAATTTCTTACGAAAATCATTTAGAAAAAGATGTTTATCATGCATCAAACTTTCATATTCTTCCATAAATCATCAAAATACATGCATTTCATACATGGGTAAATTTTTTAACATAAACTTTAGCTCAAAATATAGCTAGAAATAGGTAAATCGAGCTACGAGGATCTCAAAAATACGAAGAACATTAAAAACGGGGCTAGGAGGTGCTTACAATCAAGCTTGAAAGTTGAAGATATGGAGTCCTTGTAATTTTAAGCTATGGAGGATGAAGATGGACATGATTTTTAGCTTATTTTCCCTTTTAATTCTTTTATTAACCAAATAACAAAAATTCCCTTAAGGCCCCCTTTCTTGAGATTTTTCCTTCCCATGTCTAATTTTGTCCATCTTAACATATATTGGTCTAATTTCTAAATAAGGACTTCTAATAATTTTTGTAATGCTATTTCATACTTAAATATTCTAGAATCTCATATTTTCCAATCTTTGCAATTGAGTCTTAATAGACAAATTGTTCACTAATTTATAAAATTTCTTCATGAATTTTTCACACAATCATGCAAACATGCTTTAGGCCTCATAACAGTCATAAAACACATATTTCTACCTCAAATTTGTGGTCTCACAACCATTATTTTGACTAGGCCCTAAATCGGGCTATTAAAGTTTGATAATGAACTACAAGCAAAACGGGTTCAGTGTGAGTCAATTTTTGATTCAGAGTTTCAAGTTGATTCCAATGATTGTTTGAGATTCAGAGATCGAATATGTGTTTCAAGAAATTCAGAGTTGATTCAGATGATTTTGAATGAAGCACATAGTAATTGTTTATCAGTACATCGGGAAGCACGAAAATGTATAATGATTTGAAACAGTTTTATTGGTGGCATGGCATGAAATAGGATATCTCAGAATTTGTTTTGAAATGTTTGATTTGTCAGCAAGTCAAAGCTGAGCATCAAGTGCCGTCAGGTTTATTACAACCTATCATGATTCCTAAGTGGAAATGGGACAAAGTAACTATGGATTTTGTTTCGGGTTTGCCTTTAACTCCGAGAAAGAAAGATGCAATCTGGGTTGTTATTGACAAATTAACGAAATCTGCACATTTCATTCTGGTGCATACATACTATTCACTCGATAGATTCACTGAGTTATATATTTTCGAAATTGTGAAACTGCACAGAGTGCCTACTTCTATTGTTTCGGATAGAGATTCGAGATTCACTTCACGATTTTGGAAGAAACTGCAAGAGGCATTGGGTACAAAGTTACATTTCAGTATCGTATTTCACCCGTCAGACGGATGGTCAGTCCTAGTGAGTTATTCAGATACTTGAGGATATGTTGCGTTGTTGCATTCTTGAGTTTGGGGGTAGATGGGAGAAATATTTATCGCTGATTGAATTTTCTTACACTAATAGCTTTGAATAAAGCATAAAGATGGCACCATACGAAGCTTTATACGGTCGTAAATGTCGAACACCATTGTACTGGTCTGAGCTTAGAGAGAATACGATTCACGGGGTTGATCTGATCAGAGAAATAGAAGAAAAAGTGAAAGTAATTCTCGATAGTTTGAAAGTAACATCGGATCGACTGAAATCTTACGCAGACTTGAAATGAAAAGATATTGAGTTTCAGATCTGGGAGAGAGTGTTTCTAAAAGTGTCACCGTGGAAAAAAGATATTGCGGTTTGGTTGAAAAGGGAAATTGAGTCGCGATTCATCGGACCGTAGAGATTATCAAGCGAATTAGACCAGTTGCTTATTGACTATCTTTACCGTCTGAGTTAGAGAAAATACATAATGTATTTCATGTGTTGATGCTTCGACGATACTGATCCGACCCTTCACTTGTCATTTCCCCGACTGAGGTTGAAATTCAATCAGATATGTCATATACTGAAGAACTGATTTGAATTTTAGCTCGTGAGATCAAAGAGCTAAGAAATAAGAGAATTGCATTAGTGAAAGTATTATGGGATCAACATGGGGTTGAAGAAGCTACATGGGAACCCAAGGATGCTATGAGAAATCAATACCCTTGTAACACCCCTTACCCGTGTCCGACACCAGGATAGGATACGAGGCACTACGGTACTTGACTTTACTTAAACATGTATTGTCGAGCTATAAAATTTCTTTCCACCTTAAAATTTTCATTCTTACTAATAACATACTTTTCATAGGCCTTCAAGGCCTTATACGTACATACGGAAGGTTTGGGATTTATATGGGAACTTTGGCACTCCTTGAAAATTTTTGCCTAAACAGGGGCCACATGCCCGTGTTGTCCAAAAGACATGCCCGTGTGCCCTAAGACATGCCGTGGTTGACACTAACTTATTTCACACGGTTGAGCACACGCCCGTGTCTATAACCCGTGTCCTTCACACGGCCTTGACACACCCGTGTCCTCTACTTGGAGAGCTCTCTATTTATGGCGTCATCATACCTTTAATAGCACAAGGCCATAGCACATGGCCATAGCACACGCCCGTGTGCTGGCCCATATGACAAATTGTATTCTTGTAAATTAATGCAAGGGACACACAGCCTATCAACACACCCATGGGGTTAACCGTGTGTCACACACGGCCTAGACACACGCCCGTGTGGACAATTATAGGGCTATTTTCCAAAACAATTGCCACCCTGAAACATACACACACTTATACTATCTTAAACAACTCAATTATTCCATCCATTGCATAAACTTAAATGTATAAACTTATCATCATGAAAGGGTATATACCTTAACAAACATTGACCAATTTCTAATAGCCATATACAAAAGAAGGTATAATCTTAATAACCAAGCCTTTAGCTCACAATATGTTATGACCAAATGATCAAACTTCTATACATGCCATACTCAAAATTAATTTACTTTACTATACCAAATTAGTGGATGATAATGTGATCCGAGCTCTAACGTTTATGATTCCTGAGCTAACTTGGCGAACCTACATGGAAAAAGGAAATGAGAGAGGTAAGCATATAGCTTAGTAAGCTTGCATGAGGATTCAATAAAACAATATAATAACTTATAATTATATTCATCCCTCATAATTCTAAAGCAACATAAATTTCAAGTGCTTGAACTTACTTACTCTTTCTCATCACTTACCACATTATAATTTCATACTTGTAATTAAATTAGGGTACCTGTATCACTTAATCACATAGATTAGCACTTTTGCTAATATAACATGAACATCAACTCATTATTTCTCTTAACTTAGGTAGAATCCTTATCATTCTTGAATAACTTAACTTGTACTATTTTGCTTACTTAGCTTTCTTGTTATTTCTTTCATAGTTGTCTCTTTTGCCTATTGAATTACTCGAAATGTTAGAGGATACTCAATCTCATCAAACATGTATCTCGATGCCAATGCCATATCCTAGATATGGTCTTACATGGGATCGACTTATGATACCGATGCCATATCCCAGATATGGTCTTACACGGATTCCTTAACTTGATGTCGATGCCATGTCCCAAACATGGTCTTTTACGAGATCTTCCTTATATGTTTCCTTTGAAACTTACCATTGCCATGTCTTGACATTGTCTTACGTGGTATCCTTGCCTTATGAACTCACTAATGCCATGCCTTGGCATGGTCTTACATGGGATCCTTGCCTTATAGTAAATTATTAATGCCATGTCTTGACATGGACTTACATGATATCCTTGCCTTATTCGATGCTGATGCCATGTCCCAGACATGGTATTGCATAGGATCTACGTTCGATGCCGATGCCATGTCCCAAAAATGGTCTTACACGGGACTTACATTCCTTGATGCCGATGCCATGTCCTAGACATGGTCTTACACAGGCTTTCCTTGTCTCATGTTATGACATAGGTATCCTCGTTATTTGAATCTTCAATCGGGACTTTCATTTACTTATTCTCATTAATTTCCTTATTAGGCATTATCAATCAACTTAATGAAAATAATGTACATTGTATGGCATAGTAATTAATTTATTTCTATTTTGGGATTCTAATTTGTAATACGGTCACTTTAACATTATTTTGGGATTTGTTTATAAGCTAATTTTATACATGCTATGAACTATTGAAAAATGGGGTTTTCTTAAAAGCATGGAAAGAAGTTTTCCAAATTTTCAACAAATGGACAATAGAACGTAATAATTAAAACATGGGATTTTCCATAACATACCAAAAAAATATTTTCAAAAGAAATCACACACCTCAAGGTTCAACCCAATTGACACCTTTCAAACATTTTTAAGTCGGTTTTAATGAGATAAGCCTATTTTTAACACCGAATCTAATTAGTGGAAAAAATATGGTCTGAATCAACATTACAATTTTTAAAAGGAAATGAAAACCCTTAACATAGATTCCCCAAACAAAATAACTTCTCGAGTCATGATGTTTTTCCAAAGTTTTCAAATATACTACCTGTGTAACAATCTAGATTCAATCGTAACATTTTGACCGAGTTTGGGGTGTTACAATTATGGTATCAGAGTGAGGTTTTAAAAACTCGACTGTGGGTATGTGGTTGATAAATGTTTCAATACATGGTTTGGAAAATGGTTTAGAAACATATATGCTTTCTAAAAGCATGGCACCCGAGTCTCCGGCACCAAATCCGCACGGTAAGTCTTCTAACTTTTGGTTGTTTTACATAAAGTAAGCATGATATGCTATGATTACTTGTAATGAGAAATGCAACTTTAGAGACTGAAACCTTAGGTATGTGTGAATTGGCGGGAATTACTCATGATGGTATTGTCATAAAACTACTCTGTAACAAACAGTGGAAGAAAACACTAACTCATAAAACTCTTAATCAGATTAAATTGCGTTAGTAGTAATAAGTACTAGAGGACGTAGACGCGACATGCGGGGCCATGGAAGAGGCCAAGATGTTGGGGCTAAGCCCTCGGAATCTGAATATGGGTCGGAAGGTGAAGTGCCCGTATCGCTAGTTGTGGAAGTGGAATTTTAGGACCAAACTGGTGGAGACGATGCTGTGTCTCAGGTTATGTTACGCGTTCTGGAAAGAGTTACTAGAGCGAGCACGAGATTAGGGGCTTAAAAATCTATATCGGAGCAACTTCAAGCGAACGGGGCTGAAATATTTAGGGGCATTTTTGGTGTGGCTCCTAATGTAGCCGAGTACTGGTTAGAAGCGGTGGAACAAATTATGGATGATCTTGATTACTCCGTAGAAGAGAAACTGAAAGGAGTTGTGTCTCTTCTCCAAGACGAGGCTTACCAATGGTGGCTCACAATTAGAGATGGCACAGCAGCTGACCGCATTACCTGGGACTTCTTTAAGTCTGCGTTGTAGGGGAAATACATTGTGTCGAGCTATGTGGACACAGCGTAAGGTATTCCTTAACTTGGTTTAGGGGAGTAAGTCTGTGGGTGAGTATAAGGTAGAATTTCTACGTCTTAGCTGGTATGCTCGAGGCATTGTGTCAATAGATCATGAGCGCTGTGTCTGATTTGAGGATGGTCTAAGGGACGAGTTGCGAGTACTGATAGCTCTGCAATAGGAAAGGGAATTCGTTGTGTTGGTTGAGAAGGCTAAGATAGTCGAGGAGGAAAAGTGTTCTGAAAGACAGAATCAGGGTAGGGACAAGGGTAGAAATAGAGAAGTTTTAGACTGTCAAGGTCTACTGGGAACTTTCAGAAGAGGCCTAGGTTGGATGGGCCGGGTCAAGCTGTGAGGCCCGTTATTCTTGATCGGCCATGACAATGCCCTACTTGTGGGAAGTTCCATTTTGGGAATCTTTGGGTAAGTAATGGATGCTTGGATGTGGATCGGTGGATCATCGGGTAAGAGATTGCTGCAAGAGCCTAATGAGCGACCATGAGTTAGAATTATGTTCACTGGTAGAGGTGGTCAACGACCACTGAGATGCAGTGGTGCGGCGGAGGAGGAAATGGTTTTGGTCATAGATGTGGAGCCTTTGGGTAGAGTCTGGAAACACGGATGCAAGGCAGTAGGGGTTGGTCTATCTGACTAGACACCGAGAAGAGGCGATGCCGGACGTCATAATCGGTACGTTCCTTATTTACGGATTGCCTTTTACTACACTAATTGATTTTGGGTCAACACATTCCTATGTTGCCAGTATTGTGTTTGGAACTCTGAACATAGACTATGAGATTGCTTCTAGGAGATGACTGTACTTAGCCCTTTAGGACAATCTATAGTGGTGAACAAACTCTTTAGGGGTATGCCTCTAGAAGTATAATGGATGGTTTTCCCAGCTGATCTGATGGAACTACCATTTGGGAAGTTTAATTTAATCTTAGGTATGGATTGGTTAGTGAGATATCGAGCAAACTTGGATTGTGCCGCTAAGCGCATGGTGTTAAGGACTCCGGAGGATGATGAGGTGGTGGTGATAGGTGATAGATGAAAGGAGGAACTACTTATCTAATGTGGTATTCGCATTAAAGGCTGAAAGAATGGTGAGAAAAGGATTCGAGGCATTCTTAACTTTTGTTCGAGCTCTAGAGGCCAAGGAGTTGACTGTAGGGGATGTCAGAATAGTGAATGAGTTCTTTATTGTTTTTCCAGAAGAGCTTCCAAGGTTACCTCCGGATCGTGAGGTGGAATTTAGTATTGATCATTTTCCCGGGATAGCGCCAGTGTCTATTGCCCCATATAGAATGGCGCCAAAGGAGTTTGTGGAACTAAAAGCCCAAATTCAAGAACTGTTGGATCGGAGTTTCATCGACCCAGTGTATCACCGTGGGGAGCGCCGGTGTTATTTGTTAAGAAGAAGGACGGGTCAATGCGGATGTGCATTGACTATAGGCAACTAAACAGGTTGACGATTAAGAACAAGTACCCACTACCTAGGATAGATGATCTGTTCGATCAGTTGCGAGGTGCTTCGGTCTTTTCAAAGATAGATTTGAGGTCAGGTTATCACCAACTTAAGGTCAATGAGGCAGATATCCGTAAGATAGATTTTCAAACTCGTTATGGTCACTATGAGTTCTTGGTGATGCCATTTGGGTTGACTAATGCACCACATGCGTTTATGGACATGATGAACCGGGTATTCCATCCCTATATGGATCGATTTTTGGTGGTGTTCATAGATGATATTTTGGTCTATTCATGTAACAGTCCAGTTTATACCCTAGTCAGAATAGTGGTTTTGGGACCACAGATCCGAGTTAAAAATATTTTAATATTATTTTTCGTGTCTACAGTGTGTGATAAAGCATGTGTGAAAGTTTCGTAAATTAATTTGGTTGTCTGTGTGCATAATTTGAGAAAAAGACAAAATTACATAAAAGGTAAAAGTGGCAATTCATATGTTAATGTGTTAAATTGACATGGCTTATTAAAGGTGAAGTCCTTAAATGGATATTATACTTTTTTTATGCTAGTGGACATATATGTCCATATTTTACATGATTTTTATATGGTTTAAAAAAGGTTAAAGTTGTAAAATGATTAATAAGTTATATTAAAAATAAAACAAACATAAAACAATCCATTATTATCTTTATCTTTGCTGAAATTGAAAGAAAAGAAAAGAAAAAGAGATAGCTAGGTATTCGGCCTTTGTTCATCTTGATTGAGATCAAGAACCGAGGAAAACGGATTTAGATCGTGGGAAAGCGAAAATAACTGAGTAGCCGTTTCTGTTTGATAAACCAAATTCGAGGTAAGTTATTATGTAAATAAACTTATCTGTATTGAATTGAATATATGTATTCATATGTCCATCGATGAAAATGAATGAGCATGAGATGCTAAGTGCGTGAATTCTGAAATAAGTTCGATATAGTGGTAAAGCCGAGAAGTCCTGTATGAACCTAGGAATACTTAGGTATCTATTCTGTTTTATCATGTAAGACCACATCCGGGACGTTGGCGTTGATTTGAAATTTTATGTAAGACCTCGTTTGGGACGTAGGCAACATTATCTGATTATGCATAAGACCTAAATGCAGGATGTAAGCAACATTATCGATTATACATAAGACCTCATGCGGGGCGTAGGCATCATTATCGATTATATATAAGACCACATGCGGGACGATGGCATCAATATCTGAGTGCATGTAAGACCTCGTCAGGACATTGGCATTGTACTACTATTACGAGTTTTACGGGTATTCTACTAGGTTCCTATGGGTTCAACGGGCAAGTCTAGAATACGAATGATATATTCGAGCCATGATCAAGTAAGTGAATGAATATCCGATTCGGTATGTTGAATGTGCATTAAGTATGCATGAAAAGTAAGTAAGCATCTGACTTTGATATGAAGAAGAGTATGATTGAAAATGATAATGTGAATCTTAAAATGTTGAATGTGGAAAATATGGCCATAAGTTTATGAACCAAGATATATATATATATAATAGTTGCTAAATGATTAATATATATATGTGCCAATGTGTTTATTTGTATATGACTTACTAAGTTTTCAGAAAGCTTACTTTGTGTGTGTATTTTCTCTATTTTATAGGTCGTCAAAGCTACTGAAGGCTCGGGATTGTCAATGATCGTCATCACACTAAAAAAACTTATTTTGGTACCCTTTCGGAATGTATATGGCTAATTATGGCATGTACAGACTAGATATGTGTATATGTTTTTGGAAGTGTACTTAGCCATGTGTTTTGGCAAGTTTAATTTGGTTCATATTATGCTTTAATGAATGTGGCATATGTATGGTTTTGGTACGGTTTAAATGCCCATGAAATAGCTAGGTTTATGGTTAGTTAAATGATGAAGTTTTGCTTTGGTTATGCATGTGTTATTATTTGAAAGATGATATGAATGATTTGGCTATTAAATACACGGATTGGAGGAACAAATTGGTATGTTATTGGTTGCCATACATGCATGATGTGTCTTGGTATATTTTGCCTATAGGTGTGACCCTTATGGGTGGAAGTTTGGCCTTGTAAATGGCCTATAATGTCACACGGTTGAGGCACACAGGCGTGCCTAAGACCGTGGGTAAATTGGTAGAATATGGCTTAAATTACACACAGCTTTGACACGGGCATGCTTGATGGCTGTGTGAGAAATGGCAGTATGTGATATAGTAGTACACGGCCATAACACACTGGCGTGCTTGGTGACCGTGTTGATTTTGGCAGTATATAGCCACGGGGAAGACACACAGGTGTGTCAAGTAGCCGTGGGAGAGGCACGGCCTACCCCCACGGTTGTGTGTCCTCTATATGTTAGAAAAGTTTCAAATTTTATGATTTACTTATGTGTTTCGGTTTAGTCCCGACGTGGTTTATAAGCATGCTTAGGGTCTCGATGACCTACTTAGGGGACATTATGATTGATATTTGATGAATGGTTGTACGATTAATTCTGTAACTATTTTCGATCTGTCTAGTAACGCCTCTAACCCTATTCCGATGATCAGACATGGGATAGGGGTGTTACATTTTGTTGGTATCAGAGCTACGATTTAGTTGATTCTCGGGCTAACGTAACGTGTTAGAGTCTAACTATACATGCCATATATTTGAACTGTGATAGTGTGATGAATCCTGACGTGTAAAATGTGATTTCTGTATAGTAATGGATCCAGAAAAATAGTAGGTGACGATGTAGAAAGTAATGCGCTTGCTCACTTTAAAGGGTGAGCCTTCGATTGAGGCCGGCTACGATCGGTCGGAGGAGAAACTAAACAAGCTTTCTTCCAAATGATGAGTGAGTGGTTCACTCGGTTCAGAAGAATAACTTTGTTGTTTCGCAACCTCGCCCCAGTTAATCCCCTCGGACTCTTGTTGTGCCACTAGCTATATATCCGAATCATTAAATAAGCCTCTAGTTGATAAGATTCGTAAGTATGGGACTAAAGAATTCTGGGCTACAAATGCTGATGATGTTGAAAAGGATGAGTTCTGGATTGAAAATACTATTCAAGTTTTCGATGAAATGTATCTAACTCAGGATGAATGTATAAAGTGTATTCTATCCTTGCTATGAGATGCGTCTTATCAATGGTGGAAAACCTTAATTTTATTGTTCCGAGAGAACGGGTTACCTGGGATTTCTTTCAGATTGAGTTCTGGAAGAAATATATCAATGAAAGATTCGTCGATCGAAGCGAAAAGAATTTCTAGAGCTTAAGCGAAATTTGAATAGACGTCATTGAATATGAGCGAGTTAAATGCGACTAAGTCAATATGCCCGAGAGTGTATATCTTCTGAAGCTATAATGTGCAAAAGGTTTAAAGATGGTCTTAATGAAGATATCCGTTTGCTTGTCGAGATTTTAGAAATAAAAGAGTTCATCGTACTCGTTGATCGAGCTTGCAAAACTGAGGCACTCGGAAAGGATAAAAGAAGAGCTGGGTCTAAAGCTCGAGATACAAGAAAGAGATTTCAGAGTAAATCATTTCAGTCTGCTCAGAAAAGATTTTGAGATGATTAAAGTCATTTTAGAGATAATGTGGGACAT
Source organism: Gossypium rotundifolium (assembly GCA_025506655.1). Classification (NCBI taxonomy): domain Eukaryota; kingdom Viridiplantae; phylum Streptophyta; class Magnoliopsida; order Malvales; family Malvaceae; genus Gossypium; species Gossypium rotundifolium. The sequence continues at coordinate 82,061,310 of CP106723.1, forward strand.
TTGTATAGAAATCGAGCTAAATTGCAAATGAGTTCCAAAACTCCAGCAACTTCAGTGGCCAGCGTTGGTAATGTTCGATCAGAGAGACCTGAATGTAAACATTGTGGAAAAATACATTCGGGAAGATGTAGATTGAATGATAGAGCTTACTTCAGATGTGGGTCACTTGGTCATTTTATCCATGATTGCCCTGAGCCTGTCAAACCAGAGAATGTTAAGAATCCAAGATCTGATAATGCACCTGAGAGGTCTATCATCAAAGAATGTAAAGAATGTCAGTGGTAGTTAGAGAACTATGAGAGACAATGTTGTCAGATCCGAAGCCAGAGCGCCTGTCAGAGCATATGCTATCCGAGCTCGTGTAGAAGCTTCACCGCCTGATGTTATAACGGGTACTTTTACTCTTTATGATACTTTTGTGATAGCTTTAATAGACCTTGGTTCTACGCATTCATACATATGCATGAATTTAGTATGGTATGACTTTGCCGGTAGAGTCTACTGAATTTGCTATAAAAGTATCGAACCCCTTAGGTAAGAGTGTCTTTGTTGACAAAGTATGCAAGAACTATCCGTTAATGTTTCGAGATATCTGTTTCCCTGCTGATCTGATGCTTTTGCCATTTGATGAATTCGATATTATTTTTGAAATGGATTGGTTGTTTATGCATAATGCCGTTGCAAACTGTAAAAGAAAATCTATTAATTTGAGAAGTCTGAATGATGAGATTGTACGGATTATGTCTGATAATTTAAATGGATTTCCTGCTGTGGTATCCATTTTGAAAGCTCAGAGTTATGTGAAAAAGGGGTATGAATCATATTTTGCTTATGTGATCGATTCAAAAGCTTCGAGAAGAAAGTTGAATCGTACCCATTATTTGTGATTTTGCTTATATGTTTCACGAAGAGTTACTAGGTTTACTTAGATTAAGTGAAGTTGAATTTGGTATTGAATTGTTGCTGGTACAACACCTATTTTGATATCTCCGTATAGAATGGCACCAACGAGTTGAAAGAGTCAAAGTCACGATTACAAGAATTGGTGATAGTGGGTTTGTTAAACCCAGTTTTTCACCTTGGGGTGCTCGCATTACATTTATGAAAAAGAAAGATGGTACGATGAGAATGTGTATCGATTATCATCAGTTGAAAAAGGTGACTATAAAGAACAAATATCCATTGCCTAGAATTGATGATTTGTTTGATCAGTTAAAAGGAGCTACTGTGTTTTCCAAGATTGATTTGAGATCGGGATACTACCAATTAAGAGTTAAAGATTCAGACATTCCAAAAATGGCTTTTCGAACGAGGTACGGGCATTATGAGTTTTTAGTTATGGCATTCGGACTAACCAATGCTCCTACTATTTTTATGGACTTGATGAACAGAATTTTCAGACCGTATCTAGATCAATTTGTTGTTGTATTCATTGACGACATTTTGATTTACTCACGTAATGAGAATGAGCATGCAGAACATTTGAAAATTGTGTTGCAAGCTTTGAGAGAAAAGCAATTGTACGCAAAATTCAGCAAATGTGAATTCTGGTTGAATGAGGTCAATTTTCTAGGGCATATTGTATCAGCTTTTGGGATTCGTGTTGATCCGAGCAAGATTTCTGCTATTATGAATTGAAACATCAGAAGAACATCTCAGAAGTTAAGTAGTTTTACGGGTTTAATTTGGTTATTACCCAGATTTGTTAAAGGCTTCTCGACTATAGCTACTCAGTTGACTAGATTACTTTAGAAAGATGTCAGATTTGAATGGTCGGATAAATGTCAGAAAAGTTTTGACCAATTGAAAACTCTGATAACAGAAGCTCCAGTGTTATTATAACTAGAATCGGGTAAAGAATTTGTTGTTTACAGTGATGCTTCGTTAAGTGGTATGGGATGTGTTTTGATGCAAGAGGGCAAAGTGGTAGCTTATGCTTCAAGACAATTAAAGCCTCATGAAGAGAATTACCCGACACACGACCTTGAACTCGCTGCGATTGTGTTTGCACTTAAAATTTGGCGTTGTTATTTATGCGGTGAGAAATGTCATGTGTTTTCAAATCATAAAAGTCTGAAATATTTAATGACCCGAAAGATTTGAACTGCGTCAAAGAAGATGGTTAGAAGCTGTTAAAAGATTACGAGCTTGTGATAGATTATCATCGGGTAAAGCAAATGTAGTTCTTGATCGTTGAGTAGAAAGTCATTGTTTGCACTCGTGCTTGGAACACTCGATTAGATTTGTCGATGATAGTTACTGTGATAAATTTGAATTGAGAGCGAAACCGTTATTTTGCTGACAAATATGTGATGTTCGAGAAGGTTAATAATGTATTGTTGTTGAAACGAGCTCAATGTGAATGGAATTTTGAATTTGAATTTTGAGTTGTCGATGATTGTTTGAGATTCTGAGATTGAATCTGTGTTCCAAGAAATCTGAAGTTGATTCAATTGATTTTGGGTGAAGCACATAACAGTCGCCTATCTGTCCATTCGAGAAGTACAAAGATGTATCATGATTTGAAACAACACTATTGGTGGTCTGGCATGAAACGAGACATTTCTGACTTTGTTTCAAAACGTTTAGTTTGTCAGCAAGTGAAAGCAGAACATCAAGTTCCATCTGGGTTGTTACAGTCAATTATGATCCCTGAATGTAAATGGGATAAAGTAACTATGGACTTTGTTTCTTGGTTGCCTTTGACTCCGAGAAAGAAGGATGCGATATGGGTCGTAGTGGATCGATTGAAGAAATCTGTCCATTTTATTTCGGTAAGATCTAACTATTCACTCGAGAGATTAGCCGAGCTTTATATTTCTGAGATTGTGAGATTGCACGGGGTGCCACTATCTATTGTGTTAGACAGAGACCCGAGATTCACATCGAGGTTCTGGAAGAAATTGCAAGAAGCTTTGGGCACGAAATTGCATTTTAGTACAGCTTTTCATCTGCAAACAGAGGGTCAATCCAAGCGAATTATTCAGATTCTCGAAGATATGTTAAGATGCTGTATATTAGAATTTAATGGTTCGTGAGAACAATACTTGCCGTTGATCGAGTTTGCGTATAATAATAGTTTTCAGTGGAGCAACAAAATGGTACCTTATGAAGCTTTGTGTGGACGTAAGTATCGTACACCTCGTATTGGGTGAACTTCAGTGAGAATAAGTTACAGGGTCAATTTGATAAAGATCTTGAGCAGAAAGTGGCCGATCGAGATTGTTTGAAAGCGACATCGATCATCGAAGTCCTATCAGAATTAAAGCGAAAGGATATAGAATTTGAGATCGGCGATAAAGTATTTACGAAATTGTCTCAAGTGGAAGAAAGTGCTCGATTAGGATGTAAAGGCAAGTTAAGTTCGAGATTCATCGGACCGTATGAGATCATTGAGCGTGTTGGGCTGTTGCATATAGATTGAAGTTACCCTCGAACTAGAAAAGATTCACAATGTATTTCATGTTTGATGCTCCATAGATATCGATTCGATTAAGTCAAATGTGATTGCCCATCCGAAATTGAAATCGATTTGATATGACATACGAAGAGGCCGATCCGTATCTTAGCTTGTGATGTGAAAGAGTTAAGAAACAAGGAAATTCCATTAGTGAAAGTACTCGGCATTGTCACGGTATAGAAGAGGCTACGTCTGAGCACGAGGACTCATTGAGACAAGTAATATCCGATTACATTTAACGGTAAGATTTTGAGGGCGAAAATCCCTAAGGGGAGATTTATAATGATTCGGTTTATACCTAGTTAGAATAGTGGTTTGGGACCACGGATCTGAGTCAAAAATATTTTAATATTATTTTTCGTGTCTACGATGTGTGATAAAGCATGTGTGAAAGTTTAAGTGAATTAATTTGGTTGTCTGTGTGCTTAATTTGAGAAAATGACTAAATTGCATAAAAGGTAAAAGTGGCAATTCATATGTTAATGTGTTAAATTGACGTGGCTTATTAAAGGTGAAGTCTTTAAATGGATATTATACTTTTTTTTTATGCTAGTGGACATTTATGTCCATATTTTACATGATTTTTATATGGTTTAAAAAAGCTTAAAGTTATACAATGATTAATAAGTTATATTAAAATAAAACAAACATAAAACAAGCCATTATTATCTTTGTCTTTTCCAAAATTGAAAGAAAAGAAAAGAAAAAGTGATAGCTAGGTATTTAGCCTTTGTTCATCTTGATTGAGATCAAGAACCGAGGAAAACGGATTTAGATCGCGGGAAAGCGAAAATAACCAAGTAGCCATTTCCGTTCGATAAACCAAATCCGAGGTAAGTTATTATGCAAATAAACTTATTTGTATTGAATTGAATATATGTATTCATATGTCTATCGATGAAAATGAATGGGTATGAGATGCTAAATGTGTGAATTCCCAAAGAAGTTAGATATAGTGATAAAGCCGAAGTCTGTATGAACTTAGGAATACTTAGGTATACATTCTATTTTATCATGTAAGACCACGTCAGGATGTTGGCGTTGATTTGAAATTTCGTGTAAGACCTCCTGCGGGGCGTAGGCAACATTATCTAATTATACATAAGACCTAAATGCAGGATGTAGGCAACATTATCGATTATACATAAGACCTAAATGCAGGACATAGGCATCATTATATGATTATATATAAGACCCTGTCTAGGACAGTGGCATCAATATACAAGTGCACGTAAGACCTCGTTTGGGACTTTGGCATTGTACTACTATTCTGAGTTTTTTGGGTATCCTACTAGGTTCCTATGGGTTCAACTGGCAAGTCTGCAATACGAATGGTATATCCGAGCCATGATCAATTAAGTGAATGAATATTCGATTCAGGTATGTTGAATGTGCATTAAGTATGCATGAAAGGTAAGTAAGCATATGACTTTGATATGAAGAAGAGTATGATTGAAAATGATAATGTGAATCTTAAAATGTTGAATGTGGAAAATGTGGCCATAAGTTTATGAACCAAGATATATATATGTATATATATAATAGTTGCTAAGTGATTGATATATATATATATATATGTGCCAATGTGTTTATTTGTATATGACTTACTAAGTTTTGAAAAGCTTATACGTGTGTGTATTTTCTACATTTTATAGGTCATGAAGCTATTGAAGGCTCGGATTGTCAAGGATCGTCATCACACTACAAAAACTTATTTTGGTACCCTTTTGGAATGTTTATGGTTGATTATGGCATGTATAGACTAGAAATGTGTATATATTTTTGGAAGTGAACTTAGCCATGTGTTTTGGCAAGTTTAATTTGGTTCATATTATGCTTTGATAAATGTGGCATATGTATGATTTTAAATGCAGTTTAAATGCCCATGAAATAGCCAGGTTTATGGTTAGTTAAATGATGAAGTTTTGCTTTGGTTATGTATATGTTATTATTTGAAAGATGATATGAATGATTTGGCTATTAAATACGGATTGGAGGAACAAATTGGTATGTTATTGGTTGCCATACATGCATGATGTGTCTTGGTATATTTTGCCTATAGGTGTAACCCTTATAGGTGGAATTTTAGCCTTGTAAATGGCCTATAATGTCACACGGTTGAGGCACACAGGCGTGCCTATCTGTGGGTAAATTAGCGAATATGGCTTAAATTGCACAGCTTCAACAGGCGTGCTTGATGGTAGTGTGAGAAATGGCGATATGTGATCTAGTAGTACCGACCATAACATAGGCGTGCTTGGTGGCCGTGTTGATTTTGGCGATATATAGCCACGGGAAGACTCACGGGTGTGTCAAGTAGCGTGGGAGAGGCACGACCTACCCTCAGCGATCGTGTGTCCCCAGTATGTTAGAAAAGTTTCAAATTTTATGAAATTACTTATGTGTTTGGTTTAGTCCCGACTCAGTTTATAAGCACACTTAGGGTCTCAATGACCTACTTAAGGGACATTATGATTGATATTTGATGAATGGTTGTACGATTAATTCTGTAACTATTTTCAACCTATCTGGTAATGCCTCTAACCCTATTCTGGTGATCAAACATGGGATAAGGGTGTTACATTTGGTTGGTATCAGAGCTACGGTTTAGTCGATTCTCGGACTAACATAGCGTGTCAGAGTCTAGCTATACATGCCATATATTTGAACTGTGATAGTGTGATGAATCCTGACATGTAAAATGTGATTTTTGTATAGTAATGGATCCCAAAAAGCCGTGGTGACGATGTACAAAGTAATGTGCCTACTCACTTTGCACAAGGGATGAGCCTTCGATTGAGACCGGCTACAATCGGTCAAGAGGAGAAAGCTAAACAAGCTTTCTTCCAAATGATGAGTGAGTGGTTCACTTTCGGCCAGTAAAGAATAACCCATTGTTTCGCAACCTCCACCCCAGTTAATCCCCCTTAGACTACAGTTGTGGCACTAGCTATATAACCGAATCTGTTAAATAAGCCTCCAGCTGATAAGATTCGTAAGTATGGGGCTGAAGAATTCTGGGCTACTAATGTTGATGATGCTAAAAATGCGGAGTTCTGGATTGAGAATACTATTCGAGTTTTTGATGAAATGTCTCTGACTTCGGATGAATGTATAAAGTGTGTTGTATCCTTGCTACGAGATGCGGCTTATCATTGGTGGAAAACCTTAATTTCTATTGTTTTGAGAGAACGGGTTACCTGGGATTTCTTTCAGATTGAGTTCCGGAAGAAATATATCAGTGAAAGATTCATCGATTAGAAACGAAAAGAATTTTTGGAGCTTAAACAGGGCCGAATGACTGTCTGTAACCTCCGAGATTTAGGGGTCTCGTATGTTACCTCGTATTTGTGTTCTAGTTTGCTCTGTATGCTTGTTTGAGTGTGTTTGGGGGCTTCGGGGAACCTTGGGGTTATGTCTTAGCCTTAGTGAAAATTTTGGTTTGAAGCCTTTAGGGGGAAGCTAGGGGAGCTAGGCCTTAAGGGATTGAATATGGGATTTAAGGACACAACAAGTGGAGTGGTGGAGTGGCAAGGTGATGCCTAGGAGCAAGGGGAGTGGACTTTTCAAGGAGGGAGTTCAAAGAGGGAGGAGGATCGAGCAACGAGGGCAACTTTTTGAAGTTTATTTTATGCTATGGGGAGTGGAAGTTTGATTCGGCTTGGGCCCTTGAAAGGTGGAGGGTTGATGGGGTCAAATCTTTTGAATAGGTGGTGGAGAGGAATATTAGGAGGTGGAATCATTCAAACTAGTTTGAATGAGTGAAGGGGAGGAAATGTAGGAGGAAAAGAAGGGATGAGGAGAGGGGTTTGAGTGTTGACCGAATATAGGGCTCTTAGGAGAGGATTTTCGATCATAAGGGGAGTGGTTCAGTTGGGGGCTTTAGGTGCCGAAATTAAGTGTTGTGATAGGGGGTTTTGGGCATTTTTTTTCCTTTTTGTGCTTTTTTCTTCTCTAGTTCTTTACCAAAAGTATCAAGCAAGAGTCATTATTCTTTTCTTCTTTTTCTCCCATAGTCAAAAGCCGAAAGCGAATGAGGTTATTTGGTGCATTTCACTCATCTTCTTTCTCTTTATTTTTTTTCTCTTGGCCGAACAATATCTCCCTCTTATTCTCTTTTCTTCCTCATTTTGATAATATTAGACTCTCACTCTTAAAGCGAAATACACCTTCACTTTTTCCCATAGTGAAACCTCTTAAACATCTAATTCTTCTTCTTCTTTTCACCAATTACTTTATCTTCAAAAGCCGAACAACCCATCTTTCTTTGTGATTTATAGCAGAACCTTTTAGCCATCTCCATTCATTTTTTTTCTTTTGTTGTTGATATTCTTTAAAGCCGAACCTCTCTTGTGTGGTGACTTCTTTCATTTGTTGATTCTTAGAGGAGGTGCCGGCATTCATCTCCTATCAATCTTCTCAATCGGGTCTTGGTGGTTGTGGTAAGCATTCTTTTCTATGGGAATCATTCTCTTTTTCTTTCCTTTTTGGTTTGCCGAAACCAAATGTCTAATCCTATTTCTTGAGGTTTGCCCGAATATATGAGGGGTTGACTTTATGGTTCTTTTGTTTGTAACAAGGGTGAACGACATTAAGGATCTTTCGGATTTCAATTATTCAAGGTAAGAAGGTTATAATGTTAGGCCGAAGGCCACTTCTTTTGATCATAAGTTTTAAGGACAAAACTAATGTGGGTTCATGTAGGGATTTCGGCAATCTTTCAGCGTAAGTGAATAACCTCCGGGTTTTGGTTGACTTTGGTAAGGGGTAATCTTTCTTTAGAATATTCTTGTAGTTTCGTTATAGTATTATTCCACGTTTTAAGCGGGCTTCGACCAAAGATTATATCTCATGGATTGAGTACCGACTAAGGAAGCGAAAGGGGTTGGACACGTAGTCCACCCCTAAATTCAAGAAGTGATCGATTTTAGCGGTTTGGGATTGGCCACGGGGTGTGGGCGGCGTCGGAGAGAGATAAGCGATTCTTGTAGTTTCTTGAGTGAGGGCGTTAGAGATTGATAGCCTAGTTCTTTAGGTTTCGGTGTGTAATTAACACATTGGTTATTTATCTGCTTTAATTTAAATAAATGTATCGTATACGATGGCGAAAGCGATGGTGTGGTGGTGTTATTACTCATGTTGGTAATCGGTAACGAGTTAGTATACTACCCATGCTAGGATGTGGTTAGTAATTGTGGATCTATGTAAGCATGTCATATATGTATATTTGGTATGTTCATATGTTATGTTACCATTCTATCATATTATGCTGCATGTTCATGGGGTTTGGGATATATACTATTAAAAGGGAGGTGTGTACATTTATGTACGTGGATTGATGATGGCCTCGAGCCTCATCATGGATTGATGACGACCATGAGTCTCATCGTGGATATTTGTGATTTCAATCACGTGGATCAATGGCTAGACCACTAAGTGGACTTTGAGCAGTGTACCATCGGTACGGACTGCCAAAGAGGTGTGTAGCGGATGGAGGGTCGATTTAGTAATCCCCAAGTGTGTGGTGGTTGGATACGGGTGGTATGTAGCGGTTGGATATTAGGTTGGGCTGGGTTAACATTTTGCATCTCTATACGTGGTATGTGGTTTAATGTAGGTTAGGGCCAAGCCCAATTGTGGATATATGTGAGATAATTGCACACTGAGTCTGGTGACTCACCTTGCTTTTCCAATAATACAGGTAATTTGTAGTCTATTGGACCGAGCTGGAGTGGACTCGGGGTGGCGACGGAGAAGCTATTTTTATTTCTAAGTACATTATGAACTTTTGGTTATTTTTCTTGGGATATTTTTTTTGTAATAAAGCCGCTTTAAATGTTTTGGGATTATTATTATGGGTTTAAGTTAGTTTTTCCTATCCATTGATTAATTAAAAGATGGTTTTAAGATATTTCTAACGTAAGGGTAACAAATGAAAGTTTTTGTTCAAAATCTTGGATCACCTATAAGCAAACGTTTTAACTCAAGCATGAATCATGTTTTCAACTTTAAATAACCCGAAATTTTATTCACCGAAAAATTGCAAAATTTGAACGAGAAACCCTTATCTTTAAAAATGATGTTTTGATTTAGAAAACTAAAAACTTATTTTCACTTCCAAACAGAACTCTTTTTACACCTTTCCAGTAACATTCTGAATTCAGTCGTAGTGTTTTGGGCTGGGTTTGGGGTGTTACAATTTGGTATCAGAGTTCAAGTTTTAAACTCGGCCTTTGGGTTTTTGAGGCCATAACGTTTTCAAAATGGGTATATAAAGTCGATTAAAGAAAATTTTTCATGAAAGCGGATTTGAAGGCATGGCATTGAATCTTAAGCCAGTCTACCGAGTAAGTCTCACATTGTTAAATAAATTGAGTGGAAGTGGATATATGATGCATTTTTATGGATGATGTTGTGGATATTAGAGTCTAGGACATTCTCTTTAGAAATTTGAAACCTTTAGGGATGTGTGCTCTTTCTGAAGGAATAACTTAAAATTCTATGCCATAAAACTACTTCTTTAATCAACAAGTGAAAAAAAAAGCTAATGCATAATAATTCTTTAAAATAGATTAAAACACGACGATAGACATGAGTTCTAGGGGACGTGGTCGTAATGCGCGTGGGCATGGTAGAGGTAGGGTGACTGTATCAGAACCAGTGGGGTCTGGTCATGAGTTAAGGAATGAAGCGCCGCCCCCAGCCGAGGAAGCTAAATTTCAAGATCAAACGGGTGGAGACGACGCGGTGTCTATCACTCCCTACAGGATGGCTCAGAAGGAGTTGGTTGAGCTTAAGGCCCAAATCTAGGAGTTGTTAGATCGCGGTCTCATTCGACCAAGTGTGTCTCCATGGGGAGCACCGGTGTTGTTCGTAAAGAAGAAGGATGGATCTATGCGGATGTGCATAGATTACCGCCAGTTGAATAAGGTGATGATCAAGAAAAAGTACCTGCTACCGAGGATAGACGACTTGTTTGATCAGCTCAAAGGGGCTGCAGTCTTTTCGAAGATAAATTTGAGGTCGGGGTATCACCAGCTTAAGGTGAAGGAAGCAGATATTCATAAGACAGCGGTTCAGACTCGATACGGGCACTATGAATTCCTGGTAATGCCGTTCGGGCTAACAAATGCACCAGTTGCATTCATCGATATGATGAACCGGGTGTTTCAACCCTATTTGGACCAGTTCATCGTGGTATTCATAGACGACATTTTGGTATATTCCAAGTCAGAGGAGGAGCATGATGCGCATCTTTAAGCGATCTTTGCGAGTTTTAAGGAGAAGGAATTGTCGCTAAGTTTAGTAAATCAATTTTGGTTAAGATAAGTTACTTTTACGGGTCATGTGGTATCTGCGAGAAGGGATAAAGTGGATCTCGAAAGATTGAGCGGTATTAGATTGGAAACCACCTAAGTTAGTGGCGAGATTCGCAATTTCTTGGGGTTAGCAGGTTATTATAGAAGATTTGTTGAAGGTTTTTCCTCTATAGTAGCACTTTTGACTAAGTTATTGAGGAAGGAGGTACCTTTTGTGTGGGCGGATATCTGACGGAGAGTTTCGAGAAACTAAAAGGGTTTTGACAGAGACTCCGGTGTTAATTCAGCCTGAGGAAGGGAAAGATTTTGTGGTATATTGTGATGCTTCTCATACGGGGTTAGGTTGTGTCTTGATCACGGGAAGGAAGGTTGTTGCTTATCGTCTCGGCGATTAAGACCACATGAAGTTAACTATCGACGTACGACACGGAATAGGTTGCGATGGTTTTGCTTTGAAAGTGTGGAGGTATTATTTGTATGGAGAGAAGTCGGTGATCTACACGGACCATAAGAGTTTAAAGTACCTCTGACCCGAAAGAGTTGAACTTGGGACAACGAAGGTGGGTGGAGCTGTTGAAGGATTATATTGCTCGATTGAATACCACCGGATAAAGCGAATGTGGTGGCAGATACACTAAGCCGAAAGGTAGTTTCGGATCTGAGGCGATGTTAGCTCATCTTAGCCTATATAATGACGGGAGTTTGTTAGCGAGACTACAAGTGAAGGCGACATGGTTAAGTCGGGTTAAAGAAAGCAGTTGGTGGATGAGGTTTTGAGTGCTAGACTTACGCAAGTTCGAATAGGGATTAGAGGACTACGATGTAAACAACGATGGAGTGTTGTGTTTAGTGGTAGGGTTTGTATCTTAGAAGGATGAGGAGTTAAGGCGAAGATTCTTGGGAATCGCATAGCCCTTACGCTATGCATCTGGAGGGTAAGTTGTATAGGGATCTTGAGAGTTTTGGTGGCTGGATTGAAGTGGGAATTCTGAATTTGTGGGGAAGTGTTTGGCGTGTCAGCAGTCAAAGCTAAACACCAAGTGCCTTCGGTTCTTTGCAACTAGTAAAGATTCGCGATGGAAGTGGGAGACAATCACGATGGATTTAGTTAGTGGGCTTCCTCTTACGCCTACTAAGAAAAACTCGGTATTGGTGATAGTGGATCGGTTGACAAAATCCACTCATTTCATACCTGTTCGTGTCGACTACTCTCTGTAGAGGTTGGCGAAGTTCTATGTGGCAGAAATTGTGAGGCTACATGGGGTACCGGCATCGATCAACTTGGATAGGGACCCTAGATTTACGTCGCGATTTTGGAGGACGTTGCATCAGGCTTTGTGTACCAGGTTGGATTTTAGCATAGCATTTCATCCGCAGACGGATGGCCAATCTGAAAGGGTGATTCAGGTGTTGGAAGATATGTTGAGGGGATGTGTTATCAACTTCAGAGGTAGTTGGGAAAAATTCTTGCCCTTAGCAGAGTTCGCATACAACAATAGTTACCAAGCAAGTATTCAGATGGCACCGTATGAAGCATTGTATGGGCGGAAGTGTCGCACTCCTACTTGTTGGGCAGAGTTAGGAGAAGGTCATGTGTTAGGTCCAGAGATAGTAGTAGAATCAGAGGAGAAGGTTAAGGTAATCTGAGTTCGACTGAAGGAGGCATCTGACAGACAGAAGTCGTATGCGGATCTTAAGCGAAAAGAATTAGAGTTTGTAGTGGGTGATCAGGTTTTTCTGAAAGTTTCATCATGGAAGAAGGTGATGAGATTTGGACGTAAGGGTAAGCTGAGTCCCAGGTTTATAGGGCCTTATCGGGTTTTGAAGCGAGTTGGACCAGTAGCATACCAGTTGGAGTTCCCTTTGGAGTTGAAGCAGATGCACGATGTGTTTCACGTCTCAATACTAAGACGTTACTGATCGGATCCGTCTCGCGTGGTGGCGGTGGAGGAAGTTAAGTTGAAGCCAGATTTGTCCTATGAAGAGGAGCCAATCCAGATTTTGAAGCGAGGTGTAAAGGTGTTATAGAAGAAATCAGTCCCATTTAGTCAAGGTGTTGTGCCGGAACCATGGTTCAGAAGAAGCTTCGTGGGAGCCGAAGGAGGCAATGCGTCAGCAATACCCTCACCTATTTTGACCAGGTAATTTCGAGGCTAAAATTTCTTTAAGGGGGTAGAACTGTAACATCCGGGATTTAGGGATCTCACATTTTACCTCTTATTTGTGTGCTAGTATGCTCTGTATGCTTGTTTGAGTGTGTTTGGGGGCTTCGGGGAACCTTGGGGTTAAGTCTTAGCCTTAGTGAAAATTTTGGTTTGAAGCCTTTAGGGGGAAGCTAGGGGAGCTAGGCCTTAAGGGATTGAATATGGGATTTAAGGACACAACAAGTGGAGTGGTGGAGTGGCAAGGTGGCGCTAAGAGCAAAAGTGGGCGTTTCAAGGAGGGAGTTCAAGGGGAGGAGGATCGAGCAGCGAGGCGCTTTTGAAGTTTATTTTGTATTAGAGGGGGTGGGAGTTTGATTCGGCTTGGGCACTTAAAAGTTGGAGGGTTGATGGGGTCAAATCATTTGAATAGGTGGTGGAGAGGAATATTAGGAGGTGGAATCATTCAAACTAGTTTGAATGAGTGAAGGGGAGGAAATGTAGGAGGAAAAGAAGGGATGAGGAGAGGGTTTGAGTGTTGGCCGAATATGGGGCTCTTGGGAGAGGATTTTTGGTCATAAGGGGAGCGGTTCGGTTGAGGGCTTTAGATGCGAAATTAAGTGTTGTGATGGGGGTTTTGGGCATTTTTTCCTTTTGTGTTTTTTCTTCTCTAGTTCTTTCTAGAAAGTGTCAAGCAAGAGTCATTATTCTTTTCTTCTTTTCTCCTATAGTCAAAAGTCGAAAGCGAAAGAGGTCATTTGGTGCATTTGCTCATCTTCTTTCTCTTTATTTTCTTCTCTTGGCAGAACCATATCTCCTCTTATTCTCTTTTCTTCCTCATTTAATAATCTTAGACTCTCACACTCTTAAAGCGAAATACACCTTCACTTTTCCCATAGTCAAAACCTCTTAAACCTCAACTTCTTCTTCTTCTTTTCACCGATTACTTTATCTTCAAAAGTCGAACAACCCATCTTTCTTTGTGATTTGTAGCCAAATCTTCTAGCCATCTCCATTCATTCTTTTTCTTTTGTTGTTGTTATTCTTAAAAGCCGAACCTCTCTTGTGTGGTGACTTGTTTCATTTTTTGATTCTTAGAGGAGGTGCCGACATTCATCTCCTATCAATCTTCTCAATCAGGGCTTGGTGGTTGTGGTAAGCATTCTCTTCTATGGGAATCGTTCTCTTTTCCTTTCCTTTTTGGCTAAACAAAACCAAATGTCTAATCCTATTTCTTGAGGTATGGCCGAATATATGAGGGGTTGACTTCATGGTTCTTTTGTTTGTAGCAAGGGTGAAGGATAGTAAGGATCTTTCGGATTTCAATTATTCAAGGTAAGAAGGTTATAATGTTAGGCCGAAGGCCACTTCTTTTGATCATAAGTGTTAAGGCCGAAACAAATGTGGGTTCATGTAGGGATTTCGGCAATCTTTAAGAGCAAGTGAATAACCTCCGGGTTTTAGTTGACTTTGGTAAGGGGTAATCTTTCTTTAGAATATTCTTTTAGTTTTGTTATAGTATTATTCCATGTTTTAGCAAGACTTCGACCAAAGATTATATCTCATGGATTGAGTACGACCAAGGAGTGAAAGGGGTTGAACACGTAGTCGCCCTAAATTCAAAAGCGGTCGGTTTATTGATTCGGGATTAGCCATGGGGTGTGGGCGGTGTCGAAATAGACAAGCACATCATTGTAGTTTCTTCGTGTGAGGGCGTTAGGAGATTGATAGCCTAGTTCTCGAGGTTTTCAAGTGTGTAATTAACACTTTGGTTATTTATCTGCTTTAATTTAAATAAATGTATTGTGTATGGTGGCCAAAGCGATTGGTACGTGGTGGTGTTATTACTCATGTTGGGTAATCAGATAACTGAGTTAGTATACTACCCATGCTACGGATGTGGTTAGTAATTGTGGATCTATGTAAGCATGTCATATATGTATATTTGGTATGTTCATATGTTATGTTACCATTCTATCATATTATGATGCATGTGCATGGGGTTGGGATATATCTTTGTTAAAGGGAAGTGTGTACATTTATGTATGTGGATTGATGATGGCCTCGAGCCTCATCATTGGATTGATGACGACAATGAGTCTCATCGTGGATATTTGTGATTTCAATCCGTAGATTAGTGGCTAGACCACTAAGTGGACTTTGAGCGATGTACCATCGATGCAGACCGCCAAAGAGGTGTGTAGCGGATGGAGGGTCGATTTAGTAATCCCCAGTGTGTGGTGGTTGGATCTGGTGGTGTGTAGCGGTTGGATATTAGGTTGAAATTTGGGTTAACATTTTGCATCTCTATCGTGGTATGTGGTTTAATGTGGGTTAGGGCCAAGCCCAATTGTGGATATATGTGGGCTAATTGCTGCTGAGTGCAGTAACTCACCTTGCTTTTCCAACAATACAGGTAATTGTAGTCTATTGGACCGGGCTGGAGTGGACTCGGGGAGGCCATGCAGAAGCTGTTTTTATTTCTAAGTACATTATGAGCTTTTGGTTATTTTTCTTGGGATATTTTTATTGTAATAAGGCCGCTTTAAATGTTTTGGGATTATTATTATGGGTTTAAGTTAGTTTTTCCTATCCATTGATTAATTAAAAGATGGTTTTAAGATATTTCTAACGTAAGGGTAACAAATGAAAGTTTTTGTTCAAAATCTTGGATCACTTATAAGCAAACTTTTTAACTCAAGCATGAATCATGTTTTGAACTTTAAATAACCCGAAATTTTATTCACCGAAAAATTACAAATTTTGAACGAGAAACCCTTATCTTTAAAAACAACGTTTTGATTTAGAAAACTAAAAACTTATTTTCACTTCCAAATAGAACTCTTTTTACACCTTTCCCAATAACATTCTGAATTGGTCGTGGTGTTTTAGGCCGGGTTTGGGGTGTTACAATTTGGTATCAAAGCCCAAGTTTTAAACTCAGCCTTTGGGTTTTTGAGGCCCATAACATTTTCAAAATGGGTATATAAAGTCAGTTAAAGAAAATTTTTCATGAAATGGATTTGTGAAGGCATGGCACTCGAATTTTCTGGCCCATGTCTACCAGGTAAGTCTCCTTTGTTAAATGAATTGAGTGGAAGTGGATATATGATGCATTGGTATGGATGATGTTATGGACATTAGAGTCTAGGACATTCTCTTTAGAGGCTGAAACCTTTGGGGATGTGTGCTCTTACGAAGGAATAACTTAAAATTCTATGCCATAAAACTACTTCTTTAATTGACAAGTGAAAAGAATGCTAATGCATAATAATTCTTTAAAACAGTTAAAACACGATGATAGACATGAGTTCTAGGGGCGTGGTGCGTGTCTGGCGTGGGCATGGTAGAGGTAGGGTGGTATGTCGGAACCGGTGAGGGTGCAGTCATGAGTCAAGGAATGAAGCCCGCCTTGGTGAGGAAGTGAATTTCAAGATCAAGCGGATGGAGATGACGGTGTCTATTGCTCCTATAGGATGGCTCCGAAGAAGTTGGTTGAGATTAAGGCCCAAATCCAAGAGTTGTTAGATCGCGATTTCATTCGACCAGTGTGTCTCCATAGGGAGCATCGGTGTTGTTAAATAAAGAAGAAGGGCGGATCTATCTTGATGTGCATAGATTATCGCCCGATTGAATAAGGCGACGATCAAGAACAAGTACCCTTCTGAGGATGAGCGATTTGTTTGATCGGCTCAAATGGGCTGCGGTCTTTTCGAAGATAGATTTGAGGTCGAGGTATCACCAGCTTAAGGTGAAGGAAGCAGATATTCACAAGACAACATTTCAGACTCGATACGGGCACTATGAATTCCTAGTAATGCCGTTCGGGCTGACAAATGCACCAGCTATGTTTATGGATATGATAAACCGGGTGTTTCAACCCTATTTGGACTTGTTCATCGTGGTACTCATAGACGACATTCTAGTATATTCCAAGACAGAGGAGGAGCATGATACGTATCTTCGGGTAGTGCTGTAGGTTTTAAGGGAGGAGGAATTGTACGCTAAGTTTAGTAAATGTAAATTTTGGTTAAGATAAGTTACTTTTCTAGGTCATGTGGTATCTGCAGAAGGGATGAGAGTGGATCCTCGGAAGATTGAGGCGGTATTGGATTGGAAACCACCTAAGTTGATGGCAGAGATTTGCAGTTTCTTGGGGTTAGCCGGTTATTATAGAAGATTTGTTGAAGGTTTTTCCTTTATAGCAGCACCTTTGACTACGTTATTGAGGAAGGAGTAACCTTTTGTGTGGACGGATAAGTAGCGGAGAGTTTGAGAAGCTAAAAGGGTTTTGACAGAGGCTCGGTGTTAATTGACTGAGGCGGGGAAAGATTTTGTGGTATATTGTGATGCTTCTCATACGGGGTTAGGTTGTGTCTTGATGCGAGGAAGGAAGGTTGTTGCTTATCGTCTCGGCGATTAAGACCACATGAAGTTAACTATCGGCCTACGACACGGAATTGGCTGCGATGGTTTCGCTTTGAAAGTGTGGAGGCATTATTTGTATGGAGAGAAGTCGGTAATCTACGGACCATAAGAGTTTAAAGTACTGCTGACCCAGAAAGAGTTGAACTTGAGATAGCGAAGGTGGGTGGAGCTATTGAAGGATTCTGCTGCTCGATTGAATACTATCCGGGTAAAGCGAATGTGGTGGCAGATACACTAAGCCGAAAGGTAGTATCAGATCTGAGAGCGATGTTCGCTCATCTTAGCGTATATGACGACGGGAGTTTGTTAGTGGAGCTGAAAGTGAAGTCGACATGGTTAAGTCAGGTTAAAGAGAAACAATTGGTGGATGAGGTTTTGAATGCTAGACTTCTGCAAGTTCAGAATGGGGGATTAGAGGAGTATAGTGTAAATAGCGATGGAGTGCTGTGTTTCCATGGTAGGGTTTATATGCCAAAGGATAAGGGGTTAAGGCAGAAGATTCTTCGGGAATCGCATAGTGGCCCTTACGCTATGCATCTGGAGGGAGTAAGTTGTATAGGGATCTTGAGATCGGTTTTGGTGGCTAGATTGAAGTGGGAATTCTGACTGAATTTGTGGGGAAGTGTTTGGCGTGTCGGTGGTCAATGCTAAACACCAAGTGCCTTGGGGTTCTTGCAACCGATAAAGATTTAAGTAGTGGAAGTGGGAGAGAATCACGATGGATTTTGTTAGTGGGCTTCCTCTTATGCCTACTAAAAAAGACTCGGTATGGGTGATAGTGGATCGGTTGACAAAATTTGCTCATTTCATACTTGTTCGTACTGACTACTCTCTGTAGAGGTTGACAAAGTTGTATGTGGCAGAAATTGTGAGGCTACATGTGGTATCAGCATCGATCATCTCGGATAGGGACCCTAGATTTACGTCGCGATTTTGGAGAGCATTGCATCAAGCTTTGGGTACCAGGTTGGATTTTAGCACAACATTTGATCCGTAGACGGATGGCCAGTCTGAAAGGGTGATTCAGGTGTTGGAAGATATGTTGAGGGGATGTGTTATCGACTTTAGAGGTAATTGGGAAGAATTCTTGCCCTTAGCAGAGTTCGCATACAACAATAGTTACTAAGCAAGTATTTAGATGGCACCGTACGAAGCATTATATGGGCAGAAGTGTCACACTCCTACCTGTTGGACAGAGTTAGGAGAACGTCATGTGTTAGGTCCAGAGATAGTGGCAGAATCAGAGAAGAAGGTTAAGGTAATTTGAGTTCGATTGAAGGAGGCATCTGACAGACAGAAGTCGTATGCGGATCTTAAGCGAAAAGAATTAGAGTTTGTAGTGGGTGATCAGGTTTTTCTGAAAGTTTTACTGTGGAAGAAGGTGATGAGATTTGGACGTAAGGGTAAGCTGAGTCCCATGTTTATAGGGCCTTATCGGGTTTTGAAGCGAGTTGGACCAGTAGCGTACCAGTTGGAGTTGCCCTCGGAGTTGAAGCAGATGTACGATGTGTTTCACATCTCAATGCTAAGACGTTACCGATCGGATCCATCTCGAGTGGTGCCAGTGGAGGAAGTTGAGTTGAAGCTAGATTTATCCTATGAAGAGGAGCCAATCCAGATTTTGGAGCGAGGTGTGAAAGTGCTACAGAAGAAATCAGTCCCTTTGGTCAAGGTGTTGTGGCAGAACCATGGTTCAGAAGAAGCTTCGTGAGAGTCGGAGGAGGTAATGCGTTAGCAATACCCTCACCTATTTTGACTAGGTAATTTCGAGGTCAAAATTTCTTTAAGGGGGTAGAACTGTAACATTCGAGATTTAGGGGTCTCGTATTTTACCTCTTATCTGTGTGCTAGTATGCTCTGTATGCTTGCTTGAGTGTGTTTGGAGGATTCGGGGAACCTTGGGGTTAAGTCTTAGCCTTAGTGAAAATTTCGGTTTGAAGCCTTTAGGGGGAAACTAGGGCAGCTAGGCCTTAAGGGATTGAATATGGGATTTAAGGACACAACAAGTGGAGTCGTGGAGTGGCAAGGTGACACCTAAGAGCAAAGGGAGTGGACATTTCAAGGAGGGAGTTCAAGGGGGAGGAGGATCGAGCAACTAGGGCAGCTTTTTGAAGTTTATTTTGTGTTAGAGGGAGTGGGAGTTTGATTCGAAATGGGCACTTGAAAGTTGGAGGGTTGATGGGGTCAAATCTTTTGAATAAGTAGTGGAGAGGAATATTAAGAGGTGGAATCATTCAAACTAGTTTGAATGAGTGAAGGAGAAATGTAGGAGGAAAAGAAGGGATGAGGAGAGGGGTTTGAGTGTTGGCGAATATGGGACTCTTGGGAGAGGATTTTTGGTCATAAGGGAAAGATTCGGTTGGGGGCTTTAGGTCTTTGAAATTAAGTGTTGTGATAGGGGTTTTGGGATTTTTTCCATTTTGTGTTTTTCTTCTCTAGTTCTTTCTTAGAAAGTGTCAAGCAAGAGTCATTATTCTTTTCTTCTTTTTCTCCTATAGTCAAAAGCCAAAAGCGAAAGAGCTCATTTGGTGCATTTCGCTCATCTTCTTTCTTTTTATTTTCTTCTCTTGGCCGAACCATATCTCCCTCTTATTTTCTTTTTTTCCTCATTTTAATAATCTTAGACTCTCACACTCTTAAAGCCGAAATACACCCTTCACTTTTTCCCATAGCGAAACCTCTTAAACCTCAACTTCTTCTTCTTCACTTCATCAATTACTTTATCTTCAAAAGCCGAACAACCTATCTTTCTTTGTGATTTGTAGCCGAACCTTCTAGCCATCTCCATTCATTCTTTTTCTTTCGTTGTTGTTATTCTTTAAAGCCGAACCTCTCTTGTGTGGTGACTTCTTTTATTTGTTGATTCTTAGAGGAGGTGTCGGCATTCATCTCCTGTCAATCTTCTCAATCGGGTCTTAGTGGTTGTGGTAAGCATTCTCTTCTGTGGGAATCGTTCTCTTTTCCTTTCCTTTTTTGGTTAAACAAAACCAAATGTCTAATCCTATTTCTTGAGGTATGACCGAATATATGACGGGTTGACTTCATGGTTCTTTTGTTTGTAGCAAGGGTGAAGGATATTAAAGATCTTTCAGATTTCAATTATTCAAGGTAAGAAGGTTATAACGTTAGGCCGAAGGCCACTTCTTTTGATCATAAGTGTTAAGGCTAAAACTAATATGGGTTCATGTAGGGATATCGGCAATCTTTAAGCGCAAGTGACTAACCTCCGGGTTTTGGTTGGCTTTGGTAAGGGGTAATCTTTCTTTAGAATATTCTTTTAGTTTTGTTATAGTATTATTCCACGTTTTAGCAAGGCTTCCTAACCAAGATTATATCTCATGGATTCAAGTACCAGACCAAGGAGGCGAAAGGGGTTGGACACGTAGTCCACGCCTAAATTCAAGAAGCGGTCGATTCGATGGTTGAGATTGGCCATTGAGGTGTGGGCGACATCGAGAGAGACAAGCGGATCATTGTAGTTTCTTGAGTGAGGGCGTTAGGAGATTGATAGACAAGTTCTTTAGGTTTTCGGTGTGTAATTAACACTTTGGTTATTTATCTGCTTTAATTTAAATAAATGTATCGTGTACGATGGCAAAGCAGATGGTTGTGGTGGTGTTATTACTCATGTTGGGTAATCTGGTAACCAGGTTAGTATCCTACCCATGCTATAGTTGTGGTTAGTAATTATGGATCTATGTAAGCATGTCATATATGTCTATTTGGTATGTTCATATGTTATGTTACCATTCTATCATATTATGCAGCATGTGCATGGGGTTGGGATATATCTTGTTAAAGGGAAGTGTATACATTTATGTATGTGGATTGATGATGGCCTCGAGCCTCATCGTGGATTGATAGCGACCATGAGTCTCATCACGGATATTTGTGATTTCAATCCGTGGATCGATGGCTAGACCACTAAGTGGACTTTGAGCAGTGTTCCATCGGTACGGACTGCTAAAGAGGTGTGTAGTAGATGGAGGGTCGATTTAGTAATCCCTAGGTGTGTGGTGGTTGGGTACGGGTGGTGTGTAGCAGTTGGATATTAGGTTGGGTTGGGTTAACATTTTGCATCTCTATCGTGGTATGTGGTTTAATGTGGGTTAGGGCCAAGCCCAATTGTGGATATATGTGGGCTAATTGCACACTAAGTGCAGTGACTCACCTTGCTTTTCCAACAATGCGGGTAATTAAGTAGTCTATTGGATTTGAAATTTGGAGTGGACTCGGGGTGGCCATCTGAAGTATTTTTATTTCTAAGTACATTATGAACTTTTGCTTATTTTTCTTGGGATATTTTTATTGTAATAAGGCCGCTTTAAATGTTTTGGGATTATTATTATGGGTTTAAATTAGTTTTTCCTATCCATTGATTAATTAAAAGATGGTTTTAAGATATTTCAAGCGTAAGGGTAACAAATGAAAGTTTTTGTTCAAAATCTTGGATCACCTATAAGCAAACGTTTTAACTCAAGCATGAATCATGTTTTGAACTTTAAATAACCCAAAATTTTATTCACCGACAAATTGTAAATTTTGAATGAGAAACCCTTATCTTTAAAAATGACGTTTTGATTTAGAAAACTAAAAACTTATTTTCACTTCCAAGTAGAACTCTTTTTACACCTTTCCCAGTAACATTTCAAATTCGGCCGTGGTGTTTTGTGCCGAGTTTGGGGTGTTACACTATTACTGAATATGAACGAGAGTTCGTGCGACTAAGTCAATATGCCCGAGAGTGTATATCTTCCGAAGCTATAATCTGTAAAAAGATTCAAAGATGGTCTTAATGAAGATATCCGTTTGCTAGTCAGGATTTTAGAAATAAAAGAGTTCGTTGTACTCGTTGACCGAGCTTGCAAAGCTGAGGCACTCGGAAAGGATAAAAGAAGAGGTAAGTCTGAAGCTCGAGATACAAGAAAGAGATTTCAGAGTAAATCAGTTTAGTCTGCTCCCGAAAGATTCCGAGATGATCAAAGTCGTTCTAGAGATAATGTGGGACATTTGAACAGAAATCGAGCTAAATTGCAAATGAGTTCCAAAACTCCAGCATCTTCAGTGGCCAGCATTGGTAATGTTTGATCAGAGAGACCTAAATGTAAACATTATGGAAAAAGACATCCGGGAAGATGTAGATTGAATTACAGAGCTTGCTTGGATGTGGGTCACTTGATCATTTTATCCGTGATTGCCTTGAGCTGTTGAACGTAGGTATTAAGAGTCCAAGATCTAATAATGCACCTACGAGGGGTCGATCATCAAAGAATGTAAAGAATGTCAGTGGTAGTCAGAGAACTATGAGAGACATTATTGTCAGATCCGAAGCCAGAGCGCTGTCAGAGCGTATGCTATCCGAGCTCGTGAAGAAGCTTTGTCGTCTGATGTTATAACAGGTACTTTTACTCTTTATGATACTTTTGTGATAGCTTTAATAGACCCTGGTTCTACGCATTCGTACATATGCATGAATTTAGTATATGGTATGACTTTGCCTGTAGAGTCTACTGAATTTGCTATAAAAGTATCGAACCCCTTAGGTAAGACTGTCCTTGTTGACAAAATTTGCAAGAACTATCCGTTAATGTTTCGAGATTTCTGTTTCCCTATTGATCTGATGATTTTGCCATTTGATGAATTCGATATTATTTTTGGAATGGATTGTTTGTTTATGCATGATGCCATTGTGAACTGTAAAAGAAAATCTATTAATTTGAGAAGTCTGAATGATGAGATTGTACGGGTTAAGTCTGATGATTTAAATGGATTTCCTGCTGTGGTATCCGTTTTGAAAGCTCAGAGTTATGTGAAAAAGGGGTATGAATCATATTTTGCTTATGTGATCGATTCAAAAGCTTCCGAGAAGAAAGTTGAATCAGTACCCATTGTTTGTGATTTTATTGATGTGTTCCCTGAAGAGTTACCGGGTTTACCTCCGATTCGTGAAGTTGAATTTGGTATTGAATTGTTGCATGGTAAAACACCTATTTCGATATCTCCGTATAGAATGGCACCAACGGGGTTGAAAGAGTTAAAGTCATAGTTACAAGAATTGACTGATAGAGGGTTTGTTAGACCGAGTTTTTTGGCTTGGGGTGCTCTTGTTCTGTTTGTGAGAAAGAAAGATGGTACGATGAGAATGTGTATCGATTACCGTCAGTTGAATAAGGTGACTATAAAGAACAAATATCCATTGCCCAGAATTGATGATTTGTTTGATCAGTTAAAAGGAGCTACTGTGTTTTCCAAGATTGATTTGAGATCAGGATACTACCAATTGAGAGTTAAAGATTCAGACATTTCAAAAACTGCTTTTCAAATGAGGTACGGGCATTATGAGTTTTTAGTTATGCCATTCAGACTAACCAATGCTCCTACTATTTTTATGGACTTGATGAACAAAATTTTCAGACCGTTTCTGGATCAGTTTGTTGTTGTATTCATTGACGACATTTTAATTTACTCACGTAATGAGAATGAGCATGCAAAACATTTGAAAATTGTGTTGCAAACTTTGAGAGAAAAGAAATTGTATGCATAAAATTCAAAGAAATGTGAATTACGGTTGAATGAGGTCAATTTTCTGGGGCATATTGTGTCAGCTTTTGGGATTCGTGTTGATCCGAGCAAGATTTATGCTATTCTGAATTGGAAACCTTCGAAGAACTTGTCCGAAGTTCGTAGTTTTCTGGGTTTAGTTGGTTATTATCACAGATTTGTTAAAGGCTTCTCGACTATAGCTACTCCGTTGACTAGATTACTTCAGAAAGATGTCAGATTTGAATGGTCGGATAAATGTCAGAAAAGTTTTGACCAATTGAAAACTCATTATGAAGCTCCGGTGTTAGTACATCGAATCGGTAAAGAATTTGTTGTTTACTGGTGATGCTTTGTTAAGCGATGCAGGATGTGTTTTGATGCAAGAGGGCAAAGTGGTAGCTTATGCTTCGAGACAATTAAAGCCTCATGAAAAGAATTACCCAACACACAAGCTCGAACTCACTGCGATTGTGTTTGCACTTAAAATTTGGCGTCGTTATTTGTACAGTGAGAAATGTCATGTGTTTTCAGATCATAAAAGTCTGAAATATTTAATGACCCAGAAAGATTTGAACCTGCGTCAAAGAAGATGGTTAGAACTATTAAAAGATTACGAGCTTGTGATAGATTATCATCCGGATAAAGCAAATGTGGTTGCTGATGCGTTGAGTAGAAAGTCATTGTTTGCACTACATACTTTGAACGCTTAGTTAGATTTGTCTGATGATAGTTTTGTGATAGCTGAATTGAGAGCGAAACCGTTATTTGTACAGCAAATATGTGATGCTCAGAAGGTTGATAATAAATTATTGTTGAAACGAGCTCAATGTGAATGGAATTCTGAATCTGAATTTCGAGTTGTCGATGATTGTTTGAGATTTTGAGATTGAATCTGTGTTCCAAGAAATCTAGAGCTGATTCAATTGATTTTGGGTGAAGCACATAACAGTCGCCTATCTGTCCATCCAGGAAGTACAAAGATGTATCATGATTTGAAACAACACTATTGGTGGTCTGGCATGAAACAAGACATTTCTGACTTTGTTTCAAAATGTTTAGTTTGTCAGCAAGTGAAAGCATAACATCAAGATCCATCTGGGTTGTTACAGTTGATTTTGATCCCTGAATGGAAATGGGATAAAGTAACTATGGACTTTGTTTCTGGGTTGCCTTTGACTCCGAGAAAGAAGGATGCAATATGGGTCGTAGTTGACCGATTGATGAAATCGCCCATTTTATTTCGGTAAGATCTGACTATTCACTCGAGATTAGCCGAGTTTTATATTTCTGAGATTGTGAGATTACACGGGGTGCCACTATCTGTTGTGTCAGATAGAGACCCGAGATTCACATCGAGGTTCTGGAAGAATTACAAGAAGCTTTGGGCACGAAATTGCATTTTAGTACAGCTTTTCATCTGCAAACAGATGGTCAATCCGAGCGAATTATTCATATTCTCGAAGATATGTTAAGATGCTGTATATTAGAATTTAATGGTTCGTGGGAACAATACCTGCCATTGATCGAGTTTGCGTATAATAATAGTTTTCAGTTGAGCATCAAAATGGCACCTTATGAAGCTTTGTATGGACGTAAGTGTCGTACACCTCTGTATTGGACTGAACTCAGCGAGAATAAGTTACACGGGGTCGATTTGATAAAAGATACCGAACAAAAGTGAAACTGATCCGAGATTGTTTGAAAGCAGCATCTGATCGTCAGAAGTCCTCTGCAGAATTAAAACGAAAGGATATAGAATTTGAGATCGGCGATAAAGTATTTCTGAAATTGTCTCCGTGGAAGAAAGTGCTCCGATTCAGACGTAAAGGCAAGTTAAGTCCGAGATTCATCGGACCGTATGAGATCATTGAACGTGTTGGGCCTGTTGCATATAGATTGAAGTTACCCTCAGAACTAGAAAAGATTCACAATGTATTTCATGTTTCGATGCTCCATAGATATCGGTCTGATTCGTCAAATGTGATTGCCCCATCTAAAATTGAAATCTGATCTGATATGACATACGAAGAGGAACCGATCCGTATCTTAGCTCGTGATGTGAAAGAGTTAAGAAACAAGGAAATTCCATTAGTGAAAGTACTCTGGCATTGTCACGGTATAGAAGAGGCTACGTACGAGCCTGAGGACTCATTGAGACAGTAATATCCGGTTCTGTTTAACGGTAAGATTTTTGAGGACGAAAATCCCTAAGGGGGAGATTTGTAACAGTCTGGTTTATACCCTAGTTAGAATAGTGGTTTTAGGACCACAGATCTGAGTCAAAAAATATTTTAATATTATTTTCCGTGTCTACAGTGTGTGATAAAGCATGTGTGAAAGTTTCATGAATTAATTTGGTTGTCTGTGTGCTTAATTTGAGAAAATGACTAAATTACATAAAAGGTAAAAGTGGCAATTCATATGTTAATGTGTTAAATTGACGTGGCTTATTAAAGGTGAAGTCTTTAAATGGATATTATACTTTTTTTATGCTAGTGGACATTTATGTCCATATTTTACATGATTTTATATGGTTTAAAAAGCTTAAAGTTGTAAAATGATTAATAAGTTATATTAAAATAAAACAAACATAAAACAAGCCATTATTATCTTTGTCTTTGCCAAAATTGAAAGAAAAGAAAAGAAAAGAGATAGCTAGGTATTGACCTTTGTTCATCTTGATTGAGATCAAGAAGCAGGAAAAGCAGTTTAGATCGCGGAAAGCGAAAATAACCAAGTAGCCATTTCCGTTCGATAAACCAAATCCGAGGTAAGTTATTATGCAAATAAACTTATTTGTATTGAATTGAATATATGTATTCATATGTCTATCGATGAAAATGAATGGGTATGAGATGCTAAATGTGTGAATTCCCAAAGAAGTTAGATATAGTGATAAAGCCGAGAAGTCCTGTATGAACTTAGGAATACTTAGGTATCTGTTCTATTTTATCATGTAAGACCACGTCTGGGACGTTGGCGTTGATTTGAAATTTCGTGTAAGACCTCCTCGGGGCGTAGGCAACATTATCGATTATACATAAGACCTAAATGCAGGGATGTAGGCAACATTATCGATTATACATAAGACCTAAAAATGGGACGTAGGCATCATTATATGATTATATATAAGACCTCGTCTGGGGCGGTGGCATCAATATCTGAGTGCACGTAAGACCTAAATGCAGGACTTTGGCATTGTACTACTATTACGAGTTTTTGGGTATC
This sequence comes from Gossypium rotundifolium, assembly GCA_025506655.1. Lineage (NCBI taxonomy): Eukaryota > Viridiplantae > Streptophyta > Magnoliopsida > Malvales > Malvaceae > Gossypium > Gossypium rotundifolium. The sequence goes on from CP106723.1 coordinate 82,088,429, forward strand.
CTACTAGGTTCCTATGGGTTCAACGGAAAGTCTGCAATCTGAATGGTATATCCGAGCCATGATCAATTAAGTGAATGAATATCCGATTCGGGTATGTTGAATGTGCATTAAGTATGCATGAAAGGTAAGCAAGCATATGACTTTGATATGAAGAAGAGTATGATTGAAAATGATAATGTGAATCTTAAAATGTTGAATGTGGCAAATGTGGCCATAAGTTTATGAACCAAGATATATATATATATATATATATATATATAATAGTTGCTAAGTGATTGATATATATATATATATATGTGCCAATGTGTTTATTTGTATATGACTTACTAAGTTTTCGAAAAGCTTATCTGTGTGTGTATTTTCTCTGTTTTATAGGTCGTCAAAGCTATTGAAGGCTCGGATTGTCAAGGATCGTCATCACACTACAAAAACTTATTTTGGTACCCTTTTGGAATGTTTATGGTTGATTATGGCATGTATAGACTAGAAATGTGTATATATTTTTGGAAGTGAACTTAGCCATGTGTTTTGGCAAGTTTAATTTGGTTCATATTATGCTTTGATAAATGTGGCATATGTATGATTTTCGTACGGTTTAAATGCCCATGAAATAGCCAGGTTTATGGTTAGTTAAATGATGAAGTTTTGCTTCGGTTATGTATATGTTATTATTTGAAAGATGATATGAATGATTTGGCTATTAAATACACGGATTGGAGGAACAAATTGGTATGTTATTGGTTGCCATACATGCATGATGTGTCTTGGTATATTTTGCCTATAGGTGTAACCCTTATAGGTGGAAGTTTAGCCTTGTAAATGGCCTATAATGTCACACGGTTGAGGCATACGGGCGTGCCTAAGACTGTGGGTAAATTGGCAGAATATGGCTTAAATTACACACAGCTTCAACACGGGCGTGCTTGATGGCCATGTGAGAAATGGCAGTATGTGATCTAGTAGTACACGACCATAACATAGGCGTGCTTGGTGACCGTGTTGATTTTGGCAGTATATAGCCACGGGGAAGACTCACGGGTGTGTCAAGTAGCCGTGGGAGAGGCACGGCCTACCCCCACGGTCGTGTGTCCCCTGTATGTTAGAAAAGTTTCAAATTTTTATGAAATTACTTATGTGTTTCGGTTTAGTCCCAACTCAGTTTATAAGCATACTTAGGGTCTCAATGACCTACTTAAGGGACATTATGATTGATATTTGATGAATGGTTGTACAATTAATTCTGTAACTATTTTCGACCTGTCTGGTAATGCCTCTAACCCTATTCCGGTGATCAGACATGGGATAAGGGTGTTACATTTGGTTGGTATTAGAGCTACAGTTTAGTCGATTCTCGGACTAACGTAGCATGTCAGAGTCTAGCTATACATGCCATATATTTGAACTGTGATAGTGTGATGAATCCTGACATGTAAAATGTGATTTCTGTATAGTAATGGATCCCGAAAGAGTCGTAGCTGACGATGTACAAAGTAATGTGCCTACTCCCGCACAAGGGACAGAGCCTTCTGATTCGAGACCGACTACAATCGGTCAAGAGGGAGAAGCTAAACAAGTTTTCTTCCAAATGATGAGTGAGTGGTTCACTCAGTTCGTAAAGAATAACCCGACTGTTTCGCAACCTCCACCCCAGTTAATCCCCCTCAAACTACAGTTGTGGCACTAGCTATATATCTGAATCTGTTAAATAAGCCTCCAGTTGATAAGATTAAGTAAGTATAAATTTGAAGAATTACGGGCTACTAATATTGATGATGCTAAAAAGGCTGAGTTCTGGATTGAGAATACTATTCAAGTTTTTGATGAAATGTCTCTGACTCGGATGAATGTATAAAGTGTGTTGTATCCTTGCTACGAGATGCGGCTTATCATTGGTGGAAAACCTTAATTTCTATTGTTTTGAGAGAACGGGTTACCTGGGATTTTTTTCAGATTGAGTTTCGAAGAAATATATCAGTGAAAGATTCATCGATTAGAAACGAAAAGAATTTTTGGAGCTTAAACAAGGCTGAATATCTGTCTGTAACCTCGAGATTTAGGGGTCTCGTATGTTACCTCGTATTTGTGTGCTAGTTTGCTCTGTATGCTTGTTTGAGTGTGTTTGGGGGCTTCGGGGAACCTTGGGGTTATGTCTTAGCCTTAGTGAAAATTTTGGTTTGAAGCCTTTAGGGGGAAGCTAGGGGAGCTAGGCCTTAAGGGATTGAATATAGGATTTAAGGACACAACAAGTGGAGTGGTGGAGTGGCAAGGTGATGCCTAGGAGCAAGGGGAGTGGACGTTTCAAGGAGGGAGTTCAAAGAGGGAGGAGGATCGAGCAATGAGGGCAACTTTTTGAAGTTTATTTTATGCTAGGGGAGTGAAAGTTTTATTCGGCTTGGGCCCTTGAAAGGTGGAGGGTTGATGGGGTCAAATCTTTTGAATAGGTGGTGGAGAGGAATATTAGGAGGTGGAATCATTCAAACTAGTTTGAATGAGTGAAGGGGAGGAAATGTAGGAGGAAAAGAAGGGATGAGGAGAGAGGTTTGAGTGTTGACCGAATATGGGGCTCTTGGGAGAGGATTTTCGGTCATAAGGGGAGTGGTTCAGTTTAGGGCTTTAGGTGCCGAAATTAAGTGTTGTGATAGGGGGTTTTGGGCATTTTTTTTTCCTTTTTGTGTTTTTTTCATCTCTAGTTCTTTGCCGAAAGTATCAAGCAAGAGTCATTATTCTTTTCTTATTTTTCTCCCATAGTCAAAAGCCGAAAGCGAATGAGGTTATTTGGTGCATTTCGCTCATATTCTTTCTCTTTATTTTTTTCTCTTGGCCGAACCATATCTCCCTCTTATTCTCTTTTCTTCCTCATTTTGATAATCTTAGACTCTCACACTCTTAAAACCGAAATACACCTTCACTTTTTCCCATAGCCGAAACCTCTTAAACCTCTAATTCTTCTTCTTCTTTTCACCAATTACTTTATCTTCAAAAGCCGAACAACCCATCTTTCTTTGTGATTTATAGCAGAACCTTTTAGCCATCTCCATTCATTCTTTTTCTTTTGTTGTTGTTATTCTTTAAAGCCAAACCTCTCTTGTGTGGTGACTTCTTTCATTTGTTGATTCTTAGAGGAGGTGCCGGCATTCATCTCCTGTCAATCTTCTCAATTAGGTCTTGGTGGTTGTGGTAAGCATTCTTTTCTATGGGAATCATTCTCTTTTCCTTTCCTTTTTGGTTTGCCGAAACCAAATGTCTAATCTTATTTATTGAGGTATGGCCGAATATATGAAGGGTTGACTTTATGGTTCTTTTGTTTGTAACAAGGGTGAAGGATATTAAGGATCTTTCGAATTTCAATTATTCAAGGTAAGAAGGTTATAATGTTAGGCCGAAGGCCACTTCTTTTGATCATAAGTTTTAAGGCCAAAACTAATGTAGGTTCATGTAGGGATTTCGGCAATCTTTCGGTGTAAGTGAATAACCTCCGGGTTTTGGTTGACTTTGGTAAGGGGTAATCTTTCTTTAGAATATTCTTGTAGTTTCGTTATAGTATTATTCCACGTTTTAACTGGGCTTCTTGACCAAAGATTATATCTCATGGATTCGAGTACCAGCCAAGGAGCGAAAGGGGTTGGACACGTAGTCCCTACCCCTAAATTCAAGAAGCGATTAGTTTCAGCGGTTTCGGATTGGCCACAGGGGTGTGGGCCAGCGTCGGAGAGAGATAAGTAGATCGCTGTAGTTTCTTCGAGTGAGGACGTTAGAGAGATTGATAGCCTAGTTCTTTAGGTTTTCAGGTGTGTAATTAACACATTGGTTATTTATCTGCTTTAATTTAAATAAATGTATCGTAATACGATTGTCAAAGCGATGAGCTGTGGTGGTGTTATTACTCATGTTGGGTCCATTAACGAGTTAGTATAACCCAGTTAGTATGTGGTTAGTAATTATGGATCTATGTAAGCATGTCATATATGTATATTTGGTATGTTCATATGTTATGTTACCATTCTATCATATTATCTTTGCATGTTCATGGGGTTTGGGATATATACTATTAAAAGGGAGGTGTGTACATTTATATGCGTGGATTGATGATGGCCTCGAGCCTCATCATGGATTGATAACGACCATGAGTCTCATCGTGGATATTTGTGATTTCAATCACGTGGATCAATAGCTAGACCACTAAGTGGGCTTTGAGCGATGTACCATTCGTACTGATTGCCAAAGAGGTGTGTAGCGGATGAAGGGTCGATTTAGTAATCCCCAAGTGTGTGGTGGTTGGATCTGGTGGTATGTAGCGGTTGGATATTAGGTTGAAATTTGGGTTAACATTTTGCATCTCTATACGTGGCATGTGGTTTAATGTAGGTTAGGGCCAAGCCCAATTGTGGATATATGTGGGATAATTGCACACTGAGTCTGGTGGCTCACCTTGCTTTTCCAACAATGCAGGTAATTCGTAGTCTATTGGACCAAGCTGGAGTGGACTCGGGGTGGCCATGCAGAAGCTATTTTTATTTCTAAGTACATTATGAACTTTTGGTTATTTTTCTTGGGATATTTTTATTGTAATAAAGCCGCTTTAAATGTTTTGGGATTATTATTATGGGTTTAAGTTAGTTTTTCCTATCCATTGATTAATTAAAAGATGGTTTTAAGATATATCTAACGTAAGGGTAACAAATGAAAGTTTTTGTTCAAAATCTTGGATCACCTATAAGCAAACGTTTTAACTCAAGCATGAATCATGTTTTCAACTTTAAATATCCCAAAATTTTATTCACCGAAAAATTGCAAAATTTGAACGAGAAACCCTTATCTTTAAAAATGATGTTTTGATTTAGAAAACTAAAAACTTATTTTCACTTCCAAACAGAACTCTTTTTACACCTTTCCAGTAACATTCCTAATTCAGTCGTAGTGTTTTTGGCCGGGTTTGGGGTGTTACAATTTGGTATCAGAGCTCAAGTTTTAAACTCGGCCTTTGGGTTTTGAGGCCCATAACGTTTTCAAAATGGGTATATAAAGTCAGTTAAAGAAAATTTTTCATGAAAACGGATTTGAAGGCATGGCATTCGAATCTTCCGGCCCAGGTCTACCAGGTAAGTCTCCTGACTGTTAAATAAATTGAGTGGAAGTGGATATATGATGCATTGTTATGGATGATGTTGTGGATATTAGAGTCTAGGACATTCTCTTTAGAGACTGAAACCTTTAGGGATGTGTGCTCTTTACGAAGGAATAACTTAAAATTCTATGCCATAAAACTACTTCTTTAATCAACAAGTGAAAAAAAAAGCTAATGCATAATAATTCTTTAAAATAGATTAAAACGCGACGATAGACATGAGTTTTAAGGGACGTGGTCGTAATGCGCGTGGGCATGGTAGAGGTAGGGTGACTGTATCAAAACCAGTGGGGTCTGGTCATGAGTCAAGGAATGAAGCGCCGCCCCCAGCTGAGGAAGCTAAATTTCAAGATCAAACGGGTGGAGACGACGCGGTGTCTATCACTCCCTACAGGATGGCTCAGAAGGAGTTGGTTGAGCTTAAGGCCCAAATCTAGGAGTTGTTAGATCGCGGTCTCATTCGACCCAGTGTGTCTCCATGAGGAGCACCGGTGTTGTTCGTAAAGAAGAAGGATGGATCTATGCGGATGTGCATAGATTACCGCCAGTTGAATAAGCTGATGATCAAGAACAAGTACCTGCTACCGAGGATAGACGACTTGTTTGATCAGCTCAAAGGGGCTGCGGTCTTTTCGAAGATAAATTAGAGGTCGGGGTATCACCAGCTTAAGGTGAAGGAAGCAGATATTCACAAGGCAGTGAGTTCGGACTCGTCTGGGCACTATGAATTCCTTGTAATACCGTTCGGTGACAAACGCTCAGATTGCATTCATGGATATGATGAGCAAGGTGTTTCAACCCTATTTGGACCGAGTTCATCGTGGTATTTATAGGCGACATTTGGTATATTCAAGTCGGAGGAGGAGCATGATCGCATCTTTAGGCGATCTTTGAGTTTTAAGGGAGAAGGAATTGTACGCTAAGTTTAGTAAATACAAATTTTGGTTAAGATAAGTTACTTTTCTGGGTCATGTGGTATCTGCAGAAGGGATAAGAGTGGATCCTGGAAAGATTGAGGCGGTATTGGATTGGAAACCACCTAAGTTAGTGGCAGAGATTTGCTGTTTCTTGGGGTTAGCCGATTATTACAGAAGATTTGTTGAAGGTTTTTTCCTCTATAGTAGCACTTTTGACTAAGTTATTGAGGAAGGAGGTACCTTTTATGTGGACGGATATGCAGTAAGAGAGTTTCGAGAAACTAAAAAGGGTTTTGACAGAGACTCCGGTGTTAATTCAGCCTAAGGAAGGGAAAGATTTTGTGGTATATTGAGATGCTTCTCATACGGGGTTAGGTTGTGTCTTGATCACGGGGAAGGAAGGTTGTTGCTTATGCGTCTCGGCGATTAAGACCACATGAAGTTAACTATCCAAGACTACGACACGGAATAGGTTGCGATGGTTTTCGCTTTGAAAGTGTGGAGGCATTATTTGTATGGAGAGAAGTCGGTGATCTACACGGACCATAAGAGTTTAAAGTACCTGCTGACCCAGAAAGAGTTGAACTTGGGACAACGAAGGTGGGTGGAGCTATTGAAGGATTATGACTGCTCGATTGAATACCACCCGGATAAAGCGAATGTGGTGGCAGATGCACTAAGCCAAAAGGTAGTATCAGATCTGAGAGCGATGTTCGCTCATCTTAGCCTATATGACGACGGGAGTTTGTTAACGGAGCTACAAGTGAAGCCGACATGGTTAAGTCAGGTTAAAGAGAAACAGTTGGTGGATGAGGTTTTGAGTGCTAGACTTACGCAAGTTCGAATAGGGATTAGAGGACTACGGAGTATGCAAATGATGGAGTGTTGTGTTTCCGTGGTAGGGTTTGTATCTTAGAAGGATGAGGAGTTAAGCGGAAGATTCTTTGGGAATCGCATAGTGGCATCAGGGGATTGAAGTGAGGAGGTTGGATTGAAGTGGGAATTTGTGATTTGTGGGAAGTGTTTGGCGTGTCAGCAGGTCGAAGCTAAACACCAAGTGCCTTCGGGGTTGCTGCAACTAGTAAAGATTCTGCAGTGGAAGTGGGAGAGAATCACGATGGATTTCGTTAGTGGACTTCCTCCTACGCCTACTAAGAAAGACTCGGTATTGGTTAAGTGGATCGGTTGACAAAATCCACTCATTTCATACCTGTTCGTGTCGACTACTCTCTGTAGAGGTTGGCGAAGTTCTATGTGGCAGAAATTGTGAGGCTACATGGGGTACCGGCATCGATCAGCTTGGATAGGGACCCTAGATTTACGTCACGATTTTGGAGAGCATTGCATCAAGCTTTGTGTACCAGGTTGGATTTTAGCACAGCATTTCATCCGCAGACGGATGGCCAGTCTGAAAGGGTGATTCAGGTGTTGGAAGATATGTTGATGGGATGTGTTCTCGATTTTAGAGGTAATTGGGAAGAATTCTTACCCTTAGCAGAGTTCGCATACAACAACAGTTACCAAGCAAGTATTCAGATGGCACCGTACGAAGCATTGTATAGGCGGAAGTGTCGCACTCCTACTTGTTGGACAGAGTTAGGAGAAGGTCATGTGTTAGGTCCAGAGATAGTGGTAGAATCAGAGGAGAAGGTTAAGGTAATTCGAGTTCAATTGAAGGAGGCATCTAACAGACAGAAGTCGTATGCGGATCTTAAGCGAAAAGAATTAGAGTTTGTAGTGGGTGATCAGGTTTTTCTGAAAGTTTCACCGTGGAAGAAGGTGATGAGATTTGGACGTAAGGGTAAGCTGAGCCCCAGGTTTATAGGGCCTTATCGGGTTTTGAAGCGATTTGGACCAGTAGCATACCAGTTGAAGTTCCCTTCGGAGTTGAAGCAGATGCACGATGTGTTTCACGTCTCAATGTTAAGACGTTACTGATCGGATCCATCTCGCGTGGTGGCGGTGGAGGAAGTTAAGTTGAAGCCAGATTTGTCCTATGAAGAGGAGCCAATCCAGATTTTGGAGCGAGGTGTAAAGGTGTTGTGGCGGAACCATGGTTCAGAAGAAGCTTCGTGGGAGCCGAAGGAGGCAATACGTCAGCAATACCGTCACCTATTTCGACCAAGTAATTTTGAGGCCGAAATTTCTTTAAGGGGGTAGAATAGTAACATTCGGGATTTAGGGATCTCGCATTTTACCTCTTATTTGTGTGCTAGTATGCTCTGTATGCTTGTTTGAGTGTGTTTGGGGGCTTTGGGGAACCTTGGGGTTAAGTCTTAGCCTTAGTGAAAATTTTGGTTTGAAGCCTTTAGGGGGAAGCTAGGGGAGCTAGGCATTAAGGGATTGAATATGGGATTTAAGGACACAACAAGTGGAGTGGTGGAGTGGTAAGGTGACGCCTAAGAGTAAAGGGAGTGGACGTTTCAAGGAGGGAGTTCAAGGGGGGAGGAGGATCGAGCAACGAGGGCAGCTTTTTGAAGTTTATTTTGCATTAGAGGGAGTGGGAGTTTGATTGACTTGGGCACTTAAAAGTTGGAGGGTTGATGGGGTCAAATCATTTGAATAGGTGGTGGAGAGGAATATTAGGAGGTGGAATCATTCAAACTAGTTTGAATGAGTGAAGGGGAGGAAATGTAGGAGGAAAAGAAGGGATGAGGAGAGGGTTTGAGTGTTGGCCGAATATGGGGCTCTTGGGAGAGGATTTTAGGTCATAAGGGGAGCGGTTCGGTTGAGGGCTTTAGGTGCCGAAATTAAGTGTTGTGATGGGGGGTTTCGGCATTTTTTTCCTTTTTGTGTTTTTTTCTTCTCTAGTTCTTTGCCGAAAGTGTCAAGCAAGAGTCTTTATTCTTTTCTTCTTTTTCTCCTATAGTCAAAAGTCGAAAGCGAAAGAGGTCATTTGGTGCATTTCGCTCATCTTCTTTCTCTTTATTTTCTTCTCTTGGCCGAACCATTCACTTTTTCCCATAGTCGAAACCTCTTAAACCTCAACTTTTTCTTCTTCTTTTCACCGATTACTTTATCTTCAAAAGACAAACAACCCATCTTTCTTTGTAATTTGTAGCCGAATCTTCTAGCCATCTCCATTCATTCTTTTTCTTTCGTTGTTGTTATTCTTTAAAGCCGAACCTCTCTTGTGTGGTGACTTCTTTCATTTTTTGATTCTTAGAGGAGGTGCCGACATTCATCTCCTATCAATCTTCTCAATCGGGTCTTGGTGGTTGTGGTAAGCATTCTCTTCTATGGGAATCGTTCTCTTTTCCTTTCCTTTTTGGTTAAACGAAACCAAATGTCTAATCCTATTTCTTGAGGTATGGCCGAATATATGAGGGGTTGACTTCATGGTTCTTTTGTTTGTAGCAAGGGTGAAGGATAGTAAGGATCTTCGGTTCAATTATTCAAGGTAAGAAGGTTATAACGTTAGGCCAAAGGCCACTTTTTTTGATCATAAGTGTTAAGGCCGAAACTAATGTGGGTTCATGTAGGGATTTGGCAATCTTTAAAGCAAGTGAATAACCTCCGGGTTTTAGTTGACTTTGGTAAGGGTAATCTTTCTTTAGAATATTCTTTTAGTTTTGTTATAGTATTATTCCACGTTTTAGCAAGACTTTCGACCAAAGATTATATCTCATGGATTCGAGTACCAGCCAAGGAGTGAAAGGGGTTGGACACGTAGTCGTCGCCTTAAATTTAAGCGGTCGATTTATTGATTCGGGATTAGCCACTGGGGTGTGGGCCAGTGTCAGAAATAGACAAGCACATCGCTGTAGTTTCTTCGAGTGAGGACGTTAGGGAGATTGATAACCTAGTTCTTCGGGTTTTCAAGTGTGTAATTAACACTTTGGTTATTTATCTGCTTTAATTTAAATAGATGTATTGTGTACGGTGGTCAAAGCGATTGGTACGTGGTGGTGTTATTACTCATATTGGGTAATCAGATAACCAGGTTAGTATACTACCCATGCTACGGATGTGGTTAGTAATTGTGGATCTATTTAAGCATGTCATATATGTATATTTGGTATGTTCATATGTTATGTTACCATTCTATCATATTATCTTTGCATGTGCATGGGGTTGGGATATATCTTGTTAAAGGGAAGTGTGTACATTTATGTACGTGGATTGATAATGGCCTCGAGCCTCATCGTGGATTGATGACGACAATGAGTCTCATCGTGGATATTTGTGATTTCAATCACGTAGATTAGTGGCTAGACCACTAAGTGGACTTTGAGTAGTGTACCATCGGTACGGACTGCCAAGAGGTGTGTAGCGAATGGAGGGACGATTTAGTAATCCCAGTGTGTGGTGGTTGGATCTGGTGGTGTGCAGCGGTTGGATATTAGGTTGAAATTTGGGTTAACATTTTGCATCTCTATCGTGGTATGTGGTTTAATGTGGGTTAGGGCCAAGCCCAATTGTGGATACATGTGGGCTAATTGCACTGCTGAGTGCAGTAACTCACTTGCTTTTCCAACAACGCAGTAATTAGTAGTCTATTGGAAATTTGGAGTGGACTCGGGGTGGCCATGTAGAAGTCATTTTTATTTCTAAGTACATTATGAACTTTTGGTTATTTTTCTTGGGATATTTTATTGTAATAAGGCGCTTTAAATGTTTTGGGATTATTATTATGGGTTTAAGTTAGTTTTCCTATCCATTGATTAATTAAAAGATGGTTTTAAGATATTTGTAGCGTAAGGGTAACAAATGAAAGTTTTGTTCAAAATCTTGGATCACCTATAAGCAAACTTTTTAACTCAAGCATGAATCATGTTTTGAACTTTAAATAACCGAAATTTTATTCACCAAAAATTGCAAATTTTGAGCGAGAAACCCTTATCTTTAAAAACAACATTTTGATTTAGAAACTAAAACTTATTTTCACTTCCAAATAGAACTCTTTTACACCTTTCGGTAACATTACGAATTGATCGTGGTGTTTTGGGTAGAGTGTGGGGTGTTACAATTTGGTATCGAGCCCAAGTTTTAAACTCACTTTTGGGTTTTGAGGCCAATAACATTTTCAAAATGGGTATATAAAATCGATTAAAGAAAATTTTTCATGAAATGGATTTGTGAAGGCATGGCACTTTTCGAATTTTACGGCCCATGTCTACCGAGTAAGTCTCATTTATTAAATGAATTGAGTGGAAGTGGATATATGATGCGTTGTTATGGATGATGTTATGGATATTAGAGTCTAGGACATTCTTTTAGAGGCTGAAACCTTTGGGGATGTGTGCTCTTTCTGAAGGAATAACTTAAAATTACATGCCATAAAACTACTTCTTTAATCGACAAGTGAAAAGAATGCTAATGCATAATAATTCTTTAAAAGCAGTTAAAAGCGACGATAGACATGAGTTCTAGGGGCGTGGTCGTCTTGGCGTGGGCATGGTAGAGGTAGGGTAGGTAGTCGGAACCATGAGAGTGCAGTCATGAGTCAAGGAATGAAGCGCCTGCCAACCGAGGAAGTGAATTTCAAGATCAAGCGGATGGAGATGATGCGGTGTCTATTGCTCCTATAGGATGGCTCCGAAGGAGTTGGTTGAGATTAAGGCCCAAATCCAAGAGTTGTTAGATCGCGGTTTCATTCGACCGAGTGTGTCTCCATGGGGAGCACCGTGTTGTTACATAAAGAAGAAGGGCGGATCTATCTGATGTGTATAGATTATCGCCGATTGAATAAGTGACGATCAAGAACAAGTACCCATTCTGAGGATAGAGCGACTTGTTTGATCGGCTCAAATGGGTCTGCGGTCTTTTGAAGATAGATTTGAGGTCGAGGTATCACCGACTTAAGGTGAAGGAAGCAGATATTCACAAGACAGCATTTTAGACTCGATTCGGGCACTATGAATTCCTGGTAATGTCGTTCGGGCTGACAAATGCACCAGCTACGTTTATGGATATGATGAACCGAGTGTTTCAACCCTATTTGGACCAGTTCATTGTGGTACTCATAGACGACATTCTGGTATATTTCAAGTCAGAGGAGGAGCATGATACGCATCTTCGGGTAGTGCTACAGGTTTTAAAGGAGAAGGAATTGTACTCTAAGTTTAGTAAATGCAAATTTTGGTTAAGATAAGTTACTTTTCTGGGTCATGTGGTATCTGCAGAAGGGATAAGAGTGGATCATCGGAGGATTGAGGCGGTATTGGATTGGAAACCACCTAAGTTGGTGGTAGAGATTTACAGTCTCTTGGGGTTAGCTGGTTATTACAGAAGATTTGTTGAAGGTTTTTCCTCTATAGCAGCACCTTTGACTAAGTTATTGAGGAAGGAGTAACCTTTTTTGTGGACGGATAAGTAGCAGGAGAGTTTGAGAAGCTAAAAGGGTTTTGTGGAGGCTCGGTGTTAATTGACATGAGGCGGGGAAAGATTTTGTGGTATATTGTGATGCTTCTCATACGGGGTTAGGTTGTGTCTTGATGCGGAAGGGAAGGTTGTTGCTTATCGTCTCGGCGATTAAGACCACATGAAGTTAACTATCCGACTACGACACGGAATTGGCTGCGATGGTTTCGCTTTGAAAGTGTGGAGGCATTATTTGTATGGAGAGAAGTCGGTGATCTACGGACCATAAGAGTTTAAAGTACTGCTGACCGAGAAGAGTTGAACTTGAGATAGCGAAGGTGGGTGGAGCTATTGAAGGATTCTGTTGCTCGATTGAATACCACGGGTAAGCGAATGTGGTGGCGGATACACTAAGCCGAAAGGTAGTATCAAATCTGAGAGCGATGTTCGTTCATCTTAGCGTATATGACGACGGGAGTTTGTTAGTGGAGCTGAAAGTGAAGTCGACATGGTTAAGTCAGGTTAAAGAGAAACAATTGGTGGATGAGGTTTTGAGTGCTAGACTTCTGCAAGTTAGAATGGGGGATTAGAGGACTATAGTGTAAATAGAGACGGAGTGCTGTGTTTTCGTGGTAGGGTTTGTATGCCGAAGGATAAGGGGTTAAGGCAGAAGATTCTTCGGGAATCGCATAGTAGCCCTTACGCTATGCATCCTAGAGGGAGTAAGTTGTATAGGGATCTTCAAGATCAGTTTTGGTGGCCTAGATTGAAGTGGGAAGTTACAGAATTTGTGGGGAAGTGTTTGACGTGTCAGCAGGTCAATGCTAAACACCAAGTGCCTTCGGGGTTGCTGCAACCAGTAAAGATTTCGTAGTGGAAGTGGGAGAGAATCACGATGGATTTCGTTAGTGGGCTTCCTTTATGCCTACTAAGAAAGACTCGGTATGGGTGATAGTGGATCAGTTGACAAAATCCGGTCATTTCATACCTATTCGTACCGACTACTCTCTGCAGAGGTTGGCAAAGTTGTATGTGGCAAAAATTGTGAGGCTACATGGGGTATCGGCATCGATCATCTCGGATAGGGACCCTAGATTTACGTCGCGATTTTGGAGAGCATTGCATCAGGCTTTGGGTACCAGGTTGGATTTTAACACAACATTTGATCCGTAGACGGATGGCCAGTCTGAAAGGGTGATTCAGGTGTTGGAAGATATGTTGAGGGGATGTGTTATCGACTTTAGAGGTAATTGGGAAGAATTCTTGCCCTTAGCAGAGTTCGCATACAACAATAGTTACCCAGCAAGTATTTAGATGGCACCGTACGAAGCATTGTATGGGCAGAAGTGTCACACTCCTACCTATTGGACAGAGTTAGGAGAACGTCATGTGTTAGGTCCAGAGATAGTGGCGAGAATCGGAGAAGAAGGTTAAGGTGTCTGAGTTTGATTGAAGGAGGCATCGGCGGACAAAAGTCATATGCGGATCTTAAGTGAAAAGAATTAGAGTTTTTAGTGGGTGATCAGGTTTTTCTAAAAGTTTTACCGTGGAAGAAGGTGATGAGATTTGGACGTAAGGGTAAGTCGAGTCGTGTTTATAGGGCCTTATCGGGTTTTGAAGCGAGTTGGACCGATGGCGTACAGATTGGAGTTGCCCTCGGAGTTGAAGCAGATGCACGATGTGTTTCACATCTCAATGCTAAGACGTTACCGATCGGATCCGTCTCGCGTGGTGCCAGTGGAGGAAGTTGAGTTGAAGCCAGATTTGTCCTATGAAGAGGAGCCAATCCAGATTTTAGAGCGAGGTGTGAAAGTGCTACAGAAGAAATCAGTCCTCTTGGTCAAGGTGTTGTGGCAGAACCATGGTTTAGAAGAAGCTTCGTGGGAGTCGGAGGAGGCAATGCGTCAGCAATACCCTCACCTATTTTGACTAGGTAATTTTGAGGTCGAAATTTCTTTAAGGGGGTAAAACTGTAACATTCGGGATTTAGGGGTCTCGTATTTTACCTCTTATCTATATGCTAGTATGCTCTGTATGCTTGCTTGAGTGTGTTTGGGGGATTCGGGGAACCTTGGGGTTAAGTCTTAGCCTTAGTGAAAATTTCGGTTTGAAGCCTTTAGGGGGAAGCTAGGGGAGCTAGGCCTTAAGGGATTGAATATGGGATTTAAGGACACAACAAGTGGAGTCGTGGAGTCGTGGAGTGGCAAGGTGACACCTAAGAGCAAAGGGAGTGGACGTTTCAAGGAGGGAGTTCAAGGGGGGAGGAGGATCGAGCAACTAGGGCAGCTTTTTGAAGTTTATTTTGCGTTAGAGGGAGTGGGAGTTTGAGTCGGAATGGGCACTTGAAAGTTGGAGGGTTGATGGGGTCAAATCTTTTGAATAGGTGGTGGAGAGGAATATTAGGAGGTGGAATCATTCAAACTAGTTTGAATGAGTGAAGGGAGGAAATGTAGGAGGAAAAGTAGGGATGAGAAGAGGGTTTGAGTGTTGGCGAATATGGGACTCTTGGGAGAGGATTTTTCGGTCATAAGGGAAAGATTCAGGTTGGGGCTTTAGGTCTTTGAAATTAAGTGTTGTGATAGGGGTTTTGGGTATTTTTTCCTTTTTGTGTTTTTCTTCTCTAGTTCTTTTTAGAAAGTGTCAAGCAAGAGTCATTATTCTTTTCTTCTTTTTCTCCTATAGTCAAAAGCCGAAAGCGAAAGAGGTCATTTGGTGCATTTCGCTCATCTTCTTTCTCTTTATTTTCTTCTCTTGGCCTAACCATATCTCTCTCTTATTCTCTTTTCTTCCTCATTTTAATAATCTTAGACTCTCACACTCTTAAAGCTGAAATATACCCTTCACTTTTTCCCATAGCCGAAACCTCTTAAATCTCAACTTCTTCTTCTTCACTTCATCGATTACTTTATCTTCAAAAGCCGAACAACCTATCTTTCTTTGTGATTTGTAGCCGAACCTTCTAGCCATCTCCATTCATTCTTTTTCTTTCGTTGTTGTTATTCTTTAAAGCCGAACCTTTCTTGTGTGGTGACTTCTTTCATTTGTTGATTCTTAGAGGAGGTGTCGGCATTCATCTCCTGTCAATCTTCTCAATCGGGTCTTAGTGGTTGTGGTAAGCATTCTCTTCTGTGGGAATCGTTCTCTTTTCCTTTCCTTTTTGGTTAAATGAAACCAAATGTCTAATCCTATTTCTTGAGGTATGGCCAAATATATGAGGGGTTGACTTCATGGTTCTTTTATTTGTAGCAAGGGTGAAGGATATTAAAGATCTTTCAGATTTCAATTATTCAAGGTAAGAAGGTTATAATGTTAGGCCGAAGGCCACTTCTTTTGATCATAAGTGTTAAGGCTAAAACTAATGTGGGTTCATGTAGGGATATCGGCAATCTTTAAGCGCAAGTGAATAACCTCCGGGTTTTGGTTGGCTTTGGTAAGGGGTAATCTTTCTTTAGAATATTCTTTTAGTTTTGTTATAGTATTATTCCACGTTTTAACCGGGCTTCCTGACCAAAGATTATATCTCATGGATTCGAGTACCAGCCAAGGAGCGAAAGGGGTTGGACACGTAGTCCCTGCCCCTAAATTCAAGAAGCGGTCGATTTGATGGTTCAGATTGGCCATCGAGGTGTGGGCAAAGTCGAGAGAGACAAGCGGATCATTGTAGTTTCTTGAGTGAGGACGTTAGGGAGATTGATAGCCAAGTTCTTGAGTTTTCGGTGTGTAATTAACACACTGGTTATTTATCTGCTTTAATTTAAATAAATGTATCGTGTACAGTAGCCGAAACAGTGGTTGTGGTGGTGTTATTACTCATGTTGGGTAATCTGGTAACTAGGTTAGTATCCTACCCATGCTACGGATGTGGTTAGTAATTATGGATCTATGTAAGCATGTCATATATGTCTATTTGGTATGTTCATATGTTATGTTACCATTCTATCATATTATGCTGCATGTGCATGGGGTTCGGGATATATACTGTTAAAGGGGAAGTGTATACATTTATGTATGTGGATTGATAATGGCCTCGAGCCTCATCGTGGATTGATGACGACCATGAGTCTCATCCTGGATATTTGTGATTTCAATCACGTGGATCAGTGGCTAGACCACTCAGTGGACTTTGAGCAGTGTTCCATCGATACGGACTGCCAAAGAGGTGTGTAGTAGATGGAGGGTCGATTTAGTAATCCCCATGTGTGTGGTGGTTGGGTACGGGTGGTGTGTAGCAGTTGGATATTAGGTTGGGCTGGGTTACCATTTTGCATCTCTATACGTGGTATGTGGTTTAATGTGGGTTAGGGCCAAGCCCAATTGTGGATATATGTGGGCTAATTGCACACTAAGTCTGGTGACTCACCTTGCTTTTCCAACAATGCAGGTAATTCGTAGTCTATTGGATTTGAAATTTGGAGTGGACTTGGGGTGGCCATGAAAGGCTTTTTATTTCTAAGTACATTATGAACTTTTGGTTATTTTTCTTGGGATATTTTTATTGTAATAAGGCCGCTTTAAATGTTTTGGGATTATTATTATGGGTTTAAATTAGTTTTTCCTATCCATTGATTAATTAAAAGATGGTTTTAAGATATTTCTAACGTAAGGGTAACAAATGAAAGTTTTTGTTCAAAATCTTGGATCACCTATAAGCAAACGTTTTAACTCAAGCATGAATCATGTTTTGAACTTTAAATAACCCAAAATTTTATTCACCGACAAATTGTAAATTTTGAATGAGAAACCCTTATCTTTAAAAATGACGTTTTGATTTAGAAAACTAAAAACTTATTTTCACTTCCAAATAGAACTCTTTTTACACCTTTCCGAGTAACATTTCGAATTCGGCAGTGGTGTTTTGTGCTGAGTTTGGGGTGTTACACTGTCACTGAATATGAACGAGAGTTCGTGCGACTAAGTCAATATGCCCGAGAGTGTATATCTTCCGAAGCTATAATATGCAAAAAGATTCAAAGATGGTTTTAATGAAGATATCCGTTTGCTAGTCAGGATTTTAGAAATAAAAGAGTTCGTTGTACTCGTTGACCGAGCTTGCAAAGCTGAGGCACTCGAAAAGGATAAAAGAAGAGGTAAGTCTGAAGCTCGAGATACAAGAAAGAGATTTCAGAGTAAATCAGTTTAGTCTACTCCGGAAAGATTCCGAGATGATCAAAGTCGTTCTAGAGATAATGTGGGACATTTGAATAGAAATCGAGCTAAATTGCAAATGAGTTCCAAAACTCCAGCATCTTCAGTGGCCAGCTGTTGGTAATGTTTGATCAGAGAGACCTAAATGTAAACATTATGGAAAAAGACATTCGGGAAGATGTAGATTGAATTACAGAGCTTGCTTCAGATGTGGGTCGCTTGATCATTTTATCCGTGATTGCCTTGAGCCTGTTGAACCAGAGACTGTTAAGAGTCCAAGATCTAATAATGCACCTGCGAGAGGTCGATCATCAAAGAATGTAAAGAATGTCAGTGGTAGTTAGAGAACTATGAGAGACATTATTGTCAGATCCGAAGCCAGAGCGCCTGTCAGAGCGTATGCTATCCGAGCTGGTGAAGAAGCTTTGTCGCCTGATGTTACAACAGGTACTTTTACTCTTTATGATACTTTTGTGATAGCTTTAATCGACCCTGGTTCTACGCATTCATACATATGCATGAATTTAGTATATGGTATGACTTTACCTGTAAAGTCTACTGAATTTGCTATAAAAGTATCGAACCCCTTCGGTAAGACTGTCCTTGTTGACAAAATTTGCAAGAACTATCCGTTAATGTTTCGAGATTTCTGTTTCCCTGTTGATCTGATGATTTTGCCATTTGATGAATTCGATATTATTTTTGGAATGGATTGTTTGTTTATGCATGATGCCACTGTGAACTGTAAAAGAAAATCTATTAATTTGAGAAGTCTGAATGATGAGATTGTACGAGTTAAGTCTGATGATTTAAATGGATTTCCTGCTGTGGTATCTGTTTTGAAAGCTCAGAGTTATGTGAAAAAGGGGTATGAATCATATTTTGCTTATGTGATCGATTCAAAAGCTTCTGAGAAGAAAGTTGAATCAGTACCCATTGTTTGTGATTTTATTGATGTGTTCCCTGAAGAGTTATCGGGTTTACCTCCTATTCGTGAAGTTGAATTTGGTATTGAATTGTTGCCTGGTAAAACACCTATTTCGATATCTCCGTATAGAATGGCACCAACGGGGTTGAAAGAGTTAAAGTCATAGTTACAAGAATTGACTGATAGAGGGTTTGTTAGACCGAGTTTTTTGGCTTGGGGTGCTCTTGTTCTGTTTGTGAGAAAGAAAGATGGTACGATGAGAATGTGATCGATTACCGTCAGTTGAATAAGGTGACTATAAAGAACAAATATCCATTGCCCGTAATTGATGATTTGTTTGATCGCTTAAAGGAGCTCTTGTGTTTTCCAAGATTGATTTGAGATCGAGGATACTACCAATTGAGAGTTAAAGATTCGGACATTTCAAAAGCGCTTTTCAAATGAGGCGGGCATTATGAGTTTTTAGTTATGCCATTCGAGACTAACCAATGCTCCTACTATTTTTATGGACTTGATGAACAAAATTTTCAGACCGTATCTGGATCAGTTTGTTGTTGTATTCATTGATGACATTTTAATTTACTCACGTAATAAGAATGAGCATGCAAAACATTTGAAAATTGTGTTGCAAACTTTGAGAGAAAAGTAATTGTACGCAAAATTCAGCAAATGTGAATTCTGGTTGAATGAGGTCAGTTTTCTGGGGCATATTGTGTCAGCTTTTAGGATTCGTGTTGATCCGAGCAAGATTTCTGCTATTTTGAATTGGAAACCTCCGAAGAACTTGTCCGAAGTTTGTAGTTTTCTGGGTTTAGTTGGTTATTACCGTAGATTTGTTAAAGGCTTCTCGACTATAGCTACTCCGTTGACTAGATTACTTTAGAAAGATGTCAGATTTGAATGGTAATATAAATGTCAGAAAAGTTTTGACCAATTGAAAACTCATAATGAAGCTCCGGTGTTAGTACATCCGTAATCAGGTAAAGAATTTGTTGTTTACAGTGATGCTTCATTAAGCGGTCTGGGATGTGTTTTGATGCAAGAGGGCAAAGTGGTAGCTTATGCTTCGAGACAATTAAAGCCTCATGAAAAGAATTACCCAACACACGAGCTTGAACTCACTGCGATTGTGTTTTCACTTAAAATTTGGCGTCGTTATTTGTACGGTGAGAAATGTCATGTGTTTTCAGATCATAAAAGTCTGAAATATTTAATGACCTAGAAAGATTTGAATCTGCGCCAAAGAAGATGGTTAGGACTGTTAAAAATTACGAGCTTGTGATAGATTATCATCCAGATAAAGCAAATGTGGTTGCTGATGCGTTGAGTAGAAAGTCATTGTTTGCACTACGTACTTTGAACGCTCAGTTAGATTTGTCTGATGATAGTTTTGTGATAGCTGAATTGAGAAGCTAAACCGTTATTTGTCTGACAAATATGTGATGCTCGAAGGTTGATAATAAATTGTTGTTGAAACGAGCTCAATGTGAATGGAATTACGAATCAATTTTGAGTTGTCGATGATTGTTTGAGATTTGAGATCGAATCAGTGTTCCAAGAAATCTAGAGTTGATTCAATTGATTTTGGGTGAAGCACATAAATCGCCTATCTCATCCATCCGGAAGTACAAAGATGTATCATGATTTGAAACAACACTATTGGTGGTGTGGCATGAAACAAGACATTTCTGACTTTGTTTCAAAATGTTTAGTTTGTCAGCAAGTGAAAGCAGAACATCAAGATCCATCTGGGTTGTTACAGTTGATTTTGATCCCTGAATGGAAATGGGGTGAAGTAACTATGGACTTTGTTTCTGGGTTGCCTTTGACTCCGAGAAAGAAGGATGCGATATGGGTCGTAGTTGACCGATTGATGAAATCTGCCCATTTTATTTCGGTAAGATCTAACTATTCACTCGAGAGATTAGCCGAGTTTTATATTTCTGAGATTGTGAGATTGCACGGGGTGCCACAATCTGTTGTGTCAGAGACCTGAGATTCACATCGAGGTTCTGGAAGAAATTACAAGAAGCTTTGGGCACGAAATTGCATTTTAGTACAGCTTTTCATCTGCAAACAGATGGTCAATCCGAGCGAATTATTCATATTCTCGAAGATATGTTAAGATGCTGTATATTAGAATTTAATGGTTCGTGGGAACAATACTTGCTGTTGATCAAGTTTGCGTATAATAATAGTTTTCAGTTGAGTATCAAAGTGGCACCTTATGAAGCTTTGTATGGACATAAGTGTCGTACACCTCTGTATTGGACTGAACTCAGTGAGAATAAGTTACACGGGGTCGATTTTATAAAAGATACCAAACAGAAAGTGAAACTGATCCGAGATTGTTTGAAACCAGCATCTGATCGTCAAAAGTCCTATGCAGACTTAAAACGAAAGGATTTAGAATTTGAGATCGGCGATAAAGTATTCCTGAAAGTGTCTCCGTGGAAGAAAGTGCTCCGATTCGGACGTAAAGGCAAGTTAAGTCCAAGATTCATCGGACCGTATGAGATCATTGAACGTGTTGGGCCTGTTGCATATAGATTGAAGTTACCCTCAGAACTAGAAAAGATTCACAATGTATTTCACGTTTCGATGCTCCGTAGATATCGGTCTGATTCGTCAAATGTGATTGCCCCATCTGAAATTGAAATCTGATCTGATATGACATACGAAGAGGAACCGATCCGTATCTTAGCTCATGAAGTGAAAGAGTTAAGAAACAAGGAAATTCATTAGTGAAAGTAATCTGGCATCGTCACGGAGGCTACGTGCGAGCCTGAGGACTCATTGAGACAGTAATATCCGATTCTGTTTAACGGTAAGATTTTTGAGGACAAAAATCGCTAAGGGGGAGAATTGTAACAGTCTGGTTTATACCCTAGTCAAAATAGTGGTTTCGGAACCATAGATCCGAGTCAAAAAATATTTTAATATTATTTTTCGTGTCTACAGTGTGTGATAAAGCATGTGTGAAAGTTTCGTGAATTAATTTGGTTGTCTGTGTGCTTAATTTGAGAAAATGACTAAATTGCATAAAAGGTAAAAGTAGCAATTCATATGTTAATGTATTAAATTGACATGGCTTATTAAAGGTCAAGTCCTTAAATGGATATTATACTTTTTTTATGCTAGTGGACATTTATGTCCATATTTCACATGATTTTTAGATGGTTTAATAAAGGTTAAAGTTGTAAAATGATTAATAAGTTATATTAAAATAAAAAAACATAAAACAAGCCATTATTATCTTTGTCTTTGCCAAAATTGAAAGAAAAGAAAAGAAAAAGAGATAGCTAGGTATTCGGCCTTTGTTCATCTTGATTGAGATCAAGAGCCGAGGAAAACGGATTTAGATCGCGGGAAAGCGAAAATAACCGAGTAGCCGTTTCTGTTCGATAAACCAAATATGAGGTAAGTTATTATGCAAATAAACTTATCTGTATTGAATTGAATATATGTTTTCATATTTCTATCGATGAAAATGAATGAGTATGAGATGCTAAGTGCGTGAATTCTGAAATAAGTTCGATATAGTGATAAAGCCGAGAAGTCCTGTATGAACCTAGGAATACTTAGGTATCTGTTCTATTTTATCATGTAAGACCACGTCCGGGACGTTGGCGTTGATTTGAAATTTTGTGTAAGACCTCCTCTGGGACGTAGGCAACATTATCTAATTATACATAAGACCTCGTCTAGGACGTAGGCAACATTATCTAATTATACATAAAACCTCGTCCGGGACGTAGGCATCATTATATGATTATATATAAGACCGGCCGACGGTGGCATCAATATACGAGTGCACGTAAGACCTCAAATGCAGGATGTTGGCATTGTACTACTATTTCGAGTTTTCGGGTATCCTACTAGGTTCCTATGGGTTCAACGGGAAAGTCTGCAATACGAATGGTATATCCGAGCCATGATCAATTAAGTGAATGAATATCCGATTCAGGTATGTTGAATGTGCATTAAGTATGCATGAAAGGTAAGTCTGCAATACGAAGAAGAGTATGATTGAAAATGATAATGTGAATCTTAAAATGTTGAATGTGGCAAATGTGGCCATAAGTTTATGAACCAAGATATATATATATATATATATATATAATAGTTTCTAAGTGATTGATATATATATATATATGTGCCAATGTGATTATTTGTATATGACTTACTAAGTTTTCGGAAAGCTTACTCTGTGTGTGTATTTTCTCCGTTTTATAGGTCGTCAAAGCTATGAAGGCTCGGGATTGTCAAGGATTGTCATCACACTACAAAAACTTATTTTGGTACCCTTTTGGAATGTATATGGCTGATTATGGCATGTATAGGCTAGATATGTGTATATGTTTTTGGAAGTGAACTTAGCCATGTGTTTTGGCAAGTTTAATTTGGTTCATATTATGCTTTGATGAATATGGCATATGTATGGTTTTGGTACGGTTTAAATGCCCATGTAATAGCCAGGTTTATGGTTAGTTAAATGATGAAGTTTTGCTTTGGTTATGTATGTGTTATTATTTGAAAGATGCTATGAATGATTTGGCTATTAAATGCACGGATTGGAGGAACAAATTGGTATGTTATTGGTTTCCATACATGCATGATGTGTCTTGGTATATTTTGCCTATATGTGTAACCCTTATGGGTGGAAGTTTGGCCTTGTAAATGGCCTATAATGTCACACGGTTGAGGCACACGGGCGTGCCAAAGACCATGGGTAAATTGGCAGAATATGGCTTAAATTGCACACAACTTCGACACGGGCGTGCTTGATGGCCATGTGAGAAATGGCAGTATGTGATCTAGTAGTACACGGCCATAGCACATGGGCGTGCCTAGTGACCGTGTTGATTTTGGCAGTATATAGCCATGGGAAGACACACAGGTGTGTCAAGTAGCCGTGGGAGAGGCACGACCTACCCCACGGCCCTGTGCCCCCTATATGTTAGAAAAGTCTCAAATTTTTATGAAATTACTTATGTATTTCGGTTTAGTCTCAACTCGGTTTATAAGCATGCTTAGGGTCTCGATGACCTACTTAAGGAACATTATGATTGATATTTGATGAATGGTTGTACGATTAATTCTGCAACTATTTTCGATATGTTTGGTAACGCCTCTAACCCTATTCTGGTGATCGGACACGGGACAAGGGTGTTACAATTCAAGTTCAGAAGAGGAGCATGATTCGCATCTTCAAGTGGTTCTGCAAATTTTAAGAGAGAAACAGCTGTATGCCAATTTCAGTAAGTGTGAATTCTGGTTGATTGAAGTTACCTTTCTAGGACATGTTGTGTCTGCTGAGAGAATTAGAGTAGATCCCCAGAAAATTGAAGCCATGTTGGACTGGAAATCGCCTAAGTATGTGGTAGAAATTTGGAGCTTTCTTGGTTTAGCTGAGTATTACAGAAGGTTTGTTGAGGGGTTCTCATTAATCGCGGCACCGTTAACCAAGTTATTCTGGAAAGGGGTACCATTTGTCTAGTCAGATAAGCAACAGGAAAGTTTTGAGAAGCTGAAGAGGATCTTAACTGAGGCTCCAGTGCTGATTTAGACTGAGGCTGGTAAGGAGTTTGTTGTCTACTATGATGCGTCACACACGGGGTTGGGATGTGTGTTGATGCAAGAAGGAAAGGTAGTGGCATATGCGTCTCGGTAGTTGAGACCGCATGAGGTGAATTATCCCATGCATGATCTGGGGTTGGCTGTGGTTGTGTTTACACTGAAGATCTGGAGAGACTATCTGTATGGAGAGATGTCCATTATCTATACAGACCACAAGAGCCTAAAATATCTCCTTATCCAGAAGGAGTTGAATTTAAGGCAGTGGAGGTGGATTGAAATGCTAAAGGACTATGATTTTTGATTGAATACCACCCGGGTAAAGCTAACGTGGTGGCAGACGCATTGAGCCATAAAGTAATATCGGACTTGAGGGCAATGTTCGCCCATCTTAGCTTGTATGATGATGGACGTGTGCTAGCTGAATTTCAAGTGAAGCCTTGTTGGGTCAATTAGATTAAAGAGAAGCAATTGTCTGATGAGTCGTTAAGCTCGAAACTTCAGTTAGTGGCAGGTGGTGAGACATGAGATTTTAGTGTGAACAGTGATGGGGTATTGTGCTTTAGGGAAAGGCTTGTATGCCGAAGGATTCCAAATTGAGACGAGAGATTTTATAGGAAGTGCATAGTAGCCCATACGCTATGCATCCTGGTGGAAGTAAGATGTATAGGGATCTGCGAGTATAATTTTGGTGGCCGAGTCTGAAGCAGGAAGTGATTGAATTTGTGAGTAAATGCTTGACGTGTCAGCAGGTGAAAGCGAAACACCAATTGCCTTCGGGGTTGCTGCAGCTAGTAAAGATTCCACTTTGGAAGTGGGAAAGGATAACGATGGACTTTGTGAGTGGGCTACCCCTTACGCCTACGAGGAAAGATTCAGTATGGGTAATAGTGGATCGGTTGATGAAGTATGCTCATTTCATACCGGTTCGAGTTGATTACTCATTACAGAAGTTAGCCAAACTTTATGTGGGGGAGGTTGTGAGATTGCATGGGGTACCTATGTCTATCATATCAGACAGAGATCCCAGGTTTATGTCGAGATTCTAGAAGGCGTTGCATCAAGCATTGGGTACGAAATTGGATTTCAGCACAGCATTTCATCCACAGACCGATGGTCAGTCTGAGAGGGTAATTCAGATCTTGGACGACATGTTGAGAGGTTATGTTATTGACTTTGGGGGTAGTTGGGAGGATTTATTACCATTGGCGGAATTCACGTACAGCAATAGCTATCGATCCAGTATTCGAAAGGCACCCTATGAGGCATTGTATGGTTAGAAGTGTCGCACTCCTACTTGTTGAACAGAGTTGGGTGAGCGTCTGATGTTGGGTCCGGAATTGGTATCTTAAACAGAAGAAATGGTTAAGTTGATTCGGAATTGGTTGAAGGAAGCTTCGACAGGAAAAAATCTTATGTAGATCTGAAGCGTAAGGATATTGAGTTCTCTGTGGGTGATCGTGTAACACCCCTATCCCGTGCTCGATCACCGGATTAGGGTTAAAGGCATTACCAAATAGATCGGAAACATTTACAGAATTATCACATAGTCATTTATCAATCTCAAACATAAAGTCCCTTAAGAAGGTCATCGAGACCTTAAACATGCTTGTAAAACAAGTCGGGACTAAATCGAAACACATATGAAATTTCATGAAAATTTCAAGCTTTTCTAAAATACAGGGGACACATGGCCGTGGGGGTAGGCCGTGCCTCTCCCACGGCTACAAGACACACCGTGTGCTTCCCCGTGGCTATATACTGCCAAAACCAACACGGTCACCAAGCACGCCCTTGTGCTAAGGCCGTGTACTAATAGATCACATACTGCCATTTCTCACACGGCCACCAAGCACACCCATGTTGAAGCCATGTGCAATTTAAGCTATATTCTGCCAATTTACCCACGGTCTTAGGCACGCCCGTGTGCCTCAAGCGTGTGACATTATAGGCCCTTTTACAAGGCCAAACTTCCACCCATAAGGGTCACACCTGTAAACAAAATATATCTAGACACATCATGCATGAATGGAAACAAATAACATACCAATTTGTTCCTCCAATCCATGCATTTAATAACCAAATCATTCATATCATCTTTCAAATAATAACACATACATAACCAAGCAAAACTTCATCATATAACTAACCATAAACCTGACTATTTCATGGGCATTTAAAACATACCAAAACCATACATATGCCACATTCATCAAAGCAAAATATGAACTAAAATGAACTTGCCAAAACACATGGCTAAGTTCACATCCACAAAAAAATACACATATCTAGTCTATGCATGCCATAATCAGCCATATACATTCCAAAAGGGTACCAAAATAAGTTTTTGTAGTGTGATGACGATCCTTGACAATCCTGAGCCTTCAGTAGCATCGACGACCTATAAAATAGAGGAAATACACGCACAGAGTAAGCTTTCCAAAAGCTTAGTAAGTCATATACAAATAAACTTGGCATAAGAAATATATATATACAATTTAATACATTTGCACATTTCATTCACTTAACACTTTATCATGCATATACATGATTCATACTTATGATTACTTTGGTCTCATTTATCAATTCAAACTCATTTGAAGCACATAGCTCATTCATAAGCTTTCTTGCATCTCATTCACATTATCCTATTCAAACTTACCTTTCTTCAAATCAAAGTCATATGCACACTTACCTTTCATGCATACTTAATGCACATTCAACGTACTTGAATCGGATATTCATTCACTTAATTGATCATAGCTCGGATATACCATTTGTGTTGCAGACTTGCCCATTGAACCCTTAGGAACCTAATAGGATACTCAGAAAGCTTGGAATAGTAGTACAATGCCAACGTCCCAGACAAGGTCTTACATGCACTCGTATATCAAAGCCACTGTCCCAGATAGGGTCTTTCTCGTACAGATCATAACAATGCCAACATCCCAAACGTGGTCTTACACGAGTCAATACGATGCTGGTGTCCCAAACACGGTCTTACTCATAAAGTTCATATCGATGCCTATGCCCCAGACGAGGTCTTACACAAAATTTCAAGTCAACGCCAACGTCCCGGACATGGTCTTACATGATAAAACAAAACAGATACCTATGTCATAACATGGCTAATCTTATCTATTCCTAGGTTCATACGAGACTTCTTGGCTTATCACTATATCGAACTTATGTCGGAATTCACGCACTTAGCATCTCATACTCATTCATTTTCATCGATAGGCACATGAATACATATATTCAATTCAATACAGATCGATTTATTTGCATAGTGACTTACCTCGAATTTGGTTTATCGAACGGAAATGGCTACTCGGTTATTTTCGCTTTCCCGCGATCCAAGTCTGTTTTCGTCGGCTCTTGATCTAAACATATTCAGAATTAACCCTTTTATTAACCATTCCATTCAATTCAATCCATAGACACACATTTAGGGCTATTTGCAAATTAACCCTCATATTTGCACATTTTATCAATTTAATCTATTTTTCACGAAACATCAAATTCACAAAATCTACACATACACGTGCTTGACCGAACCTCTCTAGGGACTATATAAGCCCAAATATTTCATAAAATTTGCAATTTAGTCCCTCAAATTACTATTTTCATAATTTAGCCATGTTTAGCTAAATTCATCAAAACTTCAAGAACATAACATGTTCATCTAGCTCAAATCTTTCATATATCATCCTCAAACATCACAAAGCTTGTAAAATCATCAATGGCATATTTCACATACATCATCAAAACACAAAATTGAGACATGGGTTTGATAGCTCTCGAAGCAACGATTTCAAAAACGTAGAAATTATCAAAAATCGACTCAAAACATACCTTAATCTAGCCCAAGTATGTGCCGAATGTAAAAAGAATTCAAAGCCTTCTTCTTTGCTCTTATTTTCAGTGATGAAGAATAAAGATGATAGCATTTTAGCCTTAGTTATTTGTTTAATCATCTTTTATTTCTCAAATTACTAATTTATCCTTCCATATATCAAATAAGACAAAATAATACTCTGGTCAATATGTCATTTAATCATCCATTATCTTATGAATGGGCTTATAACAACATAAGGCCTCCACCTTAAATAGCCACAACACATAAGTACTTTAACAATTAACATGCTAGTTTTTCATTTAATGCAATTTCATCCTTTTGCCAAATTAAACACGCAAACAGACAAATTCGCTTACGAAAATTTACCACATGCTAATTCACAAATCAACGGCACAGAAAATAATATTAAAATATTATATAGACTCGAATTTGTGGTCCCGAAACCACTGTTCTGACTAGGGTATAAATCGAACTATTACAATTCTCCCCCTTAGAGATTTTCATCCCCGAAAATCTTACCGTTAAACAGATTTGGATGTTGCTATCTCATTGAATCTTCAGGCTCCCACGTAGCCTCTTCTAATTCGTGTCGATTCCACAATACTTTCACTAATTGAATTTTCTTGTTTCTTAACCCTTTCACTTCACGAGCAAAGATACAGATCGGTTCCTCTTCATATGTCATATCAGATCGAATTTCAATTTCAGATGGGGCAATCACATGCGACGGATCAGATCGATATCTATGGAGCATTGAAACAGGAAACATACTGTATATCTTTTCTAGTTCGGAGGGCAATCTTAATCTATAAGCCACAGGCCCAACACGTTCAATGATCTCATATGGTCCGATGAACCTCGGACTTAACTTGTCTTTACGTCTGAATCGGAGCACTTTCTTCCACGGAGACACTTTTAGAAATACTTTGTCACCGATCTAAAATTCTATATCTTTTTGTTTTAAGTTTGCATAGGACTTCTGACGATCAGATGTTGCTTTCAAACAACCTCGAATCAATTTCACTTTTTGTTTAGTATCTTTTATCAAATCGACCTCGTGTAGCTTATTCTCACTGAGTTTAGTCCAATACAGAGGTGCACGACATTTATGTCCATACAAAGCTTCATATGGTGCCATTTTAATGCTCGTCTAAAAACTATTGTTATACGCAAATTCAATCAACGGCAGGTATTTTTCCCACGAACCATTAAACTTAAGTACACAACATCTTAGCATATCTTCGAGAATTTGAATAATTCGCTCAGACTAACCATCCGTTTGCGGATGAAAACCTGTACTGAAATGCAATTTCGTACCCAAAGCGTCTTGCAATTTCTTCCAGAACCGCGATGTGAATATCGGATCCCTATCTGACACAATAGATAATGGCACCCCATGCAATCTCACAATCTCGAAAATATAAAGCTCACTAATCTCCAAAGGTGAAATCGATCTTCTAGGAATAAAATGGGCAGATTTCGTCAATCGGTCAATTACGACCCAAATCACATCTTTCTTTCTCGGAGTCAGAGGCAATCCAGAAACAAAATTCATTGTTACTCTATCCCATTTCCATTCAAGAATCAGAATCGACTGTAACAACCCAGATGGAACTTGATGTTCTGCTTTCACTTGCTGACAAACTAAACATTTTGAAACAAAGTCAGAAATGTCTCGTTTCATGCTAGACCACCAATAGTGTTGCTTCAAATCATGATACATCTTTGTACTTCCCAGATGGACAGATAGGCAACTATTATGTGCTTCACTCAAAATCAATTGAATCAACTCCGAATTTCTTGGGACACAGATTCGATCTCGAAATCTCAAACAATCATCAACAACTCAAAATTCAGATTCAAAATTCAATTCACACTGAGCTCGTTTCAACAACAATTCATTATCAACCTTCTGAGCATCACATATTTGTTGTAAAATAATGGTTTCGCTCTCAATTCAGCTATCACAGAACTATCATCAGACAAATCTAATTGAGTATTCAAACCACTTAGTGCAAACAATGATTTTCTACTCAGAGCATCTGCAACCACGTTTGCTTTACCTGGATGATAATCTATCATAAGCTCGTAATCTTTTAATAGTTCTAACCATCTTATTTGACGCAGGTTCAAATCTTTCTGGGCCATCAGATATTTCAGACTTTTATGATTTGAAAACATATGACATTTCTCACCATACAAATAATCATGCCAAATCTTTAACGCAAACACAATTGTAGCTAATTCAAGATCGTACGTCGGATAGTTCTTTTCATGAGGCTTTAATTGTCTCGAGGCATAAGCTACAACTTTGCTTTCTTGCATCAAAACACATCCCAGACCATTTAACGAAGCATCACTATAAACAACAAATTCTTTACCCGATTCTGGATGTACTAACATTGGGGCTTCTGCTAACAAAGTTTTCAACTGATTAAAACTTTTCTGACATTTATCCGACCATTCAAATCTGACATCTTTCTGAAGTAATCTAGTCAACGGAGTAGCTATAGTCGAGAAGCATTTAACAAATCTGTGGTAATAACCAGCTAAACCCAAAAAAACTATGAACTTCAGACACGTTCTTCGGAGGTTTCCAATTCAAAATAGTAGAAATCTTGCTTGAGTCTACTCGGATTCTAGAAGCTAACACAATGTGTCCCAGAAAGCTAACCTCGTGCAACTAGAATTCACATTTGCTGAATTTTGTGTACAATTGCTTCTCTCGCAGAGTTTGTAACACAATCCTCAAGTGTTCAGCATGCTCATTTTCATTCCGTGAATAAATCAATATATCATCTATGAATACTACAACAAATTGATCTAAGTACGGTCTGAAAATTCTATTCATTAGATCCATAAAAATGGCAGGAGCATTGGTTAGTCCAAATGGCCTAACTAAAAACTCATAATGTCCATACCTCATTCTAAAAGCAGTTTTGAAATATTTGAATCTTTAACTCTCAAATGGTAGTATCCCGATCTCAGATCAATCTTTGAAAATACAATAGCTCTTTTAACTGATCAAACAAATCATCAATTCTAGGCAAAGGATATTTATTCTTTATGGTCACCTTATTCAACTGACGGTAATCAATGCACATTCTCATCGTGCCATCTTTCTTTTCACAAATGAGCAGAGCACCCCAAGGCGAAAAACTCGGCCTAGCAAACCCTCTATCAGTCAATTCTTGTAGCTTTGACTTTAACTCTTTCAACTCTGTTGGTGCCATTCTATACGGAGCTATCAAAATAGGTGTCGCACCAGGCGAGAATTCAATACCAAACTCAACTTCACGAATCGGAGGTAATCCCGATAACTCTTCAGGGAACACATCAAAAAAATCACAAACAATGGGTACTGATTCAACTTTCTTCTCGGATACTTTTGAATCAATCACATAAGCAAAATATGATTCATACCCCTTTTTCACATAACTCTGAGCTTTCAAAATGGATATCACAGCAGGCAATCCAATTAAATCATTAGACTCAATCTGTATAATCTCATCATTCGAACCTCATAAATCTATAGTATTTCTTTTACAGTTTACAACGGCATCATGCATAAACAACCAATCCATTCCCAGAATAATATCGAATTCATCAAATGGCAAAAGCATAAGATCAGCAGGGAAACAGATATCTCGAAACATTAACGTATAGTTCTTGCATACCTTATCAACAAGGACACTTTTACCTAAGGGGTTCGATACTTTTATAGTAAGCTCAGTAGACTCTACAGGCAAAGTCTTGCTGAATACTAAATTCATGCATATGTACGAATGCGTAGAACCAGGGTCTATTAAAGCTATCACAGAAGTATCATAAAGAGTAAAAGTACTCGTTATCACGTTAGGTGATATAGCTTCCTCACGAGCTCGGATAGCATACGCTCTGACAGGCGCTCTAGCTTCAGATCTGACAACATTGTCTCTCGTAGTTCTCTGACTACCACTGGCATTTCTTACATTCTTTGAAGATCTACCTCTCATAGGTGCACTATCAAATCTCGGATTCTAAACAGTTTCTGGCTCAACTGTCTCAGGACAATCTCGGATAAAATGATCAAGCGATCCACATCTGAAGCAAGCCTTTTCGTTTAATCTACAGCTTCCCGGGTGTCTTTTTCCATAATGTTTACATTCGATTCTCTCTGATCGAACATTACCAACACTAGCCACTGAAGTTGCTGGAGCTTTGGAACTCACTTGCGATCTAGCTCTATTTTTGTTCAAATGTCCCGTATTTTCTTGGAAACGACTTTGATCATTTCTAAATCTCTTCGGAGTAGATTGAAATGATTTACTCTTAAATCTCTTTCTTGTATCTTGAGCTTCAGACTTAGCTCTTCTTTTATCCTTCCCGAGTGCTTCAGCTTTGCAAGCTTGGTCAACGAGTGTAACGAACTCTTTTATTTCTTGGATCCCAACTAGCAAACGAATATCTTCATTCAGACCATCTTTGAATCTTTTACACATTATAGCTTTGGATGATTAGCATTCATGAGCATACTGACTCAACCTGACAAATTCCCGTTCATATTCTGTAACAGTCATACGGCCTTGCTTTAGTTCTAGAAATTCCTTTCGTTTATGATCGACGAATCTTTCACTAATATATTTCTTCCAGAACTCAATCTGAAAGAATTCCCATGTAACTCGTTCTCTCGGAACAACAGAAATTAAAGTTTTCCACCATTGATATGCTGCATCTCAAAGTAATGATAAAACACACTTTATGCATTCTTTCGGAGTCAGAGACATCTCATCAAATACCCGGATTTTGTTTTCTAACCAGAACTCAACTTTTTAGCATCATCATCCTTAGTAGCTCGAAATTCTTCAGCCCCATACTTACGGGTCTTGTCAACCGGAGGCTTATTTAACAGATTCAGATTTGCAGTTGGAGGTATATTGGATGTTTAAGGGGGATTAACCGGGCGGGGTTGTGAAATAATCGGGTTATTTCTCATGAATTGAGTGAACCACTCACTCATCATCCGGAAAAAAGCTTGTTTATCTTCTCCCTCCTGACCGCTCGTAGCCGGTCTCAAATCAGAGGGCGCTATCCCTTGCGCGGGAGCAGGCGCATTACATTCTACGTCGTCAGCTACGGCTCTTTCGGGATCCATTGCTATATAAAATCACATTTTATACATCAGGATTCATCACACTATCACAGTTCAAATGTATGGCATGTATAGCTAGAATCGACTAAATCGTAGCTCTGATACCAACCAAATGTAACACCCCTATCCCGTGCCCGATCACCAAATTAGGGTTAAAGGCGTTACCAAACAGATCAAAAATATTTACAGAATTATCACATAGTCATTTATCAATCTCAAATGTAAAGTCCCTTAAGAAGGTCATCGAGACCTTAAACATGCTTGTAAAACGAGTCGGGACTAAACTGAAACACATATGAAATTTCATGAAAATTTAAAACTTTTCTAAAATACAGGGGACACACGGCCGTGGAGGTAGGCCGTGCCTCTCCCACGGCTACTAGACACACCCGTGTGTCTTCCCCGTGGCTATATACTGCCAAAACCAACACGGTCACCAAGCACGCCCTTGTGCTAAGACTGTGTACTAATAGATCACATACTACCATTTCTCACACGGGCACTAAGCACACCCATGTTGAGGCCATGTGCAATTTAAGCTATATTCTACCAATTTACCCACAGTCTCAGGCACGCCCATGTGCCTCAAACGTGTGACATTATAGGCCCTTTTACAAGGCCAAACTTCCACCCATAAGGGTCACACCTATAAACAAAATATACGAAGACACATCATGCATGAATGGCAACCAATAACATACCAATTTTTCCTCTAATCCATGCATTTAATAACCAAATCATTCATATCATCTTTCAAATAATAACACATACATAACCAAGCAAAACCTCATCATATAACTAACCATAAACCTAACTATTTCATAGGCATTTAAAACATACCAAAACCATACATATGCCACATTGATCAAAGCATAATATGAACTAAAATGAACTTGCCAAAACACATGGCTAAGTTCACTTTCACAAACAAATACACATATCTAGTCTATGCATGCCATAATCAGCCATATAAGTTCTTGTAGTGTGATGATGATCCTTGACAATCTCGAGCCTTCAGTAGTGTCACGACCTATAAAACAGAGAAAATACACACACAGAGTAAGCTTTCTAAAAGCTTAGTAAGTCATATACAAATAAACTTGGCATAAGAAATATATATATACAATTTAATACATTTGCACATTTCATTCACTTAACACTTTATCATGCATATACATGATTCATACTTATGATTACTTTGGTCTCATTTATCAATTCAAACTCATTTGAAGCACATAGCTCATTCATAAGCTTTCTTGCATCTCATTCACATTATCCTATTCAAACATACCTTTCTCCAAATCAAAGTAATATGCACACTTACCTTTCATGCATACTTAATGCACATTCAACGTACCTAAATCGGATATTCATTCACTTAATTGATCATAGCTCGAATATACCATTCGTATTGGAGACTTGCCTGTTGAACCCTTAGGAACCTAATAGGATACTCAAAAGCTCGGAATAGTAGTACAATACCAATATCCTAGATGAGGTCTTACATACACTCGTATATCAATGCCACTGTCCCATATAGGGTCTTTCTCGTACAGATCATAACAATGCCAATGTCCCAGACGTGGTCTTACATGAGTCAATTCGATGCCAATGTCCCAAACACGGTCTTACTCATAAAGTTCATATCGATGCCTACGTCCTAGATGAGGTCTTACACGAAATTTCAAATCAACGCCAACGTCCCGGACATGGTCTTACATGATAAAACAGAACAAATACCTATGTCATAACATGGCTAATCTTATCTATTCCTAGGTTCATACGGGACTTCTTGGCTTATCACTATATCGAACTTATGTCAGAATTCATGCACTTAGCATCTCATACTCATGCATTTTCATTGATAGACACATGAATACATATATTCAATTCAATACAGATCGGTTTATTTGCAAAGTGACTTACCTCAGATTTGGTTTATCGAACAGAAACGGCTACTCGATTATTTTTGATTTCGCAATCCAAGTCCGTTTTCCTCGATTCTTGATCTAAACATATTCAGAATTAACCCTTTTATTCACCATTCCATTCAATTCAATCCATAACACACATTTAGGGTTATTTGCAAATTAACCCTCATATTTGTACATTTTATCAATTTAATCCATTTTTCACGAAACATTAAATTCACAAAACTACACATACACATGCTTGGCTGAACCTCTCTAGGGACTATATAAGCCCAAATATTTCATAAAATTTGTAATTTAGTTCCTCAAATTACTATTTTCATAATTTAGCCCTATTTAGCTAAATTCATCAAAACTTCAAGAACATAACATGTTCATCTAGCTCAAATCTTTCATATATCATCCTCAAACATCACAAAGCTTGTAAAATCATCAATGGCATATTCCGCATACATCATCAAAACACAAAATTGAGACATGGGTTTGATAGCTCTCGAAGCAATGATTTCAAAAACGTAGAAATTATCAAAAATTAACTCAAAACATACCTTAATCTAGCCCAGGTATGTGTCGAATGTAAAAAGAATTCAAACCCTTCTTCATTGCTCTTATTTTCGGTGATGAAGCATAATGATGATAGCATTTTAGCCTTAGTTATTTGTTTAATCATCTTTTATTTCTCAAATTACTAATTTATCCTTCCATATATCAAATAAGACAAAATAATACTATCGTCAATATGTCATTTAATCATCCATTATCTTATGAATAAATTTATAACAACATAAGGCCTCTACCTTAAATAGCCACAACACATAAGTACTTTAACAATTAAGATGCTAGTTTTGCATGTAATGTAATTTCATCCTTTTGTCAAATTAAACATGCAAACAAACAAATTCACTTATGAAAATTTACCACATGCTAATTCACATATCAATGGCACAGAAAATAATATTAAAATATTATATGAACTCAAATTTGTGGTCTCAAAACCATTGTTTCGACTAGGGTATAAACTGGACTATTACAGATTGAGTTTTTCTTAAAGTTTCACTATGGAAGAAGGTCTTAAGGTTTGGTCGAAAGGGCAAGTTGAGCCCTAGGTTCATCGGGCCTTATCGTGTGTTGAAGGATGTGGGATCGGTAGCTTATCATCTCGAGTTACCTCCAAAATTGGGGCAAATACATGATGTATTCCATGTCTCGATGCTAAGGCATTACCATTCGGATCCATCTCACATAGTGCCAGTGGAGGAAATCGAAGTAAGACCTGATTTATCTTTTGAAGAGGAACCAGTTCAGATCTTAGATCGAGATGCTAAAGTGTTACAGAGAAAGACGGTTTCATTGATTAAAGTGTTGTGGTAGAATCACAGTTTAGTGGAAGCCACATGGGAGCTCGAGGATGTGATGCGATAGAAATACCGTCATCTCTTTTGACCATGTAAATTTTAAGGCCAAAATTTCTTTAAGAGGGTAGAACTGTAACATCCTGATTTTAGGGCTCTACATTTTTTTATGTCTCTGTTTGATTGGCATGTTTGGGTTGTTAACTTGGTGTGTTTGGGGGTCCCGGGAAGGCTCGAGATTAGGTTTGAGCCTTGGTGAAAATTTAGTTTTTAGGCACTTTAGGGGGGAGCTAGCAAAGGCAGGCCTTAAGGGTAATTAATTGTGTTTTGTAACACAAGAGAAATAGTGGTAGAGTGGCAAGGAGACACCACTTGGGTTGAAGGAAATGGCGTCACAAGGGAGCAATAGGGGGAAGAGGTTGAGTCTCATATGCTGCATTTTTTTAGAATTTCTTTTGACGCTAGGATGGAGCAGAGGTGGATTTGGCTGGGACTTTGGAGTGTGGGAGTTGAATGAATCAACAATTTTGAATTGTGGGGAGGAGAGGAATTGGTGGAGCAAGAATGGGCCAACAAGTTTGAATTTAGAGTGGAGAGTGAAAGGAGGAGGAAGTTGTGGAATTTAGAGGAGGAGGTGTTGGTTGGCCAAATTTGGGGAAGGAGTGCGTGTGGGTGCACGGCTTAGCTTGGCTAGGTGGGGGCCAAACATTCTTTGGTAGCTCTTAGGCTTTGTGGTTGAGCATTGTGATTATAAAGGTGTGCCGTATCCCTCAAGTGGGCATTCTTGAGTTTTGCGTAGCCAAATTTATCTTTGAACACTCTCATATTTTCTTTTGCACTTTTGGAACTTTTGTTTCTTTTCTCATTTACCTAAATCAAAACCACCATTTTTGCTCTCACTTTTGGCATTCATTTCTCTTCAACCAAAAGCGAAACACCCTCTAGTTTCATCTTTCATCTTCTCGTTTCTACATAGTCGAATCTCCCTAGACATTTGCTCCTTGCTCCTTCATAGCCGAATATCAAAAAGTAGGGTGTAGGGAATCCTAGGTTACTGAGAGCCTATACAATCAGTTTTGGTTGATCAAGGTAATAGGTTCTTATCAACTTGTTTGGCCAAAAGGCCACTCCTTTTAATCTATTTGGACAATCGATTCTAATATGGTGATTGTGTAGGGAATCAATTGATTTCTTAAGCCAAGTCTGCTAAGCATTCGGCTTTTGTGGATTAAGGTAGGATATTCTCATCATTTCCTTACTCCTATTCTTTGAACCGATCATTCTTGCTACCATAATGCGTTCTTTCATTCTTCATGACTAGGGGCCAAACACCAGAAAGAGAAGTGCTAAGACTTCTCTAGTTGTCGATAGTTCCTTTCCAAGCAGTTTTGCTTATTCGCATTACATCAAAGGTAAGGAGTTACCCTTTGGTTCTATTCGTATGATTGATCTTGATCGATTCGTCACCTTAGTTGATATAGTATTTAGTTAACCCTTGTTCGTTATGGTATGGTATTGATCAAGTTTCTCCATGGATACAAGTGTCGGTCAGTCGGGAGAAGGGAGCGAACCCATAGTTGTGGCTCCTAAGTTTAAGAAACGTGCAGTATCGATAGTACGGGACTTTCCACCAGGGTGTGGTAGAAAGCCGGCGTCTACTTGGGGTAGGCACATAGTTGTCGTTCCTACTTGTGAAAGCGTCGACGTAGAGGGTATAGTCTTACGCATTACTAGGTGTGTATTACTCACACCTTCTTTATTGATGTGTTATTAGTTGTAAAGGTCGAAAGCTGAAATGGCTGATGTGATAAGCAAAATGCCCTTATAGGTAAGGTTGGAGACGTCGGGTAAGTTCTCGATATTGATATTGTTGTTAATATGCGTGTATGTATATTTTGATATTTTTCATATATGGAATATGATCTGATATACACTATGATATTGGTTGCATACATATTTTGCATGATGTAAACAACATGGGCTCAGGACTGAATGAAAGAAGGAGGGAGAATCAGTGACTACTATCATGAGTGACTACGGTCACGAGTGGTCTAAGTACTACGGTGGTTGAAACCACGATTATTCTAATCAGTGAATTGTCTCAGTGGTCAAGTACCACAGTGGGTTGGCCCCACGTATATGTTATTTATCAGAGATCGTCACGGTGGTCTAAGACCACAATGGGTTCACCCCACGAGTACATATTATAGTGACTACTATCACAAGTGACTATTGTCACGAGTGGTCTGGGACCACGGTGGTTTTGAGCCATAGTGGCATAATGCCACGGGTGTTTTGGATGGAGAGCTAAACTGAGATGGGTTGCATTGTATACATATGACATGTGCTGTATTGAATGGGCTAAGGTCCAGTTTGTGTTACATGGTGATTTACACACTAAGTCTCGATGACTCACCCCTTTGCTAATTTTGCAAGTAATCAGTAGTTGGCGGGTTTTGGGCCGAGATGGACTCGAGGTGGCCATGCGTTGCAACTTGTTCAGTAAACTCGAACGTTATTTTAAATTT
The DNA here is from genome assembly GCA_025506655.1 of Gossypium rotundifolium. Lineage (NCBI taxonomy): Eukaryota > Viridiplantae > Streptophyta > Magnoliopsida > Malvales > Malvaceae > Gossypium > Gossypium rotundifolium. The sequence continues at coordinate 82,127,225 of CP106723.1, forward strand.
ATCTCTATTTTGGGATTTTAATTTGTAATAATGCCGCTTTAACATTATTTTTGGATTTGTTTATAAGCTGATTTTATACATGCTATGAACTATTGAAAAATGGGGTTTTCTTAAAAGCATGGAAAGAAGTTTTCCAAATTTTCAACAAATGGACAATAGGCCGTAATAATTAAAACTTAGGATTTTCCTTAACATAACAAAAAAATATTTTCAAAAGAAATCACACACCTTAAGGTTCAACCCAATTGACACCTTTCAAAAATTTTTCTAAGTCGGTTTTGATGAGATAAGCCTATTTTTAACACCTAATCTAATTAGTGGAAAAAGATAGGGTCTGAATCAACAAAATAGCTTTTAAAAGGAAATGAAAGCCCTTAACATGGATTCCCCAAACAAAATAACTTCTTGAGTCATGATGTTTTTCCAAAGTTTTCAAATCTACTACTTTTGTAACAATCCAAATTCTAGTCGTAACATTTTGACCGGGTTTGGGGTGTTACAAAATCTAAGGACTTTCTTCCACGGTGAAACTTTTAGGAATACTCTATCACTGACTCGATACTCAATTTCTTTCCTCTTCAAATTCGAATAGGATTTTTGTCGATCAGACGCCGCTTTCAGGCAATCTCGAATTACCTTAACTTTTCTTCGGTTTCCCTAATCAAATCAATCCAATAGATCTAGTTTTCCTTGAGCTCAGTCCAATATAAAGGTGTTCGGCACTTATGCCCATATAAAGCCTCATAAGGCGCCATTTTCAAGCTTGAATGAAAACTGTTATTATAGGTAAATTCTACCAACGGCAAATACTTTTCCCACCTTCCTGAAACTTAAGAACACAACACCTGAGCATATCTTCAAGAACTTGGATCAACCTTTCCGACTGGCCGTTAGTTTAGGGGTGAAAGGCTGTACTAAAATTCAACATTGTACCTAAAGCCTCTTGCAACTTTTTTCAAAATCTGGATGTGAATCTCGGATCTCTATCCAATATAGTCGATAAGGGCACTCCGTGTAGCCTCACAATCTGAAATGAACAAGTTTATCAACTTGTCAAGTGAGTAGTCAACTCGAATAGGTATGAAATGGGTTGACTTAGTAAGTCTATCAATTGCAACCCATACAACATCTTTCTTATTCGGTGTCAAGGGCAAACCCATTACAAAGTCCATGGTAACTTGGTCACATTTCAATTTGGGAACCATAATAGGTTGAAGCAGACTTGAAGGTACTTGGTGCTCAGCTTTCACTTGATGACAAATTAAGCATTTCAACACGAATTCCGAAATATCTTTCTTTATACTTAGCCACCAATACCGTTGCTTCAAGTCATTATACATCTTGGTGCTACCCAGATGTACAGATAAACATCTGCTATGTGTAATATCCCGAGTTAAGGGCTATTTTATTTTGGCATTGTTTGCATGTTAATGGCTTGCTATCTTGTTGTTTGTATGGTTTCGGGGCTTAGTTGTAGGCTAGGAGTGAGCCTGAGTAGGTGGGAAAATTTTAGTTTTAAGCCTTTGGGTGAGAGGAGCTAAAGGAGTTGGGGGTTATATATATTATTTGGTGAATTGTGGCATAACAAAGGAGCTGGTGGAGTGGCAAGCGTGCGCCACTTAGAGTTTGTGTTTGGCGTCAATTGCAAGGGGTGAGGTCCTGAGTTCAAGCTGCGAAAATCCCACACTTTTGGCTTCCTTTTTGACGGCATGGAGGGGAGGAGTTGTAGGCAGTTCGAACTCTGCCTAAGACCTAGTCAAATGGTGGAATGATGGGTGGAGAGTGTTTCTAGGAGGTGGACTAATTCAAAGTGATTTGAATTAGTGGCTTGAGAGTGTTTGGGGGGAGGTTGGCCGGTTTTTAGGAGATTCTTTGGGGGAGTTTGGCCGGTTGGTGAGTGTTGTGAGGGAGTGAGGAGAGTGCGAAATTTCCACTTAGGCAAATGTGCATTTTTGGTCACAATTTCTTTTTGGTAAGCTAATTTTCGTTTAGTCAAAAGCTAGCAAAAGCTCTCTTCATTTGCAAATAGCCTAAGTCAGAAAAAAGAACCTTCCATTTTTGCTCCTTGAAACCAAACACAAAGCAACTTTATTTGCCAAACTTTGCACTCTTTCTACATTTTGGTGTTACCAATCAAACGCCCATTCGCTCTTTCCATTTCTTCTTCATTCAAACCAAAGCTTCAACAATCATACCCTTGCCGATTTTGTCATTGGTAGCCGAAAGTTCTCTTCTCTCACTTCTCTTTCTTTTGTTCATTGTGTAGTCAAACCATTTCACCTAGTTCCCTAACCTTCATTTTCTTTTCTCAATATCCTTTGGTCAAACACCATCCTCCAAAATCACCATCATCCATCTCTTTCTTTGAACCAAAGCACCTCTCCATATCTTCAATCTATTTTCTTCTTTTCCAAAACCATTGTTATTTAACCTTCCTTGGTGTGAAGTCAAACCTTTCTCCTTTGGTTAAGGGTGTTGGTAGAACCTTGTCCTACCGGTAGTTCTTTATTGCCATATATCAAAGGAGGAGTGTGACCTTGTTGGAATCTTGCTCAATCGGTCTAGCAAGAAGGTAAGTGCTAGGCCGAATGGCCATTTCTCCCTTTCTTGTGCTTTGTCAATCTTTGGTGTTTGAGAGCCGATGTTGGTGTTTGTTAAAAAGGAGTAACGTTCGGTTTTGATGATCATTTTCATATAGGGCCTTTGGTTTTCGAAGCAGCCGATTGAAGAAGTCAAGTGGTAAGTAGTGGTAAGAGGTTATCATGTTAGTCTATTCTTTTAGAATTCTATAAGCCAAAGTTTCAATGGTTTAACTGTTCTGTTAATAGGGTGCCGATTGTTAAAAGAGGAACCATTTTCGATTCGGGTTTGGTAGGAAACCAAACATTTGCAAGGTAAGGGTTATTCGATATACCCTTTGGTTTAAAATGGTTGAGGCCGAATGGTTTAAGTGTTAATCCCTTATTGGCCGATTGTAGGCTCAGGGTTGTCAAAGTGATCGAGGGACGTAGACCGATTCTTAGGATTAACATCTTCGCTATTCAGGTGTGTAGACCAACACACTTTCTTAACTAAGTAATGTGATAACTGTTTGTGTAAATGAAACAATGTGGTTGACTATTTTGGTACCCATTGAGGTATGGATACGGATTCGGTAAGTCCGTTTCATTATGAAATATGTGATGGTATGTGATATCATGGTTATTGGTGTATATACTTTGAGATGCCATATTAAGCATGTGAGCATGACAAGATGATTGCACGATTTTGCATTTAGTATGATGTGCTATTGGGTGATATGAGAGGAGGGGAGTATGATATCCGTGTCTTTGGGACACTGTGTCTTTGGGACACCGAGGTTTGGCACCTCCAAAGTGGTTTGGTACCACATATTTTGTGACTTTGGGTCACGGAGGTTTGGCACCTCGGCGTCTCGTCAAAGTGGCTTAGCACCACGGTGGGTTGGCCCCACAGCTTGATTATACGGATTGACGCCATGATTTGGTATCACACGATGGGTTGGCCCCATCATCGGATTTGTGACTACGGTCACCAAAGTGATTTGGGATCACACCTGTGTCTTTGGGACACCGAGGTTTGGCACCTCATTGCGACTCGTCCCCGTGGTTTGACACCACCGTGGGTTGGCCCCACTTATGAGATACTGGATTGTCGCTAGTGATTTGGTATCACACGATGGGTTGGCCCCATCATTGGATTATCGTGACTTGGTCACTAGTGGTTTGGCACCACATTATGGATATCGTGACTTTGGGTCACGGTGGTTTGGCACCACCGGTGGTTTGGTACCACACGGGGTAGAAAAGCGATATGGTTGGTTAGGATCGGTGCATTACTTGCATTTCTTTGTTATGATGTGTGTTGGCATGTTATATCGGGAGGGATTTACACCGAGTCTTGCGACTCACTCTCTCCTTTGACTTTTCAGTGACACTTAGACGCGGACATGGAGCCGGATGGACTCGAGGTGCTCATGCCATGCTTAAATAAGGATTTGCTCAGACTTTTATAGAATTTGGTACTTAAGCTTATTTATTACTATTTGGTTTTATTTGGGTTTGTAAATGGCCTTTTAAAATTATGTTTTGCTATGTTTATTTTTAAAGTAGATTCATAATATGCCTTAACAAATTAATTGGGTTAAAATGTGCTAAAACTTGGAAAGATAATGATTTCAAAACTACAAAAGCGATATTTTAAGCTATACCATCGGGTATCACACTATAATTTCGGACAAAGAGAACTCAAATGTTTTTCTAACTCAAACTCGATTTTTCTAATAAGTCAAGGTGTTTTAGTAACAATAACAAACAACTTAAACTTCTAAATGGGATAGACTCGTTTTACCTACACATTTGATTAAGCTTTTAAAACTTTCGGGTTTTCAAATACATCATCGGACTTTAATCAAAGCCTACTCGAGTTTTTCTTCAAATACAAAATTTCGCGAAGTGTTTTCATCAAACTTTTAAACTTCAAACTAAACCTCTCAAAATCCTTTTTCCCTGTAACATACCAGATTCGGTCGTGGTGTGTTGACCGGGTTTGGGGTGTTACACTATGTGCCTCATGCAAAACTTTACGAATAAGTTCATCATTCCTTGGTACACAAACTCTGTCTCTAAAAATTAAGCATCCATCTGAATTGATTCGAAAGTCAGTCTCAAAACCCGATTCACATTGAACTCTTTTGGCTTGTAACTACTGTCATCTTGTTGAGCTTTGTAAATCTCTTGAAGAAACATTGGTCTAACCCTCAACTCAGCTAGAATGGAACCATCATCGAACAAGGTCATCTATGTGTTCATAGCCCTCAAAGAAAATAGATACTTTCTACTTAAAGCATCGACAACTACATTCACCTTTCCCGGGTGATAATTAATAATTAGCTCATAATCTTTTATTAGCTCCAACTATCTTCATTGTCTTAAGTTCAATTCCTTCTAAGTCATCAAGTACTTTAGACTTTTGTGATCCGTGAAGATCCGGCATTTTTCACCATACAAATGGTGTCTCCAAATATTCAATGCAAAAACAATAGTAGCTATCTCTAAGTCATGTGTCAGATAATTCCTTTCATGTGGCTTTAGTTGTCTAGAGGCATATGCAATTACCTTACCTTCTTGCATTAGTACACAACCTAATCTATTTAAGGATGCATCGTTGTAAATCACAAATTCTTTTCCCGACTCAGGTTGTACTAGAACTGGAGCCTCTGTCAACATTACCTTTAATTTCTCAAAACTCTGTTGGCACTTTTTCGTCCATTCAAACTTTACATTTTTCTGCAAAAGTTTCGTCATTGGAGTCACTATCATGGAAAACCCCTTGACAAACCGTCTATAGTAGCCAGCTAAGCCCAAAAACTTCTAACTTCGGATACATTTTGCGGGGGTTTCCAATCAACGATGGCTAAGATCTTACTTGGGTCAACTCGGACTCCATTTCCCGAAACAATGTGTCCCAGAAACCAAACTTCCTTGAGCCAAAATTCACTTTTACTGAACTTGGCATACAACTGATTATCTCGTAGAATCTATAAAACTGTCTTTAAGTGCTCGGCATGCTCAAGCTCATCTCGGGAATATATCGATATATCATCAATAAAAACAACCACAGACTTATCTAGGTATGGCCAAAAGATGCAGCTCATTAGATCCATAAACACCGCCGGAGCATTAGTTAAACCAAAAGGCATGACTAAAAATTCATAGTGCCTATACCTCGTCTAAAATGCAGTCTTCGACACATCTGAGTCTTTTACTCTCAGCTGATAGTATCCCGACCTCAAGTTTATCTTAGAGAACACAGTGGCTTCCTTCAATTGATCAAACAAATTGTCGATCCTCAGCAATGGGTACTTGTTCTTCACAGTTACCTTATTAAGATACATGTAATCTATGTACAATCTCATGGAGCCATCTTTCTTTTTCACAAATAATACCGGAGCACCCCATGGAGAACAACTTGGTCCAGCAAAACCTTTGTTCGTCAATTCTTGCAACTGTGCCTTCTATTCATTCAACTCAGTTGGAATCATTTTATAAGGAGCAATTGATATCGGTACAGTACCGAGAGCTAACTCGATGCCAAATTCAACCTATCTAATCGGAGGCAATCTTGGAAATTTCATGGGAAAAACATCTGAGGACTCATATACTATTTGTATCGATTCAATCTTTATATTGGTTTTTTTGGCATTCATCACAAAGGAATGATATGCCTCATACCCTTTTCTTACATACCTCTAAGTCGACATATGAGAAATCACTACCGGCTATCTATCCTATTTATCTGATTCAACATAAATAGTATCCCCATTTTCACATCTCAACTCAATATATTTCTTCCCACAATTCACTGTCACATCATGAGTAGTTAACCAGTCCATACCAAGAATAATGTCGAATTCATCAAATGGCAATAGCATGAGATTAGCCTTAAAAAATGACCCCTAATCATCAATGGGCAATCTTTGTATACTTTATAAACTAATACACTTTTGCCTAAAGGATTAGACAATTTTATCATAAACCCTGTGGACTCAACAGGTATACTCATGCTATATGCTAATTTCATGCAAATATATGAATGGGTAGACCCGGATCAATTAAGGCAACAACATTAATGTCATGAAAAGATAATGTACCCATAATTACATCGAAAGATGTGCCTCTTTGCGAGCATGAATGGCGTAAGTCCTTGCAGGTGCTCTACCCTTGGTTCTTACAGTCTATTCTCGGGGTGTACCCTTACTACTTGCTCCACTTCTCGAGTTCCTTTATTGCTTTCCTCTATTAGTGCTTTCTGATCTTGCACTCTGAACCTTCTCTTTTTCAACCATTTCGGGATATTCTCTGATAAAGTGATCTTGGGAACCATACTTAAAACAAGCACTCTCATGTGCACGACACTCACTTGGGTGGTGTCTGTCGTACTGTGGGCATTCCGGTCTATTAGATTAAATATTCCCAACACTACCGACTGAGGTGGTTTGGGCCTTATTCCGAGTACTATTTACTCTTGCCTTTGCTTGAAAACCTGGTTAAAGTAGCTGATTCGATAGAGAAAGCTCTTGACTTCTTGGACGAGGACTGGAATGACTTACTCCACTGTTTCTTTCTTGAGTCACGAGACTCCATTTCAACTTTTCTTTTTCTTTTATTAATTCTTTGGCTTTACAAGACCGATCTACTAGTACAACATATTCTTTCAATTATAGTACAGCAACAAACAATTTAATGTCTTTATTTAGACCATTTTCAAATCTCTTGCACATGATAGCTTCAGTGGATACACACTCTCGGGCGTATTTACTGACCCTTACAAACTCATGCTCATACTCTGTTATTGACATTTTACCTTGTTTCAGTTCTAAGAACTCCTTCCTTTTCTGATCGATGAATCTCTGACTAATGTACTTCATGGAAAAACTCCCATGTAACCCTTTCCCTGGGTACAACCGACACAAGGGTATTCCACCACTGATATGTAGAATCTCTTAAGAGAGAAACTACAAATTTCATGCACTCTTCAGGTGTACACGACAACTCATTAAATACCCTGATGGTATTTTCAAGCCAAAATCTGTCATTTCGGATTGTCATCTTTACTAGCCTAGAATTCTTTAGCTCATTATTTTTGGATTTTGTCTACTTGAGGCTTTTCTCTTCTTATCACTTCTGCCACTTGAGGGGCTACGGGGTTAGGTTGAGGAATAGGTGGGGTGGAGGGGGCGGTGCATTCGGATTCGTGAGAACAAACTTTGTATACCAAGCATTCATCATATAGAGAAATACTTCCTTAGCCTCTTATCCTCCTCTCTAACTTACTGTTGTGGGTCTATTCTCATTTTTATTCGGCACCGTCCTTTCAACGGGAGCCATTACATTACTTTCTACATCATTTACCGCAGTTCTTTCGGAATCCATTTACTATATGAAATACAATTTAAGTCATCAAGAGTCTTCACACTATAAATATATAAATACTTTTATGTATGGCATGTATAGCTAGACTCACACTTATGCTATGTTAGTCCTAGAATCGACTAAATCGTAGCTCTAATACCACTAAATGTAACACCCCTTACCCGTGTCCGATGCTAGGATAAGATACGAGGCACTAAGGTACTTGACTTTACTTAAACATGTATTGTCAGGCTATAAAATTTCTTTCCACCTTAAAACTTTTCTTTCTTACTAATAACATACTTTTCACAGGCCTTTGAGGTCTTATACGTACATACAGAAGGTTTCGGGATTCATCCAGGAACTTTGGAACTCCTCGACAATTTTTGCCTAAACAGGGGCCACATGCTTGTGTTGTCCAAGGGACACGCCCGTGTGCCCTAAGACATGCCCGTGTTTGACACCCGTGGTCGACACTGACTTATTTCACACGGTTGAGCACACGCCGTGTCTATAACCCGTGTCCTTCACATGGCCTTGACACGCTTGTGTCCTCTACCTATGGAGCTCTCTGTTTATGATGTCATCATACTTTTAATAGCATACGGCCATAGCACACGTCCGTGTGCTGGCCCGTGTGACAAATTGTATTTTCGTAAATTAATGCAGGGGACACACGACCTATCAACAAACCTATGGGGCTGACTGTGTGTCACACACGGCCTACACACACACCGTGTGTCTACTCGTGTGGACAATTATAGGGCTATTTTCCAAGCCAATTGCCACCCTAAAACATAAACACACTTATACTATCTTAAACAACTCAATTATTCCATCCATTGCAAAAACTTAAATGTATAAACTTATCATCATGAAAGGGTATATAACTTAACAAATATTGACCAATTTCTAATGGCCATATACAAAAGAAGGTATAATCTTAATAACCAAGCCTTTAGCTCACAATATGTTATGACCAAAATGATCAAACTTCTATACATGCCATACTCAAAATTAATTTACTTTACTATACCAAATTAGTGGATGATAGTGTGATCCGAGCTCTGACGTCTGTGATCCCTTAGCTAACTTGGCGAACCTACATGGAAAAAAGAAAGGAGGAGGTAAGCATATAGCTTAATAAGTTTGCATGAGGGTTTAATAAAACAATATAATAACTTATAATTAAACTCATCCCTCATAAGTCTAAAGCAACATAAATCTCAAGTGCTTGAACTTACTTACTCTTATTTACTCTTTCTCATCACTTACCACATTATAATTTCATACTTGTAATTAAATTAGGTTACCTGTATCACTTAATCACATAGATTAGCACTTTTTCTAATATAACATTAACATCAACTCATTATCTCCTTTAACTAAGGTAGAATTCCTTATCATTCTTGAATAAATTAACTTGTATTATTTTGCTTACTTAGCTTTCTTGTTATTTCTTTCATAATTATCTTTTTTGCCCGTTGGATTACTCGGAATGTCAGAGGATACTCAATCTCTTCAAACATGTATCTCGATGCCAATGCCATATCCCAGATATGGTCTTACATGGGATCGCCTTATGATACTGATGCCATATCCCAGATATGGTCTTACACGGGATTCCTTAACTTGATGTCGATGCCATGTCCCAGACATGGTCTTATACGAGATCTTCCTTATATGTTTCCCTTGAAACTTACCATTGCCATGTCTTGACATGGTCCTACATGGTATCCTTGCCTTATGAACTCACTAATTCCATGCCTTGGCATGGTCTTACCTAGGATCCTTGCCTTATAGTAAATTATCAATGCCATGTTTTGACATGGACTTACATGATATCCTTGCCTTATTCGATGCTGATCCCATGTCCCAGACATGGTCTTACACAGAATATATGTTCGATGCCGATGCCATGTCCTAAACATGGTCTTACACGGGACCTACATTCCTTGATGCCGATGCCATGTCCTAGACATGGTCTTATACGGGCTTTCCTTGTCTCATGTTATGACATAGGTATCCTCGTTATTTCGAATCTTCAAACGAGACTTTCACGTACTTATTCTCATTAATTTCTTTATTAGTCATTGTCAATCAACTTGATGAAAATAATGTACATTGTACGACATAGTAATTAATTTAATTGCAAAAGTAATATGTAGCTTTAAATTCATACAAACTTACCTCGGTACTCAAAATGTGTAGCGTTGTGCAATTTAGTCCTCAACCTTGTTTTTGCCTCGATTTCGATCCGGCCTTCATGTTTCTTAATCTATAATAACAATTTAACTTGTTTAATACTTACATTGACTAAATCAACTCATAAATCATACTTTGGAAAAATTACATTTTTGCCCCTTAAACTTTCTCAAAATTTCACTTTTGCCTCTAGGCTCGTAAAATTATTTTTATTAAAATTTCTTGCATTTCAAACCTAACGAATCATATTTGAAACTATAACAACATTCAATTTCCACTATTTTACTCGTCTATGACCATTTTCAAAACTTTTACAATTTGGTTATTACATGGATTTTTCATGAAGATCACTTAGGAAAAGATGTTTATCCTACATTAAACTTTCATAAACTTCCATAAAACATCAAAATACATGCAAGTCATACATGGATAAATTTTTTAACATAAACCCTAGCTCAAATTATAGCTAGAAATAATTAAATCGAGCTACAAGGATCTCAAAAATACGAAGAACATTAAAAATGGGGCTAGGATGCACTTACTATCAAGATTGAAAGATGAAGAAACCCTAGTTATGTCTTCTTTGTGATTGTCGGTCAAGGGGGAGGAAGATGGACACTAATTTTGACTTCTTTTCCCTTTTAATTCTTTAATTTACCAAATGACAAAAATACCCTTAATGATTATTTCTTAAGATTTTTCCTTCCTATGTCCATTTTTGTCCATCTCAACATATAACGGTCTAAATTCTAAATAAGGACTTCTAATAATTTTTATAATTCTATTTCATACTTAAACCTTCTAGAATCTCATATTTTCTAATACTAGCAAATTAGTCCTAATGGATAATTTGTTCACTAATTAATAAAATTCCTTCATGAAATTTTCACACAACCATGCAAATACCTGATAAACCTTATAAAATCATTTAAACACATATTTCTTCTTCGGATTTGTGGTCTCTCACCACTATTCTAACTAGACCCTAAGTCGGGCTGTTACAACCCTAACCTATTCACTGGTAAGATTTTTGGGGACGAAAATCCCTAAGGGGGAGATTTGTAACAACCCGATTTTAGCTAAGTCGGAACAGTGGTTTTGGAACCAAAATTTGATGTCAAAAAATTATTTTAATATTATTTTTTGTGTTTATAGCATGTTATTTGATATGTGTGAAAATTTCGTGAGCTAATTTTATCATTTAATTGCCCAATTTGAGAAAATGACTAAATCGTGGAAAATGCAAAAGTTGCATTTTACTTGTTAAATGTGTTTAATTACTGTGGTTTATTAAATGAAAGGTCCTTATCTTGTTATTAGACCATTGATAGTGAATTTTGACATAAAAGGGCATTAAATGGATTATTTAAATGTTTTTAATTAAAGGTTAAAATTGAAATTTAGTAAATAAGCTTATTATTAAGTAAAAAAATTAAAATTGGTCTTCATTTCATCATCTCCAACCAATTTTCTTGAGAAACAAGAGGGCTAGGGTGCGGTCATTTGAATGTTTGATTAAGGTATGTTCTTTGTTAGGTTTTTGATGATTTTTACGTTTTTGAGATCGTTGTTTTGTATTCTAGCTAGCCCATGCCTTAATTTTTGTAGTTTTTAATGATTTTGTGAAGTGCCATTGATGAATACTTGAGCTTTTGAATGTTTTATGATAAAAAATGAATATTTGTTGATAGTTATAAAAGTTTTGTTAAGTGATTTTAAGTAAGAATGCCTATTAAGGGTTTAATTGTGAAAAGTGTAAATTGAGGGTTAAAATGTGAAATAAATAAAAGTATTAGGCTGCTAGGGACCTATATGAAATTCAGCTAGGATTGGGTTTAATGAAATTTCATGAATTTTACGTGTTTGTGAAATAGGGACTAAATTGTAAAAATATGGAAATTTAGGGGCTAAAGTGTAAAAATTCCAAAATATGTGTTTGTGAATTGAATTGAATGATTTTATGAATAAATAAGTTAATTTTGAATGTATATAGATCAAGAACGAAAGAAATCAAATTTTGATTGTGGAAAATCAAAGGTTATCGAATAGTCGATCCAGTTCGTTTATCCTGAATACAAGGTAAGTTCATATGCAAATAAATGTCTTTAAATTGAAGTATATATGTTTAAATGTCATTGAACTACTATGAATGTTGAATGATCAAATACGAACAAGAATCAACAGGGTTACAATATCCAAAAGTCCCGTACAAACCTTAGGAATAATATAGGATACGAATGTCATGACATTAGGATTAACGAGATGTGATTATGTGCAAGACCATGTTTGGGACATTGGCATCATTATGTGATTACATCTAAGACCATGTCTGGGATGTTAGCATCGTTATTTGATTTTGAATAAGACTATAGCTAGGCTATCGGCATCGATATGTGATAACATGTAAGACTATATCTGGGATATAGAATTGTATGAGCTATATGTGATTTTCGAGCATCATTAACAATTCCAAAAGGTTCAACATGAAAAGTCAAGTCGAGAAATAATGTGTGAATGATATAAGTGACTCAGGTACATATGAGATTCATACAAGTGTTAAAAATGAAAGTATTTGATGCCTTCACTTATGATTTTGAATATGTATACATTGAGAAAGGTTTGTGAGCTTTTATGTGCTTACTCATAGTTTGCTTATTAATGGAAATGATGTTGATTCATGTGGTAATTTTATTTATATATGGCTTTCTAAGCTTTTAAAGCTTACCTTGTGTGTTCTTTCTCTGTTTTATCAATAATCGAAGCTAGCTCAGATTCGAGAATCATTAAGAACATCGTCACACTATCGATCAAATTGTTGGTACTTTTGATGCTATGTAAATATGGTATATGGCATGTATAGGCTAGTGATATGATTATGTGTTTCGGGATATGATATTAGCCATGAGATTTGGCTCATAAATGATGTAAATGTTGATGTGTATTTGGTTGGCTTATTTTATGAGTTTGGTAAGTGAAATATGATGTACATAAATGGCCTTGTATTTTGGCATGTTTGTCATGGATGTTGTGATGGTTATATGGTTTCTCATTTAGCTAGTTGTCAATTGGTATGATTTAAGTTTTAAAATATATGATAAGATGATGAAAAAAATGCATAGAGAAGATAGGTTAAATTGTTGGTAATGGCATACTGTTTTAGTATGTTTTGGATTATGATTTGAATAGGTAAATGGTATGGAATTGAGTCTTGAATTTAGTTGAAATGAATATGGTATGATTATGTATTGGTTGATGAACTTTTGGCTACATATTTATGTCTTAAAATGATGCCACTTGAGCTTGTGTAGGTATGTGCAAAAAGGGTGGCAAATTGGCTTTACAAATGGCTTATTTTTGTCTACATGGGCAGAGACATTGGCGTGTGTCTCAGCCGTGTGTGAAAAATGGTCATGCTACACGACCGTGTGTCCCCTGGTGTTGATATTGAAGTGAAGTCAGTATGCTCCACACGGTCTCATATACAGGCATGTGACTGGTCGTGTGGTATAAGTTAGTATATCCCTCTAAATAGCACACGGCCTAGCACATGGGCATGTGTGGCCATTTCATAGGGCACACAGGCTAGACACACGGGTGTGTGGTTGGCCGTGTGACCCAAGTCAGTATACTCTCTAGATTTCACAAGGCCTGGCACACGGGCGTGTTCTCATTCGTGTGTTGCAAGCCAGTATGTATGCCCTGTTTTCACACGGCCTAATACACGGGCGTGTCTACTAGCTGTGTGAGGCATAAGGCTTGTTCACACGGGCGTGTGACCCTTATATGATTGAAGAATTTCTAAGTTTTTTGAAATTTTTGTATGTTATTGGTTAAGTCCCGGACCACTTCTAAAGCGTGTTTAAGGCCTGGTAGGCCCTCATAAGGGACAATATGAATATGATTGAATGGCATTTGAGTATGAATGCATAAATGTATGAATTATGTTTGTTAAATGATGTTGATTGATCGGTAATACCTCGTAACCCTATTCTGACTATGAATACAGGTGAGGGGTGTTACATTACCTACCTTTCATCAAGCTAATGTAATTTACATTGAAAGCTCTTACCGAAGCTCACACAATGTAATAATATGATGGTGGACACATCCCTTTTCATAATTTGATAACCAAAGTTTTCCTTTTCATAGTTCGGTAGAAGAAGCTATCCCTTTTCATAATTTGATGGTCATCACCATCCCTTTTTGTAATTTGATAGCCGAAACTATACATTTTCATATATCGGTATTTGAAGCCATCCCTTTTCATAGTTCAATAGCCGAAGCCATCCCTTTTCATAGTTCGATGGTTGTCACCATCCCTTTTCTTTTTTGATGGTCGTCACAATCCCTTTTCATAATCGATAGCCGAAACTATCCCTTTCCGTATTCGATAGTCGAAGCTATCCCTTTTCATTCGTCGATAGTCGCCGTTACGCCGTTGAATTTTTTCGTCAACACTCAATTTAATATTATACAATAATAGCATTCAAATCATAAAATAAAATAAAATAACTTAAACATGCGTACTTACCTCGACGATACATGTAGAAAATAAAGTCGACTAATCCGAAGCTTTTTCCTTGCCTCGATCTAAAACCACACGAATTTAGTCCCTAGCTCATAAAAATGGAAATTTATGCAATTTCACCACAACCCACAATGGCCGAATATTAATCTAGTCCCTAGCAAGCCCTATATTTCATTTATTTTACAATTCCATCATCTAAAATTTTATATTTTTTAATTTAATCCGTAAATGACAATTTCATCAAAAATCACCTAAAAAAATGTTTTTCTATAAACAATGAAACACCCCAAACTCGGCCCAAAAAGCCTGACCGGATTTGATATGTTCCTCGAGTAAAACTTTAGCAATTTAAGAAAAACTTGATGATCTATAAACGGAACTTAAAGATCGGGTTGAAATTTAATTGTAAAGTAAATTCGTATCTTCTTAAAACATTATTTTTATGAGAAATTAATAAGTTAACGAAAACCAAATTTAATGAAAAATTTATTAATATTGTGGAAATATATTTTGTTTTCAAAAGCAGTTTAAATTATTTATCAAAAACCATTTAGTTATTTAATTAACAATTGTTCATGGCGAATAAAAAATAAATCCAAACACAAAAATTTAAAAGCAGTTCATAGTGGCCTTATTACAATATGCTTTGAATCATCGAAAATTATCCACAAAGGGTGAGTTATAAACTCAATGTAACACATACATTAAAAAGCCCATTTGATCAGCCTTTCAAGCCCATTTATAACATCATAGGCCCATTTAAGTCATGATTAGCCATAAGCCCATTTTCATGATCAATCATTTTAGATCCATGGATATATACATATAATGAAATGAACAAACCCACATAATATCCATCGCTACACACCACCCACCACCAATCACACATAAGGATTACTATATCGACCTACATCGCTACACACCATCCAAGGTAGTTGATCGGTCAACATGCACATCGCCTTTATAATTTTGTGGCAAAGCCACTGAACAAATATGACCAAGTCACGGATTTCAAATAAGTGGTTGAAGTCACCAGATTCACATATGACGAAGTCACCGGTTCAAATATATGGCCAAGAAGTCACTTGGATTATGTGGTAAAACCACCGAATACTTCCCTTTATCAATTTTACCCTTATGCCCATGCACATACATATTATTCAATTTTCATGCCTTTTACCCCAAAATCATAATATAGTCATACTTATTTCACATTTATGCATATAGCAAAATTAACGAAATATTAGGGTTAACATACCTGAATATCGTATACCACTGAATGGTATCCACAATCATTATCAAACATATTGTCATATAATCACATTTAATCTAGATCTATGAGATTTTATTGTAAGGTTACACACTTAAATTGTGAGAATGATACCTTCCGCTCGTCAACACCTAGTTAATTATCACACTTTATTAGTATACACTATTACTAATAAAACTATACTATTGATGAGAGATCTACATCCTTATCCTCGGATTCTCGGTATTATTTGTGGTTTTCTCCATTAGATGGATCAAAACCCTGATAACCCTGGCGAAAAGTGGTTCAGTTATGCGCACAACTTCAAATAAGCGATCTTCGTTAGCGGAGGGTCCTGACCGGTGGAAAATCTCTTATCGTCTGACCCTTACGTTTGAAGTTTGAGGGTATATGATGCCTCCTCTCTTCCAAACACTCCGTCTTGCTCTTTTAGACCTATCTTGTTAGTCTCAAAATCACCCTAAAATAAAGTTAGTTAATAAACTATCTAAAAGAATTGATATAACCAAAAGTGATGTTCTTACCTTGGATGATTTGAAAGGTTTCCCTTAAAATATTGGTTCCAAAATGATTCTTAAAATCCTTCCAAGGATTGACCTAGGAGAAAAGAAAAATAAGAGAACTATGTTTTAAATTGCTTATAATAAAGGAGATAAGAAAACAATTGACAAAAAAAGTCTTACTTGCCCACGAAGATTAGACCTTGAACAAAAAAGAAGAAAAGAAATGATGATTGCTTGAACAAAAGAAGAGAAAAATATAGTGCTTTGGCTATGGTGGTTTGGGTTTCCAACAAAAAGAAAATAAAGATTTAGATGAAAAGAAAGGTGATTTGGTTTGAAAGAGAAGGAAAGTATGTTGATTTTGGTTTTGGTAGAAAGTAGTTTGGTTGAGAGTGAAGAAGAAAGAAAATGAAAAGAGAAAGAAAGAGAAAAGGAAGAAAAGATGATGATAATGATGATTTCCAAAAGAAAAGAGATGAGTTTAGGGACTTAGGTAGATTCGCCCAGAGGAAAAAGTGAAGAAAATTGGTTTATGATCTTTGGTATTTTGACAATGAGAGAAAAGAAAAAGAAGAAATGTTTTCCAAACTTTTTGATGCTTTTGACTATAGAGGACAAGAATTTGAGAAAATAGGTTCTTTAACCAAAATGGTCAAAATGAAAGCTAAAACAAGGCAAAACTTTTACCTAAAATCATTAACAAAATTCGGCTAGGAGGAAAGCTTTTGGAGAAATGAGAAAAGATGTACAAAATGCTAAAATTTTTGGCCAACTATCACCCCCTAATCCTAAGTCAAATTCGGCCAACATGTATGCCAACATATTCCCCCTTTTTCCTCCACATTTCTTCCCCATTAATCCTATGTTTCCTAACACAATTAAGCCTTCTCCCTTAGCCCCTAAAGTCGACTAGGTTCATGGTCAAATGACCATGAAAAAGCTTCTAACATTGTCCTTTCTTCAAGCCTTTTGTCCCCCTATCTTACCATCCTTTCATGATTCCATGCCATATCTTCTAGCTTACCTTTTTCATATGGTCTACTAACTAAAATTAAAAAGATGCTCATTCATTCTAGAATGATCCTGGCCGACACTATAGGAAAGAAAACAATGAAAAAAAAATTAAAATTCTTTCATTTGCTAGCTAGGGGATTCGAACCTCTCTCCTCATGCATTCACTCATGCACCATTACCACTTTGCCAAATGACTTATTATGCTTTAAACCTCTTGTCAATATTTCTTAAAGCCTATCTTGCTTAGCTCCATCTTAATTGTTAAAAATTTAATATATCACTAAGCATTCACTTAATTAATGAAGTTCAAAAATAACTTCCAAAACACACTCAATCATATTAAGCATGCAACAACATTTGATTAAGTAGAAATGCATAACCCCTAATTATCAGGATGTTCGATTCTACCCCTTAAAATAATTTAGTCCTCGAAATTACTCTGTCGGAACAAGTGAGGGTATTAACTGTCGACGCTTCCGGTTCCCACGAAGCTTCTTCCGATCCATGATTGCGCCATAATACTTTGACAAGAGGCCGATTTTCTCCGTAAAACCTTTATATCTCGCTCCAGAATTTGAATTGGCTCCTCTTTATATGACAAATCTGGTCTTAATTCCACCTCTTCATACATGAGATGGATCCATTTGGTAATGGCGTAACATTGAAACATGGAACACATCGTGCATTTGCTTTAACTTCGAAGGCAAATCTAAGCCTGATATGCCACAGGTCCGACCCGCTTCAAAACCTCGATAAGGTCCAATGAACCCGATAAGGCAAATCTCATCACCTTTTTCCAAGGTGAAACCTTCAAGAATACTTGATCCCCCACAGCAAACTCTATTTCTTTTCGCTTAAGATCTGCGTACAACTTTTGTCTGTCAGATGCTTCCTTTAACCGAGCCCGAATTACCTTAACCTTTTCTTCGGATTCAGCCACTATTTCTGGACCCAAAATCTGACGTTCCTAATTACATCCAACACGTAGGAGTGCGACACTTCCTTCCATATAGTGCTTCATATGGTGCCATCCGAATCTGGCTTGGTAATCGTTGTTGTCGCAAATTCGCTAACGAAGAATTCTTCCCAACTTCCTCTCAAATCTATCACACATCCCTTAACATATCTTCTAAAATTTGGATTACTCATTCAGATTGGCCGCCGATTGTGGATGAAATGCCGTCTTCAAGTCCAATCGGTGCCCAATGCCCGATGTAATGTCGCCTTGCGGGTGGTACTCTATAGAAACGATCGTAGTCTTTCAACAACTCTATCCACCTTCGCTACCTCAAATTCGAGTTCTTTACGAGTCGGTAGATATTTCGGACTTTTGTGGTCCGTGTATATCATCGACTTTTCCCCATATAAATAATGTCTCCAAACTTTAAGAGCAAAGACTCTGCGCCAACTCCAAGTCATGCGTCGGGTAATTAACCTCGTGTGGCCTCAACTGCCGAGACGCATACGCAACTACCTTCCCGTCTTGCATCAAAACACATCCTAATCCTGTGTGAGAAGCGTCACAATATACGACAAAATCCTTTCCTGCCTCAGGCTGAATCAAAACTGGAGCTTTAATCAAAACCCTCTTGAGCTTCTCAAAGCTCTCTTGCTGCTTATCAGCCCACACGAAAGATACTTTCTTCCTCAACAATTTCATTAAAGGTGTGGCTATCGATGAGAATCCTTCGATGAATCTTCTGTAGTAGCCTGCTAACCCCAAGAAACTGCGAACCTCAGTTACGGACTTAGGTGGTTTCCAATCTAGCACGCCTCAATCTTCCGAGGATCCACCCTTATTCCTTCTGTAGACACCACATGGCCTAAAAACGCAACCTCTTTAAGCCAAAATTCACACTTGCTGAATTTGGCATAAAGCTTCTTCTCCCTTAAAACTCGCAACACAATCCGGAGATGCTCATCATGTTCCATTTCGGACTTAGAATACACCAGGATGTCGTCTATGAATACCACAACGAACTGATCCAAGTAGGGCTGGAAAATCCGGTTCATCATATCCATGAACGCAGCTAGGGCGTTCGTCAATCCAAATGGCATTACCAGAAATTCATAATGCCCATATCTAGTTCGGAAAGCCGTCTTATGGATATCCACTTCTTTTACTTTAAGCTGATGATACCCGACCTTAGATCAGTCTTTGAGAATACCATGACTCCCTTAAGTCGATCGAACAAGTCATCGATCCTTGGCAAAGGATACTTGTTCTTGATGGTCAGCTTATTCAACTGCCGGTAGTCTATACACATCCTCATCGATCCGTCCTTCTTCTTCACAAATAGGATCGGTGCTCCCCATGGAGACACACTAGGTCGGATAAATCCACGATCAAGCAACTCTTGAATCTGAGCCTTAAGTTCAACTAACTCCTTCGGTGCCATTCTATATGGAGCAATAGAAACTGGCGCCGTTCCAGGCAATAAATCTATCCCGAATTCTACCTCTCGATCCAGAGGCAAACCTGGAAGTTCTTCCGAAAAAACATCTACAAATTCATTCACAGTCCTGACTCCCTCAATAGTTGCTTCCTTAGCCTCCAAGGCACTCACCAACATCAGAAAGGCTATACATCCCTTTCTAACCATCTTTTCTGCCTTAAGAGCAGATACTACATTAGATAAGTAGTTCCGTCTCTCGCCCATCACTACAACTTCTTTGTCATCAACAGTTCTTAAGGACATTCGTTTAGCAGCATAATCCACAATTTGCACGATACTTCACAAGCCAGTCCATGCCTAAGATCAGGTCGAACTCTCCGAATGGCAATTCCATTAAATTAGCCAAAATTGCGTCCCTTGAACTTCTAAAGGTACTTCCTTAAAAAGTTTGTCTATTACTACTGTCTGTCCTAAAGGACTAAGTACAATCATCTTCCTAGGTACAGTCTCAGAAGTCACATGCAAAGTTCCAGATACTTCCCTAGCGATATAGGAATGAGTTGACCCTATATCTATCAAAGCAATAAAGGGCAACCCAGAAATCAAAAACGTACCCGTGATAACATCAGGTGCGTCACTATCCTCTCTGCGATGAACTACATATACCAGACCTGGTTGTCTCACCTCAGAGCTACCACTGCCTCTGCCTGAAGTCCTGCGACCTCTACCGGAACCATTACCCCTTCCATTTGGACTACGGCCCCTTATCGGCTGCTGTCCACCTCTGCCAGCCTGATTAACATGCTGACTTGCTGGGCGATTCTTGTTTGAATTCATCGGGCAATCCTTGATCATATGATCCTTCGACCCGCACTTGAAACATCCGCCGGTCTTTTTCCAACATTCTCCCGGGTGCATTTTTCCACATTGAGCACAAGCACGATGTTGTCCACCCGTAGCAGTCTGCTGACCTCGCGGCCCATCATTTCTTGGTTTCTTTTGGAAATTCTCGGATGACCCTGAAGACCCAAAGCTTCTCTTATTCTTATTCTGGCCTCTGTCCCGGTTCTGTCTCTCAGTCCGCTTAACTTCTTCAGCTATTCTTGCCCTTTCTACTAAGATTGTAAAGTCTCTTTCCCGGTGCGGAGCAATCATCACTCGCAGTTCATCTCTAAGTCCATCCTTAAATCTGACACACCGCTCATATTCAGTAGCTACTATCCCTCTGGCATATCGGCTAAGTCACAAAAACTCTGCTTCATACTCAGCTATCGACTTGTTTCCTTGCACCAAATTCAGAAATGCCTTCCTCTAGGAGTCGATGTAGCTAGCTCCAACGTATTTTCCTTCGAATTTAATTTTAAAATACCCCCAATCCACTCGATCCACAGGGGTACTCTCCTTAATAGTGAGCCACCACTGGTAGGCCTCATCACGGAGTAGTGAAATAACACCTTTTAATTTTTCTTCAGCAGTGCAGTCTAAATCGTCCATGATCCTCTCGACTGCCTCCAACCAGTATTCCGCTACATTCGGAGCTACTCCAGATACTCCCCTAAAAACCTCAGCTCCATTTGATCTAAGTCTCTTAGTTACTGACTTTCGAGACCCATTTCTAGTACCAGCTTCTGCTACTCGTTCCAAAACTCGAAGTACAGCTTGTGATACTGCGTCACCTCCTCCATTTTGTTCTTGAAATTCCACCTCAACAAAGTAGGTGGCATGAGCTTCATTTTTGGAACCTTGACCAGATCTAACTGGTTCCGACACGGTCATTCTTCCTCGACCGCGTCCGCGACGACCACGTCCCCTAGAACTCATGTCTACTACGCGTATTATCTGTTTGTACGAAAAAGTCTTATGCATTAGAGTCTTTTCACTTCTTATTAAAAGAAAGTTTTATGCAACAGATATTCAGTGGTTTTTCCGTAGTAGTACACATACACCTAGGGTCCATGTCTCTAAAGTATGGTTTCCTTAGGTTTATCATACATTCATATGACTTTTTCAATAAAGTACTTACCTGATGGACCTGGGCCGAGAACTCCGAGTGCCATGCTCTTATAAAACCATTTTAACTTAAGAAAACTTTCAAAAAGTCATTTGGGCTAACTTTTGAAAACGTTGTGGGCTTCAAAACCCAAGGCCGAGAGTTTAAAAGCGGGCTCGATACTAAGTTGAAACACCCCAAACCCGCCCAAAAATTCAACTCAATTTGATATGTTCCTCGAGTAAAACTTTAGCAAACTCTCACTTATTTAAGAAAAACTTGATGATTTTGAATAAAAGCAGTTAACTTAAAGATCGGGTTGAAATTTAATTGTAAAGTAAATTCGCATCTTCTTAAAACATTATTTTTATGAGAAATTAATAAATTAATGAAAACCAAATTTAATGAAAAATTTATTAATATTGTGGAAATATATTTTGTTTTCAAAATAGTTTAAATTATTTATCAAAAACCATTTAGTTATTTAATTAATAATTGTTCATGGCGAATAAAAAAATAAATCCAAACACAAAAATTTAAAAAGCAGTTCATAGTGGCCTTATTACATAAAAATAGCAAAAACCCATAATAAAGTCTAAGTAATAAAATTAACTTAATAAGTTTAAGTAGGAAAAATTTCCAAAATACTTTGTTTGAGCGTTGGCCACCTCGAAATCCTTGCTGACCCGATCCATCCCACTACGAATCATCTGAAAAGTTATCCCACAAAAGGGGTGAGTTATAAACTCAATGTGTAACACATACACTAAAAAGCCCATTTGATCATAGCCTTTCAAGCCCATTTATAACATATATAATCATAGGCCCATTTAAGTCATGATTAGCCATAAGCCCATTTTCATAACTGATCAAATAATAATCATTTTAAAATCACATGGATATATACATATAATGAAATGCAAACCCGGCCCACCCAATATCCATCTGCTACATACCACCCGTACCAACCAATCACACTGTGGGGATTACTAAATCGACCCTCCATCCACTACACACCATCAAAGGCGATTGTTGCAATCAACATGCACATCGCCTTATAATTTTGTGGCAAAGCCACTGGACAAATGTGACCAAGTCACCGGATTTCAAATATGTGACCAAGTCACCAGATTCACATATGTGACCGAAGTCACCAGATTTACATATGTGACCGAAGTCACCAGATTATGTGGTAAAACCACCGGAATAATTCCCCTTTATCAATTTTACCCATATGCCCATGCACATACATATTATTCAATTTTCATGCCATTTACCCCAAAATCATAATATAGCCATACTTATTTCACATTTATGCATATAGCAAAATTAACGAAATATTGGGGTAAACATACCTGAATATCGTATACCACCGAATGGTATCCACAATCATTATCAAACATATTGTCATATAATCACATTTAATATAGATCTATGAGATTTTATTGTAAGGTTACACACCTTAAGACCTGTGAGAACGATACCTTCCCGCCGTCAACACCTAGTTAATTATCACACTTGATTAGTATACACAATTACTAATAAAACTATACTATTGATGAGAGATCTACATCCTTACCTCAATTCTCGAACCGTTATTTGTGGTTTTCTCCGCTAGATGGATCAAAACCACTGATAACCCACCTGTGAAAAGTGGTTCGGTTATGCATACGACTTCAAATAATCGATCTTCGTTAGCAGAGGGTCCAAAACCCGGTGGAAAATCTCTTATCGCCGATACACCCTTCGTTTGAAGTTTGAGGGTATAACAAATGCCTCCTCTCTTCCAAACACTCCGATCGCTCTTTTCGAACCTATCTTGTTAGTCTCAAAATAACCCCTAAAATAAAGTTAGTTAATAAACTATCTAAAAGAATTGATATAACCAAAAGTGATGTTCTTACCTTGGATGATTTGAAAGGTTTCCTTAAAACGTTGGTTCCAAAAGATTCTTAAAATCCTTCCAAGGATTCTACCTAGGAGAGAAAAGAAAAATAAGAGAACTATGTTTCTAAATCGGTTATAATAAAAGGAGATAAGAAAACAATTGACAAAAAAAGGTCTTACTTGCCCACTTGGAGATTCTGCCTTGAATAAAAAGAAGAAAAGAAATGATGATTCGGCTTGAACAAAAAGAAGAGAAAAATATGGTGCTTTGGCTATGGTGGTTCCGGGTTTCCAACAAAAGAAAAGAAAGATTTAGATGAAAAAGAAAGGTGATTTGGTTTGACAAAAGAGAAGGAAAGTATGTTGATTTTGGTTTTGCTAGAAAGTAGTTTCGGTTGAGAGTGAAGATGAAAGAAAAATGAAAAGAGAAAGAAAGAGAAAAGGAAGAAAAAGATGATGATAATGATGATTTCCAAAAGAAAAGAGATGAGTTTAGGGACTTAGGTACATTCGGCCAGGAGGGAAAAAGTGAAGAAAATTGGTTTATGATCTTTGGTATTTTCAAGAATGAGAGAAAAGAAAAGAAGAAATGTTTTCCAAACTTTTGATGCTTTTGACTATAGAGGACAAGAATTTGAGAAAATAGGTACTTTAACCAAAATGGTCAAAATGAAAGCTAAAACAAGGCAAAACTTTTACCTAAAATCATTAACAAAATTTGGCTAGGAGGAAAGCTTTTGGAGAAATGAGAAAAGATGTACAAAATGCTAGAATTTTTGGCCAACTATCACCCCCTAATCCTAAGTCAAATTCGGCCAACATGTATGCCAACATAATCCCCCTTTTTCCTCCACATTTCTTCCCCATTAATCCTATGTTTCCTAACACAATTAAGCCTTCTCCCTTAGCCCCTAAAGTCGACTAGGTTCATGGTCAAATGACCATGAAAAAGCTTCCATAACATTGTCCTTTCTTCAAGCCTTTTGTCCCCCTATCTTACCGTCATTTCATGATTCCATGCCATATCTTCTAGCTTACCTTTTTTATATGGTCTACTAACCAAAATTAAAAAGATGCTCATTCATTCTAGAATGATCTTGGCCGACACTATAGGAAAGAAAACAATGAAACAAAAATTAAAATTCTTTCATTTGCTAGCTAGGGGATTCGAACCTCTCTCCTCATGCATTCACTCATGCACCATTACCACTTTGCCAAATGACTTATTATGCTTTAAACCTCTTGTCAATATTTCTTAAAGCCTATCTTGCTTAGCTCCATCTTAATTATTAAAAATTTAATATATCACTAAGCATTCACTTAATTAATGAAGTTCAAAAATAACTTCCAAAACACACTCAATCATATTAAGCATGCGACAACATTCAATTAAGTAGAAATGCATAACCCCTAATTATCATGATGTTACAAACAACCATCCATTTTCTATCATCAAACATCAAAACTCATGCACAGTTGTAACAACCCATTTTCAGTGAAATCGAAATAGTGGTTTCGGGACCACAAATTTGAGCTAGAAAGAAAATTTATTTTAATAGATTTATATGGTCTACATTATGATAGGAATGCCATATGAAAATTTGGATAAGAAAATTTTACCGATTATGTGTCTAATTATGGAAAGGACTAAATTACATAAAATGTAAAAGTTGAATTCTAGTAGCTAGAAAGATTAAATAGCTATGGAATTCAAAACTTGAGGTCCTTATACAGTAATTATACCATTAAAGAAAAGTTAGTAGATATTTTTTAGTGATTCATCCATGGAAAAATTAAAAAAGGGCAAGAATTTAATTAATTAAAAAGATGATAATAGAAAATATTATCTCATTTTCATCATCTTTCACAAAAATTTGCATGGAAACCCTAGGAGAGAGAAAGGAAACTAATCAAGCTTAATTGGGTAAGTATTCTTGTCCCGTTTTTAGTAATTTTTATATATTTGAGAATGGGATAACCTAATCTATTTAGATGGGATCAATTTGAAAAGTTACCAAAGCATAGAAATTTTTCCATGGATGAATATGCTGAAAATTTGAAATTTATGGTAGAAAATAAAAGGTTGTTGATAGATAAACAACTTTTACAAAGTAAATTTTGATGAAATTGTGATTTAGGGATTAATTGTCAAGTTGTGAAAATTGAAATCTGAATTTTATAGAATACATGTGCTGTAAATGTTATACTGAAATTTCAGTTAGGCTTGAATACGGATTAAATTTCGTGAATTTAATTTTTCAAGTCTAGGGACGAAATTGGAATTTATGAAAAGTGCAAAATGGTAATTTTACCTAGAGCCCAATTTGATATATGGCTAAATGCCTGCGATTAGTGTGTTGGCGGGGTGGGTAGACTGATGATCCCCACAGGTGTGTTGGTTGGTACGGGTGGTGTGTAGTGGATGGATTACTAGGTTTGGTTTGGGAATCGCATATCACATGCATGCTATACATGTTAAATTGCTATATTTGTATATGGGCTCTGGCCCAAATACATGCTTAAATGATTTTGGCCCAGTGGACTATAATAAGTGGGTTACACATTGAGTTCTTGTAACTCACCCCCTTTCTTTCTTAACCCTTGTAGGTAATGCTCAGTGACGAGGACTTGGGGCCATGGATGACTCGATGGAGGCCATATTTCAGAAATTGGTGTTTCGAACTTTATTAAATTACATATTCCATTTTATTACTTTTGCTATTATGTGTTTTATTTGTAATAAGGCCTCTGGACTATTTTTATTTTTGCTTTATGTTTGGGATGTTTTTATTATTCTTCTTAAATTGTTTAAGAAAGAGTTTTCTAAAAATATAAATAATGGTTTTCAAAATTGATTAATAAATGGATTTTATAGCAAACATTTACAAATAATTTAACTCAGATTCTCTTTCAAAATTTCAACATCATTTTCAAAAGTCCTGATTTTAAAGTCCACCACTTCAATTTTCGACTCATCAATCAACCTCTCAAAAATATTGTATTTTATCTACGTTTCCGTAATGTTTTCAAAATGCTTCTGCAACTCTACTTCCAAACGTCATATTTTCGTAAATTGTTATTTCAAATATGTTTTCGGAACCAAAAAGGTTTTTAAAGATAATTACATTTTCCAGTAGATAACAATTGCTTAAGTGTTTTGGGTTTTAACAAAGAGGTTGTAATTCTCAAACAAGTTTTTAATAATTGCAAAGATGGTTTTAAAAAAAACACTTTCCTGTGACACACCAGATTTGGGCCTAACTTCTAGGCCGGGTTTGGGGTGTTACAGATTTAACATGTGTTGCGCATTATTGCAGCTCTTTGTGAGTGTCTTGTTACATGTTTCAATCGGTTGTGATCTCTCATATATTGCAGACACAAACACAGCTCTACATGAGCATCCTGATAAGAACTCTTAAGAGGTTCTTGACATGGCTCGCTTGAACTCCCTGTTACCTTATCCGATGCTCCTTGATATTATCTTTTCGGAGATATTTGATAAGCTTTATGAACTCCTTGAATAAAACTCTTATGAATTTACTGATTAGCCCGGATAAGTGTCCTGTTTCACGATTACATGGCTCATCTGAGCATCTTGATATGTGCCTTGAGAGTGTGCTTCCTGATTAATTGCCCTATTGGGTACCCCTGATTATGAATTGATGGAATATAGATTTATACACCTTGAGTGTACTATTTGAGTATCCATCGATATTTCAATAATTCAACGGATAAAACTCTCGACATGAGAAAAATGATGACATAAATAGAAGTATGCCTTGAATGCTTTTGAATTATTTGATGAAGGGTTATATAATGAGCTCATCTATGCTTATTTGATGTGCAAATGTATTATGTAACTAGCTTGTTTGATAGAGTATATGTGTGTTTAGGTAAACTTGCCAAATTGATGAAAAGCATGTTAATTATATGCTTAATATTAATAAGTATGATTGGTAAGTTTTAATTCCTGTTATACAAACTTACTAAGCATTATATGCTTACTAGGTTTTATTTTCTCTATTTTATAGTTTACAAAAGCTCGCAAAGGTTGGAGATCAGTCGGAGCGTCATCACACTATCCACTAGCTTGTTTTGCTATAATGGCATGTATAGGTAACTTGGCCATTGTTGGCTTGTAAATGTTGTTTGTAATCTGGCCATCGGAATGGCTAGTAATGATTTGTTTTGGTTTATTTATAAGGTTATATTATGACAAATACCTATGTGTTAAGTATATTAAGTATGGTTGATCAAGTTATGCTTAATGTAACACCCTAAATTAGGGGTTGTTTGAAAATTTAATTATTTGTTCCCATGTGTGTGTGTGCTTGAAGAGATAAATATTATGATTTATTTGGCATGTTCTAAAGGTCTAGAATTAAACCCGAGCTAGGCCTGACTTAGGGTTAAAAATTTCTTTTTAAGTACCTAAAAGGAGGGAAGCTAGGAGATAGGGGTTAAGAATAAATTTGGGAGAAACATGTCACAAATTAAGACAGTAGTAAGGTGGTAACCGAGCGCCCTTAAAGAGTTGGAGGAGAGAATGAGCACAGTCACGTGTTCGAGTGGTGGAGGGCGTTTTGTGTTTTATTTTATGCGGTGATGGGCTTAAGTAGGAAGGCCTTAAAACTAATTGGTGAAGGTTCATGGCATGAAAGTCCAGTGGTTGGAGTGGCTTGGGCGCCACTTAAGAGTTTAGAAGAGGCATGTCTCGGGTTCGAGACACAAGGGACATAAGGAGCATTTTTATTTTGGGCTTTTTGCGTTAGAAGAAAAAGGGCCAAGAAGAAGGTCTTATAAATAAATGAAAGGGTTAATTGACATGAAAGTCAATTGAGAGAGTTGGTCTGGGCGCTTAAGGGGAGGCTGCGGCGTGGGTCGCTGGTTCGAACCCAAGAAGCAGCAAATGGCATTTTTTTATTTTTTATTTACCTTGAGGCTGGCGTGAATGGGAGAGAGAGATGGCTACATGAGGGACTCTTAAGGTGATAAAGATAAAGCTTTATTTCTTTTAATTTTCGGCTGAAGGGTAGCATTATTAGTAGTTTTTTTCAATTAAATTGTTGAAGGTGAGTAGGAGATTAAGTGCAAGATAAATCTTGCATTATCTTGGATAATTCAAGGCTAGAATTATCACCCAAAAAGAGGGTGTTTGTCGATTTTGGGACTCCTTGGGGAGGGGCTGACCATAATCGGTTTTAGGCAGCAAAGAAGTGCCAAAGTTCTTCAAAATTCTTTTCTTTCTTCTCCAAATTGCTGCTGCCGAATTTCCTCTTGTTGCTTTGCCTACATTGCTAAAAAAATTCCAGCTTCTTTTCTTCTACTTAGCCGAAACCACCACTTCCCCTACATCTTTTCTTTTTCTTCTTCTTTCCCTAGTAGCCGAACCTATCTTCTTCTTTTCTCAAAATTCCAGCCCCTCAAACTTGAGTTAGCCGAATCCCCTCCTCCCTATTTGGTGTAGCTTTGGCCGAACATCAAAGCAAAGGGTGCTCTTTTCTTCTCCAATCGGTTTGAGAGGAAGGTATGTGCTCAAGGCCGAATGCCTATCTCTGTTTCTCTCTATTCTCTGTCGACTTTTACAAGGGTAAGAGCCAATTTCGGTATTGTATGGCAAGTGTAAATCACCTGATGTAGGAATCGGTTTGTTGTAGGGCCTTCGAGGTTTTGGAAACAATCTAGTGAAGCCGTCATCTTTTAATTGGTTGGTAAGCTGAGGTAAGGATTTGTTAAATAGTCTAATCTTTTTAGTATTATAAGCCGAAGGCTATTAATGTGGATGACTGCCGATTGTAGGGAAGCAGAAACACATAGTGTGTGGTGGCTGATAATCAAAGGACATTTTAGGTAAGGTTTCGGGTTCAAGTGTAACCCTTTGGATTCATGTGGTTTAGCCGAATAGGCCATGTCACTAACTTTCATGTATGGTTGAATATAGGGGCAAGGAAGTCTAGTGTGGCCGATTGATTCTTCGGGATTTAGGGCTACTGATAGTAACAGGTGTGTACATACACACTTTATAATTAATTAATATGCTGAATATATTACACTAAACTGGATTGTGTAGAATTGGATTTAATACCATCATGGTATAAGCAAGGAATCAGGTAAGTCCTTGTTGTTATGAGTTTACTTTATGATGCTTTTGGGAAGCATGACATATTTGGTATGTTGTTAAATAAATATGTGGGTATGATTCCTGTTATATGCATATCATTGATTGATGTGGGTTGTATGAGAGGAGGGGGAAGTGATGTTTGTGTCGATGGACACCAGTGGTTTCGTACCACATTTCGTGACTACGGTCACCAGAGGTTTGGCACCTCATAGCGTCTCGTCCCCGTGGCTTAGCACCACAGTGGGTTGGCCCCACAGATGATATTATGGGATTAACGCCAGTGATTTGGTATCACACGTGGGTTGGCCCCACAACTTGTTATTTGTGACTTCGGGTCACCAGTGGTTTGGCACCACAACATTGATGGATATCGTGACTTTAAGTCACCAGTGGTTTGGCACCACCAGTGGTTTGGTACCACACGGGGTAGAAAAAGGTGTTTTGGATGGTTAGGTTGGGTGCATGTTAAACTTTATTGTGTTTTGTATGTATGATGTTGCATTAAACCGGGAAAAGGGTTACACACTGAGTCTTGGTGACTCACCTTTTCCTTTAACATTTTTCAGGTGACTCGTAGATCACGGGTGAGGAGCCGGATGGACTCGAGGTGGCCATGCAGAGAAAATATGGATTAAATGGACTTGAATTGTTTTATTTTATTTTGGTTTTATTTGTTCAGTTGTAATAAGGCCTCCTAAGATTTTTTTATTATTATTTTACATGTTTGGGATGAATTATTTAAACTGCTTAATAACTTTAAAATGGTTACACAAGTTCCTTAAATTCAAACGTAAATGATTTTCTTTCGTACCATCGGGTACATTGACAGAATTGATAACAACATGACTTAACGAATTTTAAATAACAAAGCTAAGTGTTGGTTTTTTATATACACCTCAAATGTTTGAAACAAAACTATATTCTTTTTACCATAAAATTTAAAGTAAATAGAAAGGGGTTTTCAACAAATGTTTTCTTCTGTAACATACCAGATTCGGTCGTAATGTTTGGGCTGGGTTTGGGGTGTTACACTTAAAATATAAGTTAAACAAGGGTAAGAATATAAACATGAATGCATATGATAGTATATCATATTAGATGTTAGAATTGTCTTAGATTTAATGCTTAAATTGGTTGGTATATACTTGTAAGTTTTAGTGTAGGTTATTGGCAAATTTGGGTGAGAAATAAAGCTAGGAATTGGCTTTATTTTATCCACACGAGTAGACACATGGGCATGTGTCTTGACCGTGTGTGACACATGGCCTGGCACATGGGCATGTGGTTTGGCCATGTGTCCCTTGCATTTTAAATTTAAGAAATAGAGTGCTCAGAATCGAGCACACGGGCAAAAGAACGGGCGTGTGTCTCAGCTGTGTGTTCTGCACAGCCCAGACTATGAGCGTGTGTCTTGGCCATTTGAAACTTGCACTTAATTTTAGAAAAATTAAATTGACCACATGGCCTAGCACACAGACGTGTGGCTGGCCGTGTGGCACAATTCAGAGAGTTACATAGGATCGGACACGGCCTACAAGACAAGCGTGTCCTTTAACCACACGAGCATGTGTCCCCTGCATCTAAGAAAAAATTGAAAAGTTCACAAAATATTCTTTGAGTTGTCGATTTAGTCTCGACTCGATTCCAATGTTTATGTTGGGCCTCGAGGGTCCATCCAAGGGACGATAAGATTAGTTTCGGATTTGAATAGTAAATGATATGAAATATATTCAATTGTTCTGTAAACCCTAGTAATGCTTCATAATCCTTTCCGGCGACGGATATGAGTTAGGGGTGTTACAACAGTCGTCTATGGAAAAACCCTAATAGTTTAACAGTTTCACAAATTAGTCCTCAGCTATCTAGATTAAGCTACAATGATCCCAAAACATAAAAATCATTAAAAAATGAGACAAAATACATAGAAAATAAATAAAAGAGGAGTTTCAAAAATTAAAAGCTCCAAAAATGGCTTCCTAACCCTAACACTCGGTTGAAGAAGAAATAAAAGATGAATGTTTTATTTTGTTTTATTTGTTTTATCATTTAAATACCTAATTACAATTATAACCTTTAAAATTAATTAAAATTTCAATAATGCTAAACCATGCTCATCCGCTAACACATTTTTGGTCTAATTACCATATAAAGACTCATACTTTAAGGTTCTATAGCTATTTAACACTTTTAGCTACTAGAACTCAACTTTAGCACTTTACGCGATTTAGTCCTTTTTATCAAATTGAGAATGTAAACGGTAAAATTTCGTATCAAAATTTTTATGCAGTACTACTACCATGCTGTAGGAAATAAAATAATAATAAAATAATTTTTTGACTTCAAATTTGAGGTCCCAAAATCACTATTCCAATTTCACTGAAAACGGGCCGTTACAGATTTGATGAATAGTAAATGGCCTGAACCATTACGACTTTTACTTTCGAGAAACAACTTTAATCTGGTGTTGAACAGTAAGACTTGTTGACCTACCTCAAACTCATGGATTCAGATTTGCTTGTCATGCAATTTTTTTTTTTTTTTTTTTTTTGCTTTCTCCTTGAACAATTTGGCATTTTCATAGGAAAACATTTTGAACTCCTCTAACACGTTGAGTTGCAACATCTATTTCTCTCCAGCAAGCTCTTGAGCCAAGTTAAGCTGCTTGAAAGCCCAATCAGTTTTGTGCTCCATCTCTAGTGGTAGATGGCAGGCTTTACCAAACACTAACCGATAGGGAGACATCCTTAAGGAAGTTTTGAAACCTATTCATTAAGCCTATAACGCATTGTCAAGCCTCCTGGACCAATCTTATTGATTTGGACGAACCACCTTCTAGAGCACACCTTTTATCTCTTTATTTTCCAACTCATCTTGCCCATTCGTCTGTGGATGGTAAGCATTGGCAATCCTATGCCTCACGTAATGCTTGTCAAGTAACCACTTTAACCATTTGTTCACAAAGTGGGACTCCTCATCACTAATGATGGCCCTTAGAGTCCCAAGCCTCGTGGACACGTAGTTAACTGTCATTAATATATACACTTTAACCTTGGCATCATTTTTAGATATGCCTCAGACTCTACCTATTTGGACACGTAGTTAACTGTCATTAATAAATACATGTTACCGTAAAAAGGAGGAAAAGGATCAAGAAATTTAGTACCCAAACATCAAATAATTCTACCTCAAATTTGTTCGTCATTGGCATATAATTCCTTCTTGATATGTTTCCAACCCGCTAACAATGGTTACAATTTTTTATGGAGGCATACATGTCTTTAAACAAGGTTGTCGAAAAGAATCTGACTTAAAATACCTTGGTTGTGGTAGGTGAACCTCTGAAATGTCCCTCACTTGGGGACGAATGGTAGTGATACAAAATATCAGTTACTTCATTTTTCACCACACATCTCTTGATCATTTGGTCTACACATTGTTTGAACAAATTAAGCTCCTCCCAAAAATAGTACCTTACATCATGAAGGAACTTCCTCCTTTTGTTGATACGACATCTCAGGTGACATCAAACCTCAAACCACAAACCAAAAAGTTAGCATAATAAAAAATCCAAGGAATATTATGAAGACTTACCCTAAAAATGTGCTCATTTGGAAAATGCTCATTAATAGGAATGAGTGAGTTAATTTCTTCTTGATGCTCTAATTTGGAGAGGTTATCTGCCACCTAATTTTCTAACCCTTTATAATCTTGGATCTCAAGATCAAATTCTTGGAGTAGAAGCTTGACCGCCTATAAATAAGTTATCATTTATAGTATAAATAACACATAAAAAAATATAAGAAACTAAATCGACGATGTCCGCAAATGCATGGGTCAAATTGTAATATAGTATAGTTTACAATGAAACACTTGGAAGTATTTAGAGGATCGTACCCAAGGGAGGATGAAATCAATCTATAAAAATATATTTTTACAATAATAAGTCTAAATAGTATTAATGATAGAAATTAATAATAGAAATTAAATAACTAAATAAATAAACAAGAAAAATAACAAATGACTTAAATTAATAAATCCAATCAAGAAGACTAACTAATTTCAGGGTTTGTAATTAGCTTTAGATTAGGGTTTTAGGGTGGATTAGCTATCGATTAACCAATAATTACCTCTCAACTTAAACTAAGTAATCAATTAGTTGATACTCGCTTATCTCTTGACCTAACTTTCTCAACTAGGATAAACTATGATTTACTTTGTTCAACTTATCTCCCGATCTAGTGTAACCTATGATAACTTCCTAGGGTCGTCAAGACTAGGGTTTAAGAATATGTAATCTATACTAACTAATCCTATCAAGAAACCCTAAATCCTCTGTTAATCACATCCCCACCCACTTTGTAACATCCAAAAAGTGGGCCTACGCATTTATATGGTAGTCTAATATGTTAAATTGAGATTATAAAGGTTGGGCTGACTTTTTAATTAAATATTTGGATTAGGGGTAAAGTTAGTGCTCTGGATAATTTAAAGTGAAATAGTGGGCTTTAAAAATTTGGGTTAGGTGGCTAATAAATGGTGTTAGCTTATAATTTATGAAGATGGATAATTAAGTGACAAGCTGGGCTTGTGGCCCAAAGAATTAAAGTGCATTAAGTGGGCATAAGGTGGTGCCATAAGGGGGGAGGAATTTGGGCTCTTGTGTGGCCGATTGGGCCTTAAAAGATGTCGGCACTTAAATGGGAAGGGGGTGGACGGCAATTAGGCTACCTTTTAGGAGTTATTTCTTTTATTTTAAGTGTTAAAAAGTTGATAATTAATAAGGAGGAGTTCGTTTTAAGGTGGGCTCTCCTAAAGGTAAGATAAGGATTGAGTTATCAGATGAGATGAAGGCTATCAGGAGAGGTGTGTGTGGGTATGCCAAAATTTCTCTATAAATAGGGAGTAGTATTCTTCAATTTTGGTATCTTGAAACCCTATTCTTCTCTCATTCTCTGCAGAAATTTCCAAGCCTTCTCTACAGTTTCTCTTTTTCTTTTTCTAAGAGCCGAATTCCTTTGTTCATACCGTCATATCCCATAGCCGAATCGACAAGGGAGATTTCTGTTTTCCCGAAGGTGCACAGTAAGCCGTATACTCCTTAGTAATCTGGTAAGTTTCGAGATTTTTCCTTTTCTGTGATTCCCTTATTTTTATCAAACTCCTAATCTAAACCATTGTTCCAAGGTCCTTTCGATTATACTCCTTACTCCTAGAAGCCAAAACTATCCCATTAAAGCCGATTTGGTGGAAAAATCAAAGGTAAGAAGTGGTAAGTATGGCCAAAGGGTCTTCCATGATTCTTTCCATTTAGCCGAATGGCATATGGGTTAGAATGGTTGTGATTTTCGATTCGTTTAATATTTATGGAATGGCCGAATGTAGGAAGGTTGGTGGTGACAATTTCTAAAGGATATTCGGGATTCAGCTAACTAGGTAAGTGTTCGTTTTAAAGGTTACATTTAACTAATGAGGTAGATCTCATCGTTATTTGGTTTAGTGATTAAGGGATTGATATGGACTCAACTAACAGTCAAGCAGAGAAGGTTGGATCTATAAAATCGTCGCCCAAATTCAAGAAGCGATCTGTTTCGGTAGTGCGAGATTGGCCAACGGGGTGTGGGCCAAAATCAAAGTCAGATCGTGGGCCAATAGTAGTTGTTTCAAGTGATAGTAACGTAGATATAGCAAAAGCCTTAGTATGCAAATCGGTGTGTAACACTTCCCACCGTCTAGATCGATTAATAATAAATGTATATATATGTATATGTGTTCACAAGATTTATATGTTACATTAAAAGTGAAATCTTGGATTTAAACGATGGACCCTCGTGTTAGTAAATAATCGACTATATGTTACAAGTAAACTGTTGTACATGTTTTAAATTATTGTGCATGTTGCATGGGAGGGTGATGAAAGGAGGAAGTTATATGTACATGTATATGAGTAATGGTTTTACCGTGAACTCATGTAGTGGCTAATGCCGTGAATCGTTATCTGAGCTTGGCCATTATATGTTATAAGGGCTTGGCCAATATATGTTGATGAGCGACTTGGTCGCCATCTTAGAGAGTAGCGGTGTGGGTTGATTGTAGAAATCCCCAATGGTGTGCTGGTTGGTACGGGGGCGTGTAGCAGATGGAAACCTAGGCAAATGGGTTGGGCTTTACATATTATATGTTTCCATGTAAATGAATTTATTATTATGTTTAATGAGGCCCAAATCTAGTGGTGCATGTGGGTTGCACACTGAGTCTCGCGACTCACCCCCTTCAAACTAACCTTTCAGGTGATGATTAGTGCATCGGACCAGGCCAGAGTGAAGCGCAAGGTGACCATGCAAAATAAGGTGGATCCGACAACAAAG
Organism: Gossypium rotundifolium; assembly: GCA_025506655.1. NCBI lineage: Eukaryota > Viridiplantae > Streptophyta > Magnoliopsida > Malvales > Malvaceae > Gossypium > Gossypium rotundifolium. The sequence continues at coordinate 82,163,435 of CP106723.1, forward strand.
TTTCCCCATATTAGTTTTTTTTAAAGTACTTTATATGATGGATTTAAAATACATTGTAATAAGGCCATAGGCCATTTGTTTACATTTTAGATTTAAAACAAGCCTTTAGTTTTCATTCTCATTTTAATTTCTTTCAAGGACATGTAATTAAGTTTTGGGCTTTTGATTTTTAAGGCACAATTTATGTAATTTTCTATTTGGGCTTTTTGTCGACACGATGGTTTTTCTAAAAATTTTTCTTAGTGACATACCAGATCCGGTAGTAGTGTTTTGGGCAGGGTTTGGGGTGTTACAAATTGGTATCATAGCCCGATTCAAAACTCGGCTTTGGGATTTTGGGCCCAAAAGATTTTCTAAAAATGGGTTTTTAAAACATGGATTTTTATTAGAAAAGGTTTATTACCTCAGCATGGCACCTGCGTATCTGGCCAAGTTCGCCAGGTAAGTACTCTAAACCATTGTGTGATATAAATGTGGGCTTAACGGGCTTATGGGATGTAGACTATTTAGGTTAGAACTTGATGGACTCTAGGCTTAGACAAGCAAATTCTTAAAATCCATAAGACTTAACTTCATTAAACAAAACCTTAAACAAGTCACAAGACTAAAGTGTGGTAATAAGCATATGCATGTCTAGGAGAAGATCCGGAAGAGCTTGGTATTTAAGCAGTCCGAGTGACTCACCTCCTCTTCACAGGAATCTCACCTGGTGAATAGTGATTGTTCACTTTAGCCATGACAGGGTGTGGTAATAGGCATATGCATGTCTAGGATTGGATTTAGGGGGAGCTTGGTATTTAAGCAGTCCTAGTGACTCACCTCCTCTTTGCTAGAATCCTACCAGGTGCATAGTGACTGTTCACCCTAACCATGAGGACTTGTTGACGGGCCAAAATTTATAATTAAAACCCAAAAGGGACCAGCCACCCTATTTTGTAAAATTACTAAAATAACTTCTAGTTTCAAAATTTAGAAATTTCCCCTGATTTGTAAAATAACCAAAATACCCCTGGTTTGAAAAAAAATTACCGAAATACCTCCAATTTCAAAATTACCCAAGTACCCCAGATTTATAAATTATTGAAATACCCCAAATTTGCAAAATTATCGAAATACCCCTAAATTTGTGAAATTATTGAAATACCCCTAAGTTGGAAAATTACCAAAATACCTTTATTTCGTCAAATCACCCGGAACCTTATTTTGGAATAAAATTACGAAAATACCCCTATAGGTAAAATTACAAAAATACCTCTGGGTAGCGAAATGACAAAAATACCCTTAGGTAATGAATGTTACTTGTATGAACGTTGTGTGTGCATAATTCCTAGAATAGGAAGACTGAAAACTGTAGATAGGTTCGAATTCGAAAGAACCACTTTTAAACTATGTTTCATAAGATTGTTCGGGGATAATTTGTGGAAACAATTAATGACTCATAAAATTTTTAAATCAGATAAACGCGAACTAGAAGAATGAGTACAATAGGTCGAGGACGTCTGCCACGTGGATGCGATAGAGGTAGGATGACCGTGTCGAAACCCGTAGGATCGGGTCATAGGTCCGGAAGTGAGATACCGATTCCACCAGCTACTGAGGTGGAATTTCAAGACCAAATAGGAGGAGAGGACGTGGTGTCCCAGGCTGTACTGAGGGTTTTAGAAAGAGTGGCTGAGGCTGGTATGGACAGAGGAGCCCGAAAATCTGTGCCTGAAAGGTTGAGGAGTAATGGGGCTGAAGTATTTAGGGGAGTCTCTGGCGTACCATCAAGTTCCGCTGAATATTGGTTGGAGGCAGTGGAACGTATAATGGATGACATAGACTTCACGGTGGAGGAGAAGCTGAAGGGGGTCGTGTCTCTTCTTCGAGACGAGGCCTACCAATGGTGGCTCATGGTGAAAGAGGGTACGACCGTGGACCTGATTGACTGGGATCTCTTTAAGGTGTCATTCCAGGGAAAGTACATTGGGGCTAGTTACATGGATGCTCAAAGGAAAGCATTCCTGAATTTGGTGCAGGGGAGTAAGTCTGTGGCTGAGTATGAGGCTGAGTTTCTATGCCTGAGTTGTTACGCTCGAGGAATGGTAGCAACGGAGTACGAACGATGCGTTCGGTTCGAGGATGGCCTACGAAATGAGTTAAGGATTCTAATTGCACCACAGCGAGAGAAAATTAACGCGGTTTTGGTGGATAAGGTCAAAATAGTTGAGGAAGTGAAACAGGCTGAGAGACAAGAAAGGGATAAGGATCGGGGTGAGAATAAGAGAAGTTTTAGGCCATCGGGAGCATTTGGGAATTTTTAGAAGAGGCCTAGGACTGATGGGCTAGCTCGTGCTCCATCGGGCCAGAGTCAGGCATGTTCTATATGTGGGAGAACCCATTATGAGGAGTGTAGAGTGAAAACCGGAGGATGCTTTAGGTGTGGATCCACAGAACATCTAATGAGGGACTGTCCTCAGATGATCGGGGACAGCCAACAGGCCGAAGTTTTGATCAGGCTAGGAGAGGTGGTCAGCCTAGATCAAGGGGTCGTGGTCAAGCCAGAGGTGGCAATGGCATAAGAGGTGGTCGTGAAGCACCGGGCGGAGGTGTAGGTTATGTTGAGGCAAGGTAGCTAGCTTTGGTCTATGCAACACATCGCCAAGGGGACGGAGACACTCCAGATGCGAATAATGGTGCGTACCCTACCATAATATAATAAGTGTTTATTTTGGCTTTAGAATTAGAATGCGCAGCGAAAGCATAGTGGTGAGACTTAGGTAGTATGATTTCTAGTTAGTTGGAAATTTCGAGGAATTAATTTCTTTAAGGAGGGTAGAACTGTAACATCCAAAAAGTGGGCCTACGCATTTATATGGTAGTCTAATATGTTAAATTGAGATTGTAAAGGTTGGGCTGACTTTTTAATTAAATATTTGGATTAGGGGCAAAGTTAGTGCTCTGGATAATTTAAAGTGAAATAGTGCGCTTTAAAAATTTGGGTTAGGTGGCTCATAAATGGTGTTAGCTTATAATTTAAGAAGATGGATAATTAAGTGACAAGCTGGGCTTGTGGCCCAAAGAATTAAAGTGCATTAAGTGGGCATAAGGTGGTTCCATAAGGGGGAAGGAATTTGGGCCCTTGTGTGGCCGATTGGGCCTTAAAAGATGGGTTAAATTCAGCACTTAAATGGGAAGGGGGTGGACGGCAATTAGGCTACCTTTTAGGAGTTATTTCTTTTATTTTAAGTGTTAAAAAACTGATAATTAATAAGGAGGAGTTGGTTTTACGGTGGGCTCTCCTAAAGGTAAGATAAGGATTGAGTTATCAGATGAGATGAAGGCTATCAGGAGAGGGGAGAGTTGGTCGAAATTCCAACTCTATGCGTGTAGGTATGCCAAAATTTCTCTATAAATAGGGAGTAGTATTCTTCAATTTTGGTATCTTGAAACCCTATTATTCTCTCATTATCTACCAAAATTTCCAAGCCTTCTCTATAGTTTCTCTTTTTCTTTTTCTAAGAGCCGAATTCCTTTGTTCATACCCTCATCTCCCATAGCCGAATCTACAAGGGAGATTTCTATTTTCTCGAAGGTGCACAGTAAGCCGTATACTCCTTAATAATCCGGTAAGTTTCGAGATTTTTCCTTTATTGTGATTCCCTTATTTTTATCAAACTCCTAATCTAAACCATTGTTCCAAGGTCCTTTTGATTATACTCTTTACTCCTAGAAGTCGAAACTATCCCATTAAAGCCGATTGGGTGGAAAAATCGAAGGTAAGAAGTGGTAAGTATGGCCGAAGGGTCTTCCATGATTCTTTCCATTTAGTCGAATGGCATATGGGTTAGAATGGTTGTGATTTTCGATTCGTTTAATATTTGGGGAATGGCCGAATGTGGGAAGGTTGGTGGTGACAATTTCTAAAGGATATTCAGGATTCGGCTAACTAGGTAAGTGTTCGTTTTAAAGGTTACATTTAACTAATGAGTTAGATCTCATCGTTATTTGGTTTAGTGATTAAGGGATTGATATGGACTTAACTAAAAGTCAAGCAGAGAAGGTTGGATCTGTAAAACCGTCACCCAAATTCAAGAAGCGATCTATTTCGGTAGTGCGAGATTGGCCAACGGGGTGTGGGCCAAAATCAAAGTCAGATCGTGGGCCAATAGTAGTTGTTTCAAGTGATAGTAACGCAGACATAGCAAAAGCATTTGTACGCAAATCAGGTGTGTAACACTTCCCCACCGTCTAGATCTAATTAATAATAAATGTATATATATGTATATGTGTTCACAAGATTTATATGTTACATTAAAAGCCGAAATCTCAAATTTAAACGACGGACCCTCAGGTTAGTAAATAATCTAACTATATGTTACAAGTAAACTATTGTACATGTTTTAAATTATTGTGCATGTTGCATGGGGTGGGCGATAAAGGAGGAAGTTATATGTACATGTATATGAGTAACGATTTTTACGGTGAAGTACTGTAGCGGCTAATGTCGTGAACTGTTATACGGGCTTCGGCCATTATATGTTATAAGGGCTTCGGCCAATATATGTTGATGGGCAACTTGACTGCCATCTTGGAGAGTAGCGGTGTGGGTTGATTGTAGAAATCCCCAATGGTGTGCTGGTTGGTATGGAGGCGTGTGGCGGATGGAAACCTAGGCAAATGGGTTGGGCTTTGCATATTATATGTTTCCATGTAAATGAATTTATTACTATGTTTAATGAGGCCCAAATCTAGTGGTGCATGAGGGTTGCACACTGAGTCTCGCGACTCACCCCCTTCAAACTAACCTTTCAGGTGACGATTAGTGCATCGGACCGGGCCAGAGTGAAGCGCAAGGTGACCATGCAAAAGAAGGTGGATCCGGCAACAAAGTTTCCCCATATTAGTTTTTTTTAAAGTACTTTATATGATGGATTTAAAATACATTGTAATAAGGTCATAGGCCATTTGTTTACATTTTAGATTTAAAACGGGCCTTTAGTATTCATTCTCATTTTAATTTCTTTCAAGGACATGTAATTAAGTTTTGAGCTTTTGATTATTAAGGCATAATTTACGTAATTTTCTATTTGGGCTTTTTGTCGACACGATGGTTTTTCTAAAAATTTTTCTTAGTGACATACCAGATCCGGTAGTAGTGTTTGGGCCGGGTTTGGGGTGTTACACACTCGTTAATTTCCCTAAGGGATTTAGCCACTCATATTATTCATAATATAAATCTCAATTGAATAAATCATGTAAAGAACACGATTGAATCGAAAGGAAAAGAGATTAGAATAATCATGGATTGATATTAGAATGGAGAAAGGAGTAGTAAATCTCTCGATCAAAATAATGAAATATGTCAATTGCAAAGAAGAAATAAATTGAAATACTTCAATAATATAAAAGAACTCTTGGATCGGAATTGGTTCTAAGAGGAAAAAAATAGTTTAGAAAAGCTGAAAGAAAACTTGTAACACCCCTAACCCGTATCCGTTGCCAAAACAGGGTTACAGAGCGTTACCAAAATTTTTCAGAACATTTGCAGATATTTGAAGTCAATTGCTCTTCATCTTCCAAAATCATTCAAAACGTCCCTTAATTGGACCCTCGATGCCCAATACGAGCATAGAATCGAGTCTAGAATTAGTCAGAAACTCTAATAATTTTTGGCGAACTTTCAAAATTTTTCCAAGGTGCAGGGCTCACACGCCCGTGTGATCCAAGGGACATGCCCGTGTGACCCTAGGACATGCCCGTGCTGGAGGCCGTGTTTGACCCTATGTAACTCTATGACTTGTACACACAGCCATGCCACACGCCCATGTGCTAGGCCGTTTGGTTAATTAATTCAATTCAAAATTAGGTGCAGGTTCCACACGACCAAAACACACGCCGTGTTCAAGGCCGTGTCTCCCACACGGCTGAAACACACGCCTGTATTTTTGCTCGTGTGCTCAATTCTGAGCATTCTAGTTTCTCAAAATTAAGGTGCAGAGGATACAAGGCCTAACCACACGCCCATGTACTAGGCAGTGTGTCACACACGGTCTAGACACATGCCCGTGTGTCTGCCCATGTGGACAAAATAAAGCCATTCCTAGCTTCATTTCTCACCTAAAATCACCCCATGACCTGCACTTGAATCACACATCCAAATACCAACCATTTCAAGCATTCAAATCAAGCAATTTCCATCATTCATCATGGCATATCATTTCATGCATACATGTCTATAATCTTACCTTAGTCAAGTCCTCAAGTTAAACATAGCTTGATCAACTACTTGACATATACGTAGCTACCATAGTTTGACATTACAAGTGTATTAAAATAAACCATTACTAGCCATTCCAATGGCTAGATTACAAGCATCATTTACATTTACATGCCAATATGGACAATATAACCCATACATGCCATTACAACCATAGTTGATTTACCATATTTTACTGACATGGGCCGATGGATAGTGTAAGTGATCTCCGCCGAGCTTCCAATCCAACGAGCTTTCGATTTACTATAGAACAGGGAAATAAAACTAAGTAAGCATTACATGCTTAGTAAGTTTGTATAACATGGTACTTAACTTACCATTCATTCTATTTTAAGGTAACTATGTAAGGTACATTCAATCAATTTGACCTCAAGCCTTACACATATCCTCATTACCCTTGTTAGTCATATATTCCATAATAAAATCAAAAACATGTATGGGCTCAATAACAATTAAATTTCCATGCACATATGCTTTCCACAACATGTATAAATCACATCGTTACATCTCGAGTATATTTTCATATAACACATCTCGAGTTCAGATTATTTCATATCAGAACTTAACTCATTTTGCTCAAAATATCATATCACATGAGTAGTAGTATACTCAAAGTGTACAAGTCCGTAACCAAGGATGAACATATTCATCAAATGAATTCCATGTACAAATATCATCATTTCATGTTTTCATATGTCAATTGTCATGTAGCATCATTTTCATAGATTTTAGGCAATTATGCGTAATAGCTCATTTCTTATTCATGTCCTTTCATGTCAAGGTTTTTACCCAGTGAATTTATCTGGAATATCGATGGATACACAGGTATTACACCCAAGGTGTACAAAACAAGATCCGTCAATTCATGTCCAATGGTACCCATAAGGTACTATTTAGAGAATACACTATCGAGCCACACATGTATAGAACAAGATTACTAGTCCATACTAAATCTTTTTTATGACATATGCTCTAGAAGGCTTAACCTAGATTACCCATCTGAGCTAAATCCTTTTTGTAATGAAGTCATTAGGATTGCTCATTCGAGCCTAATCCATTCTGCAACAAATGCAAGACCTCATTCATTTCAGCAATTACATTTATCCATTGATTTTCATTTATTCAAATGAGATTTTATATTTTCAAGCATTTTACGGTATGTGTTTATTTCATACATCTATAACATCCATATAATTCAAATGATCACATTTCAAGCATAAAATTTACATTTCCATCGTTTATCCTTTATTATCTATCAGGCATTATAGTTTAATTTAAACATTTTTATTTATCGGGCTTGATCGGATATGTAATCATTTCACATATTCATGACATTTATACAATTTATATAAATACAATCAATGCAAGCATGTAAATAAACACAATTTAGTTACACGAACTTACCTCAACAAAGGTTCGTGTACAAACGTCTACTAATCTGACATTTTCCTCTTTTCCTCGTTCTAACTTAGAATTTGGTCTATTCGGATCTATACGAGTAAATTTAACATCAAATTCACACTTCTCATATACATTTGGACTCAATTTACATCCTAGGAAAAATTACTATTTTTCCCTTAACTTTTCCATAAATTCCCATTTTATCCTTAGGCTCGAAAAATGAAACTTGTGTAATTTACTCCCTATTCCAAGCCTAACCAAAATCCCATGACAAAATTTACAGCACATGTATTCATAAAAATTTAGAATTTTTTTATCAAATTTCACAACTTTGCATTTTAGTCCCTAAATCATGTTTTCATAAAAAATCACTTTGTAAAAGTTGTTTATCTATCAACAACCTTTCATTTTCTACCATAAATTTCTAATTTTCAGCATATATATCCATGACCTATTTTCCATACTTTGATAATTTTCAAATTAATCCCACAAATAGATAGATTAGACTATCCCTGTTTCAAAAATATCAAAATTACTAAAAATGGGGCTTGATTACTTACCCAAATATGCTTGATAAGTATTCTTCCTCACTCCTAGGGTTTCCATGGAAATATTTGGGGAAGATGATATGAAATTGTTTTCTTTTTCATTTAATTAAATTGTCATTTAATAACTTTTCATCTTTCCAATTTAGTCTTTAGCCTTTTTTTATTTTTCCATGGATGAGTCATACCATAATATCTACATACTTCTCTTTAATGGTCTAATTACTATATAAGACCTCTAGTTTTGAATTCCATAGCTATTTAATCCTTATAGCTACTAGAATTAAAACTTTTCATTTTATGCAATTTAGTCCTTCCCGTAATTAAATACATAATCAATAAAATTTTCGTATCAAAATTTTCACATGACTTTTCTAACATAATACAATCCATAAAATAAAATAAAAATAAATTTTATTTTCGGCTCAAATTTGCGATCCGAAACCACTATTTCGATTTCACTAAAATTGGGCTGTTACAACTCTCCCCTCTTAAGGAATTTTCATCCTCAAAAATTTTACCAGTAAAGAGATTCAGATATTACTTTCTCATAGTTTCCTCCAATTCCTAGGTAGCTCCTTCTATTTCATGTCATTGTCAGAAAACTTTTATTAAAGCTATCTTTTTATTTCTTAGTTTTTCTCTTCATGTGCCAAAATTTCAATCAATCTCTCATTGTAAGTCCTGTCAGGCTGAATTTAACATTTATCAAAACAATAATAGATGATGGGTCTGATCAATACTGTCATAACACATATACTCATAAAAACATTGTGAATTTTGTAGATCTTTGATAATAATACCAATCAATACACAACATGTCTAATTCTTTTCCATAATCTTTTATGACCCGATAGACCACGGTCCGATTTGCCTTTATGGTCAAACCAGGGAACTTTCTTCCATGGTGAAACTTTCAAAATATTTTATCGCCAATCTGAAACTCTAGTTCTTTTCATTTTAGATTCACATCAAATTTCTGATGATCAAATAATGCTTTTAAACTATTTTAGATCATTTTTATCTTGTCCCGGTTTCAAAGAATTAAGCCAATTACATATATCTTTTCTTACTGAACTCAGTCCAAAACACCAGAGTTCTCGTGACCATATAAAACCTTATAGGGTAAAATTATATACTTGATTGTTAATTGTTACTATATACGAATTCACTAGTGTAAATATTTCTTTTTCAATGGCCTTTGAATTCTAAACTACAACACCGAAACATATCTTCAAAAATCTGAATCATGTGTTCAGATTATTCATCCGTTTGAGAATGAAATATGGTGCTAAAAAGTAACTATGTACCCAGAGTTTCTAGTAACTTGTTTCAGAATTGGAATATGAACTATAGATCTCTATCAGAAATAACAGAAGCTAGCACATCATGTAATCTGACAATCTCAAAAATAGGTAATGCAAGCAATCTATCAAGTGAGAAATCCATTCATACTAGGATAAAATGTGTAGGCTTTGTCAAACAATTGACAATTTCTTAAATCGTATCTGTTTTTCATGGACAGGGAGAATCCCGATATAAAATTAGTGGTAACTTTATCCCATTTCCATTTCGGTATTTTTGCTAGCTATAACCATCCAAAAGTATCATCTTTATCTGCTGATACATCCAACATTTAAATCAATTTTAGAATTACCACATTTCATTTTGAGCTACTAATACATCCTTTTCAAATCATTATGCATTTCATCATTCCCCAGATAAACAGACATAGTACCACTGTGATCATTCATGTAAAATTTTCTATATAAACTCTAAATTCTCCAGTACACAAAATCTGTTTTTGAATAACAGGCATTTATCAGTTCTACTCTGAAATTCTGAATCAAGAATTATTTCACACTGTATTCATTTAACTTACAATTCATTATCACTTTTCTGGGTTTCACTGATCTGTTGTAGAAACATCGGTTTAGCTCTATACTTAGCTAAAATTGAGATATTATCAAGCAATCATAATCGATATCTATAGCCTTCAAAGTATACAGAGATTTTCTACTCAGAATATATGTAACCATATTCGATCTTTCCGAGTGATATTCAATTATTAAATCATAATCTTTCAACAATTCAAGCCATATCCGCTATCTCAAAGTCAAATCTTTTAGCAACATCAGATACCTTAGCTTTTTATAATCAGTGAATATATGACATTTTTCACCAAACAAGTAATATTTTCAGTTTTTAATGCAAAAATAATAGCCATCAATTCTAGATCATGTATAGAGTAATTCTTTCTATGTGGATTTTTAATTCTCTGAAAGCACATGCTATTATTTTGCCTTTTTGCATCAAGACACAGTTTAATCCCATCCAATAGTACATCACTATAATAACAAATTACTTAAATGATTCAGGCTAAACCAGAATTAATGGTTTAATCAACAGAGCTTCCAACTAGTTAAAAATTTACTGATATTTATCGATCCAGTCAAATCTTACATCTTTTCTATAATAACCGTGTCATCAATATAGCTATTTCAATTATTAATATTGAAGCTTTGAGTTTTTTCGAAGCCACAACCATTAGATAGATTTAAAACCATAGTGCTATAATATGACCGACATTTCACCCGTATAGATAAAATAATATTTCAACATCAATAATGCACCTCAAATTTGAAGAGGAAAACTGAAAGTGGCCCCAATAATAACCAATGCAATAATACAGTTTCTATAACCTGTGATCTCTATCACCAAACTTCATGATCAAATCAATATTTATAACGATAATGAATGTAATTACCTCTAATCAAAGAATATCTTTCACAAGTAACCCATGTTTACATAACAAAGAGATTGATGATACCTCAAAGAAAATTTAGAAGAGTAATATCACGCTTACTCAGTAGAAATAACTACGATCAAGGCAATATAATTTGCACATTCACAACTCAGGGCTTCAATCAATAGAAGTAGAAAATAACATCACATGAACCTTATCATCAAATCTTATATCAATCATGATGAATTAGAAAGCCCAAGTATGATAGAGTAATACCACTCATGAATTAACCAGACGTACAGTAATTCCATCCATCATAATTTACTAGTATTTCAATATGATAAATATTGTATCTGAACATGAATAATTTAATATGCCTCTAAGAATAACAGAACATATAGAGTATCCAGAAGAGATTTTTGTAATATACTCAATTATAACAACTGTATTCAAATATCTTTGAAATTTTATCACTATTCCACTGACCAATAAAGTCATCAATTGTAACATCCCGATTTAGGGCCTAGTTGGAATAGTGGTACTAGACCACAAATCTGAGGTACAAGTATGAGTTTTGAGGTTTATGCTATGTTTTCATGTTAGTGTGAAAGTTTCATGAAGCAATTTTGTTAAATTGCGGTTGAATTATCCAAGGACTAAATTGCAAAACTTGCAAAATGTGAGATTCTAGAAACTTTTTGTAGCACCCCAAACCCGCCTAGAAGTTAGACCTGAATCTGGCGTGTCACACTGAAGAGTTTTTCAAAAACCATGCTTTCATTAGAAACCCTTCTTAAAGAATTTAAAACTTTTGCCATATAAAACCTCAGATTTCTTTTTCTTATCTTCAAAACGTAGTTTATTAAAGCCATTCTCTTGTAAAACATTACTATTTTTAAAACCTTGTTTGATACAGAAACTTAATTTAAAATAGTTACCGAAACGTGATATTTTGAAAACAATTATTGTCGTTTGAAGAAAACCCAGTGTTTAATCATTAATAATTTAATAATAGCCGAAATGAAGGTTCAAAAGGAAAATAAAATTTAATGGCCTTATTACAAAATATTAGCCCAAAATAAATAACCTTGAAATAAAGTAAAAAAGAATTTACTAAAGTTTGTGAGAAATAACTCCGATGTATGGCCACCACCAGTCCTCCGGGGCTCCAAATCCTCTATCAATGGGGATTACCTGCAAGGTGAAGAGAAAATGGGTGAGTTATGAGAAATCAGTGTATAATCCCCTAAACGGTCACTACTTAGGCCTGAGCCCTTACAGCATCAATCTGGGCCTAAGCCCTATAATCATGATAATGCAAACAATAGGATGCAACCCAACCCAATCCAACCAATCACTCCCCGTACCAACCAATTGTCACCTGTGGGGATCAAGTCAACCCACCCCGCCAATCACACCAATATTGTAGACAAGCTGCTAATCATAGTATTTGTGGCTGAGCCACCAGAGTAATAGCATATATATGTGGCATTGCCACCAAAATAGTATGTGGCAAAAGCCACCGGGCTACACTTCTCTTCAGTCATCAAACCCAACCCATGCAACATGGTATAAATGCAATATAACAAACATATAAAAATGTAACCAGATTCATATGCACAATATTCAACCCTAATCGAGGGTATAATAGACATTTTCACCCCTTTAGGGGTATTTAGGTAATTTCACAACCTAAGGGTATTTTGGTAATTTACCCTCCAAGGGTATTTCGATAATTTCACAACCTAGTGGTATTTTGATAATTTACCCTTCAAGGGTATTTTAATAATTTCACAACCTAGGGGTATTTTGTAATTTTGCAACCCAGAGGTATTTCAATAATTTTCCTCTAAGGGTATTTCGATAATTTCGCAACCCAGGGGTATTTCGATAATTTACCCTTTAAGGGTATTTTGGTAATTTTGTAACCCAGGGGTATTTTTGTAATTTAGACATTTAACGGCCTTCCCAAAGGCCTACTGTCGCCTCGAGCAACTCGGGACCCCTTTTTGGGTCTCTACGGTACTATTGGGCCTAAAATCCATTTCAGGCCCAAACAGCCCACACGATCGTATGGCCCATTTGACACATTTTCGGTTTCAGATTCGCAGACTTCCCAGTCGCATCAATCATGCAGTATTTCTTTGTCGATTTTGCCCTTATAGGCGTGTAAGCCCATTGGGCCCATTTAGCCCGTTTCAGTTTGATCAGGCCCATTATAGCCTTAGCTTTGCGAGAGTACTCGTGAGGCTCTCAATGATCCATCGTCATCATTCGTGTCTCGATTTACCACCACGAGCGTTTGCACACTTGAGTGGTCACATTTTGCCAATTTTTGGCTTGTGGCCGATTCACAGAGCAACACATGCATTCATAGAGTTTAGTGTGGGATTACACACCTGATCACGTAGAGTACTATGCAATCACGATCGCTGCCACCTATACCAAATGTATCACACAATTAACTCTATTAACAAAAGAATTGAAAGATCTTAAATCCGAATACCCAACTCTGCGAGTTACTAACACTTACCTTCATTAGAACGATCAACCATAATCTACCTATCTAAACTAGATGCCGATGCCATTCCACATCCCGATGAAAAATCCCAAACTGCTGACACCCTACATCACTTAAACTTGGGAGCAGGTGCTACGAGTCCATCTCTAATATGCACTCTTCTTGATCCTCCCTCAGACTGGCTATTATTTGCCTCCATGAAGAATTCTCGATTAGCAAAGTATCACCAAAAATCGCAGTTGCCTAACAAGGGGTTTTGAATTTAGTAGAGAAAAGAGAGAAACATAAAGAAAGTAGATAAATAAAACAACCATTACCTTAGACTATAGTTGAGTTGAATGGAAATAAGAGATTTAGCAATCAAGCAAATAACTGGGGATTAATGATGGAACCATTCGGCACTTAGCAGCAAAACAAAATGTCCAAATTTGGCTATGGGGTTAGACCGAAATGAAGAATCCAAAGATGAGAAAGAAAAGAAAAGCCAATTGAAGACTAGAAGAAAAGGGGTAGAGATTTCGGCTATGGAGTAGGAAAGAACAAATGGAAGGAGATGGAAGGGTGAGTTTCGGCCAAGAAGTGTTTAGGTAACAAGCAAAGGAAATAAAGTATGAAAAAAAGCGAAAAAGAGGAAAGATGAAGCTGAAAAATTCGGTAAAAGAAAAATGAGGATACTAAAGCCAAAACGCAAAAACAACACTCTCAAAATTGCACTTGAGTAAAAACGGCACTTCACTTACATTGACAGAATATGCACTTTCCAAAATAACAAAATCTTTGGTCGAAATTCCCTATACACCTCCCTATAATCGGCCAACTCCCCTCAATCATCCATTCTCATGATTTCCTCCATAAATCCATCCTTAATTCACTCTCCATCTCTCATTCAAATTCACCCAACCATCTTGACCAATTCAAATACTCCTCCATCAGTATTTGATTCCAACACAACCTCTTGTCTTCTCCCAAGCAAAATAAAAGCCTCCAACTTGCCATCTCTGGGAATCGAACCCCTTCCCTCCTTGCTCTCCCCTTGACGCCCCACCACACCACCATGAGCTCCACTTGTGTTACTTAAACACACACAAACCTACTTAAGTCTTGCTTTCTACAACCCTCTCCACTTTAAGGTCAAAAACCAAAATTTTCCTATGGCCTAACTTAAACCCGAACTTCATAGAAGCCCCGTAATCTTTCAAAATCACTTACCTAATAGGTCCAACTTGCATTAATGCTGTTCTCATATTCTCAAAAATTTTAAACGCTCCTACGCCCAAGGCCCAATGGGCCCAATTCTACTAGGCCCAATTTCAAGGCATTACATTATTTGTATGAAATAGCTTTGGATAATCAATTAGAGGTCCTTAAATAGAAATTTTCCCAAATTCTAATTTTTGGACAAAATTGGGCATGAATGGGTTAAAATTTGAAAGTTTGACAAAAGGGCATTTTGGTCATTTATCAATTAAGTGATTAAAAGGGGGAAAAGATGATAAAAATTTCATTCATCTTCTTCTCCAAGCTATCAAAAATTTCAAGAAGCCATTGTTAGGGTTCTTCAATTTTTCAAGCTTGCTAGTAAGTACATCCTAGCCCTGTTTTCGATATTTTTCGTATTTTTGAAGTTCTAGTAACATGAGTAAGCTATTTTTTAGCTATATGTTGAGACATGATTGTTGTTCAAAAATGTACCCATGTATGTTATGCATGTATTTTGATGTTTTATGGAAGATTATGAAAGCTTGATGTAGTAGAGACATCTTTTGCTAAGTGAATTCCATGAAAAATGCATGTAGGGACTATTTTGTGAAAGTCTTGAGTTTGGTCATACATGTGTGATTTAGTGAGAATTGATGATTGCTTTAGTTGAGTAAATGAATAGGCTAAGCATGAAATGTTAGAAAGTTTAATGAAAATCACTTTAAGAGCCATAGGGCAAAAGTGGAAATATGAGAAAGATAGGGGCAAAATGGGAATTTTGCAAAAGTATGAGATAAGGGTCAATTTAGTCAACGTGTGTATTGAATGAGTTGATTTATCATTATAGATCAAGAAAGATGAAGCCCAGATTGAAATCGAGGCAAGAGCAAAGTAGTGGACAAAATTGCACATCTCTATACTTTTTGATTATCGAGGTAAGTTTATGTATAAACAATGCATATATGCATTTACATTCTTAATGCTAGCTAGAGTGTAGCATGATTGAGAGGCTATGTAGTTCTAGTGGAATGAATGAGATAGTAGTTGTGAATGGATGAATTGATTACAAGTAGATATGTGAATGTGTAGTGATAATGCTTGATGGTGGGATAAGTGCGATAGCACCTTAATACTTAATGACGATGGGCTGTGTGCGATACTATAGTTAAGTATATTATTTAGTGGGCTATGTGAGAAACCATATGATTACCTCTTGGTAGGCTATGTCCGATACTACCTTATTATCTGATTGTGGTGGGTTGAGTGTAAAACCATCGAGTAATTTAGCTGCGTGGATGTATTAGTGTAATAAAATGAAGTGTTGTATTTTTGAGTAAATGTGGTATTGAGTGCAGGGGTGAATGTCAATGAATGTGAGTATGAGACTCATGATGTGTTGGAAATGTGGTAAGGGATAGAAAGAGTAAGCATAGTTGTAGATGTGAATTACATATGTTAATATAATGCTAATTGTTGTTTATCTTATACTAGGATGCTTATATTGTTTATATGTAAACTTATTAAGCTCAAAGCATACTCTCTTTCTTTTCCCTTGTCTTATAGAGAAAAAGGGTTGATTCGAGATACGTAGATTAACTGGAAGATCACCCACACTATCAGCACACTCCAGTACAGTAGACTTGATGTTTTGTATATGGCATGTATAGAGGCTAGAAAAGTTAGTGGATTTTGTTGTATTGGCCAATATGTGTTGGCTTTTAGATGAATAATTTATTTTGTATAATGCCATGGTTGATGGCTACTTTATTATATGAAAAGATGTAGTTATCCATGTGAGAGTGTGTTTGAATTTGAGTTGATTATGGATGTGTTACATGAGTACTTGTTGTATGAGCTAGATGGGTGTAAAGAACTTAGCAAATCACTTTATTCTTATCCATGTGGGTAGACACACGGGCGTGTGTCTAGGCCATGTGTGACACACGGTCAGCCCATGGACGGGTCACTTGGCCGTGTGTCCCCTGCATGTTAGCATTTTAAGTCAGAATAGATCACAGGGTAGCCACACGGGCGT
This sequence comes from Gossypium rotundifolium, assembly GCA_025506655.1. Lineage (NCBI taxonomy): Eukaryota > Viridiplantae > Streptophyta > Magnoliopsida > Malvales > Malvaceae > Gossypium > Gossypium rotundifolium. The sequence continues at coordinate 82,180,142 of CP106723.1, forward strand.
GTGTCTAGGTCGTGTAAGGTGGTCAGTGTTCACTACGGATGGAGAACACGGACGTGTCCAGGCCGTGTGATTTAGTTAGTGTCGACGACGGGTAGAAGACAAGGGCATGTCTTAAGGGTATACGGGCATGTCCCATTCCACATGGGCGTGTGACCGTTGTCTAAGTGAAAGAAATTTTAAGACCGATAAATTTTTGGTAGAGCCCTAAGCTCTCATATGTATGTTTAAGGCCTCATAGATCCTTAATGAGATGGTTGTGGTAGCTATTAAGATTTGTTAAGTTGGGAATAAAGTTGAATAAGTTTGATAATGCCTTGGGTCCAGTTCCGGAGTAGAACACAAGTAAGGGGTGTTATAGTTAGTTATATCAGAGCTATGGTTTAGTCGATTCTAGGACTACCGTAGTGTGTTTAGGAGTCTAGCTATACATGCCATAAGCGTATAATGATAGTTTGGTGGCTTCTGATGATTTTAAACTTATTTTTCTAAAGTGTATGGATCCCGATCAATCAGCTGCTTAGACGCATCTAGTAATGCGCTGGTTCTAGCGCAAGGGACTGCACTTGTGAAGAGTGTGTAATATCCGGGATTTAGGGGTTGCGCATTTTTGCTTAAATATATGTGGAAGCATGCCTATGTGTATTTTGAATGTGTCTTGTGGATTTTGAGAACTTTAGAGTGTAGGAAAGTGCCTTGAAAATATAAGATTTTAAGTCTTAAAGGGGGAGCTAGGCAAATAAGGCCTTAAAAGAATTTGTAGGGGAAATTGGACATAAAAGTGGGCTTGTTAAAGTGGCAAGGAGGCGCCACTTAGGGCATTGGTAAGTGACTCCTCAAGTAGTGGAGAATGGCTTAGGTTCAAGTAGCAAGGAAGAAAATTTTACAGCAAGGAGAACAGAGGTGGACGGCAAAGGGACACTAAGGGGATGAGCTTTAGATATGGTCAATTTCTTTTTAAAATTCGGCTAAAGTAGGAAGATTAATGTTGATTTATTTCAATTATTTTGAATGAGTGATAAAGAGCAGTTTTAGGGGAAAAAGAAGGGATTAGATAGGGGGAAAGAGAGTTGGCAGAATGGAGGGGTCTAGGTGTGGTATTTTCGGCAAAAGGGAGTAGTATGGCCATTTGCTTTTTTTTTTCAATTGTGCCTCGCCAAATTATTTCTCTGTTGAAAAATTGAAAGTGAATCTTCTCTTCTCCTTTTAGTTTGTCAAAGCCAAAAACACAAGTAAGCCTAGCCGATTTCTTTATCTTTTTCTTCTTCAAGTTGATCACTCTTCCATAGAGCCGATTTGATCATAGCACTAAAAGCCGAAATATCCCTTGTGCTAGCCGAATCTTCATTTATCACCATTGCCGAATTGCTTAACCTTTCTCTTATTCTTTTCACAATTTTCCAAAAGCTGAAAGTAAGTTCTTCCTAGACCATAACCGATTGTTCATTAAACTCCAAAAGCCAAAACCAATTGATCAACATCTAGCCTACATAGCCGAATATCTCTGTGGGTTCAAGCAAGGGTGCAATCGATTTCTGTAGTAAGGGGTAAGGATCAACTGTTGTTTTTCTTCTTTCTTTTCTTTTGGGTTACCCGAAATTAGGACTCTAATCTCTTTTACTGATCTTTGGCCAAAACTATGAAGGAGGTTTCGGGATTTGGATATTGTCGACTACAATGAGGAGATCATTCGGGATTTCAAGGTCTAAGGTAAGCAAGTGAGGTTTTAGGCCGAAGGCCATTTATTGTGTTTAAATGTTAAAATTGGATCTAACATGTACTATATAGGATTTCGACATCTCCATAGCCAAGTGACGATTTTCGGGATTTAGATCCACAAGGTAAAGGAGTGTTAATATTCGGCCAAGGCCATATTAAGTGTTAGTGTCTAGTCGATTCTGACATTGATTTTTAGGGAGGAGTACAATCTGTTCGGTAGACTTTCGGGATTCAGTGAACACGTTAGTAAACCAGGTGTGTAGCCCTACATTGATTCCTAATAAGATTTATGGTATTAATTTAAAACATGTGTTAATGAAAATATGAAAGATGTGGCTTAAGGTACCATTCAATGGTACAGTGTATCCAGGTACGTTATCCTCTAAAGCTCTGTTAATAGTGTTATGAACATTGAATATGACACATATGTGAATTTGTTATGAATATAAAATAAGGTATATTGCATGATTTCTGCATGGTTTGTATGACAAATGGGGCATATGGGTGATATTGAAAAGGGGAAGTGATCTGGTGGTTTTTACCACAATATCTGGTCACTCATGTCACATAATCTGAATGTGGTGACTAATGTCACGTATTACTATCTGGTGGCTATGCCACAATTATAAGGGCGATGTGCAATTGACTACAGCGACTGCCTTCGATGGTGTGTAGCGGATGGAGGGTCGATTTAGTAATCCCCACGGTGTGATGGCATGTACGGGTGATGTGTAGAGGATGGATATTTAGGTGGGGTTGGGATTGCATCATTGCCTATATTTGTTATGTATGATCTGATATGCGTAAGTCGTTTGGGAGTTTGTGTTGGTTGTTACACACTAAGTCTGCTTGACTCACCCCTCGTGGGCTAACATTTTGCAGGTGACACTTAGTAAATGGACCGGGTCGGCAGGAACTTAGTGGTGGCCATGCTCAGCTCAGCATTTATTTAATTTTGAGTTTTTATACTTAAGATTTGGATTTATTTCGGATATGCTTTGTTGTAATAAGGCCATTACTTTTTATACATGCATTTTATTTGATTTTATTATGGTACGATTATTATTAAATCAAGGTTTAACAACTTTTCCTGAAAATAAATTTTATTTGTTTGACACCTAAACACAAATGATTTTCAATTTAATAGATATCAGACTTCAAGAATAACACCGTTTTCAAGTTGAACTCAACACAAACAAATCTTTCTTCAACACCACCCAAAATTTTCAAAGTAACAAACAAGTTTTTGAAATGTTTTTTCTCAAGGAACATACCAGATCCGATCGAGGCTCGTGGGCCAGGTTTGGGGTGTTTCAGTTTGGTATCAGAGCCCGGTTTAAAGCTCGGCCTTGAGGGCTTTTGGGCCCAAAATGTTTTTCTATTTTGAAATTGAGCTTTACAAAAGAATGAGCAGGTTTTCTGGCATGGCACCTGAGTCTCCGGCCCAAAGTCCACCAGGTAAGTACCCCTAACCCTTTTGTGATTGGGAATTATAGGGACATAGATTAGTAGATTAGGAATTATTGAACCCTAGGATTAGTCTACTCCAACACCGAATTACATAAAATTTAAAGTCTAACCAAACAAACCTGTGAGTGAGTCGCCGAGTTAAAGGTGTGGCAACCGTTGTGCGCATGTCTAGGATTGGATTCATGGGGAGCTTGGTATTTAAGCGATCCTAGTGACTCACCTCCTTCCGCTTGAATCCTACCTAGTGCGTAGTGACGGTTCACCCTAACCAAGAGTACTCAATCACAGGCTAAATTCAATAATTAAAACCCGAAAGGGACTAGTCACATTGTTTTGTAAAATTCTAAAGTCAAATCGTGATTATAAAATTCCAAAGTACCCTTGATTTAAAAATGACCAAAATACCCTCGATTTGGTGATTGACCAAATTACCCCTAACTTTGTGCAAATTACCAAAATACCCTTAGTATGGGAAGTTGTCAAATACCCTCAATTAAAAATTCCAAAATACCCTTATTTTGTTAAATCACCGAACCATATTTTGCAAAAAAATTACCGAAATGCCCTCGGTTTGAAAAATTACAAAATACCCTCGCTTATGAAATTCCATATTACCCTTGAATCTTCTTACCAAGTATTCCTATTTTGCAAAAGACTAAAAATCTCTATTTTGCAAAATTTTCAAATACCCTAATTTGAAAATTACCAAAATATCCCTATAGGATAAAATTACGAAAATACCCCTAGGTAGTGGAAAATAACAACAATGACAACTACAACACTTTTCTATAATGAACGCAAGTTCATGAATGTGATGATTGAATGAATGAATTTGAGACTGTGTGTGTGTATGAATTTGAAAGAACTACTCTTTAGAACTATTAAACATAAGGCTGTTCGCGATAAATCAGTGTAACAAAAACTAATTCATAAAATTCTTTAATCAGATAAACGCGATTCAAAAGCATGAGTTTTAGGGGACATGGTCGTAATGTGCGTGGCCATGGTAGAGGCCAAATGATCGTGTCGAAACTCGTTAGGTTTGGTCAAGGGTTTGAGAATGAAATGCCACCACCGCTAGCCGCAGTGTGGAATATTAGGATCAGATGGGGATGATGTAGTATCACAGGTGATGCTGCGAGTTCTGGAAAGGATGGCTGGAGCAGGTGGAGGCATGGGAGCTTGGAAGTCTGTATCTGAGCGACTCCGAGCTAATGGAGCTGAGTTTTTCTATGGTATATCTGGTGTGGCGCCCAATACGGCTGAGTATTGGTTAGAGGCGACGGCGTGAATTATGGATGATTTAGACCTGTCCGCCGAGGAGAAACTGAAAGGGGTAGTATCACTCCTCCACGATGAGTCATAACAATGGTGGCTTACGATTTGGGATGGTGCTATAGCAGATGATCTCACTTGGGAGTACTTTAAGGCGGCATATCAGAAGAAGTACATTGGGACTAGTTACATTGATGCAGAGGAAGGCGTTTTGAGGTCGGTTCAGGGAATAAGTTCAGAAGCGAGTATGAGGCAAAATTCTAAGGTTGAGCCGACACGCCGAGGTATAGTAGCTACGAGCACAAACGATGTGTCCGATTTGAGGACGGACTAAGGATGACCGAGATTGTTGATTGCCCCACCGCAGAGCGGGAGTTTGCTGTGTTGGTGGAAATGGCAAAGGTTGCTGACGGAGTTAAGAAGTCTGTGAGACAGAACATGGACAAGAATAAACAAAAGAGAGGTTTCGGATCATCAGGGTCATTTGGAAATGTTCAGATGGGTCGCGAGGTCAGTAAGCTGCTACAAGAGGACAGTACCGCACTTGTGCTCAGTGTGGAAAGATGCACTTGGGAGAGTGTTGGAAGAAGACGGGAGGATGTTTCAAGTGTGGGTCCAAGGATCACATGATTAGGGACTGTCCCATGAAAACAGAAGGGAGTCGACCAATAAGTTAGGGTCCTAATCAGGCTGGAAGAGGTGGACAGCAGCCACCGCGGGGTCATGGTTCAGCTGGTAGAGGTAATGGTTTCAAAAGAGGACGGAGAACACCGGGCAGAGGTGTTGGTAACATAGAGACGAGACAGCCGGGTCTAGTATATGTAGTTTGCCAGAGGGAGGACGGAGACACACCAGACGTTATAACCGGTATGTTCTTTATAGCTGACAAGCCTTACTTTGCTTTAATTGATGTTGGCTCGACCCACTCATATGTTGCATGTAGAGTAGTTGAAACGCTAGGTATAAAATCTGAACTGTCTAATAGGGAGATGACTGTAGTAAGCCCATTAGGTCAAACAGTAGTGGTGAATAAGATATTTCAGAGTGTACCTCTAGAGCTTCAGGGAGTGGTATTTCTTACCGACTTGATGGAACTACCTTTCGAAGAATTTAATCTCATTCTTGGCATGGACTGGCTAGTGGAACATCGGGCTATATTGGATTGCGCAGCTAAGCGAACGGAGTTAAGGACGCTAGAGGATGAGGAGATAACCATGATAGGAGAAAGAAGAAACTATTTGTCTAACGTAGTCTCCGCATTAAAGGTTAGTAAGATGGTTCGGAAAGGGTGCAAGGCATTTTTTACCTTTGTTAGTGCGTTAGATGCAAAAGAAGAGAGAGTTAGTAGAGTTAGAACAGTAAGGGAATTTGTGGATGTCTTTTCAAAGGAGTTACCTAGAATACCCTTGGATAGGGAGATGGAGTTCAAATTGACTTGCTACCTGGTACAGCTCCTGTGTCATTTGCTTCCGTATAGAATGTCACCAAAGAGTTGGTTGAGCTCAAGGCTCAGATCCAAGAGTTGCTTGATCGTGGGTTTATCCGACCCAATGTGACTCCATGGGGAGCACCGGTCTTGTTTGTGAAGAAGAAGGATGGAACTATGTGCATGTGCATAGATTATCGTCAGTTGAATAAGCTGACCATCAAGAATAAGTACCCATTGCCAAGAATAGATGACTTGTTCGATCAGCTTAAGGGGGCCGTGGTGTTTTCAAAGATAGATCTAGGATCTGGATATCATCAGTTTAAGATGAAGGAGGCTGATATCCATAAGACAACTTTTTGGATAAGGTACGGGCATTATGAGTTCTTGGTACTGCCGTTTGGATTAACGAACGCCCCAGCCACGTTCATGGACATGATTAACCGAGTTTTCCAACCCTATCTGGATCGGTTCGTTGTTGTGTTCATAGACGATATCTTGGTGTATTCTAAGTATGAGGAAGAACATGATGAGCACTTTCGAGTCGTGTTGCAAGTGTTAAGGGAGAAAAAGCTATATGCCAAGTTCAGCAAGTGCGAATTTTGGCTGAAGGAAGCTATGTTTTTAGGGCATGTGGTGTCTGCTGAAGGGATAAGGGTGGATCCTTGAAAGATTGAGGTAGTATTGGATTGGATTGGAATAAGGGTGGACCTAATTGATCAAGATTGGATTGGAAACCACCTAAGTGGTGGCAAAAGTTCGTAGTTTCTTGGGATTGGCAGGCTATTATAGAAGATTCGTAGAAGGGTTTTCATCAATAGTGCACCTTTGATGAAGTTACTAAGGAAGGAGGTACCTTCAGATGGACGGATAAACAAGAAGAGCTTTGAGAAGCTTAAGAGGGTTTTGACCAAGCTCAATTTTAATTCCACCTAAGACAGGAAAAGATATCATGGTGTATTGTGATGCTTCCCATACAGGATTGGGATGTGTCTTTATGCAAGACAGAAAAGTAGTCATATATGCGTTTCGACAATTGAGGCCACGTGAGGTAAACTATTCGACGCACGATCTGGAGTTGGCGACGGTTGTATTCGCTCTTAAAGTGTGGAGGCACTATCTATATGGAGAAAGGTCGGTGATCTATACGGACCACAAGAGCCTTAAGTATCTGCTGACTCAAAAAGAGCTAAACCTGAGACAGCGAAGGTAGTTATTGAAGGACTATGATTGTTCCATAGAGTATCACCCGGGCAAGGCGAATATAGTGGCAGATGCCCTAAGTCAGAAAGTAGTGTCAGATCTGAGAGTGATGTTTGCACATCTTAGCTTGTATGACAATGGAAGTGTGCTGGCAGAGTTGTAAGTCAAGCCGACATGGTTGAAGGAGGTGAAAGAAGGACAGTTGGCAGATGATGATCTAGGTGCTAAGTTGCGGCAAGTGCAGAATGGGGAGTTGAAGGATTTTGGTGTAAACAGCGATGGAGTGCTGTGTTTTCAAGGCAAGGTCTGTATGCCTAAGAATGAGAAGTTAAGGCAGAGGATTCTTCGGTAATCACATAGTAGCCCATATGCTATGCATCCTGGAGGAAGTAAGTTGTACAATGATTTACGGGAATAGTTTTGGTGGCCTTGTCTTAAGCGAGAAGTTACAGAGTTTGTAGGGAAGTGCCTAACGTGTCAGCAAGTCAAGGCTGAACACCAAGTACCATCAGGATTGCTTCAGCCGATAAAGATTTCGCAATGGAAGTGGGAGAGAATTACCATGGACTTCGTTAGTGGGCTTCCCCTTACGCCTACTAAGAAGGACTCGGTATGGGTGATAGTAGACCGGTTGACGAAATCTGCACATTTTATACTAGTGTGGGTGGACTATTCTCTGTAGAAATTGGCAAAGTTGTATATAGCATAGATCGTGAGGCTGCACGGAGTGCCGATGTCGATTATCTCGGATAGGGATCCGAGGTTTACGTCTCTATTTTAGAAGGCGTTACATCAAGCTTTGGGCACCAGGTTGAATTTCAGTATGGTATTTCATCCACAGCCGGACGGCCAATCTAAGCGAGTGATCCAAGTGTTAGAGGATATGTTGAAGGGCTGTGTGATAGGCTTCAGAGGAAGTTGGGAAGAATATTTGCCTTTAGCAGAATTTGCGTACAACAACAGCTATCAGGCAAATATTCAGATGGCACCGTACGAAGCGCTGTATGAACGGAAGTGTCGCACTCTTACATGTTGGACGGAATTGGGAGAACTTCAGATTTTGGGTCTGAAAATCGTGGAAGAATCAGAAGAAAAGGTTAAAGTAATTCAGACATGGTTGAAGGAGGTATCTGACAGGCAAAACTCATATGCAGATCTTAAGCGAAAGGAGATTGAGTTTGCTATGGGAGATTATGTGTTTCTCAAAGTTTCGCCTTGGAAAAAGGTAATGAGATTTGGTCGCAAAGGGAAGTTAAGTCCCAGGTTTATAGGACCTTATCGGGTATTGAAGCGAGTTGGACCAGTGGCATACCAGTTGGAGCTGCCTCCAAGTTGAGGCAGATGCACGATGTATTCCATGTTTCTATGTTACGTCATTACCAATCGGATCCATCTCATATAGTGCCAGTTGAGGAGGTGGAGCTGAGACCAGATTTATCCTACGAGGATGAGCCGATTCAGATTTTAGAACGAGATGTGAAGGTACTACGGAGGAAATTCGTTCCTATAGTCAAAGTGTTGTGGCGTAATCATGGATCGGAAGAAGCTTCGTGGGAGCTGGAAGAAGCAATGCGACAACAATACCCTCACTTATTTTAGCCAAGTAATTTCAAGGTCAAAATTATTTTAAGGGGGTAGAACTGTAATATTCGGGATTTAGGGGTTGTGCATTTTTGCTTAAATATATGTGGAAGCATGCCTGTGTGTATTTTGAATGTGTCTTGTGGATTTTGAGAACTTTAGAGTGTAGGAAAGTGCCTTAGAAAATATAAGATTTTAAGTCTTAAAGGGGGAGCTAGGCAAATAAGACCTTAAGAGAATTTGTAGGGGAAACTGGACATAAAAGTGGGCTTGTTAAAGTGGCAAGGAGGTGCCACTTAGTGCCTTGGTAAGTGACGCCTCAAGCAGTGGAGAAGGGCTCAGGTTCGAGCAGCAAGTGAAGCAAAAAGGGAGTTTTATTTTGTAGCGAGGAGAACAGAGGTGGACGGCAAGGGGACACTAAGGGGATGAGCTTTAGATGTGGTCAATTTCTTTTTAAAATTCGGCTAAGGTAGGAAGATTAATGTTGATTTATTTCAATTATTTTGAATGAGTGATGAAGAGCAGTTTTAGGGGAAAAAGAAGGGATTAGATAGGGGGAAAGAGAGTTGGCCGAATTGAGGGGGTCTAGGTGTGGTATTTTAGGCAAAAGGGAGGAGTATGGCCATTTTCTTTATTTTCTTTTCAATTGTGCCTCTACCGAAATTATTTCTCTGTTGAAAATCGAAAGTGAATCTTCTCTTCTCCTTTTATTTTGTCAAAGCCGAAAACACAAGTAAGCCTAGCCTATTTCTTCATCTTTTTCTTCTTCAAGTTGATCACTCTTCCATAGAGCCGATTTGATCATAGCACTAAAAGCCGAAATATCCCTTGTGCTAGCCGAATCTTCATTTATCACCATTGCCGAATTGCTCAACCTTTCTCTTCTTCTTTTCACAATTTTCCAAAAGCCGAAAGTAAGTTCTTCCTAGACCATAGTCGATTGTTCATTAAACTCTAAAAGCCAAAACCAATTGATCAACATCCAGCCTACATAGCCAAATATCTCTGTGGGTTCAAGCAAGGGTGCAGTCGATTTCTGTAGTAAGAGGTCAGGATCAACTGTTGTCTTTCTTCTTTCTTTTCTTTTGGGTTAGCCGAAATTAGGACTCTAATCTCTTTTACTGATCTTTGGCTAAAACTATGAAGGAGGTTTCGAGAATTTGGTTATTGTCGACTACAAGGAGGAGATCATTCGGGATTTCAAGGTCTAAGGTAAGCAAGTGAGGTTTTAGGCCGAAGGCCATTTATTGTTTTTAAATGTTAGAATTGGATCTAACATGTACTATATAGGATTTCGACATCTCCATAGCCAAGTGACGATTTTCGAGATTTAGATCCACAATGTAATGGAGTGTTAATATTCGGCCAAGGCCATATTAACTGTTAGTGTCTAGTCGATTTTGACATTGATTTTTAGGGAAGAGTACAATCTGTTCGGTAGACTTTCGGGATTCAGTGAACATGTTAGTAAACTAGGTGTGTAGCCCTACATTAATTCCTAATAAGATTTATGGTATTAATTTAAAACATGTGTTAATGAAAATATGAAAGATGTGGCTTAAGGTACCATTCAATGGTACAGTGTATCTAGGTTCATTATCCTCTAAAGCTCTATTAATAGTGTTATGAACATTGAATATGACACATATTTGAATTTGTTATGAATATAAAATAAGGTATATTGCAGGATTTCTGCATGGTTTGTATGACGCATGGGGCATATGGGTGATATTGAAAAGGGGAAGTGATCTGGTGGTTTTTACCACAATATCTGGTGACTCATGTCACAAAATCTGAATGTGGTGACTAATGTCACGATTACTATCTGGTGACTTTGTCACATTATCCGTGGCTATGCCACAATTCTAAGGGCGATGTGCGCTTGATCAGTAGTGATCGCCTTCGATGGTGTGTAGCGGATGGAGGGTCAATTTAGTAATCCCCACGGTGTGATGGCAAGTACGGGTGATGTGTAGAGGATGGATATTTAGGTGGGGTTGGGATTGCATCATTGCCTATATTTGTTATGTATGATCTGATATGCCTAAGTCGTTTGGGAGTTTGTGTTGGTTGTTACACACTGAGTCTGTTTGACTCACCCCTCGTGGGCTAACATTTTGTAGGTGACACTCAGTAAATGGACCGGGTCGGCAGGAACTTAGTGGTGCCATGCTCAGCTCAACATTTATTTAATTTTGAATTTTTATACTTAAGTTTTGGATTTATTTTGGGATATGCTTTGTTGTAATAAGGCCATTACTATTAATTGTTTTATGCATGCATTTTATTTGATTTTATTATGATATGATTATTATTAAATCAAGGTTTAACAACTTTTCTTGAAAATAAATTTTATATGCTTGACACCTAAACACAAATGGTTTTCAATTTAATAGATATCAAACTTCAAGAATAACACCTTTTTCAAGTTGAACTCAACATAAACAAATCTTTCTTCAGCACCACCCAAATTTTCCAAAGTAACAAACAAGTTTTTGAAATGTTTTTTCTCAAGGAACATACCAGATCCGGTCGAGGCTCGTGGGCGGGTTTGGGGTGTTTCAGAGTGGACCCGAAACTAGGGGTCAATGAGAAGAGGCTTGGAAGCCTTTCTCCAGATGATGAGTAACTGGTACTTGGAGTACGTTCGAGCAAACCCTAATGCTCAACCTCCTCCACCTCCTCCTATACCTTAGCCAGTTCCAGTGTCTCTTCAAGGTATAGAAGTTGTGAGAGTAAGGAAGTCCCCCAGTGGATAAGATTTGGAAACATGGGGCAGAGGAGTTTAGAGCTAAGGTAGATGATGACCCTGAGAGGGCGGAGTTCTGGCTAGAGAACTCAATGAGAGTGTTTAATGAACTCTCTTGTACACCAGATGAGAGCTTAAAATGCGTCATATCCTTGTTGAGGGACTCGGTATATCATTGGTGGAAAACGCTGACATTAGTAGTTTTGAAAGAGAGGGTGACGTGGGACTTCTTTTGGAAGAGTTTCAAAAGAAGTACATAAGTCAATGATTTATTGATCAGAAACAGAAGGAATTCCTTGAGTTAAAATAAGGAAAAATAAATGTGGCATAGTATGAGCGCAAATTTGTTAGGCTTAGAAAGTATGCGCAAGAATGTGTGTCGATGGAAGTTATTTTGTGTAAAAGATTCGAAGATGGGCTGAATGAGGATATTAAACTCCTGGTTGGTATTTTGGAATTGAAAGAGTTTGTAGTATTGGTTGATAGGGCAAGTAAGGCTAAAGAACTAAGTGAGGAAAAGAGGAGGGCGGTGAGTGAGGCCCGAGATGCGAGAAAATGGCTGATGGGCAAATCACACGAAGCTCAATCGAAAAGATCCAATGAGGTGAATCCTTGAACCACTGCATCAGTTGGATAATCACCTCAAGATCAAGGCAACACTTGTTTGGGTTCAAGAGTCCAAGCCACTTCGATTGAAAGTGTGGGCAATCCGAAGAACAAAACGGAGTGTCCAAGTTGTGGTAGATATCACACTAGAGAGTGTTGGGGAAACAATCAAAATTGTTATAAGTGTGGTTCCCCCAACCATTTATCCGAGATTGCCCCAAGAGGGATGACAAGGAAAAGAAGCAAGAGATAAGATCTAGTAATATACCTATAAGGGGTAGGCCACCAATGAACCCGGGAGGGGGAATTGGTGGTAGAGGTGCGTCACGAGATTCTGTTGTGAGACTGGAGGGTCGAGCACCTGCAAAGACGTATACCATTCGTGGTCGCGAGGAGGCATCATCTTGGATGTAATAACGGGTACTTTTTCTCTTCATGACACCTCTATTATTGCTTTAATTGACCTAGGTCTACCCATTCCTATGTTTGCATGAGGCTGGCACCTAGTTTGAGTATGATCGTTGAGTCTACAGAAATTGTGGTTAAGGTGTCAAACCTATTAGGTAATCATGTGTTAGTTGACAAGGTGTGTAAGAATTGTCCTTTGACAATTAGGGGTCTATTTTTTCCTGAAAACCTCATGTTATTGCCGTTTGATGAATTTGGGTTAATTCTTGGCATGGATTGGTTGACTACCCATAGTGTTTTAGTAAACTATGGTAGTAAGTTTATTGAACTGAAATGTAAGAACGGAGATATTATTCAAGTTGAATCAGGTGAATCAGATAGTCTATCGGTGATGATTTCTTCCTTAGTGGCTGAGAAATGGTTGAGAAAGGGATGTGAGTCCTATCTCGTGTTTGTATTGAATACTCAAGAGTCTGAGGTGATGATTGAATCAGTGCTGGTGTTATGCGAGTATCCAGATGTATTCCCGAAAGAATTACCCGGATTACCTCTAGTTAGAGAGGTCAAGTTTGGGATTGAGTTAGTTTCGGGAATGACACCTATTCCAATTGCTCCGTATAGGATGGCACCATTAGAGTTGAAAGAACTAAAGGTTCAGTTGCAAGAATTAATGGGTAAAGGTTTGTTGAGACCGAGCTACTCACTGCGGGGTGCTTCAGTATTGTTTGTGAAGAAGAAAGATGGGTCGATGAGATTGTGCATAGACTACAGACAACTCAACAAGGTGACGGTGAAAAATAGGTATCCTTTACCAAGGATAGATGACCTATTTGACCAACTAAAAGGAGCTACAATATTCTCCAAGTTAGATTTAAGGTTTGGTTATTACCAGTTGAGAGTGAAGGAGCAGGATGTGTTGAAAACTGCGTTTCAAACGAGGTATGGCTATTACGAGTTTCTGGTCATGCCCTTCGGTTTAACAAATGCTCATGTGATTTTTATGGATTTGATGAATCGTGTATTTTGACCATATTTGGATAAGTTTGTGGTTGTCTTCATTGATGACATATTGATCTATTCTTAGAATGAGAGTGATCATGCGAAACATTTGAGAATCATCTTACAGACCTTAAGAGATAAGCAATTGTATGCTAAATTTAGTAAAAGTGAGTTTTGGCTCTGAGAGGTCGGATTCTTAGGACACATTGTGTCAGGGGATGGTATTAGAGTTGACTCGAGTAAGATTTTGGCTATTGTGGATTAGAAACAGTTGAGGAACGTGTCAAAAGTTAGAAGCTTTTTGGGACTAGCAGGGTACTACAGACGTTTCATAAAGGGTTTTTCCATGATTGCTACCCCGATGACGAAACTGTTGCATAAGGATATTAAGTTTGATTGGATTGAGTCATGTCAACGGAGTTTTTACGAGATTGAAAACATTGTTGACTGAGGTACTAGTTTTGGTTCAACAGAATCAAAGAAAGAGTTTGTGGTTTATAGTGACGCGTCATTAAGTGGTCTCGATTGTGTGTTGATGCAAGAGGGTAAGGTAGTTGCTTACGCTTCGAGGCAGTTAAAGCCGCACGAGAAGAATTATCCGACTCATGATTTAGAATTGGCTACGATTGTTTTCGCATTAAAGATTTGGCGACATTACTTATATGGTGAGAAGTGTTGAATCTCTACAGATCACAAGAGTTTGAAGTATTTGATGGATCAAAAGGATTTGAATTTGCGACAATGGCGATGGCTTGAGTTGTTGAAGGACTATGAGTTGGTCATTGATTACCATTTGGGAAAAGCGAATATGGTTGCATATGCCCTGAGTAGGAAATCCCTGTATGCTTTGAGAGCCATGAGCACTAGTTTGGCATTGTCTGATGATGGGACTATATTGGCCGAGTTGAGAGCTAGGCCACTATTTGTTCAACAGGTAAGTGAGGCTCAGAGAAATGATAGTGAGATGCAAGCTAAGAGAGCTAAGTGTGGATAGGGAAGTGATTCTGATTTCTGAGTGGGTTCAGATGATTGTTTGATGTATCATGACAGAATCTGTGTACCCAGAGATGATGATTTGATCCGAAAAGTCTTGCATGAGGCGCATAGTGTTATTTGTCTGTACACCCGAGCAGTACAAAAATGTACAATGACCTAAGGAAATTTTATTGGTGGTCGAAAATGAAAAGAGACATCTCTGAGTTTGTTACAAAATGTTTGGTTTGTCAGCAAGTGAAAGCTGAGCATCAAATGCCTTCGAGATTATTTCAGCCAGTGATGGTACCTGAATGAAAGTGGGATCGAAGTACCATGGATATTGTGACAGGGTTACCTATGATGCCGAAAAAGAAAGATGTTGTGTGGGTTATAGTTAATAGACTAACGTGGTCGGCTCACTTTATTCCAGTATGTGTTGGTTATTTCTGGATAAATTAGCCGAGTTGTATATTGCGGAGGTAGTGAGATTACATGGAATACCTATATCTATAACATTGGATAGAGATCCGAGGTTCACTTCGAGATTTTGGAAGAAGTTGCAAGAAGCCATGGGTACAAGGTTAAATTTTAGTACCGCATTCCATCCGCAAACTGATGGCCAATCTGAAAGAGTGATTTAAGTCCTCGAAGATATGCTCCGATGCTGTGTGTTAGAATTCGAAGGTAGTTGGGAGAGATATCTACCTTTGGTCAAATTTTCTTACAACAACAGTCGTCATTCAAGTATAAGGATGGCACCATATGAAGCTTTGTATGGTCGTAAGTGTCAGACTCCTTTGTATTGGACCGAGCTTTTTGAGAAGCAAATTCATGAGATTGATCTAGTAAAAGAGACCGAGGAGAAAGTGAAAGTAATCCGTAATAGTCTGAAAGTTGCTTCGGATCGACAAAAGTCATATGCAGATTTGAAAAGAAAGGAAATTGAGTTTAAAGTGGGCGACAAGGTGTTTTTGAAAGTTTTCCTGTGGAAGAAAATCTTCAAATTTGGACGAAAAGGGAAATTTAGTCCGCGATTCATAGGGCCGCATGATATTACCGACAGAATTTGACCAGTGGCTTACCGTTTGGCCTTGCCGGTGGAATTAGAAAAGATTCATAATGTGTTCCATGTGTCAAAGTTACGACAATATCGCTCCGATCCTTCGCATGTGTTTCCTTCAACGGAAATTGAGATACGGCCGGATTTGTCTTATAAGAAAGAGCCGATTAAAGTCTTGGCTCGAGAAGTGAAACAATTGACGAATAAGAGCATAGCCCACTGTGTGGGAGAAGCTACATGGGAACCGGAAGAAACCATGAGAAAGTAATATCCTAACCTTTTTACTAGTAAGATTTTTGGGGGCGAAAACCTCTAAAGGGGGAGAGTTGTAACATCCCGATTTAGGGCCTAGTCAGAATAGTGGTACGAGACCACAAATCTGAGGTACAAGTATAAGTTTTGAGGTTTATGCTATGTTTGCATGTTAGTGTGAAAGTTTCATGAAGCAATTTTGTTAAATTGCGGTTGAATTGTTCAAGGACTAAATTGCAAAACTTGCAAAATGTGAGATTCTAGAAGCTATTTGTATGAAATAGCTTTGGATTATCAATTAGAGGTCCTTAAATAGCAATTTTCCAAAATTCTAATTTTTGGACAAAATTGGGCATGAATGGGTTAAAATTTGAAAGTTTAACAAAAGGGCATTTTGGTCATTTGTCAATTAAGTGATTAAAAGGGGGAAAAGATGATAAAAATTTCATTCATCTTCTTCTCCAAGCTGCTGAAAATTTCATGAAGCCATTGTTAGGGTTCTTCAATTTTTCAAGCTTGCTAGTAAGTACATCCTAGCCTCGTTTTTGATATTTTTTGTATTTTTGAAGTTCTAGTAACATGAGTAAGCTATTTTTTAGCTATATGTTGAGCTAGTATTGTTGTTCAAAAATGTACCCATGTATGATATGCATGTATTTTGATGTTTTATAGAAGATTATGAAAGCTTGATGTAGTAGAGACATCTTTTGGTAAGTGAATTCCATGAAAAATGCATGTAGGGACTAGTTTATGAAAGTCTTGTGTTTGGTCATACATGTGTGATTTAGTGAGAATTGATGATTGCTTTAGTTGAGTAAATGAATCGGCTAAGCATGAAATGCTAGAACTTTGAATGAAAATCACTTTACGAGCCTTGGGGAAAAGTGTAAATATGAGAAAGATTAGGGGCAAAATAGGGATTTTGCAAATGTATGAGATAAGGGTCAATTTAGTCAACGCGTGTGTTGAATGAGTTGATTTATCATTATCGATCAATAAAGAAGAAGCCCGGATCAAAATTGAGGCAAGAGCAAAGTAGTGGACTAAATTGCACATCTCCATACTTTTTGATTACCAAGGTAAGTTTATGTATAAAGGATGCATATATGCGTTTACATTCTTAATGCTAGCTAGTGTGTAGCATGATTGAGAACCTATGTGGTTCTATTGGAATGAATGAGATAGTAGTTGTGATTGGATGAATGGATTACAAGTAGATGTGTGAATGTGTAGTGATAATGCTTGATGGTGGTCTAAGTGCGATACCACCTTAATACTTAACGTGCTGTGTGCGATACTATAGTTAAGTATATTATTTAGTAGGCTATGTCCGAAACCACTATGATTACCTCTTGGTAGGCTATGTGCGATACTACCTTATTATCTAATTGTGGTGGCCTGAGCGCAAAACCACCGAGTAATTTAGCTGTGTGGATGTATTAGTGTAATAAAATGATGTGTTGTTTTTTTTGAGTAAATGTGGTATTGAGTGCAGGGGTGCATGTCAATAAATGTGAGTATGAGACTCATGATGTGTTGGAAATGTGGTAAGGGATAGAAAGAGTAAGCATAGTTGTAGATGTACGTGGATTAACGGAATGATCGCCCACACTATCAAACACACTTTGGTATAGTGGACTTGATGTTTTGTATATGGCATGTATAGAGGCTAGACAAGTTAGTGGATTTTGTTGTATTGGCCAAGATGTGTTGGCCTTTAGATGGATAATCTATTTTGTATAATGCTATGGTTGATGTCTACTTTATTATATGAAAAGATGTAGTTATCCATGTGAGAGTGTGTTTGAATTTGAGTTGATTATGGACGTGTTACATGAGTTCTTGTTGTATGAGCTAGATGGGTGTAAAGAACTTAGCAAATAGCTTTGTTCTTGTCCTTGTGGGTAGACACACGGGCGTGTGTCGAGGCCATGTGTGACACACGATCAACCAATGGGCGTGTGACTTGGCTGTGTGTCCCCTGCATGTTAGCATTTTAAGTCAGAATAGATCACGGTCTAGCCACACAGACGTGTGTCTAGGCCGTGTAAAGTGGTTAGTGTTTACCATGGATGGAGAACACGGGTGTGTCCATGCCGTGTGAATTTAGTCAGTGTCGACCACGGGTGGAAGACAGGGGCATGTCTTGAGGGTACATGGGCGTGTCCCATTCCACATGGGCGTGTGACCCTTGTCTAAGTGAAAGAAATTTTAAGACCGATAAAGCTTTGGTAGAGCCCCGGAAGCTCTCATATTTATGTTTAAGACCTCATAGATCCTTAATGAGGTGGTTGTGGTAGCTATTGAGAAATGTCAAGTTGGGAATAAAGTGGAATAAGTCCGGTAATGCCTTGGGCTGGTTCCGAGTAGAACACGGGTAAGGGGTGTTACATAAATAATCTTACATCATTCAGTTCATTGAAAGAGTCAATTCAAAAGAATATTCGGCTAATCCGTTGCATAATTATCATATCTGGATAAGTCAATTACTCATGAATAACTTCTTCCTTAACAATGACATCACATATTCAGAATAATCTTCAGAAAAATTTGATATCTCTTTTAATGTTGTCTTTACTTATTAACCCATTCTCAATTCTGACTACATTATTAATCATTCAGCCTTTGAACTCTTATTTCATAATTATGAGCTTAATCCGTATAATTCTTGTGAATTTCATCTTATAAAACTGTACTGGTAAGAGGGTGGAGATCGTAAGCCTCAAAATTTAACTTTCATAAATACACATATCACTTAACGTGTACCATTAACATGTTCACGTACCATGAAATGACACTTTTCCAGTTAAAGATAAGGTTTGTCTCTTCCCATCACCTTTGTATCTTGTGTAGATTTTCTAAGCAATCATCATAGATATCTCCAAACACTAAGAAATCATCCATAAACACTTCCAAAAACTTCCAACCATGTTAGTGAAAATAATCATCATACATATTTGAAACGTAGCAGGTGCATTACACAAACCAAAAGGCATACACCTAAAAGGGAACATACTGTACAAGGAGGTGAATGTTGTTTTGTGTTGGTCCTCTAGGGCTACTGTGATCTAGTTGTAACCCGAATATAAGTCTAGAAAATAGTAGTAGTCTCACCTTGCGAGTCTATGTAACATCTGGACTAAGAACGGTAACAAAAAATGATCTTTTCATTTGCCTTGTTCAACTTCCGGTAGTGATGCACGCTCGTATTCGTGAATTCAATTATGAGACGCTAAATTTCCAGATCGTCTAATTTCAGTATCATTTCAAGTTGAAATTCAAAATGAAATTGTGAGTAATGGAAAATAGGTTGAATGAAAACAACAAAGAAGGTTTCAGAAGGATGACTTGAACGAATTAAACATTTAGAAAAAAACCAACGATATAAATGGTCATGACCTAATTTCTACATAGTGAAATAACAGACAAGTCTTTGAAGAAGAAGTAAACTGTGACCCGCTATTTAGCAAAATAGGAACCAAAAGTATGTTAGAACGCCACACTTTAGAACAAAGAAAGAAAGGATGGAAGTGACAAGTTAAAAAAAAGGGTTTGACGCCACAAAAAGAACCTTGATAAGTCCAAGTAAGTTAAACCAAGAACAAAAATATAGAATTCTCACACAAAACTTAGAAAAATTCAATAGCTATCAAAGTTCTGTTTATAGGAAATTTATAGGAACTTTTGTGACTGTTCAAATGCCTATGAGAGACTATTCATATTCAGCCATTAACTAGTATTATTACTAGCAATAATTTTGTTTTTAACTCTTGTAAGGAAGCCAATGAGTCATGTCTCTTCATTGGAATCTGATGTAGTTGAAAAGGCATGTCAATTCTCCTTAATGAAGACAAAGTATCCTTAATGTGTTTGATTGATGTCCCTTCAGCTCCCCTGTAACCACATGATAAAAGCTTGTGTAACATCCTCTTAAATGGCACTATGATGAAGACTTAAGACTCCAAAACGTTCAGACTTGAAGAGTCTCTTTTGGTCCGTTAAATAGGCTCCCTAATGTTCTTTTAAAAGCTTTGAAACTGTCCATCTTTGAAGAGTCTTTAATCATATGAAAAGTTACTTGCAAAATAGATATTTAAGATTAAATAATAACTTAAAACACTAATAAAAACAACATATTTAATAACTTAAACTATACTTGAAGCCAATTAACAAATGAGATGATTTAATGCATGACTTATTAAATATGAAAAACACATAATACAAGTCTTAAATGTTGCTAATGTATTAATGCAAAGCACTAACAAAAGACACATTCAATAAACAAGCAACATAAAGCACATTTTTTAAAAGATGTAGATGTATTAATGCAAAACACTAAATAAAGATGCATTTAACAAACAAAACACATAATGAAGTAAATCATTAAACAAAGATGCATTTAACAAGCAAAACACATAATTAAAAATTGGAGAGTTTGTTCAAACTAATCAAATTGTCACATGCAACACATTGCATGAAATTGGATCGTTACCTTGAGTCCAATAAAAATTGGACTTCTCATGCTTGGCCCAAACTTACTGAATCAACCCTAACATCGCCTCTTTGAACTTTTTAGATCTAGCCCGAGACATAGGCCCAAGGAGAATTTCAATTGAATTTCTTCTTGAATTCTCCTCATCTTTCAATCCAATTGGTATTGACATAGAAGAATTTAATTTTGTTCCAATCGATTCTTTATCAGACATTGCCATGCATTTATCAGGTAGTCCACACAAATTCTCCATCTTGTAACCGTTATGGTCGGTATCAATACATTGATCTCATTTTCAACAACTGTAATGCCTCTTTTCTTTGGCATGCACTATATCAAACTTACCCATGAACTGTTTGAGATGGGTAAATGCAACTCGCATCAAACCATTTTTATAATTTCTTTCTTAACCACCTCCTTCATAATTGGGTTCAACCTTCTTTTTCCATCAATTGTTATTTTTCACCATATTCTAATATGATCTTATGCATGCATAAACTTGGGCTTATACCTCAGGTATCAACTATGGTCCACCCGATCTCCTTTTTAAATTTCTTCAGCATGTCAATCAGTTTCTTCTCTTGATTCTCAATTAGCTTAGCTGAAACTATAATAGTCAAAGTAAAAGAGTTACCTAAATAACCATATTTTAAATGAGAATGAAGTACTTTTAGATCCAATTTAGGTGGCTCTTCAATCGATGCCTTTGGTTGAATATGCTCACAGGATGCTAACTCTAAAGATTCAAATCAGGATTGTCAAACAAATCATGAATTAGCCTCTAGCAACAGTAAGTATTCCTCCCCTTCTTTATTACTTGGCCAGTCAAGCATTAAGACTTGCTCCAATGGGTCATCTATAGAATTGTGTTCCTATTTTGTAGCTAAACCTTCTAACTCAAATATTAAGGAACACTCCTCCACTACCTTAGGAAACCTTATAGATTTAAATACGTTAAATATTAGCTGATCATGTTGAACTCGCATGGTGGTTTCAACCTTCCGCAAATCAATTAAGGTCCTACCAATCACCAAAAAGGCCTTCCCAAGATGATCGATACTTTTTTATTTGCTTCAAAATCGAAAATAATAAAGCAAGTAGGAAAAATGAATTTATCTACAAGTACCAATACATACTCAATTTTTCCTTTTAGATGTGCTGAGGATCTATTTGCTAATTGAAGCGTAGTCGTTGTTGGTCTAACTTCGTATATACCCAATTTTCTGAATACAAATATGGGCATCAAGTTGATGCTCGATCCTAGATCACATAATGCTTTACCACAATAGGATTCTCCAATATTGCAGGGTATGATAAAACATCTTGGATCTTTCATTGTTTGGGGTAGCTTGTTCTGCAAGAATGTAATGCACTCCTTTGACAATGCTACTGTCTCAAATTCTCCAAGTCTTATCTCTTTAGAAAGGATGTTGTTCATAAATTTGACATAGTTCAACATTTTCTCAAGAGCTTCCACAAATGGAATATTGATATGAAGTTGCTTGAGCATATCTAAAACCTTTTTAAATTGGACGTCTTGGTTTTTTGCTACAATCTTTAAGGATAGAGTGGTAGTGGAGCTTTAACTTTTGTTAGACAATTCTTTTGTTACACTTTGTTAGCATCTGACACGGGTGTTAGATTATCAAAATTGACTAGTTTAGGGTTTACCTCATCGAGGTTTTCAAAATTTGGCTTCTATGAAATTAGAGTTTCAACACTTGGTTGAACTTCCTCTTTGTTTTGAGCATCATCAAGCTTATCTTTTATCTCGACACTTTTGAACTCCAATTTCTTCCCACTTCAGAGAGTGACCACTTTGCAATGCTCTTTGCTCGAACTTCTTGGATTTTTTGTATCACTAGGCAAAGCTCCTTGGGGTCTATTTTGATGTTCATTTGCTACTTGACCTGCTTGATTCTAAAAATTTCTTAAATTGGCATCATTCTTTGCCATATATGACTTTAAAATTTTTCCAAACTATTGGAAGATTCAACTTACGGTGGTTTCTGAACTTGTTGAGGGAAACCCGCAATTGATTCAGTCTCGATGTTATCTAAATGTTTTTAGGACCAACTCTTTTGTTACTCCATGAGGAATTTGGGTGGTTTTGCCAAGAGGCATTACAAAAGTTTCACTGCAAGTCTGTAGCGTGTGAATATAATATGCGAATGTGCAAGTGTACCCTTCAAATCAAGTAATAAAGTAGTAAGTAAGATTGTCTCCTAAGGGGTCAGATAGGATTAATTCAGTTAAGCTATTACTATAAACTATATGAATCAGACTATGTCCAAATAGAATAGCAATTTGTAGAGGAAAAATCACGTATGCAATATTAAAATCAAATAACTAACTTAAAATGTTGTGGCAAAGATACAGAGACAAAGTTGAGAGGATCTACGCTGTTGAATGGGAAGGTTAGGATTACTAAGATTCCTTCCTCATAACACAATAATGCCATGGAAAAAATCTTAACCAATCTATTATTAAGATTAAATCTAAGGTAGTCTGCATCTTTCGAGAGTGAGACTTCAAGCTACCCTACCTAAGGTTTTGCATGCCTACAAGCCTTAAGAAGGATACCCAGCACTGTTTATTCCTTTCTTTGTACAAAGTGAAACTCTATGTCTAAAGTGCTACGAGTATTCAGTTGAATACTCGCTTGTATCATTCGATCACAATCCAACTAATCTAACATTTTCAGAATTAAATCAAGTTTATGGACATACCATACATTCATCTATGTCTAGAGGCTGCATGCATACATTTTCAAAAATAGTGCAAATCGAATGAAATAGTAAATCTAATCAGGATAATGCCTTGGTCATTAAAGGAAATAAAGATTCATCCAGTAATCCCAACTCGATAAGATTAGCTCATGAGTTGGAAATTAAAATCCAAAATGAAAGTATCATTCAAGAACATATTTCCACAGTTAAAATTCAAAAAATCAATTAAGATATGAAGGAAGAACTTCAGGAAGCTTTCTCCAATCCAACATTCAACTCCAGTGCTGCAATATCTTGAGAAGCCCAGGGTTAAATGCTCCTCCTTCTTCCCTGTGTTGCTGCTCTGTTCCTTAGCTGCTACTCTTTTTCCTTATGTCTATAGATCTCCCACGAGAAATTGTGTGAGAGGAAAAATTGCCGTCTTCCTCTCTATCTCTTTCTTCTTTTTATATGGTAGGTATCCCTCTCAACACACACTCTTTTCTTCCTATTTTTTAGGTGAATATTTCTGGTACAAGTACAGTTGGCTAAAAGTTGGCTCGGATTGACAGCTAAGTTAGCATCTTCCAAGAATTGCCATGGCATTTGTGTTGGCAATCTATCCAAACTTTTTTCATGACAAAACTTCACTCTTCAATTCATTTCCTCCTTTCTGCACCTGCTATAAACAAAATGCAATTCCTTTCCTCCAATAAGTAAAAGTAACATATAGTGACATTGAAAGCACAATCCAAGCTTCATGATGCAATGTTATAAAAATACTAATATAATTTCCTAAAATGCAACTAAATTTACTCAAGTACAAATAATTAACCAAGCTTAGAAGCCTAAAATATAACTATTTTCAAGAGTTATCACACCCCTAAACTTGAGTTATTGCTTGTCCTCATGCAAAATATGCATGAATGCATAAACATAATAATTGTCGTAGAAACATAATCACCTTTTTATTGTTAGACCATTAGGAGAGTATTTTTTACTTCAGTTCTCAACAATCTTCCATGTCTAAAAATTTGATCAAGTTTCATAAGTTTTTTTAGCAAAAGCAATGCAGAAAATATTGCCCTAAAAGAAGGAAAAATCCTAAGTACTCATGCAACTTTCACTATAGCAAGTATCTCATAATTTACTTAGTTCATCTTTCAACGAACTTAGTTTTTCCTTTTTTTCATCTGGCCTTATACATACTCAATGCATACATATTCATTTATTATGCCTATTTTTTTTACTAGTTGATTTAGCTAGTCACATAATTCTTTGACTCGACAATTAGAATGGAGCATACACTAAATTGTTGAATACTCAACTATGTTACGATTTGAATACTTACTCATGAAGTTAAGGCTTTTGACTAAAAAGATGGATGGAGAAAACAACTACCTCCTTAGCTACGCAGCTTGTTACAACAGTGGAGTGCCCCTAATTTTCTTTTAATTATTACACACTCTTACTTGGACTCACCTTTCTAGCCAAAAGCACGATGGAGCAAACAAAGTGGTGTTGACTTACTTGGCAATTCTAAGCATCAGAGTATTTGATGACATTTTTTTTTCCTTAAATTTTCTTAAACATTGTCACTTTATTCATCATTGAGTATTGCCTTTGTACTAAATTTAGCTTCAAGAATATCAAAGTTTATTAAAAGAAACTCACTATAGATCAATTGTAATTGGAATTAGGACATCCTAATTTTAGGGATCAATTTACAAGCAAACTATCCTAAGCTAAAATCACCTAATCCACTGTCACAACTTTCTAAATTTATTGAAAAATTAAGCTCCTCATCGAACAAACAGACAAAAACACACTCATCATAGTCTAAACAATTCTTGGCAGTCATGTGTGCCCTGGCAAAATGAATGACAAATGAACAAAAAAAAAAAACTAAAACAACATGCTTAACTAAATATCTAATGTAGTCTAAATGCACAATGCACCCCAAACCTAAAGGATGCATTATCCTCAATGCATGTATAGATATGAATCAAGAATGCAAGAACATATATATGTACATAATGAGATGTAATAAAGGGAGAAAAACTTCCCAAGCTTGGAACTGAATGGTGGTACTTTAATTGCGATGAGTGGTCTTTCGTGCACTCATTTTATAACGCATCAGCCTTTTAAGTAAATTGAGTAGTACATCCTCCTCATCATTTTCAAATATGGTGAGTTTAGCAATAATCCGATCGATCTCACGATCTTGTTCAATCATCGGTTCATAGAAGGAGGTGGAACAACCGCAATGTTGACCATTGGTGGTGCAACTAAGGGATTTGCTTCCTCTTCGTCCTCATGGTCAGTGTCAATGCTAACAAACTTTGTTTTCTCTGGTTCTTCCTTCGGTGCTTTGGGTGCATTCTCTTTATTGGCAGGATTTGTCTCAACGGGCTCAACATCACCGTCTCCTTTCCCTTCTACAATTTATTAAACGAAGGATATGAAATAACTAAGAGAAATTTAAATTGACAAAATAAAATAAAAAATAAAAAAATTTCAAGATGTTGAAGTTAAACTTCTCGAAGATCAATGGATTGTTTGTCTTGCTCTTTATAAGCACCCCAGTAGTGCTTCAAGCATTGTCCATTAACTTTAAATGTGTCACTGGTTTTCATGTCTTTAACATCAACAGCTCCATACGGATATACATGAGCTACAAAGCATTGTTCATCAAAATTGAAAGGTCCATTTTGCTCTAGCAAAGTGCACAAGGGTCTCCGCTCATATGAATCTGCATCACTATCAAAATTATGTGGCAAAATCTCATGAACTCTTCCTCCATTGTTGCTTCTATCAAGACAATGGCACGGCATTTTTCATTCTCATTAGCATATTTTAGCACATTAAATACATTGAACGTGACTTGTTGATCATTCACCCTCATGGTCAGTTCTCCTTTCTAATCATCAATTAAAGTCCTGCCTGTAGCAAGAAAAGGTCTTCTAAGAATAATTGGTACATCTTTGTCAACTTCACAATCTAAAATAAGGAAATCTGCTGGAAAAATAATCTTATCTACTCTTACCAGTATGTCTTTACTTTTACCTTTTGGATGTGTGTAGGATCGATCAGTCAGTTGTAACATAACCGTAGTAGGTCTTGTCTTCCCAATTCCCAACTTCCTGAAAATAGACAAAGGCATTAGATTTATAATCACTCCTAAATCACATAATGCCTTACCAACATAAAGATTTCCAATTGAAAATGGGATAGTAAAACTCCCTGGGTTCTTCAACTTTGGAGGTAACTTATTCATCAACGCTGTTGTGCACCCTTCAGTGAGAGCAACAGTCTCAAATTCTCCCAATCTATGCTTCTTTGACAATATATCTTTCATAAATTTCACATAATTGGGCATCTGCTCCAAAGCTTCTACTAGCGGTATGTTGATGTGGAGTTGCTTTAAGGCCTCCAAAAATATTTTAAACTGAATATCTGATTTAGAATTATGGAATCACTGAGGAAAAGGTGGAGGTGGTCATCTTTTAGGTTGTTGATACTGTTTTGATGTGGCATTTTTGTTGGGAACACAATCTGATTCTACTATGACAATCTTTTGCTTAGCCTTTCCAGTTGCAGTGTACTTTTTGGATGGCTCTAGGATCTTCATAAGGTTGTTATTTGAGTTATCCTCTCATTTCGTGGCATCTTGAGCAATGTCATTCAACTGAGTTCCACTTTTGAGAGTGATCACTTTGCAATGTTATTTCCTTTATTATCTCGATTTCTCAGTATCACTTGCAAAGCTCCTTATGGCCTCAAATTTAACACATTAACAATCTACCTACTTGATTTTCTAAAGCTTTTAGGGATGCAACTTGACTCTGGATCACAACTTTACTTTTGGCCATATATTCCTTCAATAGAGCTTCCATAGATAAAGATGATGTTGAACTTTGTTGAACATTTTGTCGTGGCATGGGTTGATTATAACCAAGTGGTGCATTTGTGGCATTTTATCGAACAACATTAATGGAGTTCACCATTCCTTGATTATTCCAACTGAAGTTTGGATGTTTCTTCCACCCTAGATTGTAGTTGTTGAAATATAGGTTATTGCTTACGTTGAAATTACCCATGTATTACACAGAGGCTGGATTTGATGAGCATTCATCAAAAACATGATCTCCTCCATAATAAACACATGATAGCTCGACTGTTTCATTTCCTGAACTGTAGCTAGTCTCTTCAGTGTTTTTATCATATTAGTTAAAGATGATAGTTGACCCATTAATGAAGTGATTCCATCAAGCTCTATTGTGCCAGTAACTTTTTCGCTAGTCCCGACTCTCATAGTAAGGTATTAATAATCATTGTTGGCAATCCATTCCAAAATCTCATACGCTTCATTATATGATTTATCCAACAAAGTACCATTGGCAGACGCATCAACTACCATCCTTGTATGCGCATTTAATCCATTGTAAAAAATATTCATCTATGTCCAGTGTTGGAAACCATGCATTGGACATTTCCTAAGTAATTCCTTGAATCGCTCTCAAGCTATATGCAATGTCTCATCCTCTGATTGTTGAAAAGATGTGGTATCATTCCTTAACTTGGTATTCATATTTGGAGGATTATACCATAGCAAAAACCTTTGACAAAAATCATTCCAAGATGCCACCGTGCTTGACGGCAAACATTCAACCATGCTCAGGCACGATCTCTTAATGAATATAGAAATAATTTAAGTTGCAGGGTGCCTTCAGGAATACCCTATTGACTAAATGAGTCAGAGACTTCCAAGAAAAGTCTTAAGTGCAATTGTGGATCTTTAGTAGGTAATCCACTAAACTATCCTATTGTTTACAGCATCTGAAACATTATCGATTTCAACTTGAAATATTGAGCTTGAATGTGTGGCCTAACTATTCCAGGATTCAAATCATCCAAAATTGGCACAACGTGCTCTCGAATGGGTCTATTTCTATCATCCATCATACAAGGGATAAGCAAATCAACATCCCGACCATTCAAAAATAATGGGTCTTCCCTACCTAGATCATTTCCAATCCTAGCCATATCTTGCAATTCTTCTCCTTCTTCTCAAAGTTCTCTCGATCTCTGGGTTAAAAGGATACTCTTTGTTAGCAGGAATGCCCCTACTCATGCACTAACAACAAACCTGTATAAATTAAAAATAACAAAGTTAAATAAAACTAATGGAATTATATAAGAAAAAAATGAAACCAAATTTCACCAAACTATCGATTTTCGGCAATGACGCCACAAACTTGTCGCCTATGAATACAATATACGAATGTGCAAGTGTACACGTTGAATCAAGTAATAAAGTACTAAGTAATATCATCTCCTTAGGTATCAGATGGGATTAATTTAGTTAAGCTATTACTATAAACTATGTGAATCAGGCTATGGCAAAACAGAATAATAATTTGTAGATGAATAATCACGTATGTAATATTAAAATCAAATAACTCACTTAAAATGCTATGGCAAAGATATGGAGACAAATTTAGGAGGATCTATGCTGTTAAATGGGAATGTTGGTGTTACTAAGATTCTTTCCTCATAATACAATAATGTCATGGAAAAATCTTAACCAATCTATTATTCAGATTAAATCTAAGGTAGTCTGCTTCTTTCGAGAGTCAGAGTTCAAGCTACCTACCTAAGGCTTTACATGTCTACAAGCCTTAAGAAGGATACCTAACACTATTTCTTCCTTTTCTCTGCAGAGTGCAACTCTATGTCTAAAGTGCTACGAGTATTGTATCGAAT
The DNA here is from genome assembly GCA_025506655.1 of Gossypium rotundifolium. Classification (NCBI taxonomy): domain Eukaryota; kingdom Viridiplantae; phylum Streptophyta; class Magnoliopsida; order Malvales; family Malvaceae; genus Gossypium; species Gossypium rotundifolium. The sequence goes on from CP106723.1 coordinate 82,208,828, forward strand.
ACTCGCTTGTATCATTCGATCACAATCCAACTAATCTAACCTTTTCAGAATTAAATCAAGTTTATAGACATACCATACATTTATCTATGTCTAAATGCTACATGCATACATTTTAAAATAGCACAAATCTAATGAAATAATAAATCTAATTAGGATAAAGCCTTGGTCATTAAAGAACGAAAGATTCATCCAGTAATCCCAACCCGATAAGATTAGCTCATGAGTTGGAAATTAAAATAAAAAATGAGTATCATTCAACAACATATTTCCATAGTTAAAATTCATATAAATCAATTAAGATAATGAAGGAAGATCTTCAGGAAGCTTTCCCCAATCCAGCCTTGAACTCTAGTGCTGCAATATCTTGCAAAGCCTAGGGTTGAATGCTCCTCCTTCCTCCTTGTGTAGCTACTCTATTCCTTAGCTGCTATCCTCTTTCCTTACATCTGTAGATCTCCTATGAGAAATTATGTGGGAGGAAAGACCACCGCCTTCCTCTCTTTCTCTTTCTTCTTTTTATATGGTAGGTCTCCCTCTCAGCACACACTCTTGTCTCCCTCTTTTTTGGGTGGATATTTCTGGTACAAGTATAGCTGGCTAAGAGTGGCATAGATTGACAACTGAGTCAGCATCTTCCTAGAATTGCCATGGCATTTGTGCTTGTAACAACCCTTTTTTTGTCGTGTCGAAAGTAGCGGTTTTAAGGCCACAAATCTGACGAGTAAGTTTGTAAATATTATTTTTTAATACTTACAAGTCAAATATGGTTTTAAATGGTTTTGATATGGTAATTTATGCTATTCAAATGATTAATTAAGTTTAAGTGGTAAGACCCTAAAGTCAAATGGTTTTAGAAAATGAGTCATCAGGACTTCGTTTCTATAAACTGAGCCATAAATATTTTTATGAATATTTACGGAGTGTTGATAAGGTTTTATTAAAGTTTCGTTAAGAAATTTTAATGTTTTGATAGTTAATTAAGCAAAAAGGACTAAATCATAAAAATTGAAAAAGCCAATCGCTATTAGATTAAAGGTGTAAATTGATTGAAGAATTATAGTTGGATGGCCTTAATGGGTAATTTACCCATGCCTAAGATGGTGGGACGGTTTTAAGCTTTATAATCTTTTAATTTATATGTTTTATAAGTTAATTGACTATTATAATAATGTAAAAAGGTTAATAAAGTAATAATAATACTAAAGTGGTCATCTTCAACCTTATGTTTTATTTGTTTACCGAAAGCCATGGCTATGGAGAAGTTAGGTTCGACCATGTTTCACTTTATGCTTGAAAGTCCATTTTGCACCTTTTTTTTAATGATTTTTATGTTATTGAGATCGTTGCAACTAGGTCTAGTTAACCTGTACCTCTATTTTTGAAATTATCAATTTAGAATGTTCCATGGATGAATTTATGGTGTTTGTGAAAGTTTATGATATATTGTTAAACTTTGTTGTTAAATAGACATAATTTATTAAGTGATTTTTGGTAATTATTAATGTTAAGGACTAAAATGTGAAATTAGTAAAATTACAGGGATTTGCTATGAAATAATAGCAAATATGGGTTGTAAAGGAGTTCCACACCATACATCTAAGCTTGAAATTTAATAAAAATGGTTAATTTGCATGTTTTAGACTCACGGGCTAAATTGAATAAAAGTAAAACATTAGGGATAATTTTGTAAAAATGTCAAAAATGACTGAATTGCATAAAATAAATGGTTTTACTATCTAAATTAATAAATTGAATGAAATTATTAATTTAGATCAAGATCGAGTGGAAAATCGAGTAGAATGGAAAATTACCAAATAGCCTTTATACTTTGACATTTCTGCAAATTTAACCAGGTAAGTTCGTATGAACCATAATCACATAAATGTTGATTAAATTTAATTTTCAGTGTGTGATTCTATTGTAAATTTATCAATATATATATGTTATTATACAATTTATCAAGTAAAAAGAAGATGAAAATCCAACGACATTCGACGACTATTGAGCCCCGTTTGAACGTTAGGAATATAGATAGGATACAAATGACATGTCATTAGGGTTACCATGTTTAGGGTGTTGGTCCTGAATGTCCTACTGATGGCTGAGGTCCTGCAATAGTTTTGGATACTCATTAGCTTGTGTGAGTAGCATCGTGTAGCTTACATTACGACCATCAGCTTGTGTGAGTAGGCCCATTTAAATAACTCGTGTGAGCTACGACTATATGTTTAACACACTTTGTGTGAGCTTTCTCGAGTATCCGATGTTATTCTAAGTGGCTCAATGGGCATGAAAAGGGAAGGAACGGTAAGTATTCAAATGACTTATTTTATGAAAACTATGAAAAGGAAATGTTAAATGAAAGTATGACTATGTTCATGGAATTGATGATTTCAAGTGAGGTTATTCATGTTTAATGACTTATCTTATGTTATTCAAGTGAATTATGAATTGAAGCATTAACATGTGTTGTTGATAATGCTTAGGCTTATGCCAAACTATTGGTTGGATTGTATTATGTTAGTTTTAAGGAAATGCATTGAAATGGTAAGTAACCAAATGGAAATATGCTTATGTGCATGAAAGAGTGGTAAGAATCAATGTATGCAATTTCTCATCAAATGGCTTATTGTGTAGTTGATTCTGAAAGAATTATGCTTAAATGCACTAGCTTGTGGCTTTGGCTAATGTTATGTTTATGTCTTGTATGTATGCAAATGAAATAGTTGAGAATAGGTAATGAAATGATAAGTTCATAGTTGAGATGTAATGTGATGAAATAAAAGGATTGTTGAGTTAAAGGACTTATTTGTAAGGAAGAAATTTATTTATGCTATATGTGAGTTTACTTATGTCATGAATAAATACACTAATTTGTGAGTTAATAATGTAATTAAGCTTATGCTAAGTAAATGGAATGGTAAGTAAGTAGATAAAATGGTTCATCGTTTTAAGGAAAGGTTGATAATTTTGTAAGTCAGCATATGAGACCTTATTATGTTATAAATGAAATGTGTATGTGATGTTCATAAATATACTCAATTGTGATTTGAATGGTGTTCAATAGGTTTATAATGAGTTTAAAGAGTTGGTGTTGAATCATGTTTAATCTATGTATGATAGTATTGAAGTGATAAGTTATGTTTTAATTTTATACGAACTTACTAAGCATTCATTGCTTACGTAGTTGTCTTTCTCTTATTTCAGATTATCAGAAGCTCAATTAGTTTGGAAACTCGTCGGAGATCAATCACACTATCCAACAATTATATTGGTAGATTTTTATGTCTTGATCAAGGTTATAATGACATGTATAGGTAGACTCGTGGTTTATAGTAGTTGATGAGTTTGGCATGTATATGTCATTTTAGTTGATGTAACTTTGGTACTTTGATGCCTTATTGTTGTGAGTTATTTTGACAAAGTGTTAATGCATGTTTGAATGGCCAAAATGGTAGGTGATGAATTGACCTTAATATGGTCAAGTTATGGTATACTTTGGAAAGGTTTTGAATAGATATGCATGATTGAAATATGGTTTGTATATATGTCGATTGTTGGAACCATTTTGGCTATATTTGTGTCATTTGATATTATTGATCCATGTGATAAATGGTCCAAATGGTAAGGTTATTTTGATATGGCATGAGTCTATTATGGTATGGTTGATATGTATAAATTGTGATATGTTTTGGTAGGGAAATAAGTTAGTTGATGAATGGTTAAATATACACATATTTAGGTATGTTTGTTAAATTGTGTTTGAGGTGCCTCTTGGCATATTGGTTGTATAGATAGATACCATATTGAATTAGCCCTACCATGAATGTTTTAGGTATGTTTAGAAGCTTGATTGTATGTGTATGTGGCTTGTAGGTGTGAGCTTGAATTGGGTAAAAGAAATGGCTTGAAATTGGCCTATTTCCTGTCCACATGGCCTAAGATACGAGCATGTGTCTCAGTAGTGTATAACACACAGCCATACGACATGGCCGTATGTCCCTGTAGGATTTAATGGTTGCTTTTTGAAAGATACATGGCCTGGCACACAGGCGCGTGGCTTTGCCGTATGACCCAAGTCAGAGAGTTACACGGGCTGGGACACGACCATGTGTCCCTATTTTGAATGTCCATACGGCTTGAGACACGGGTGTGTGTCTCAATCGTGTGAGTCACACGGCTGTGTGACCATTGTAATGTGAAATTTTCTATCTTTTTCCAAAAAGTTCTAAATGTTTTCAATTTAGTCCCGAATCATTTTAAAGTGTTTCTAAGGCCTCGAGGCCTCAAATCAGGGATGGTACGCTTGTGTTTGAATGGACTAAGATATGATTTATGACTTGATTGGAAATATATGTTTCGAGTTACGATTTTACGGTAATGCTCCGTAACCCTATTCATGTGATAGATATTGGTTAGGGGTGTTACAGTGCTGGCAATCTATCCAACCTTTTTTCATGACAAAACTTCACTCCTTCACTTCTTTTCCTCCTTTTTGCACCTGATATAAATAGCACGCAATTCCTTTCCTTGCAAGTAAAAGTAACATATAGTGACATTGAAAGCGTAATCCAAGATTCATGATGCAATGTTATAAAAATACTAATATAATTTCCTAAAATGCAACTAAATTTACTCAAGTACGAACAGTTAACCAAGTTTAGAGGCTAAAAATATAACTCTTTCAAAGATTTATCACGGTCTTGACCCACTTCTATTCTGATTCTAAATACCCATGTTATAAATAGATTATGGGTTTGATGGGAGATTTCAAAACAAGTGTCCATCTCCACAGTATACACAGGAAATGTTTTCAAATTGATTTGGTGGTTGTCCTATCATATTATTATTGAAACTATTAGTAGTAAAATTCTTAAGCATTGAGGATATAGAAGATACTTGAGCCGTAAGGGATGTAAGAGTATCAACTTCATGTATTCCTGCCACTCTTCTTCGTGTGGCTACTCAGTTGGTTGGCCACTGGTAGTTATTGCTGGCAATTCTTTCAACAATTTCATAAGCCTTGTTGTAGGACTTAGAAAGAAGTGCGCCATTAGCAAAGGCATCTACCACTATTCTTATGTATGCGTTAAGACCAGTGTAGAATATCTCTAATTGGATAGAATGTGGAATCCCATGGTGATGGCATTTTTGTAATAATTCTTTGAATATCTCCCATGTCGCATGTAATAGCCTAGTTTAGACCCTAGTCGGAAAAGTAGTTTTAAGACCACAAACCCGAGATCAAAAAAATATTTTAAAATTAATTTATGTGTTTATTATATGTGATTTAGCCTGTGTGAAAGTTTCGTGTGAAAATTTTATCGACTGTGTGTCGAATTGTGAAAAAGGACTTAATCGCATAAAATGAAAAGTTGTGTGCTGATTGTTAAAGTATTAATTTGGCATGGCTTTCTAAATAAGAAGCCCCTATGTTGTTATTAAACCATGTGTTAAATGGATGGACAAAAATGGGTTTTAGTTAATGGAATTTTAAAGGATATTAATAAGGCTATATTGGTAAAATGATTATTAATGTGTGTTAAAAGAAAACAAATAGGAAATTAAGCTCCATTATCATCATCCTTTTCCAAAATTATCTAGAAAAGAAAATAAGAATGAAACACCCCAAACCCGGCCCACAAGCCCTGACCGGATCTGGCATGCTTCTAAAGAAAATCCATTCAAATAATGTTTGGAAACTTTGCTAAAAACTTGTGTATTTTTGAAAAGACTTGATTTGGGTTGAGTTCAAAATTTAATTCCGTTTTGATTAGGTGTCAAAACATTTGATATTTATACTTAAGAAAATTTACTTTTAGTCTTTAATATGGCAATAATTATATCGTACTAAGTACTTTAATAGCATGCATAGACAGTTTAGTACTGATGGCCTTATTACATCAAATAAACCCAAAATAATTCAAGACTTGGAAATTTTTAAACTATTAAAACAAAATATAATAATCGTCGAATTGAGCATGGCCACCCCTGAGCTTCTCCCGACCCGGTCCATTACTGATCATCACCTGAAAAATAGTCCCACAAGGGGTGAGTCAAACAGACTCAATGTGTACAATCAACACTAAGTCTCAAATAGATTCAGGCAAACAAAATCATACATACAAATATAATATCATAAATAATGATGCAATCCCGAACCCAAGCCTAGTTACCATCCGCTACACGTCACCCGTAGCAACCATCACACCGTGGGGACTACTAAGTCAACCCTCTATCCGCTACACACCATCGAAGGCAGTCGCTGCAGTCGACGTGCTTATCGCCCTTATAAAATTCGTGGCATCGCCACCATATATAAATTCGTGACATAAGTCACCACATTCTTATATTGTGACAAAAGTCAACACATTCTTATATTGGGGTATAAAACCACCAATTCACTTCCCCTTCACATATCACCCATATGCCCCTTGTCATGCAAAACATACATAAATTATGCCTTATGCTTTATTCATATTCTTATGGTTGCACTTATGTGCCAAAATAGATCGTATTACATTCCTAGTAGAATTAGGAAAACGTACCTGAGTACTTTGTACCATCGCATGGTAACTTAGCCATATTTCTTACACTTTCATATTAACCCATATAATAAATTAAAATCATAATCTATCAAGATTTAGTGTGGGATACACACCTGATATACTTATCGAATTTACTAATATCCCGAAAACTCGTTCTATTGCTTTAGATCTTTAATTCCTATATTCGGCCAACCCTTACATGTTAGTAAAAAGCCATTCGGCTATAAATCCAAATCCTAGTAGGAATGTTGTAATCAAATTCTTACCTTGGTGTCAATTGGATTAAAAATCAAATCTCGAAACTTTTTGATCCTCTACCTTGTATTCGGCCAACATTAGATCACTTAAAGGGTTAGTTTCCGGCTTTTGAATAATGACGAAATAGATCTAGATATCACAATAGGGCCTTGGCCGAATGTACTCATGCACTTACCTTACGATTTTCAAATCCCAAAAAGTGACTGTGGATTGTAGTATCTATCGAAATACCTAAAAACTTATGTTAGATTAATTTTTAACATTAAATTGTAAGTAGATAGCCCTTGGCCGAATATGTCTTACCTTGAATCTTTAAAATCCCGAATATCCTTCCTTAAAGTCAACAAGAGACAAATCCCGGAAGAGTCCCTTAATACAAAAGTCGACAGCACCTTTGCTTGAAGACCCTCAAAGATTCGGCTATGAAGGCTAGCTAGTGCTCAAAAGGTTTTGGCTTTTGAGTTTTAATGGATGTCGGTTTCAAGGAGGAAAAAGAGAGAGATATGAGCCTTAGGAAGAATCGACTTATGGTGATCTTTGGGAAGGAATTGACTTTCGATGAAAAAGAAGAAGAAAAAAGGATGAAGAATTAAGCTAGCGGGGAGTTTTTCGGTTTAACAAAATAAAAGTGAAAAGAAAAGTTTACTAGAGAGTTTCGGTTTCAACAAAGATGAGGAAGAAAAGCTTGAGGGTTTCGGCAATAGAGATGGTTAAAGTTTCGGCTATCACAAGGGTATTTTGGCTTTGAAAAAATAAAAAGAGAAGAGAAGAGGCACTAGAGAATTTGGCAAAGGTAAGGGAAGAAAGAAAGATTGATGAATGGCCTTATTTTCCTCTTTCAGCCGAAATTACTAAGCCTAGAGAGTCCCCTTTCTTGTCCATCACTCTCATATCTTTATTTTCCTACATTAGCCGAAATTCTAAAACAATTTGACTTCAACTTAAACTCCAACCTTAGTCTCCCTATGCCGTCCATCTCCTTACCTTAGGAGTGCCGAATTTTAACCCATTATTTTGGGCTTCATGTGGCCATACTAGGCCCAAGTTATCCTAGCATATGGCGTCATTTCCAGAGCCCTAAGTGGCGTCTCCGGGCCATTTTTCCAAGCCCAATTTTGTCACATTTCCAAGGTTCCTTACATTTCCTTACATTTCCAAGCTTCCTCTTAAGACTTAATATTTTCTAAAGCATTTCCTTACATTTCCAAGCTTCCTCTTAAGACTTAATATTTTCTAAAGCATTTCCTTACATTTCCAAACTTCCTCTTAAGACTTAATATTTTCTAAAGCATTTCCTTACATTTCCAAGGTTCTAAAATGCACACAACACATTCACAATACATAAGGCATACTATTTCATAAAATTTTAGTCATAGTGCATAAGCCCTAATCGGGATATTACAAAGAAGAACAAGTCAGGGTTCGGGTAGTTTGGAGCTTGATTAAGGTAAGAGTTTTGTTTGGTTTTTATAATTTCTATGTTTTTGTGATCGTTTCTTGGTGTACTATTAAACCCATGCTTAAATTTAGAATTTGATGGTGGTTTTGAGATATGCCATTGATGAATATGTGAGCTTTTTGATGGTTGATGATGAAAAATGAAAGATAGGTGAAAGATTAACATATTTTGTCATTGAATTTTTAGTGAAATTGAGTAATTTGGGCTTAATTGTGAAAATGTGAAATAGGGACTAAAGTATCAAAATGTGAAAATGTGAGGGCTATTTTACAAAATGACCTAAATATGTGTGTTTGGACTAAATTAAATGAATTGATGATTAAATGAGCTAAATTTGAATATGTATAGACCAAGAAATGAGAGATTCAGATCAAGATCGAGGTAAATACAAAGTACTCGATTGATCGGCGAGTCTCAGTATTTCGACATCCGAGGTAAGTTCGGATATAATACGTGTACTTAACAATGTTTAAATGTTATGAAACGATTAATTATGAGATTATTGAGTTATAAATGCTATGTGAGGAATCGAGTTATATGGCACTAAGTGTGCGTACTTGGAAATGTGATCGAGATGATTAGCACTGTGTGTACGAATTAATATAAGCTTTGGCTTTGTGGTTGGCACTGTGTGTGCGATACCGAATTACGTCCAATTTTGTATTGAGGCACTAAGTGTGCGATGTTATTAAACCTTCAACTCTGAATTGAGGCACTAAGTGTGCAATGTTATTAAAGCTTCAGCTCTGAATTGAGGCACTAAGTGTGCAATGTTATTTTAGTTAAGACTATGAATTGGGCACTTAGTGTGCGATTGAATTGACGAGATAGTGAACAGTGATTAAAGTGTAATATCGAGCATTGATTAGCAAGAACATTAGTCAACTAAGTGTTGGCAAAGGTATGTTTCGAACCTATGTGGTTGATGATATTGTTCAAGGATGAATAGATGAATGTATGAGTATATGGTTTAGGATGATATTGTGAATAGTTATGAATCTATCTATGTGATGGTTTAATTATGAATTAATGTTGCATTATTGAGTAATATGTATTATATTACGAACTTACTAAACATAGAAAGCTTACTGTGTGATGTGTTTCTCTGTTTTACAGTGCCAGTAAAGCTAGCTCGGATCCGGGGATCGTCAGCATCTCTATCACACTATCAGCAATCAATTTTGGTACTTCTCAAATATGAGTATTTGTAGTATATGGCATGTATAGGCTACTAAATATGGCATGTTTTGAGTTATGTAAATATTGCCATAAGACATGGTTTAAAGGTTGAATGATGTAGTAATATATGTGAGGGATAAGTGTATGATAAATATAGTGTATTTCACGCTTGAATTTGTTGATGAGAATGGCATTTTAAGTGTGAATTTGTGGTATGACTAGATGATGAATAGTTATATTAATTGAGTTGTTAATATGGTGTTTTGGAATGGACTTATTTGAGTAGAAATTAAGTATAAAAATAAATGTCATCTACTTATTTGAGTAGAAATTAAGTATAAAAATAAATATCATAGTAGATGATTAATTGAAGCTTGTGTTGGTATGTTTGATTGCATTATGAGGTGTCAATTGGTATTGATTTGAGGTTTGTAGGTAATTCAAGATGTGGGAGGTAAGATTAGCCTTGAAAATGGCCTATAATTGCCCACACGGTTGAGCACACGGGCGTGTGGCTCGACCGTGTTGTTTAAGTTTGCCAAGTGAAACAAGCCAGGCTCGACCACGGGGTGGACACACGGGCATCTGACTGGCCATGTAGTGCAAGTCAGTGTCGACCACAGGTGAGGCACACGGTCGTGTCTCAGGTCGTGTGGACAAGTCAGTATATATGCCCTATTTTGACACAACTTGGACACATGGGCGTATATAATGCTTGTATGAGTTAAATTGAGATGATTGATATGGTATATTGAGATAGAAGATTAAATTAAATAAAATAGAAAGTTGTCTGGTTTACATGATAGATGAAATTGTTATGAATTTGAATTGAACATATAATAGAATTTGAAAGTGGTTGTCTATTAAATACACAGGTTATACTTTGGTTTATTCGATGATGCATTGTAGGTGCTTGTATAATTACTTTGGTTTATTCGATGATGCACTACTGTGCTAGTATATTTCCTTCGATTTATCCAATGATGCACTATGTGTGCTAGTATATTTCCTTTGATTTATCAGATGATGCAATACATGTTCCTGTATATTTCCTTTGGTTTATCCAATGATGCACTGAGGTGATAGATTGGGATGCAAGTTGGTTAAATGGTAAACAAAGTAAATGTGAAATACGATTGCATGCGAAATGAGCCGAAAATGAGCTCTTAAGCCAAGCGAGTGATTGAGATAATAAAATTAGAAATGATTGAAGTAAATGAAATGGAATTGAATGTTTATCCTTATAACTAATGTATGTAAGTGATTAAGCATATGTTGCAATGATGTTATGAAATTCAATAAGTATATATGTATAGATGTGGTATCAAAATTATTTGGTAGTTGTGAAATATAATGTGGAATGGAATGGCAAGTGATAGTAATGTGGCAAAAGAAGAATTTGGTATGAAAATCATATATAGATTAATTTGTGAATTGAATTTGAATTAGGTGCATACCTTTACATAAGCTTGTTACTATTACCTTGGATTATAGATGTGTGAATTGGTATTATTAGGATATGAATTAGCCTGAAATATAATGGTATTTGGTTAATGCATGAATTGTGTTTATAGTAGATGAAAATGATAGGTTGATGGATGATTGTATTATGAAATTGGTGGAGAGGATGTTTGTGGACAATTGCACATGTTTAAGCATGATTTGGGAATGTTTTGGTGTGAATTGGTTTAAGGATTGGAATGAAATTGGTACCAAATACAAATGCTGGAAATTTTCTATGAGGTATTGATACATTGAGAAGGGTATCGATACTTTGGTGATTTTTCTTCAATTTTCCAAACATTGGATTGCAAAATGGTATCGATATTAAAGTAAAGTATCGATACTTTGAGAAAGGTATTGGTACTTTATAACAAGTATCAATACCATTGATTTTTATTCATTTTTTTCAAACATCAAAGGTCAGAATAGTAACGGTACCTGGCTAGGGTATCGATACCTGTTCTAGAATTTTGAAAACTTTGCAATTTGTCCTACTTCATGCTTGGGTCAACAAAAGAGCTTTCGTAAGCTCGATTAAGAATCGGATTTTACTGTGTATCATAATGTGTTTATGTGCATGTGTATCACAATGTATTTAATGATTGTTACTCCGGTAACGAATGTGATATCCTATTGCTTAGACTCGATGATTGGGTCGGGTATAAGGGTGTTACAATTTTCATGATTCAAGTCATTATAAACAAATTAAACACATACATACATCAATATCAAATTCAATTCATAACCTAATCTCGTACCAATTCATACCACAACACAATCATTTTTCGAGCCTATTATCTCATTATTACTCGATCGGTCTCCAAGGCTTGTTTTAGTTCATTTCTCATATTTTCATATATAGCAATTCAATGTCATTCATCAATTTATATATCATTTATCAGTTCTCTTGTTTATAACTGTAATATCCCGGGTTAAGGGGTTAATTTATTTCTGGCAATTGTTGCATGTTTATTTCTTGCTATGATGTTGTTTGGGTGTTTTTGGGGCTTAGCCGTAGACTAGGAGTGTGCCTGAGTAGGTGGATAAGTTTTTATTTTTGGGCTTTAGGGGATAGGAGCTGAAGGAGATGGGGCTTATAAATAAATTAAGTGAAATTATAACACAAACAAGGAGCTAGCAAAGTGGCCAGCATGCGCCACATGGAGAGTGTGTGTGTGGCGTCATCTACAAGGGGGAGGTCTTGAGTTCAAGTCGCGAGAATCCCACCCCTTTTGGCTCCCATTTTGGACGGCATGGAGGAAGAGGTTGTGGGCAACTTGAACTCTACCATGGACTTGGTCAACATATTCAAACGGTGGATGGAGAGTGAAAGTAGGAGGAAGACTTGGTAAGCTCATTTGAATTGAGTGGTGTGTGAGTAAATGGGGGGATTTGGCCGGTTTGGAGGAGTGTTTGGGGGAGCTTGGGAAGTGCCGAAACTCCCTTGGCCTTTTGGGGTGTATTTTCGGTTTAGGGGAGGGGTCAATTAAGTTTCTTTTTCTTCTTTTCTTTGTGTCTACAAGCTGATGCTTAGTTAGTCAAAAGCTTGCAAAGAAAATTCTCTTCACTTGCAAATTAGCCTAAGCCGAAACCACATCTTCTTTTTGCCATTCATCCTTGAAACCGAAGCCCCGGGTGTTGCTGAAATTGCTTGCTGTTTTGTTTTGCTTCTTCTCTTTGTTTTAGCCGAACCAAGCACTCCATTATCATTTTTTCTCCTTTTGATTGTTAGCAGAATGCCCTCCTACCTCCGTTTTTTTTTTTCAATTTAGTTAAGCGAAACCAGTAGCACCTTATTGCCGAAAGTAAACCTTGTTTCTTCCTCTTCTCCTCTGTGTGCAAAGCGAAACTAGAGACCCTTTCTTCTCTTGTTGCTTGTAAACCAAAACTAGCCTTCTTCTCTCCTTATTAACCAGTAACATATTTCACCAAAAGCCTACATCATCCATTTTTCTCTTCATCAAACTGAAAGTGACCCTCTCCACTCATCTCTCTTCATTTCATCTCTTTTTCCAAAAACCAGTTAGCCGAATCCTCCTTGTGTTGGCCGAATCTTCCCTTCCCTTTTTGTTTTGTTCTTTGGCCGAATCTAAGGGTGGTGTGGATTGCTTTTGGTAGTTCGTTTTCAAGCCTTGGAGGAGGTTCTTGGGTTAGGCCGAATGCTTTTTGGGACATCCGGGATTCGAAGCACTCAAGCGTAGCCTCAGTTCTTTGGTCGATCGTTGGGTAAGTGGTGGTAAGAAGGGGTGTTGTATCCGATTTCGTTTAATTTTTTCTTTAAGTTAAGTCATGAGGAGAGATTAATCATTATTCTTTTCTAGGGTGTGATCAGTTGGTAAGAGGCATTATTGGTTCGGGTTGATTGGAAACCGAACCATTCGCAGAGGATTTGAGTTATAGAAGTGATCAAGGGACGTAAATCAATTTTAGAGATTAATACCTTCGCTAATTCAGGTGTGTAAACTAACACACTTCTGTTTAGTAATATAATTGATAACCTGTGTGATGATTAATGGAATAGTGATGATTGATGTGATACCCTAATGGGTATGATTCTGGACTCGGGTAAGTCAGTATTATTATTATGTGTTTACTGATGATCTATATGATACCATGGTTGTGGATATATGTGACATGGGGTATGAGATTAGACATATTAGCATGATATGCATGATTACATGATATGTATGATTACATGAGTGTGGTATATTGATGGGTGATCTGAGTGGAGGGAGCGGTGATATTTTGTCTTGTGAGCACCGGTGTTTTGGTAACACACTTTGTGACTTTGGGTCACGGAGGTTTGGCACCTCAGAGGTTTGGCACCTCCGGAGGTTTGGTACCTCGGCGTCTCGTCCCCGTGGTTAACACCACCGTGGGTTGGCCCCACTTGTGAGATATGGGATTGGCGCCGGTGATTTGGTATCACACGATGGGTTGGCCCCATCAATGATTTGTGACTACGGTCACGGTGCTTTGGTAGCACAATTGTGTCTTTGGGACACGGAGGTTTGGCACCTCATTGCGACTTGTCCACGTGGTTTAACCACAGTGGGTTGGCCCACATGAGATATGGGATCGTCTGCTAGTGATTTGATATCACACGATGGGTTGGCCCCATCATTGGATTTGTGACTTCGGTCACGGTGCTTTAGTAGCACAATTGTGTCTTTGAGACACGGTGTTTTGGTAACACGTTGTGACTATATGTCACCGGTGGTTTGGTACCACACGGGGTAGAAAAGCGATATGGATGGTTAGGATCGGGTTGCATTAATTATGTTGCTTTGTATGATGTGTGTTAGCATGTTGTTCTTCGGGAGCGGGATTTACACACTGAGTCACTCGACTCACCCTCTCTTTTGACTTTTCAGGTGGCACTTAGACGCGGACATGGAGCCGGGATGGACTCGAGGAGCTCATGCCATACTGAAATAAAGTTTTGCTCAGACTTTTAAGAGATTTGGTACTTAAGTTTTATTATTACTACTTGGTTTTATTTGGGTTGTAAATGGCCTTTTAAATTATGTTTTGTTTACGATTAAGTTAGATTTATAATATGCTTTAACAAACTACTTGAGTTAAAATATGCTAAAACTTGGAAAGACAACGTTTTCAAAACTTCAAAAACGATGTTTTAAATTATACCATCGGGTATCATACTACAACTTCGAACAAAATGAACTCAATTGTTTTTCTAACTTAAATATGGTTTTCTACCAAGACAAGATACTTTAGTAATAACATGAAACAACTTAGACTTCAAATCGACATAAATTTTACCTACACTTCCGATAAATTTTCTAAGCTCTCTGGGTTTTCAAATACAACATAAATATTTAAGTCAAAACCTACTCAAGTTTTCTTAAAATACAAAATTTTAGCGAAACGTTTTCCTCAACTTTTTAAACTCAAACCTAAACCACCCAAAACCTTTTTCCCTGTAGCATACCAGATTCGGTCGTGGTGTATTGACCGGGTTTGGGGTGTTACATTTGTGGTATCAGAGCTAAGTTCAAAAGCTCGGCTGTGGGCCCGAGGCCCAAAATGTTTTAAAACCATAGTTTTCAAGCATTCTGTTTTTAAAAGTATGCTTTTGAAAGGCATGGCACCGAGTCACCGGCACCAGTCCGCCCAGGTAAGTACCCCGTACTATTGGTTGTGATATTAATTGATATGATTGAGTGGCTAGTGATAGCAAGATTACTTTAGAGACTGGCGATAGGATTACGTGGACTCATGAAAACAAAGCTTCTTTAAAAATTCATAAGACTTTGCTTTAAACACGGTGGAATAATGGTGATACATAAAATTCTCTAATTGAATGAGATTTAGTCATGAGTACCGAGGTGGGCGTGGTCGTGGGCGTGGTCGCGGTAGGATGATATTTCGAGCCCGTAGGTTACAGGCGGGGTTCGAGAATGAGATCTGGGCCCGCCACCAGGTGGAGGTGGTGAGTTCGAGGCGAGACCGGCGATGACGCAGTGTCACAAAGCGATCTTTGCGGGTTTTAGAGAAGGTAGCTGGGGCGGTGGGGGCGTAGGAGCTAGGAAATCGTGCTGGCGACTTCGGCAAATGGAAATTGAATTCTTTCGGGGTGTCTCGGTGTTGCTCCTAGCTTCTTTGAAATCTTGGCTAGAAGCGACGAGCGGATCATGGACGATCTGGACCTAACGGTGAGGAAAAATTAAAGGGATCGTATCACTTCTCGGGATGAGTCATACCGGTGGTGGCTCACGGTCCGTGATAATACTGCGGTGAAGATCGACATGGGACTATTTTTGGTCGCTTATCGGAAGAAATGCGTCGGAGCTAATTACATAAATGAGCGTGAAAGCATTTCGAAGTTAGTCAGGGAGCAAATCGTGTCGAGTACGAGGTAGAGTTTCTTAAGGTGAGTCGGTATGCGGGGTATGGTGGCTCTTGAGCATGAGAGGTGTGTTCGTTTGAAGATGGCTGCGAGAGACGAACTAAGGTGATAATTGCGCCCCAGGAGCGTGAATTTGCGGTTCTGGTTGAAAAGGCGAAGGTTGCCGAGGGCATTAAAGAGTCTGTGAGGCAGGGTATGGATAGAAATCGTCATAAACGGAGTTTCGAATCTTCTGGGTCGTCGGGTAATCAGCAGAAAAAGGCTAGACCGAGTGGGCCGAATCAGTCGGGTAGGTTTGTTGCTGCTAGGCAGGGACCGCCGCATTGTAACCGTTGTGGAAAGGCTCATTGGGGAGGATGTTGGACTGATGGTAGAGGTTGTTTTGAGTGTGGCTCGCTGGACCACCGAGTGAGGGATTGTCCGCGCAAGTTAGCTAGAATTGATCGAGAATCGTACGTAATCGATCTGAAATAATGGACCACCGCAGAGGGGCCGAGGTAATGGCGAGGAGGTACTTGTTACGGTCGGGGCCGTGGAGCACCCAAGGCGAGGTGAGTAATTCGAGGCCGACGGACTGGATTGGTATATCTTTGCGCCGAGAGGAGGAGCGACGCACCGGACGTCATAATAGGTACATTTTGATTTTTGGTTCTCCTTATCTTGCTTTAATTGATGTGGGTTCTCGACTCTTATGTTGCCGATAGTATAGTTGAGACAATGGATTTAGACTACGAGGTATCTTCTAGGCGATGACCGTAATAAGCCCTCTAGGTCACTCTGTAGTGGTAGATAAACCGTATAGAGGCGTACCTCTAGAACTCAAGGGTATCTTTCGAGGTCGATCGATGGAGCGCCGTTTGGGGAGTTCGATCGATTTTGGGATGGATGGTGAGTAAGCATCAGAAGTTGGAATTTGTGGCTAAGCGCATGGTTCTGAAACACGGTGAGGGTGATGAAGTAGTTCGATCGGTAATAGGAGAAACTATCATCCAATGTGGTATCTGCTCAAAGCCAGAAAATGGTCGAGAAAGAATTGCGAAGCATATATGGTGCATGTGTATGCCTTGGAGGCTAAGGAGTCTTCTGTGGAGGCTGTTTGGACGGTTGGGGAATTTGTTGATGTGTTTCCTGAGGAGCTTCCGGGTTTGCCACCGGATCGGGAGGTAGAGTTCGGGATTGATCTGTTACCCGGAACTGCGCCAGTATCCATTGCTCCGTACAGGATGGCACCTAAAGAATTAGTGGAGCTTAAGGCTCAAATCCAGGAGTTATTGGACCGAGGCTTTATCAGGCCAAGTATTTCGCCGTGGGGAGCGCCGGTACTCTTTGTAAAGAAGAAAGACGGTACTATGCGGATGTGCATAGACTACCGCCAACTAAATAAGCTGACGATTAAAAACAAGTATCCACTGCCTCGGATAGATGACTTGTTTGATCAGCTGAAGGGGGCGTCGATTTTCTCGAAGATCGACCTAAGGTCTGGGTATCACCAGTTGAAGGTAAAAGAGGCGGATATCTGTAAGACGGCATTTCGTACTCGGTATGGGCATTTTGAGTTCTTGGTTATGCCGTTCGGGTTGACTAATGCACCGGCAGCTTTCATGGATCTGATGAACAGGGTGTTCCAACAGTATCTAGATCAGTTCGTGGTGGTTTTTATCGACGACATCTTGGTATACTCAAGGACTGAGGAAGAGCATGATGCTCATTTACGGGTGGTATTGCAGATTCTAAGGGAGAAACAGCTCTATGCGAAGTTCAGTAAATGCGAGTTCTGGCTCAGGGAGGTGACATTCTTGGGTCATGTAGTGTCAATTTGAGGGATTAGAGTGGACCCCGTAAGATAGAAGCGGTTTTGGATTAGAAGTCGCCTAAGTCGATGGCGGAGATTCGGAGTTTTCGGGTTGGCGAGGATACTACCAAGATTTGTAGAGGTTTCGTTAATTGCGACCGATGACCAAATTATTGAGAAAGGGAGTTCCGTTTGTTTGACCGAGAAGTAGCAGGAGAGCTTCGATAAGTTAAAGAAGATTTTGGTGAAGCTCGGTTCTAATTCAACCTAAATTTGGTAAGGAATTTCTGATGTCTTGCGATGCATCACATCTGGGTTTGGGTTGTGTCTTGATGCAAGAAGGGAAGGTGGTGGCTTACGCATCCAAGCGGTGAGGCCACATGAGGTAAATTATCCCACATACGATTTGGAGCTTGCGGTGTAGTATTTGCCTTAAAGATATGGAGGCATTACTTGTATGGAGAAAGATCGATAGTCTATACGGACCATAAGAGTCTGAAGTACCTTGACTCGGAAAGACTTGAATCGAGGCAGTGGCACGGTGGATTGAGTCTTTGAAAGACTACGATTGCTCAATTGAGTATCATCCGGCAAGGCTAACGTCGTGGCGACGCGTTGAGCCGTAAGGTTGTTTGGTTTAAGGCGTTGTTTGCCCACTTGAGTTTGTACGACGACGGAGTATTCTCGCGAAGCTGCGAGTTAAGCCTACTTGGGTTGAGCGGATCGGAGAAAGCGGTTGTTAGATGAGGTTTTGAGCGCGAAGACTCAAGTGCGTAATGATGGTTTGAAGGGGTATAGCTTGTCTAGTGATGGGGTTCGTGTTTCGGGGAAGGCTTGTATGCGAGAGATGCTGAATTGAGGCAAAAGATTCTTGAGGATGCTCATAGCGACCCTACGCTATGCATCTGGAGGTAGCAAAATGTATAAGGATCTCGTGGAATAGTTCGGTGGCGGGTGCGAAGAAGGAGGTGGCGAGTTTGTAGGAAAGTGTCGACTTGTCGGCAGTCAAGGTGAGCATCGATTCCGTCAGGTTGCTTGACCGGTGAAGATTCCACATGGAAGTGGGAAAGAATAACTATGGATTTAAATCGGTGGATTACCACTTACACCGAGCAAGAAGGATTGATGCAGGTAATTGTGGATCGGTGACTAAATCAGCTCACTTTATCCGGTGAGGTGGATTACTCACTGCAGAGGTTGGCAAAACTGTATGTATCGGAGATAGTGAGACTACACGGGGTGCAGATGTCGATCATCTCGAGATAGGGATCCAGATTTACGTCAAGGTTACGGAAGGCGTTACATCGAGCTCTAGGTACGGTTAGATTTCAAAGACGGACATTTCATCCATGACCGACGGGCAATCGGAGAGAGTTATCTGATATTGGAGGACATGCTTGAGGTGTGTTTTGGACTTGAGGGTAGTGGGAGGAGTATCTACCGTTAGTGAATTCGCACAACAACGACTACCAAGCGAGCATTAAGATGGCACCTTATGAGGCGTTATACGGTGAAAGTGTCGTTCACCGACTTGTTGGACAGAGTTAAGTGAGCGTCGATTATTGGGACGAGTTGGTTCTTGAGACCGAAGACAAGGTTAAGTTGATTAGAGCTCGTTTGAAGGAAGCTTCACCGACGAAGTCCTATCCGATCTTAAGCGGAGAGATATTGAGTTTCTTTGTGGGAGATCGGGTTTTCCTGAAGGTCTCACCGTGGAAGAAAGTATTAAGGTTTGGGAAGAA
The DNA here is from genome assembly GCA_025506655.1 of Gossypium rotundifolium. NCBI lineage: Eukaryota > Viridiplantae > Streptophyta > Magnoliopsida > Malvales > Malvaceae > Gossypium > Gossypium rotundifolium. The sequence continues at coordinate 82,228,179 of CP106723.1, forward strand.
AGGCAAGCTAAGTTCGAGGTTTATTGGGCCGTATAAGGTATTAAGACGAGTGGGACCAGTTGCATATCAGCTCGAGTTGCCAGCTGAGCTAAGTCAGATTCACGACGTGTTCCACGTTTCGATGCTTCGTCGATATCGTTCCGATCCATCACATGTGGTAACAGTAGAGGAGATCGAGGTAAATCCCGATATGTCCATAGAGGAAGAGCCTGTACAGATTTTAGATCGGGATGTGAAGGTTCTGTGCAGGAAGTCTGTGCCTCTGGTTAAGGTTCTTTGGCGGAATCATGGCGTAGAAGAAGCTACGTGGGAACCCGAGGATATGATGAGACAGCAATACCCGCAACTCTTCTGACCAGGTAATTTCGAGGTCGAAATTATTTTAAGGGGGGTAGAACTGTAATATCCCGGGTTAAGGGGTTAATTTATTTCTGGCAATTGTTGCATGTTTATTTCTTGCTATGATGTTGTTTGGGTGTTTTTGGGGCTTAGCCGTAGACTAGGAGTGTGCCTGAGTAGGTGGATAAGTTTTTATTTTTGGGCTTTAAGGGATAGGAGCTGAAGGAGATGGGGCTTATAAATAAATTAAGTGAAATTATAACACAAACAAGGAGCTAGCAAAGTGGCAACATGCGCCACATGGAGAGTGTGTGTGGCGTCATCTACAAGGGGGAGGTCTTGAGTTCAAGTCGCGAGAATCCCACCCCTTTTGGCTCCCATTTTGGACGGCATGGAGGAAGAGGTTGTGGGCAACTTGAACTCTACCATGGACTTGGTCAACATATTCAAACGGTGGATGGAGAGTGAAAGTAGGAGGAAGACTTGGTAAGCTCATTTGAATTGAGTGGTGTGTGAGTAAATGGGGGGATTTGGCCGGTTTGGAGGAGTGTTTGGGGGAGCTTGGGAAGTGCCGAAACTCCCTTGGCCTTTTGGGGTGTATTTTCGGTTTAGGGGAGGGGTCAATTAAGTTTCTTTTTCTTCTTTTCTTTGTGTCTACAAGCTGATGCTTAGTTAGTCAAAAGCTTGCAAAGAAAATTCTCTTCACTTGCAAATTAGCCTAAGCTGAAACCACATCTTCTTTTTTTCCATCCATCCTTGAAACCGAAGCCCCGGGTGTTGCCGAAATTGCTTGCTGTTTTGTTTTGCTTCTTCTCTTTGTTTTAGCCGAACCAAGCACTCCATTATCATTTTTTCTCCCTTTTGATTGTTAGCCGAATGCCCTCCTACCTCCTTTTCTTTTTTTTTCAATTTAGTTAAGCCGAAACCTCTAGCACCTTATTGCCGAAAGTAAACCTTGTTTCTTCCTTCTTCTCCTCTGTGTGCAAAGCCGAAACTAGAGACCCTTTCTTCTCTTGTTGCTTGTAAACCAAAACCAGCCTTCTTCTCTCCCTTATTAACCGTAACATATTTCACCAAAAGCCTACATCATCCATTTTTCTCTTCATCAAAACCGAAAGTGACCCTCTCCACTCATCTCTCTTCGTTTCATCTCTTTTTCCAAAACCAGTTAGCCGAATCCTCCTTGTGTTGGCCGAATCTTCCCTTCCCTTTTTGTTTTGTTCTTTGGCCGAATCTAAGGGTGGTGTGGATTGCTTTTGGTAGTTCGTTTTCAAGCCTTGGAGGAGGTTCTTGGGTTAGGCCGAATGCTTTTTGGGACATCCGGGATTCGAAGCACTCAAGCGTAGCCTCAGTTCTTTGGTCGATCGTTAGGTAAGTGGTGGTAAGAAGGGGTGTTGTATCCGATTTCGTTTAATTTTTCTTTAAGTTAAGTCATGAGGAGAGATTAATCATTATTCTTTTCTAGGGTGTGATCAGTTGGTAAGAGGCATTATTGGTTCGGGTTGATTGGAAACCGAACCATTCGCAGAGGATTTAAGTTGTAGAAGTGATCAAGGGACGTAAATCAATTTTAGAGATTAATACCTTCGCTAATTCAGGTGTGTAAACTAACACACTTACATTTAGTAATATAATTGATAACACGTGTGATGATTAATGGAGCAGTGATGATTGATGTGATACCTAATGGGTATGATTACGGACTCGGGTAAGTCGGTATTATTATTATGTGTTTCTTGATGATCTATATGATACCATGGTTGTGGATATATGTGACATGGGGTATGAGATTAGACATATTAGCATGATATGCATGATTACATGATATGTATGATTACATGAGTGTGGTATGTTGATGGGTGATCTGAGTGGAGGGGCGGTGATATTTTGTCTTGTGAGCACCGGTGTTTTAGTAACACACTTTGTGACTTTGGGTCACGGAGGTTTGGCACCTCAGGAGGTTTGGTACCTCGGCGTCTCGTCCACGTGGTTAACACCACCGTCGTTGGCCCCACTTGTGAGATATAGGATTGACGCCTTGGTGATTTGGTATCACACGATGGGTTGGCCCCATCAATGATTTGTGACTACGGTCACGGTGCTTTAGTAGCACAATTGTGTCTTTGGGACACGGAGGTTTGGCACCTCATTGCGACTTGTCCCTGTGGTTTAACCACCGTGGGTTGGCCCCATGAGATATGGGATCGTCGCTAATGATTTGGTATCACACGATGGGTTGGCCCCACCATTGGATTTGTGACTTGGTCACCGGTGCTTTGGTAGCACAATTGTGTCTTTGAGACACCGATGTTTTGGTAACACGTTGTGACTATATGTCACCGGTGGTTTGGTACCACACGGGGTAGAAAAGCGATATGGATGGTTAGGATCGGGTTGCATTAATTATGTTGCTTTGTATGATGTGTGTTAGCATGTTGTTCTTGAGGCGGGATTTACACTTTGAGTCACTCGACTCACCCTCTCCTTTGACTTTTCGGTGGCACTTAGACGCGGACATGGAGCCGGGATGGACTCGAGGAGCTCATGCCATACTGAAATAAAGTTTTGCTCAGACTTTTAAGAGATTTGGTACTTAAGTTTTATTATTACTACTTGGTTTTATTTGGGTTGTAAATGGCCTTTTAAATTATGTTTTGTTTACGATTAAGTTAGATTTATAATATGCTTTAACAAACTACTTGAGTTAAAATATGCTAAAACTTGGAAAGACAACGTTTTCAAAACTTCAAAAATGATGTTTTAAATTATACCATCGGGTATCATACTACAACTCAGAACAAAATGAACTCGAATTGTTTTTCTAACTTAAATATGGTTTTCTACCAAGACAAGATACTTTAGTAATAACATGAAACAACTTAGACTTCAAACTGACATAAATTTTACCTACAGTTCCGATAAATTTTCTAAGCTCTCTGGGTTTTCAAATACAACATAAATATTTAAGTCAAAACCTACTCAAGTTTTCTTAAAATACAAAATTTTAGCGAAACGTTTTCCTCAACTTTTTAAACTCAAACCTAAACCACCCAAAACCTTTTTCCCTGTAGCATACCAGATTCGGTCGTGGTGTATTGACCGGGTTTGGGGTGTTACAATAACCTTATTAACCAAACATAGACTTAGAACGGATACACGGATTTGTCACCTCAGGTTACGCGACAATGATGACGTTATACAAGTACATATTACCACCTCAGATTGCCTAGCAAAGATGATTTTCTCAATCTTACATATTGCCACCTCAGATTGCCCAACAACGATTATTTTCTCAATCTGATTATTCTGTCACTTTGGGTTGCCTGTCAATGATGACCAACTGTATACTATCTACCAGTCCAGGTTTCTCGACAATGATGGTTTTCAATCAATAATCTGACCCTATGGCAAGCCAACTATATATACTTGGTTCGAATAGTTAATTGGGTAACTAAATTTTTGATTCATTATAAATACTTCAAATCATATTTAATCATGCTCAAATAATCATCAATTAATTTATCAATCATCATGTAAACAACATATATAAACTCATTTTCTAACCAATTATCACATATCAATCAATTTACACAACTTGCTATTCTATTCAATTAAGTTATTGTCTCGATATTCAATCTAAACTGTAGCAATTCAATTAAATAATCCAATAACAACCCACATCTACACCATATAATGCAAAAATGACATGCACATGCAGAAAATAACTGGTTCTCGAATCATAGAAATACAAACGAATTTTCGAGCTATTCGTCGTCAACTTTCGACTTCTCTTTCCCTCTTGATGGTTCCGTGCCAACATTAGCTAAATAAAATCATAATACGTATAATATTACCAAATTCCATTCAAATAAGAACAAGTCTCAAAATCAAGCATATTTTACAATATATTCAATTTAGTCCCTAAACCCATGACATACATAACTTTTAATCTAGAGCTTTAGATTGAAATTCAATTTCACAATTACTCATTACGGACTTCCTATTTCTTATTCCTATGGGAATTTCACGTTAATTTTATATTTTATTCAATTTGGCCCCTAATGTATGAAACTAACAATTAAGCTTTACAATTTAGGGCCCGCTCAGCTGTGTTTTTTAGATGGACTTTTCCCTAAAAAAGCACTTCTCACTTAAAAGCATTGCCAAACAAATATCAGTTGAGTAACGACTTAAAAAAAGTGTTTTTTGCCATATGGAAAAGTTAAAAATTTTAACTTTTTCCTTAGCCAAAAGTGCTTTTGCTAGCTATTTACATTTTTAATCTCAGTTTGTCTTCTCCCAACAGACATGTTAGAATACCCATTTTTTCTTCATTTTCTATTTTAAAGTTCTTTCCTCTGGTTCTCTTCTCTTTTATTTTATTCAAGTGGTTACTTTCTTAATTCATCCACCGACGAGCTTCTTTTCTTATTTTTCTCTTTAATTGATCCTTATGCTTTAGTTTAATTATTTTTACGATTGTTTTGGCTTGTGAAAGAATCAGATTTTTTTGCTCTTGGTATTGGATTGAAATATTTCAATATTTTTGTAATAGCCTGAATTAGGGGCTAGTCAGAATAGTGATCTCAGGACCACTAATCTAGGGTCGGAGAAAATTTATTTTAATTTTATTTTATGGGTTATAGCATGATTATAAGGGTTTATGAAAATTTTGGTGCATTAATTTTGGTGATTTCATGCTTAATTGGGAAAAAGGACTAAATCGCATAAAGTATGAAAGTTTCATTATACAAGATAAAGGTGTCTACTAGCCATTGAATATGAAATAGGAGGTCCTTAAAGTGCAATAAGGCCATTATAAGTGTGTTGGCCGTCCATGTAGACAAGGGAGACAAGAGCATTTATTTTTGGTCAACATTTGGTGAAATTAGGTGATAAAAATGAATAAAATAAGATGAATAAAAGAAGTTATCATCTTTCACTATTCATCTTTCCTCTTCCACCAAAAATTGAGAGAAAATAAGGGTTCTTGGAGTTCAAATTTTTAGAAAAACAAATCCCTTGCAAATTAATGAAAACAAGATTCAGACCTAGAGCAGAAGAAAAGAGAAATATGGACAAATAGGTCCCTTTCTACCCTTTTCGGTATCGAGGTAAGTACGTGTGCAAATAATGAAATATTATGTGAGGTATTTAATATTTCAATGTTGAATGAATTGTATATTGTGTTTATGAATATATATATATTAAAACGATTTGACGAGATGTCAAGATATGAAAATCTCCAATTGAACTTAAGTATATAATGGAAGGCAAATATACTACGATAATTAAGGTCCCGTGTAAGACCATATTTGGAATATGGACTCAGTGTGAGATTTCTTATAAGACCATGTCAGAGACATGGCATCGATATGATATTTCATGTAAGACCCTAACGGGGATAAGATGTTAAAATAATACTAAATGTATGAGACTCGAGAGTATCCTTTGACATTTTGAATGATTCAACAGTTATGTTGAAAATGAGAAAGTATGTGGACATGTCATGAGAGGTACAGATATGTTCCCAGAACTCATTTGAAGCAAATTTGGTATGTGATGAACCCATGGTAAGTTCATGTGTAAATGATGCCTCTTGATTGCATATGTTGTACTTATTAACGCATCGTGTGAATATGAATGATTATTGTAGATGAGCATTCGGAATAGGAAAATGAAAGGGGGATAAATACCTGTGAATGTGTAATTAAATGGTAGGTTGTGTGCGATACCACCTTAATATTTATTTATGATGGTCTATGTGTGATACCATCATATTTATTATCGATGGTGGGCTATATGCGATACCACCTTAATATTTATTTATGATGGGCTGTGTGTGATACCATCGTATTTATTATCGATGGTGGGCTATGTGTGATACCACCTTATTGTTGTTATTGATGGGCTATGTGCGATACCATCGTGTTTAGTATTAATGGTGGACTGTGTGCGATACCACCTTATTTATTATTGTTAAGAGGGGTTCATCGAGAAATTTTATAAATAAGTGTTTCATGTTACTTTGTGGTGATAAATGCAAGGTATAATTGCTAGTAAAGGTGAATAATGTTTTACGTTATGTACTTGTGATATGTGAAGGTTTGGAATGAGTAAGCATTTTGAATGATTGAATGAGTAACCATGAACTTATATGTAAATGTCATTATAATACCTTTGCGGTGGAGAAAAATAAATGAACGTCAATAATTGATTTATATTTGCATACGAACTTACTAAGCGTTATTGCTTACTCCTCTTCTTTTCCTATCTCTTATAGGTTAACTTAGCTATCTCAGGTTAGAGACCGTCGGAGATGCGTTCACACTATCGAGCAATCAATTGGGTATAAGTTTTCAAGTCTTCTTGAGATATGGCATGTATAGGGATCTTATTTTGGTTTAATTAAGTCATAGTTAAAGTTGTAACAGCCCGACTTAGGGCCTAGTCGAAATAGTGGTGCAAGACCACAAATTCAAAGAAGAAATATGTGTTTAAATGATTTTATAAGGCTTATGAGGTATTTGCATGGTTGTGTGAAAATTTCATGAAGGAATTTTATTAATTAGTGAACAAATTATCCATTAGGACTAAATTGTAAAGATTAGAAAATATGAGATTCTAGAAGGTTTAAGTATGAACTAGAATTATAAAAATTATTAGAGGTCCTTATTTAGCAATTAGACTATTATATGTTGAGATGGACAAAAATGGACTTAGGAAGGAAAAATATCATGAAATAATCATTAAGGGCATTTTTGTCATTTAGTAAAATAAAGAATTAAAAAAGGAAAAACAAGGCAAAATCATGTCCATCTTCTTCCTTCTTGGCCGAAAATCACAAGGGAACCATAGCTAAGGTTTCCTCATTTTCCAAGCTTGATAATCAAGAAACACGAAGCCCGGATCGAAATCGAGGCAAGAATAAAGTCGAGGACTAAATTGCATATCTACACATATTTTGTAGTACCGAGGTAAGGTTGTGTGAAAAATTAAAGTTTTGATGTATTAATATGTTTAAATTTCCTATTATATTTTGAAATGCTTATTATTCTCATGAAATTGGTTAATAATGCCTTAATAAGGAAATCAATGAGAGCAAGTAAATAAACAACCTGTTTGAAGACTCGGAATAGCGAGGATACCTATATCACAACATGAGACAAGGAAAGCCCGTGTAAGACCATGTCTAGGACATGGCATCGGCATTAATGAATGAAGGATATAATGTAAGTCCATGTCAAGCCATGTTATTGATAAGTTACTATAAGGGTGATATTATGTAAGTCCATGTTAATACATGGCATTGATAAGTTACTATGAGACAAGGATATTATGTAAGTCCATGTCAAGACATGGCATTGATAAGTTACTATAAGGCAAGGATATTATGTAAGTCCATGTTAAGACATGGCATTGATAAGTTACTATAAGACAAGGATATTATGTAAGCCCATGTCAAAACATGGCATTGATAAGATACTATAAGGTAAGGATGCCACGTAAGACCATGTTAAGACATGGCAATGGTAAGTTTCACAAAGGAAACATCTAAGGGAGATCCCATGAAGACCGTATTTGGAATATGGCATTGGCATCAAGATACATGTTTGATGAGACTAAGTATCCTCTGATATTCTGAGTAATTCAACGGGTAAAAGAGTCAAGTATGAAAGAAGTAACAAGGAAGCTAAGTAAGTAAAATAGTATCAAGTTAATATATTCAAGAATGATAAAGAGTTCTACCTACGTTAAGGACGATAAGGATTTGATGTTCATGTTATATTAGCAAAAATGCTAATCTATGTAATGAGTGATACAGGTACCATGAGTAAATACAAGTTAAGGTAACCCTAATGATATGGGTAAGTATGAGTAAGAGTAAGTATGAGTAAGTAAGCTTAAGCACTTGAGATATATATTCTTATTTCATGATGAATGAGTTTAATTTGAGCAATTATGTTGCTATATAAGATTTCATGTATACTTACTATCTAAATGCTTATTTCTCTCTTTTTTCTTCTTCATTGTGGTATTTCCAAGCTAGCTCAGACATCGCAGAACGTCAGAGCTTGGATCACACTATCAATCTTTATTTTGGGTATAGCCAAGTTGTTTTATTTTGAGTATGGCATGTATAGGAGTTTGATCATTTTGAGTTATGTCATATTGTGAGTTGTATACTTGGCTAATATTGTTATATTTCCTATCCTATTGATGAAGAGTTTATGAATTTTACATGTAATGTTCTAAGGGTTATGCATAGTGTATAAAAACTATGTTATGTTTTCCTTGAGTTGGTATAAGTGTGTTGATGTTTCAGGGTGGGAATTGGCTTGGAAAATAGCCATATAATTGTCCACACGGGTAGACACACGGGCCTGTGTGTGTGACACACGGCCAGCCCCATAGGTGTGTTGGTAGGCCGTGTGTCCCTTGCACTAATTTACGAGAATACAATTCGTCACATGGGCCAGCACACGGGCTTGTGTCTTGGCCGTGTGCTATTAAGAGTATGATGATGTCATAAACAGAGAGCTCTATTGGTTATCGACACGGGCGTGTGCTTAGTCATGTGAAATAAGTCAGAGTTGATCACGGGTGTCAAATACGGGCATGTCCCTTGGACCACACGGGCGTGTGGCCCCTATTTAGGTAAAAAGTTTTTAAGCACTTTTAAATTCCGGACAAATTTTGAATCCCTCCGAACATATAACTAGGGCTCCGTAGGCATATTATATGCACATTATGATTGAAAAGAAAAGTTTTTAAGATGTTATGAAATTTTATGACCTGAAATTGTAATAATAAGTATAGTAGTGCATCGTACCCGATCTCAATGATGGACTTGGGTAAGGGGTGTTACATTTAGTGCTATCAGAGTTACGGTTTAGTCGATTCTAGGACTAACATAGCGTAAGCATAAGTCTAGCTATACATGCCATACATAAGAGTATTTATATAATGATAGTGTGACGAACCCGACGACTAAATTTGTGTTTTTATATATATATATAGTAAATGGGTCCCGAATGAGCTATGGTGGATGATGTAGAAAGTAAAGCGCTGGCTCCCGCTGAAGGGATGGTGCCAAATGAGAATGGGAATAGACTTTCGAATATAAGTCAGAGAGGAGGAGAAGAGGTTAGGGAAGCATTTCTCCACATGATGAATGCCTTGTATATGGAGTTCATTTGCATGAGCCCGACTGCACTACCCCCTCCACCCCCACCTATTCCTCAGCTTACCCCTGTAGCTCCTTTAGTGGTAGAAGTGGTAATAAGAGAAAAGACTTCTGTTGATATAATCCAAAGCAAGGAGCCGATCAATTCCGGGCTTGTAAGGCCGAGGAGACTGTGAAAGAGAAAAGAAAGGCTGGGATAAAGTTTCGTGACTCAAGAAAGAGACAATTAAGCAAGTCATTTCAGTCTTCGTCTAAGGAGTCGAGAGATTTTGCTACCCAATCAGTTACCTCAGTTGGGTTCACAAACAAAAGAAAGAGCAAGCATTACTCAGGGTCTAAAGCTCAGACCATATTAGTTGCTAGTGTTAGCAACGCCTGACCGAGTAGACCGGAGTGCCCACAGTGTGGCAAGCATCATGCCTGGCAAATGTCGAGCAAAGAAAAGGCCTGTTTTAGGTGTGGGTCTTTAGATTTTTATTAGAAATTGCCTGAAGGAGGATGAGAAAGATAAGCCTCAAGATGCCAAACCAGGAGGCACTACTAGAGGAAGACCACATGAAAACCTGGGAAGTGGAAAAAGTGGTAAGAATATGCCCAGAGAGCAGGTTGCGAGATCTAAGGGTAGGATGCTTACAAGGGCCCATGCCATTCGCTCTTGCGAAGAGGCATCATCTCCTGATGTGATTATGGGTACATTTTCTTTCCATGATGCTAAAGTTTTTGCTTTAATAGATCCAGGATCTAACCATTCCTACCTTTGTAAGAAATTAATATCTAGAATGAGTATGCCTGTAGAGTCTATAGAATTTGTGAAAGAGGTGTCTAATTCTTTAGGCAAAAGTTTGCTAGTTAAGAAGGTACGTAAAGATTGCCCTTTGATGACTAGAGGTCATAGTTTTAAGGCAACTCTCATGTTATTGACATTTGATGAATTTGACATTATTATTGGTATGGACTGGTTAACCACTCATGATGTGACAGTAAATTGTGGAAAGAAATATATTGAGTTGAGATGTGAAAATGAGGACAATTTATAAATTCTATGAGAAAATCAGTTGTACGCCAAGTTCAGTAAAAGTGAATTTTGGCTCAAGAAAGTTGAATTTTTGGGACACATTGTCTCGGGAGATAGAGTTTGAGTTGGCCCAAGTAAGATTTCAGCTATTGTTGATTTGAAACTGACGAAAAATGTATCCGAAGTTAGAAGTTTTCTAGGTTTAGTGAGCTATTACAGACGGTTCGTTAAAAGGGTTTTCCATGGTAGCGACTCCAATGATGAAACTATTTCAAAAAATGTAAAGTTCGAATGGATGGAAAAATGCCAACAAAGTTTTGAAAAATTAAAGGAAATGTTGACAGAGGCTCCAGTTCTAGTACAGCCTGAGTCGGGACAAGAATTTGTGATTTACAGCGATGCATCCTTAAATGGATTGGGCTATGTACTAATGCAAGAAAATAAGGTAATCGCATATGCCTCTAGACAACTAAAGCCACATGAAAGGAATTATCCGACACATGACTTAGAGTTAGCTGCTATTGTTTTTGCATTGAAGATTTGGAGACACCATTTGTATGGTGAAAAATGTCAAATTTTCACATATCACAAAATTCTAAAGTACTTAATGACTCAGAAGGAATTAAACTTAAGGAAATGAAGATGGTTGGAGCTAATAAAAGATTATGAGCTAATTATTGATTATCACCCAGGAAGGGCGAATGTAGTCACCGATGCTTTAAGTAGAAAATCCCTATTTTCTTTGAGGGCTATGAATACTCAAATGACTTTGTCCAATGATGGTTCTAATCTAGTTAAGGGCTACACTGATGTTCCTCTAAGAGATTTATGAGACACAGAAAGATGACAGCGAATTGCAAGCCAAAAGAGTCTAGTACGAGTTGGGTGTTGAGCCCGATTTTTGGGTAAATTCAGATGGGTGTTTGATGTTCAAAGAAAGAGTCTGTGTACCAAGAAATGGTGAACTCATTCGTAAATTTTTGTATAAGGCATATAAAGGATGTTTATTTGTACATCTGGGTAGCACCAAGATGTATAATGATTTGAAGAAATGGTATTAGTGGCCAAGTATGAAGAAAGACATTTCTGAGTTTGTTTTAAGATGTTTGATTTGTCAACAAGTAAAGGATGAACACCAAGTATCTTCGGGTTTGCTTCAACTTATAATGGTACCCGAGTGGAAATGAGACTAAGTAACCATGGAGTTTGTAACGGGCTTTCCATTGACACCGAGTAAGAAAGATGTTGTATGGGTTGTAGTCTATAGACTTACAAAGTCAGCCCATTTCATACCTATCCGAGTTGACTACTCACTTGATAAGTTGGCAAACTTGTATGTTTCAGAGATAGTAACTCTTCATGAAGTGCCTTTATCTATTATATCGGATAGATATTTGAGATTCACATCTAGATTTTGGGAAAAAAATTGTAAGAGGCCTTGGTCACAAAGTTGAGTTTTAGTACGGCTTTTCACCCTTAAACTAATGAACAGTCAAAAAAGGTAATACAAATACTTAAAGATATGCTATGGTTTTGTATTCTTGAGTTTCAGGGCAGCTGGGAGAAATATTTACCTTTGATAGAATTCGCCTACGATAACAGTTTTCAGTAGAGTTTAAAAATGGCACCTTATGAGGCTTTATATGGGCGTAGATGTCGAACGCCTTTATATTAGACTGAACTCAAGGAAAACCAGATTCATGAAGTTGATTTGGTTAGAGAAACTGAAGAAAAAGGTAAAAGTGATTCGAGATTACTTAAAAGTTGTTTCTGATTGACAAAAGAAAATCTTATTCAGATTTGAAAATGAAAGAAATTGAGTATTAAGTTGGTGATAAAGTATTCTTGGAAGTGTTACCATGGAGAAAAGTTCTTAGATTTGGCCGAAAGGGCAAATTGAGTCCGCATTTTATCGGACCATATGAGGTTATCAAGAGGATATGGTCGGTAGCTTATCAATTGGCTTTCCCACCTGAGTTAGAAAAAATACATGATGTGTTCCATGTGTCTATATTGAGGCGCTACTGATAAGACCCTTCGCATGTGATTACAAGCGAGAGGTTGGGATACAACCCGACATGACGTATGGTGAAGAACCAGTTGAAATTCTACCCCGGGAGGTCAAGTAGTTAAGGAATAAAAGTATAGCTCTCGTGAAAGTCTTATGGCAGAGACATGGGGTAGAAGAGGCTACATGGGAACTTGAAGAGACTATGAGGAATCAGTAACCTAACATTTTTACCGGTAAGATTTTCGGGGATGAAAATCCCTAAGGGGGGAGAATTGTAACAGCTTGACTTAGGGCCTAGTCAGAATAGTGGTGCAAGACCACAAATTTGAAGAAGAAATATGTGTTTAAATGATTTTATAAGGCTTATGAGGTATTTACATGGTTGTGTGAAAATTTCATGAAGGAATTTTATTAATTAGTGAACAAATTGTCCATTAGGACTAAATTGTAAGGATTACAAAATATGAGATTTTAGAAGGTTTAAGTATGAAATAGAATTATAAAAATTATTAGAGGTTTTTATTTAGCAATTAGACCATTATATGTTGAGATGGACAAAAATAGACATAGGAAGGAAAAATCTCTTGAAATAATCATTAAGGGCATTTTTGCCATTTGGTAAATTAAAAATTAAAAAGGGAAAAAGAAGGCAAAGTCCTGTCCATCTTCTTCCTTCTTGGCCGAAAATCACAAGGGAACCATAGCTAGGGTTTCCTATTTTCCAAGCTTGATAATCAAGAAACACGAAGCCCGGATCGAAACCGAGGCAAGAACAAAGTCGAGGACTAAATTGCATACCTATGCATACTTTGGAGTATCGAGGTAAGTTTATGTAAAAATTAAAGTTCCATGTATTAATATGTTTAAATTTCCTATTATATTTTGAAATGCTTATTATTCTCATGAAATTGGTTAATAATGCCTTAATAAGGAAATCAATGAGAGAAAGTAAATGAACAACCCGTTTGAAGATTCGGAATAGCAAGGATACCTATGTCAGAACATGAGACAAGGAAAGCCCGTGTAAGACCATGTCTGGGACATGGCATCGGCATTAAGGAATGAAGGATATCATGTAAGTCCATGTCAAGACATGGCATTGATAAGTTACTATAAGGCAAGGATATCATGTAAGTCCATGTCAAGACATGGCATTGATAAGTTACTATAAGGCAAGGATACCATGTAAGACCATGTCAACACATGGAAATGGTATGTTTCAAAAAGGAAACATCTAAGGGAGATCCCATGTAAGACCGTATTTGGAATATGGCATTGGCATCAAGATACATGTTTGATGAGACTGAGTATCCTTTGATATTCGAGTAATTCAGTGGGTAAAAGAGTCAAGTATGAAAGAAGTAACAAGGAAGCTAAGTAAATAAAATAGTATCAAGTTAAGATATTTAAGAATGATAAAGAGCTCTACCTACATTAATGTAACACCCCTTACTCGTGTCTAACACCGAGACCAGAATATGAGGCATTACCATGCTTAATCTTACTTAATACTTCGAAACAAGCTCTAAAATTGCATTTAAATGTATCTCTTATTCAAACTTGGCCTACGAGTCCTTAAACATACTTCCGAGAAGTATAACTTTCACACGTTCGAGAAACTTTTTAACAAAATAGGGGCCATACACCCGTGTAGGTCTTGGGACATGCCCGTGTACCTTTAAGGCATGCTCGTGTCTTGTGTACGTCGTCGACACTGACTAATATCACACGTCCATGGCATGCCCGTGGCCCTAGCCCGTGTGTAAAACCTTAGCATTCTGACTTAACCACATGGCCTATGCACACACCCGTGTATCCTGGTCTTGGGAAATTTACTATTTTATGAGCAAGGTGTAGGCTTCACACGGCCTGAGTACACGCCCATGTTCTAGCCGTGCCTCCCACACGGTTTAGATACACGCCCGTGTGTCTACACATATAGACAATTATCAGGCTATCTACCAAGCCTTTTGCCACCCACAATTGCATACATTCATACCTTATCACATAGCTATACATAAATTAATATAACTCTTAAATTAAAGACATTTGATTATAAAAGAAATAAGGTTTTCATCCTATACACTAGGAGGGACAATTTCCCATAGAAATACAAACAACTTAGGCCATCATCTATGGCTATACACAAACAAAACATAAGTTCTCTTAGGCCAACACAATTTGGCTACATCAACAATAAATTAATCAACCTTAAGTACTAGCCCTATACATGCCATAACTCATGGGGACTTGATACCTTATACCGAGAGTCTGTTCGATAGTGTGAAAATATCTCCAGTGATCTCCAACCCGAGCTAGTTAAAATAACCTATAAGAGATGAGAAAGGAAGAGGAGTAAGCAATAATGCTTAGTAAGTTCATCTGCATAATCTGACCATTATTGATATTCACTGAATATAGATAACCACAAAGTATTATACCGAGTTTTTCCCTTTAACTTATGGCTACTTACTCAACCACTCTTAAAGCCTACTCATTTTATCTCTAACCACATTCTTACCATGCCACAAGCCAATTGCTCATTTAATTAGTACACAATCCTGCACTGATCATCACAAGGTCATATAAAACAACACATCAAGCATTTTTAATAAGTCTCTCATACTACTAATCTCTCGGTGGTTACGCACTTAGCCTACCATTGAATCTCTTATAGGGCACACAGCCCACCAATCATTTATAAATATGGTGATTTTGTACTTAGCTCACCAATCATTTATAAGCGATGGCATCACCCACAGCCCATCGATTACTAACTAATTAGGTGGTAACACACACAGCCCACCAATAGTAATATAGTTGATGGTATCACACACATCCCATCAATTAATAATATATCAGGTGGTAATGCACACAGCCTACCGATATTAATGTTGTTGATGGTATCGCATACAGCCCATCAAGTAATAATATATTATGCAAGATCTGCTTTTGACCTTCCGATATTATGCATTCACAAATATCTATCCTCATACATTTCTCTAATTCAAATGTTCAACCGTAAACATCATCACTCACTATCATTCTTACTTAACTTTCTACGATTCTCATTTGCACTTGCACAATGCATCAACAAATCTCTCTCATACACTAAGGTGTATTAATTACACTTATCCCTTAGAGGTCCATCATACACTGAATTCATCTCCAACTGTTAAATAACACTATTAAGTCCCATACACTTATTGTCACATTGACATCATACCCCTGATAGGGTCATACATGAATTAATATATCGATGCCATGTCCCCGACAAGGTCTTATACGAAGTATCACATCATTTGCCGTGTCCTTGACATGGTCTTATTTAATATCTCTCACTGAAGCCATATTTCAATATGGTCTTACACGAAACCTTAACTATCATCATTTAATACTATTTACGTTTCTTACCATTCTTAGGTTCAATTCTCTTAACAACTCATCAAAAGACATTTCAAACATTCATTGAGTAATTATACATTCCATACAACACTGGGATATTAAAATAACTCATACGTAATTACAACATTTGCACATGAACTTACCTCGATGTCGAAAGGGCCGAAAGGGACCTTTTTGCCCATATTTCTCTTTTCACTCATTCTAGGTCCAAAACTCATTTTCTTTGATCTAGAACAATGCAATATACTGATTTAATCACTTATAAATCATAATATATCATAATCTACACTTTAGGCAAAAATGACTATTTTGCCCCTACACTTTGGCAAAATTATGATTTTGCCCCTAGGCTCGTAAATAAATTTTCATCACATTTTCTTATTAAAAAAGCCTAGATAAACATTTAATCCTCTTACAACTATTCACAATTCCATCAATTTCATGTCTTAATGAACAAATCACAACTTTTACATTTTAGTCCAATTAGGTGTTTTCATGACAACACCTTTCACAAAAGTTGTTTCTCATCATCCTATCATTCTTTTTCTTCCATAAAAATTCAGCAACCAGCATAAAATCTCTCATGACAAGTCCCTAGACTCTCAACCATGTTACAAATTAGTCTCCTCATAAGCTAGCTTAAGCTTTGGAGACTCCAAAAGTACAAAAATTATCAAGAAAAGTCATCAAAATCACTTACTTGTGAGGAGAAAGGCTTGCTGAAATTTTGAGCTTCAAAAACCCCATTCTTGCTGCTCATTTTTGGTGGATGAAGAGAACAAATAAAAAAGATGATAGCTTTTTGCTTATTTTATCTTATTTTATTCTTTTTAATCACCTAACATGACCAACATTTAATGCCCTTGTCCCCTAACTTTCCTTGACCAGCCAACTCACTTAACAAGTCCAAATTACACATTTGGGACCTCCAATTTATAATTCATAGCTATTTTGCACCTCTAGCGAATAAAATAAAACTTTTGCACTTTATGCGATGTAGTCCTTTTTCACAATTTAGCTAAAAATTGCTAAAATTAAGGCACCAAAATTTTCATGCACCCTTATAAACATGTTATAACACATAAAATAACATGAAAATAATTTTCTCTATCCTCGGTTTAGTGATTTCGAGATCACTGTTTTGACTAGCCCCTAAATCGGACTATTACAATTAAGGAAGATGAGGATTTGATATTCAAGTTATATTAGCAAAAATGCTAATCTATGTAATGAGTGCTACAGGTACCATGAGTAAATACAAGTTAAGGTAACCCTAATGTGATGGGTAAGTTTAAGTAAGTAAGCTTAAGCACTTGAGATTTTTGTATTCTTATTTCATGATGAATTGGTTTAATTTGCAATTATGTTGCTATATAAGATTTCACGTATACTTACTAAGCTAAATGCTTATATCTCTCTTTTATTCTTCTTCCTTCTAGTATCACCAAGCTAGCTCGAGGATCGCAGAACGTCGGAGCTTAGATCACAATATTAATCATTACTTTGGGTATAGCCAAGTTGTTCTATTTTGAGTATGGCATGTATAGGAGTTTGATCATTTTGAGTTATGTCATATTGTAAGTTGTATACTTGGCTAATATTGTTATATTTCCTATCCTATTGATGGAGAGTTTATGAATTTTACATGTAATGTTTCAAGGGTTATGCATGGTGTATAAAACTATGTTATGTATTGCTTGAGTTGGTATAAGTGTGTTGATGTTTCAGGGTGGCAATTGGCTTGGAAAATAGCCATATAATTGTCCACACGGGTAGACACACGGGCGTGTGTTTAAGCTGTGTGTGACACACGACCTACGCCATAGGTGTGTTGGTAGGCCGTGTGTCCCTTGCACTAATTTACAAGAATACGATTCGTCACACGGGTCAGCACACGGGCGTGTGTCTTGGCCGTGTGCTATTAAGAGTATTATGATGTCATAAACAGAGAGCTCTATAGGTTATAGACACGAGCATGTGCTCAACCATGTGAAATAAGTCAGTGTTGACCACAGGTGTCGAATACACGCATGTCTTAGGGCACACAAGCGTATCCCTTGGACCACACGAGTATGTGGCCCCTATTTAGGGAAAAAGTTTTTAAGAGCTTTTAAGTTCCTGGGCGAATTTTGAATCCCTCTGAACATACAAGTAGGGCTCCGTAGGCCCATTATATGCACATTATGATTGAAAAGAAAGGTTTTTAAGATGTTACGAAATTTTGTGACTCAAAATTGTAAGATTAAGTATAGTAATGCCTTGTACCGATCCCGGTGACAGACTTGGGTAAGAGGTGTTACAAAAGTATCCAAATGTGTTGGCCTAAAAGAGTTATGGGTTGGTTGTGTATAGCCATGGATGATGGCTCATGTCGATTGTAATGATGCTAGTAATAGTTCTCCCTCATCTATGGGAAGATAGTTTGATTTTAATGACTCAAATGTGATAATTCAATAGTTATAATTGATGATTTGAGAATGTTATGTGATGATGTGTAAATGTGTGCAAGTGAGGGTGGCTAAATGGCTTGGAAAATAGCCTTGAATTGGTCCACACGGTTAGTCCCATGGGTGTGTGACTTGGCCGTGTGTCCCATGCATGTTAATGTTGTAAGTCAGTGTCGACCATGGGCTTGACACACGGGCGTGTGCCCATAATTGGTTGCTGATGTCACAAACAAAATATTCAAGTTTTTACACATGGGCGTGTCTATGCCGTGTGGGAGCACAGGGCCAAGAACACGGGTGTGTGTCCGACCGTGTGAAAACCCCTGTAGGTTCAAAAAGAAAATAATTCTACACGGGCATGGAACACAGGTGTGTGATATGTCACACGGGCATGTGGCCCAGTTTTATGTCAAAATTTTTAAAGTGTTTAAAAGTTTCGATTTGGTCCCTTAGCATCCCGAGTATATGTAAAGGGTCTCGTAGACCCATGATAAGGATGTTACGATTGTAAATGAAAAAATTTTAAATTAGAACAAATTTATAGCCCAAAGTTGAATGCTCAAGCAAGTCGAGTCCGGTAATGCCTTATACCGGTTAGAATTTGAATACGGGTAAGGGGTATTACATTTAGTGGTATCAGAGCTATGGTTTAGTCAATTCTCAAACTAACCTAACGTGTGATGGTTTAGCTATACGTTCATATTACTACTCATGATAGTGTGATATCTCCAGGCTCTAATGAGATTGTTTTGTTAAGATAAAGATGATTCCCAATCGGACCATTTTTGATAACGATGAAAATGATAATTAGATAATTGAAATGTGCTTATGATGTGATGAAATCCAGAAATGTATGAATAGAAGTTCATGACATGTGTGTGATAAGAGACAAAATAAGAGAATCATAAGATGAGAAAGGTGAAAAATGTGGAATGAAATGAAAGTTATGTGATGATAAGTTCATCCATGTTAGTTCAACATGCATACGGTGCTATATGTTCAACATATTTGATTGAGCAAATATGATGGGTAAACTTACCCAATGAACGAGATATAGGTGTATGTACACTTGTTTGAATAATGTATAATCAGTATGTTCACATAGTTGAATCTTATGTGTGACTGTTAAATTAAAGGATATATAATGTTTTGTTTTATGACTCTGTTATGAAGCCATAACTGTTATAATAGTATGGAAGTTGAACCGGAGAGTCAAATTAAGTAGAACGTAAGAGATGAGTACGGTCATTCAATGATGAATTGATAAATAAGACCATGGTTGGACCATGGCAGTATATGTGATCCCATATAAGACCATGTCTGGGACATGGCATTGGCAACGATACATGATTCCGTGTAAGACCATATCTAGGATATGGCATTGGCATCGGCATCGGCATGTGTTTCCATGTTAGACTATATCTGGGATATGTCATTAGTATCGATATGAGATTTCGTGTAAGGCCATAGCGAGGCTATGGCATCGTGATGACATGTAAGATTATAACTGGGCTATGATATGGTGATACGAGTAAGACCATAGTTGGACTATGGCAATCAAGTAAACGATGTACTCAAATTCCGTAAGATGTTCTCTAACTTGATAAGTGATGGTAAGAGAAATCAAAGTTAATTGTTGAGTACTTGAATAGATATTAATAAGGAGCTTGCGTTAGTAAAATCATTGTTTGGAATTATGGGTGATGGAAACAATTGTAACATGAGTAAATTGAAAACTCACTTGGATCGAGTTGTGTGACTACGATGATATTTCATTAACGATGAATGTTAAGTCATATGTGTGTAGCCATGAGAGTTCAGTTAGAGGCTTTACGACCTCACCCCTTCCCACTATTGATTTATAATGAGATTTTTTACGAGAGTCAAGTTGAATAAGTTCATGAGTATGAAATAAAAGAGTTCAGTGGTGAAACAATTAGTAATGTGTATAGAGATAAAGGTAGTTAAAAGGTGAGAACAGTTTTGGGAAGAATATCTGAATGTTTTAAAGATGATTATGCAATGTTACGAGTAAAGAGAAGGTTGGTCTCGGCTATTTAACTCAATTGAGTAGGAAGCCTAAGGTGTACTTATCGAGACCTTCCCGAATTAATGTTCATTAGTGAAAGGAATAATAAAAGGGTTTATGATGACGGAAATGGATTATAATGACAACCATAGTTGAAAGGATTATAATGATCTCTTTGAGTATTCTATATAGATATCTATTTCCCTTCAGGGGTTATGTGGTTGTTCTTTTTATGAAATTTTGATCGCATGAGAATGTTAGCTGATTGTAAAATCAGATGAAACGGTTGTCGATTTGGTTGATTGCAATCGACATTCCTTTATCTCTTCATAATTCTATTTTGGTATCTTGATGATGAAGTTGGTAATAAAAATTTTATATGAGACTACCCTTATGTTTCTAATGATTAGGGTTATCTTTAAAGTGTGTTCTTTAGGTTGTGATAGTTATATGTACCATGATTACACCTTTAGTTTGATAATAGAAAAGTGATAATTCTAGTATATGGATATCTCTGATTTTTGTATAAGATGTTAATATCGACAAAAGTATAAGAAGTGAAATCACAAGTTTCAAATTGTTCGATGGATTTTGGGTAAGCGAATAGAGTTAATGTATTCAATTGAGATGTCCCGGTTACCTTGAACTAATGCGATAATAAAAGTTTTCGATTAGCATAACAAGAGAAATTCAAAGGATTGTGTGTTTGAGCTGTATTCTCAGTATGGAGAAAAGAGTAGAATAATTTGTTGAGATATGATCTGAGTTATGTGTATACTTATGCATGCTTCAACAGGGAGAATAAATTCTATGTATTCACTAGTAGGGAGATGGATAGCCTGAATGAGAAAAATAAAATTCTAGGGAGCATAATATAGAGATATGTTTATTGAAATATTCTAACAGTGATGGTAAAGTTGAAAGCTATTGAAGGTACTATTAACTAAAAGTTCTAGTATTGAGTTCAATTTGAATTAAGAAAAAGAGTTTATGATATTTAGTGATGCGCTAATGAATAAATTGAAAGGTGTTTTAATATCAGAGTGTAAAGAGGTAGTTTACATCTTTAGGTGGTTAGAGTTACGTCAAAAAGAATTGTTAGATTGGTGATCCAGAGACGATCACTTTTGTGTCTGTGTTGTGAAATTGATGTTATAATATGATTAGTGGAAAAACACCATGTGCTTTCTGAATCCTGATGAGCTAGAATATCTAATGCTATAGAAAAATTTGAATGGGAGATAGTGAAAATGGCTTGAACAATTACAAGATTATGTATAGTTATTGAAATGCTTCTCTGGTAGTGGACATAGTACAAATATCTGGATGGAAAATCCATATTTAATCAATGCGAGTTAGTTACTCGATTGACCTTAGTTGATAATATCCTAGTTTCAACGATATTAATGGCTAAAGCAAGTTTTCCTTTCGAAACAAAGTAGTTCAGAAGTGAGATAGTGAATGGTATTTTAAATAAGCCCTGAATGAGTTATTTTAGATGTTAAAATTCAGGTCGGATAAAATTTTCGTTGTTATTGTTACCTTGATATAGAATTTGTATGTTGATGAATCCAGAACTTATGCAAAGGTTTTGGTATGAGACTCAATAGTAGCATGTCTATTCATTTAAGAATAAGAAAAGGTACAGTTATATGCATAAATGTTTTGACAATTGAGTACACATCACGATATGATTGAGTTTATGTTTAGAAGTAGTCAACCGGTAAAAGCTGATTTTTCAGAGTGTTCAAAGTCAGGACTATTACAGTCAGTGAAGATACTAGTGAGAAAGTGTGATAAAATACTATAGATTTCAAATTTGGATTGACATGATTTCCTAAGGAGGAGGATGTCATCTGAATTGTAGTGAATTATTCAATAAGATTTGAATTATCATTTTAGCTTGTGCAGAGTTCACATTTGTCATATTACTAAGTATATATGCCCTGGAGAAAGAGTAACCTAGGTTTTAAAGTTGTGCTCCAACCTTGAATATTACAGCTTAAAGGTTTTTGACAAGAGAAATTTGATGGTAAATCGATTTCGATTTTGAAAAGTTGGTGGATACGTTTCTTGAATGTTGAAAGAAACTTCTTCTGGTAAGTGCTAAACCGTAAAAGTAACATAGTTTAACGCATATTTAGTATGCTTTTGGATGATTTAGCCCTTGATTTATGTAAAAAGGTGCTTTTAATCCTTTCTTTTCATGTTTATACTCAGGAAAGCACCCGAGGATGAAAAGAATAAGAAACGGGCTTAAAACGGGCCAAGTTGGGCCAAAGTGGAAATCGACACGGCCTGGACTTCAAGCCACACGGTTGTGTCTCATCAATTTACTTCACACGGCCAAGCCACAATTTACATTGTTGTGCCCCAATCGACAGAATCGAGACACGGCCTGAAAACGATTTACACGGGCATGTACCATGGTCATGGCCCTACCGCGGGAGAGAGCAATTTCACTCGAATTTGGATACTTTGAGGCAAAGAAACACTTTCCAAAGCTTATTCAAACACCGAGTAGGAAGTATTCTTGAATTAGGACACTTAGAGGCCAAGTAAAGCGTTCCAAAAGTCTATATAAATACCATAAGTGTATCCTGAAAGGGGGCGGTGAGCTAGGCCAAGGAGCCGAGCTAGAAGGCCAGATTTGTGGGAATTACTCAAAGATAGCCAGTTGATCCATCTCAAGGAGTCGGAATTCTACTCAAGATGGCGGATTTCTCCTTCAATTCCTTCAGGGGGTTTTCGGGATTTCTTATGTTTTGTTTTATCTTTTCTCTTGAGATGTTTTCTTTATTTGTTATGAACTAAACCCTTCAGATACCTGAAGGGGATGAAACCTAGATGAATCTTGTTATTGTTTTCTAAATTATATGATAAATACTTAGTTTGTTCTTAATTATGCATGCTTAATCCAAATCTAATATGCTTAGGTGGAGGAGGAATAGACCCTGCTTAAGAGTAGATCTAGCATAATTAAGCGAAGTTGATCGCACGGCTAGAGATAAGGTGACGAGATTTTTTTCGGATTAGGGTGAAACCTAATATGGGAGTCCATAGATCAATTTACTACTATTCTATGGGGTTATTATTCGAGAAAGTGATTTTTGTTAATTAACCTAGGGTTAGACGTTATTCGCCTCGAGAGAGGGTTTAATATACGATAGGGAGTCTTACGGATCAAACTAAGTGAATAAATCGTATGGTTCAGTGTTAAATAACAAGTGAAGTCTAGGTGGATTCGTCTTGAGTGTATCGTCATGAACAACTAAGTTTCCCTTCAAGTTATTTTCCAATTCATTCTTTCTGTCTTTGCGTCTTTAGTTTAGTAGTCATTAATTTAGATTAAAGCAACTTCACTTATTTTAAGCTAAATAATGAAAAGAAAGTTAGTATTAGTACTTTTAGTTCCTTTGGATTCGACAATCCGATCTTGCCTAAGCTATACTACTGTTCAATAGGTACACTTGCCTTAAGTCATTGTCAGAGTTAGTTTCCAGGTTCGATCATTCTCTTTATAAATTTTAAAACTCGACAAAACAACGATCAAGTTTTTGGCGCCATTGCCGGGGAACTAAAATATTAAAAAAACTCTATTTTTATTACTTTAGCCCTTATTTTTTTTTTTTATTTTCATAATTTATTATTTTAGTCTTGCTAATTTTTCTTTCTTTTCCTAGCAGGTACCTCTAGTTTATGACTAGAAGGAACCCGATAGGACCTTTAGTATGCGATAGTGATACTGAAGCTACCGCTCGTAGGAATCACAGAGAAATTAGGCAAGCCCTAAATTACACAGAAGAAGAGCGAGAAGGCAGATCCAATCCTACTGAAGGGATGGATGAGAAAAATCCACCACGAGATGTGGAATAAAACAATGCTCCGCATACTATGTATGATTATGCTAAACCTCATTTAACAGGAGCACAATCTAGTATTGTTAGGCCTACTATAGTTGCTAATAATTTTGAATTAAAGCCTAACACAATACAAATGATTCAACAATTTGTTCAATTTGATGGTTTGCAGGACGAAGACCGAATATTCATATAGCTAATTTTGTAGAGTTCCATGATACTTTCAAAATAAATGGCATTTCTGATGATGCCATTCATCTTCGGTTATTTCCCTTTTCATTAAGGAATAAAGCCAAACAGTGGTTATACTCGTTACCACGAGGATCAATCACTACATGGGACCAAATGACCAAAAAATTATATTAAAATATTTCCCACCGGTTAAGATGGCCAAATTACAGAATGATATCTCTTTTTTTGTGCAGATGGATTTAGAAGCATTATACGACGCATGGGAGAGATACAAGGATATCTTGAGAAAGTGTCCACACCATGGTCTACCCTTGTGGCTACAAGTCCAAACTTTCTATAATGGTGTAAACCCCTCAACAAAGCAACTAATCGATTCAGCTGCCAGTGGAACCCTGAACAACAGAACTCCTAAAGCAGCCTACGAGTTCATTGAAGAGATGTCACTGAATAACTATCAGTGGCAAGTTACAAGGAAAAAATTGACAAAATCAGCCAGAGTTTACAACCTCGATACAGTGGCCATGCTATCAACACAGGTAGAGATGATGAATAAAAAGCTTGATAGTTTGTGTTCTTTGCAGGTACATCCAGTCATGCAGTGCAACGCAAGTGTAACTATGGCGAATCTTGAGTACCCACGCTACCAACCAAACGTAGATAGCAAACAGATGAACTATATAGCTAATAATTTTAGATCCAATAATAATCCTTATAGTAATAACTACAATCCAGGTTGGAGGAACCACCCAAATTTTTCATGGGGAGTCCAAGAAAACCAAGGAAATCAAAGACAACAACCTCTTCAAAATTTCAAAAACCAGCCATATCCGCAAGAGAATAAGCCAAACCTCTAAAAGATGCTGACAAAATTCATGGAAAACACAGAAAATCGTTTCCAAGAAACTCATAAAACAATTAAAAGTAATGAGAATCGAGTAGGGGAACTTATTAAGTTAGTTAAGGAAGCCGCTAATACAGTCGAACGACTCACAAAGCTAATGTCAGAATGACCGCAAGGACGTCTACCAAGTAGCACTGAGATTAACCTAAAGGAGCAAATTCAAGCCATCTCAGCTCATGATAGTAATGGGTTAGATGAGCCCAATCCAATACAAGAAAACAAGGTAGACGAAGGTAAGGTAGAGGTAACCCAAGAAAAGCCAAAACCAGTAATCAAGGAGTACCAACCTCGCATACCTTATCCCGAAGCGACGAAAAGAGATGATTCAGAAGAATAGTTTGGTAAGTTTCTTAAACTCTTAAAGAAATTACATATTACCTCTTCTCGAAGCTCTTTTTTAGATGCCAGACTCGAGGAAATTTTTAAGACAGCTCTTGACGAACAAACGTAAACTAGATGAAGAGCACCACGTAGAATTGAACGCATCATGCTCAGCACTGTTACAAAATAGACTACCACGAAAGCTAAAAGATCCATGGAGTTTTACAATTCCATGTTTAATTGGTAGTTTAGCTATTGATAATGCATTAGCTGATTTAGGGGCAAGCATAAATGTCATACCTTATACATTATTTAAACGACTAGGTCAAGGGAAGCCCAAGCAAACTAGGATGAGTATACATTTAGCTAATAAAACTGTTTGAATTCCTATGGGCATTATCAAAGATGTTCTTGTCAAAATCGATAAATTCGTTTTCCTAGTAGATTTTGTTGTATTAGATATGGATGAGTATAATACAATCCCCTTAATTTTAGGAAGACCCTTCCTAGCAACTGCCAAGACTAAAATTATTGTTGCCACAGGAGAACTCATACTTTGTGTAGGTGATGAATCAATCAGTCTTCAAGCTCTTGACTCGGCCAGGACAACAATCGATGAAGGTAAGAAAGTTAATATCAGATGATAATCAAATTGTTCAACCTTTATCGCAGGAAACACCGCAAAGACACAACCCTGAGCCGACTCATAGATCTCAAATGGACAAAGAAGAATCACACAGGGAACAAGACCTTAGGGTCGACAATTTAGAAGAGCAGAGGACACAAGTCAAAGAAGAACAAGAACCGCATGAAGTAAAACCAGAGGAACCACCAGAAGAGCTCGTAGGAACATCAAACTACTACAAAATAGGTGACCAGGTACTATTAGACAAAGCAGATCCGCATATCATCACAACAGACCTGAAGGCAAAGGAAGAAAACCTTCTTAAGGTAGACAATATCTTCCCACATGAAATAGTTGAGGTAAGTAACCCAAAATTCAACACTTTTGAGGTAAACACTTCTCAACTTCAACTTTGACAAGAAAATAGAACTTTAAGCAAGAGGGAAGATATTCAAACCTTTAAACCTCCCTGATTTTTTTTCAATATCGAGGAAAGTCTAGCTTAAGACTATAAACGAGTGCTTTTCAGGAGGCAACCCGAGCACTAACGCTACTTCTTTTTACATTTTTTTCATTTTATTTTATTTTCTTTCTCTTTCACTTTGTAAACTAACCAAAAGTACAGATTTCTAAGGCACACGGCCTTACACACGGCCGTGTCCATGGCCGTGTGGACCACTGGAATCCTCGTACTAACATAGTAGAGGTTGTTTGAATCAAATCCCAATCACATTTTGACGTCACGGATCCAACCACTCCTCCATGGGCACCAGTAAATTAGCACTGCCATGCTCCACGACCGTGTAAAGCTACTGACTTACCAGACACGGGAAAAACATGCCCATGCTACCCAACCATGCCAACAAACTGCCTTTTCAGAAATGGGCGTGGCATCTGGAAAACACGATTAGACACATGGTCATGTAATTCTACACACCCTCGGTCCACGGGCGTGGGAATGTGTTAGATTTGAGATCCTATTTAAATCCCACAGCCCTTCTCCTTCTCCTCTCATTCTTTCTTCCTTCTTTTTCTTTCTTTCCTTAGAAAAGGTGTCAGACTCTTGAGCTACACTAGAATCATGCGAAGAAGCGTAAGAAGGCAAGTATTGTCTCCTCAAAGGAGACCCCAACATATAAGTTCATGCCGATCGCTTCATCCAAACACCAAGCCAAGGGTCTTTTACACCATTTAAATTTTTCTTTACGTTTATTTTCCCCTTTATCCTATTTATCTATACTTCTCTTCTGCTTAATATATTTTAATTTTTTTAGTTTCTTAGTGTCAGGTTCTAAAGGCTGCTTGGGAATCACGCACCACAGCCTTAGATGTCACACCAACCTCGCGAACCATCCAATAATAAGGACTCCATAGTCCATTAGTCTTTTCTTTGAATTTCAGTTTTCTTCTTAGTATTCTTCTCTTTATTTTTCTTGTCCTTAATTATATTATTAGTATATTTATAATGTTTCTTTAGATTCCCTGGCAATATCTTCCCAAGCTACCCAATTTCTTTATCTAGCACAATGCTTGTCGGTAGCCACCCCACCAAGCCCATAGAAAATGCCACCACCTCCAAATTGACAAGGGAACAAAGAATCCATCCAAAAATTTAGGAAGTGTTACTTCTCCCCTTCTCTTTTGATTTTATTACATGATTATTCATCTATCTTTGTACATTGAGGACAATGTACATCCTAAGTGTGGGGGTAAAAGTACCTAACTTTTTGCATTATTCCAAAATCCTGAATTTTAGCCTTGTTCCTAAGTAATTTTCTCATATTATCAATTAGGGTGAAATTTCTAATGATTTATGATTTTTATTGATATGTTTTTGAGTAAGTCATTGATAATTGTACATTGATGATTTATACTTGAAGAATACTAGAGAATCAAGCATGATAAGTCTATTTTCAAGAATAAAAATTTTCTAGGTTGTTGAACTGAATTTGAATATTACCTTGAAGTTTGAAATTCTGAGGATTGATGTCAAATACCCATAATTTTTGTGAGATTTGAGCCTTATAGACTATATATTCTTTTTCGTGCTCACATTATTGATTATGAGTGTGTCAACATTGAATTGTTATTCTAGAACTTGCCTTGATTATACATATCGAGACTACATTAATGATTTGATATAATGAGATGATAAAGGCACCTAGGTTTTAACCCATTCACTCAACTAAAAAGCCTACCTTCACAAATTAACCCTTAGTGAACCCATTTGATCTTAACAACCCTTTTTATTGATTTACCCGCTAATATTAAACTAAAACCCTTTGTATTTATTTTCACCATTCTTTTGACTACCTTTCTATTGAGAATTGATTTGACTAGTTACCGAATTAGTTCATTTCAGTTGATAAAGTTTTCTTTATAATGTTTAATAATAATAATAATAATAATAATAATAAATAAAAAAATCGAAGTATATTCAGCATTAGTAGTATAAAAAGTGAGCTTGTACATTTAAATTTCAATTATCAAAGAAAAAGATCGTATTATTATTAGTTTCAAAGTTTCAATTGATATAATCATTTATTTTCAAGTTCATTATTTTTAGTTAGGTAATTGGTCATGTCAATCTCGATTCTAAACCTTCTAACTCAGCCTTTATCCACACCTTTAACCTAAGCCGCGTTTCAACCCTGTCAAAGACCTTTTGATTTGTGTATCATCTCATATTACAGTGGTGGAGATTTGATTTTCAGGCAAGCTGATGGGATTAACTTTTAGGCTCGACTTATGAGTACTTCCTCTTGAACCTTAAACACTTCGAGTGCTTTGAGTGAATCTTTAGTGAGGATATCAATCCTTGCCGGTTTTGAATTAAAGGTAATTATTTAGATAATGGGAGACACCTATGTTTTTGTGCTACAAATATATGACTTATATTGTTTGAATCTTTAAGAGTCTTTGAGTTAAATTATCCATGTATGAATTATCTGTGAATTACGATAAGGCATTGTTGATAGGAACTGTGAATTCTAGAAAGTTCGTTTTAATTATAAGTTGAGAATTTTGCTTGAGGACAAGCAAAAGCTTAAGTGTGGGGGTATTTGATAAACTGTAAAAGTAACATATTTTAACCCCATATTTAGTATGCTTTTGGATGATTTAGCCCTTGATTTATGTAAAAGGTTTATTTTAATCCTTTCTTTT
Source organism: Gossypium rotundifolium (assembly GCA_025506655.1). Classification (NCBI taxonomy): domain Eukaryota; kingdom Viridiplantae; phylum Streptophyta; class Magnoliopsida; order Malvales; family Malvaceae; genus Gossypium; species Gossypium rotundifolium. The sequence goes on from CP106723.1 coordinate 82,257,676, forward strand.
CATGTTTATACTCAGGAAAGCACCCGAGGATGAAAAGAACAAGAAAAGGGCTTAAAACGGGCCAAGTTGGGCCAAAGTAAAAATCGACACGGCCTGGACTTCAAGCCACACGGTCGTGTCTCGTCAATTTACTTCACACGGCCATGCCACGATTTACATGGCCGTGCCCCAATCGACAGAGTCGAGACACGGCCTGAAAATAATTTACACGGGCGTGTACCATGGCCGTGCCCCTACCATGAAGAGAGCAATTTCACTTGGATTTGGATACTATGAGGCAAAGAAACACTTTTCAAAGCTTATTCAAACACCGAGTAGGAAGTATTCTTGAATTAGGACACTTAGAGGCCAAGTAAAACATTTTAAAATTCTACATAAACACCTTAAGTGTATCCTAAAATGAGGCGGTGAGCTAGGCCAAGGAGCTGAGCCAGAAGGCCAGATTTGTTGGAATTACTCGAAGATAGCCGGTTGATCCATCTCAAGGAGCCAAAATTCAACTCAAGACGGAAGATTTCTCCTTCAATTCCTTCAGGGGGTTTTAGGGATTTCTTATGTTTTGTTTTATCGTTTCTCTTGAGATGTTTTCTTTATTTGTTATGAACTAAACCCTTTAGATACCTGAAGGGGGTGAAACCTAGATGAATCTTGTTATTGTTTTCTGAATTATATGATAAATACTTAGTTTGTTCTTAATTATGCATACTTAATCCAAATCTGATGTGCTTAGGTGGAGGAGGAATAGACCTTGCTTGACAGTAGATCTAGCATAATTAAGCGGAGTTGATTGCACGCCTAGAGATACGGTGACGAGATTTTGTCGGATTAGGGTAAAACCTAATATGGGAGTCCATAGATCGATTTACTACTATTCTAGGGGTTATTATTCGAGAAAGAGATTTCCATTAATTAACCTAGGGTTAGATGTTATTCGCCTCGAAAGAGGGTTTAATATACGTTAGGGAGTCTTACAGATCAAACTAAGTGAATAAATCGTATGGTTCCGTGTTAAATAACAAGTGAAGTCTAGGTAGATTCTTCCTGAGGGTATCGTCGTGATGAACTAAGTTTCCCTTCAAGTTATTTTCCAATTCATTCTTTCTGTCTTTGCGTCTTTAGTTTAGTAGTCGTTAATTTAGATTAAAGCAACTTCACTTATTTTATGCTAAATAATAAAAAGAAAGTTAGTATTAGTACTTTTAGTTCCTTTAGGTTCGACAATCTGGTCTTGCCTAAGCTATGCTACTGTTCGATAGGTACACTTGCCTTAAGTCGTTGTCAGAGTTAGTTTTCAGGTTCGATCATTCTCTTTATAAATTTTAAAACTTGACAAAACAATGATCAGTAAGATTTTTGGGGACGAAAATCCCTAAGGGGGAGAATTGTAACAGATTGAATTAGGGGCTAGTCGAACAGTGATCTCAGGACCACTAATCCGAGGTCAGAGAAAATTTATTTTAATTTTATTTTATGGGTTATAGCATGATTATAAGGGTGTATGAGAATTTTGATGCATTAATTTTGGTGATTTCATGCTTAATTGGGAAAAGGGACTAAATTGCATAAAGTGCATAAGTTCTATTATACAAGATAGAGGTGTCTAATAGCCATAGAATATGAAATTGGAGTTCCTTAAAGTACAATAAGGCAATTATAAGTGTGTTGGCCGGCCATGTAGACAAGGGAGACAAGAGCATTTATTTTTTGTCAACATTTGGTGAAATTAGGTGATAAAAATGAATAAAATAAAATGAATAAAAGAAGCTATCATCTTTCACTATTCATCTTTCCTCTTCCACCAAAAATTGAGAGAAAATAAGGGTTCTTGGAGTTCAAATTTTCAGCAAAACAAATCCCTTGCAAATCAAAGAAAATGAGATTCAGGCCTAGAATGGGAGGAAAGAGAAATATGGACAAATAGGTCCCTTTCTACCCTTTTCGGTATCGAGGTAAGTTTGTGGGCAAATAATGCAATCTTGTGTGAGCTATTTAATATTTCAATGTTGAAATTGTATATTGTTTTACGAATATATATATACAAGATGTCAAGAGATGAATATCTCCAATTGAACTTAAATATAGAGTGGAAGGCAAATATACTACGATAATTAAGGTCCCGTGTAAGACCATATTTGAAATATGGCCTTGGTGTGAGATTTTGCATAAGACCATGTCAAGGACATGGCATCGACATGATATTTCATGTAAGACCCTATCGGGGATAAGATGTTGATATAATACTAAATGTATGAGACTCGAGAGTATCCATTGACATTTTGAATGATTCAACAGTTATGTTAAAAATGAGAAAGTATGTGGACATGTCGTGAGAGGTATAGTTATGTGCCCAAAACTCATTTGAAGTGAATTTGGTATGTGATGAACCCATGGTAACTTCATGTGTAAACGATGCCTCTTGATTGCATATGTTATACTTATTAACGCATCGTATGAATGTGAATGATTATTGTAGATGAGCATTCAGAATAGGAAAATGAAAGGGGGATAAATACTTGTGAATGTGTAATTAAATAGTGGGCTGTGTGCGATACCACCTTAATATTATTTTACGATGGGTTGTGTACAATACCATCGTATTTATTATCGATGGTGGGCTATGTGCGATACCACCTTAATTTTTATTTACGATGGGATATGAGCGATACCATCGTATTTATTATCGATGGTGGGCTATGTGTGATACCACCTTATTGTTGTTATCGATGGGTTGTGTGTGATACCATCGTGCTTAGTATTAATGGTGGGCTGTGTGCGATACCACCTTATTTATTATTATTAAGAGGGGTTCATCGAGAAATTGTATAAGTAAATGTTTCATTTTACTTTGTGGTGATAAATGCAGGGTATAATTGTTAGTAAAGGTGAATAATGTTTTACATTATGTACTTGTGGTATTTGAAGGTTTGAAATGAGTAAGCATTTTGAATGATTGAATAAGTAACCATGAACTTAGATGTAAATCTCATTATAATACCTTTGTGGTGGATCAAAATAAATGAATGTCAATAGTTGATTTATATTCTTATTTGAACTTACTACGCGTTATTGCTTACTCCTCTTCTTTTCATATCTCTTATAGGTTAACTTAGCTAGCTCGGGTTAGAGACCGCCGGAGATGCTTTCACACTATCGAGTAGTCACTTTGGTATAAGGTTTCAAGTCTTCTTGTGATATGGCATGTATAGGGATCTTATTTTGGTTTAATTAAGTCATAGTTAAAGTAGCCAAATGTGTTGGCCTAAAAGAGTTATGGGTTGGTTGTGTATAGCCATGGATGATGGCTCATGTCGATTGTAATGATGTTAGTAATAGTTCTCCCTCGTATATGGGAAGATAGTTTGATTTTCATGATTCAAATATGATAATTCAAGAGTTATAATTCATGATTTGAGAATGTTATGTGATGATGTGTGAATGTGTGCAAGTGAGGGTGGCAAATGGCTTGGAAAATAGCCTTGAATTGGTCCACACGGGTAGACACACGGGCATGTGTCTAAATTGTGTGTGACACATGGTCAGTCCCATGGGTGTGTGACTTGGTCGTGTGTCCCCTGCATGTTAGTGTTGTAAATCAATGTCGACCACGGGCTTGACACACGGGCGTGTGCCTAGGCCGTGTGCCCATAATTGGTTGTTGATGTCACAAACAGAATACTCAGAGTTTTTACACACGGGCGTGGACACGGGTGTGTCTAGGCCGTGTGGAGCACATAGGCCAAGAACACGGGCATGTGTCTGGTCGTGTGAAAACCCCTGTAGGTTCAAAAAGAAAATAATTCTACACGGGCATGGAACACAGGTGTGTGATATGTCACACGGGCATGTCCCATTCTTTACACGGGCATGTGGCCCAGTTTTATGTCAAAATTTTTAAAGTGTTTAAAAGTTTTGGTTTGGTCCCTTAGCATCCCGAGAATATTTAAAGGGCCTCGTAGACCATGATAGGGACATTACGATTGTAAATGAAAAAGTTTTCAATTGGAACAAATTTTATAGTCCAAAGTTGAATGCTTCAGCAAGTCGAGTCCGGTAATGCCTCGTACCCGGTTTCGGAGTTGAATACGGGTAAGGGGTGTTACAATCTGGTTTATGATGAAATAAGAAAAAAATTCTTACAGAAATTGAATGTTTGATTTTTTTTAATGAGATAGGTCTCATTTCTTTTTTTAATTTTTCTTGTGACAAATTTTTGCGTTCAAAGGGCAGTGATGATGTTGAAGGGTTTTTATTTTTATTTTTTTTATCTTTGTTGTTTTCAATTCCATTCTCTATAAGCAATGATAGATGGGGGAGATCGCAACTCATATTGTTGGAAAATCCCATCACTAAATGATCAAACTCTAGGCTTTAAGCATTAAAAAAAAAAAGAACTTTGTGTGATGCTTCATGGAGCAAACCTGCTCAATTTTGCTGGTAGAGATGATTTTTTTTTCTCGAAATGTTGTTTATCTCAAAAGCTTCAAGATATCAATTATGGTTTTTTTTTTCTTTCTTGTAGACCATGTATAAAAGTCTCTTCGATTGACTGCTTTCTTTTATGCAAAAAAGAAGCACATTTTCTCTTCTCTAAAAGCTTATTTTCCTTTTTTTGATTCAATATGCAGGAAAAGGTTGCTAGAGAGTTTGGCATACCAATGCAATTTCAGTGACTCTGGTTGTGGGCCAAGCATCAAAACCATACCTACCGTCCAAATCGACCATTGCAACCTTTGGAGGAAACTCAATATGTAATATTCCTCAACATAAATTCTTTATACCCTAGTTAAAAATTCTTAATTGAGGAGTATTGGTTTATAGATTTAGCTTCAGTCATTGTTCAATGTAGTATTGGATTTAATTAATCGTTTTCATTTGTCATGCTTTGCTTTGCATGAATCTCTCTTTCACTCTATGCGTGTGTTGAATGAATATATATGTACAAACACACATGTACTTAAATATCAATAAGTTTCCTTTAAAAAAACATAGTGTAACGCCCCAAAAATCTCTTATATTTATTTTCGTATGTTTGTGACACAATTGTGTATCTGCTTCAGTGGTTATGTGTTCTAGGTGTGTGTGTGAGGTCCCAAGTTCAAGCCTTGACTTGGGAAAATTTTTTGTTTTATATGACTAAATCCCTATCTCCGGCCAGTAGGCTTATAAGAATAAGTGTGTAAAATTATAGCAAAATGGGCCTATTGGTCTGGTGGTTAAGTTGTGTGTTGGAGTGTTGGAGTTCCTGTGTTCGAACCCCTACGCGAGCAAGGGAATTATTTTTGCTAGAGGCCGAGTGGGTGTTTGAGTAAAATGGGATTTTGAGTAGTGGATTTTGAGGGGAAGTGAAATGTTGTTAGTGGAGAGTTTGAGGGAGGTAAACAGGGGATTGGGAGTTATCAGTATGAGGGTAACTCATTTTTGGTTTTCTCTCTGAAAAGAAGGAATCTTCAATGTTGATTTCTTTTGTTTTCTCTTGGCTAAATTTTTGCTATTCGTCCTTTCCCTTTCCATCATTTTTCTCCTTTAATCTCCCTTTGTTGCTGCTGATAGTTCAATTGATTTTTCCTCTTTCCCTTATCTTTTGCTTAAAATCCATATTGATCCTCGGCATTTAGATTTCATCCGTTTCGGTAAGTGGGTTCTCCCTTAGTTCTATCATGATTTTGATAAAGCGATTAATGGAAGGGTCATTTTGTTCACATTTAGGTTCGGATCAAAGGGCTGATTATCATTCATTGACTTTCTAAGGGCGTGAAATTCCTGTAATTCAAAAAAAGGTAATGTCTTGTGGCTCGAAAGTTAATTATCTTGTTTCGGGTTAGATGATTTGATTGTTTTAGCGATTAAACTAGTGTATATTTGTCGATTCTAGATTCAGGTGTGATCGTGGTTAGTCAGTAATGAAAATGAACCAGGTGTGTACCCAAAACACTGAAAACGCATCTCGGTGAAAAGCCAAAAAAGCTCTCTGTCGACACCACACGGGCATGTAGTAGCCCGTGTGTAAGGCTGTATGCCACAACACGGCCGTGTGATCGACGAGCCAGACCATGCGCAGGCGACACGGCCGTGTGATGGCCAAGCAAGGTCGTGTACGAGACATAAGCTCAACCAATTGGGCCATGTGGGCCATAAGGGCGTGTGCGCCCACATGCCGTGTGAGCCCAATTTCACTGATTTGTTTGCCAAGGTTACACAGGTTGCCCAAGTTGACCGTGAACCTACTATAGGGTCAGTAAGTTTACCTAGACCCTTAATTGATTGAAATGACTGAAAGACTATTATATGCCTATACGAGATAGATATGTATGTTTGTATGTTTAGCATGCTATCCACACTGTACTGATTACACATGATACCATGACATGCCTGTATGATGCATTACATTGAGTTGGGGATTGATATTGATTGGAGGAAGAGTACTGAAAGGCTTCAAGCCTAGCTTACTGGCAGCACAGCTGCAACCACTATTTTGTGTCGCAACCGGTACTACTTGGAGTGTAGGGATGGGTGGGTTGATTATATCCTACATGGAGTGTAGGGTTGGACGGAGATCAAGTGTAGAGGCTAGTTGGGTAGGATTTTTATTGCATATTTGTTACTGTTACTGTACTGTGATGGGTTAAGGCCCTAAAGCTCACTATTACTACAATGGGATAAGGCCCAAATTGATACTGATTCTGAGATTGAAAAGGGCTTAGGCCAAACTGGGACTATGTGTTATTGTCTATTTGATTGTATGGGAATTACACACTAAGTTTACCTAAACTCACCCCTTCTGTTTAATCAGTATGGGTAATCCCGACATAGGCGGATCGGTGCAGCGGAGGACTCAGTGGTGGCCACACGAATCTTTTTGCTATTTGATACTTATTTACGATTTTTAGTTGTATTTGGGGTATTTTTCTGTAATAATGGCCTCTATGGATTTTTACCTAAAATTTGGATTTTATACCATTTTTTGTTATATCTGCTAAAATAGGTAAAACACGAGTTCTTTTAAAAGAATTGCATGTGTTTTAGTAAAATACGCACAAGGCACAAACTGTTTAAAAAGCTTCTACAACGTATAATATTTTGAAAACTAACGACTGAATTAGAATCACGATTTTAGAGTTAATAAAAGATAATGAGGATTTCTAAACAGAAAATATTTTAAGCAAAGTCACGACACACTAATGTGTGACATCGCCAAATTCGGCCATAACGTCCAGGCCGAGTTTGGGCCATTACAATTAGTGGTATCAGAGCCAGGTTGCAAAACTAGGCTATGGATTTGGGTTTTAAGATTGGATTATCTAGGAAATATTTTCTAATGATTTGAAATGTTTTTACCAAACGTGTGGTACACTGAGTCCCAGCGCCGATCCTGTAAGTTCTCTAAAATTGTTATGTGTTTAAATTGAAACTGATATGAAACTAAAACTATTATAGGTAGTTGATGTGTCTCTAAGTAACTACGATCACAATAAAAGCAAGTGCACCTATTGTTTAATAGTATAGTTATGATAAGACCAGAAATATCATATCCACAAGGACCAAGAGTACTAGTAATTACTATCTTCTTATTATCTAGCCTAAGAGTTGGAATGATTTCTTTTAAACTAAAATTTATTAAAAGCACGACAGAGAATAAATTGGGAAAATACTTTTAGACAACTATATAAAAGAGGCAATACCCAAGGAAGAATCTACCTAGACTTCACTTATTACTTTTGATTCATATGATTTATTCACTTGACTTAAACCGCAGAAAACCTTGATATATGTTAATATCTCTTTCAAGAATAAAAACAACTAACTCTAGGTTCATTAATTAAAATCTCATTCTAATTAAAACCCTATTTTCGTATTAACTCGGTCTATAGATTCCCTTATTAGATTTTACTCTAATCTGGTAGATTTATGTCGTCTTATATCTAGGATTGCATTCAACTTCGCTTAATTGTGTTGATCTACCTTTAAACAGGGACTTTTGCTCCTCTGAATAAGCACATTTGACTTGAATCAATAACCTGAATTATCAAAACAAGAATAAGAACTCACAATTAAGAATAAGAACAAGTATTTATCTTATAAATCAAATAGCAATAAGATCTGTCTTAGGTTTCATCCCTTTAGGTGTCTAAGAGATTTAGTTCATGCTGATAGAGAGAAACATCGTAAAATAAGGAAAACTACAAAACATAAGAAAACCCAAAAACTTCAAGAGAAATTGATAAGAGATCTTCAGTCTTGATGGAAATCCTTCTTCCAAGCTACTCCCGATGGCTGTCTTCGAGTATTTTCTACATTCTACTCCGTGTGTCCCTTTTAGATCCACCCCTAGGGTGTTTATATAGGCTTTGGAACACCTTTCTTGGCCCACAAGTGGTCCTTTTCGAATAGAATAAGACTTGGGTTTGGTAGGGACACACCCGTGTGACACGCCCGTGTTCGATAGCTTAGGCCGTGCTCAATTCTGCTCGTCATACAGGGCCGTGTGGTCTGCCCATGTGCTGTAGTCCAGGCTGTGTTGATTTCTTAGTTAGGCCCATTTTGTCCCTTTTTTTCCTGTTTATCGTTCTTTTCGACTCCCTAAGCTCTCCTGAGTGTAAAACATGAAATTAAAGGATTAAGAGCATCGAATTCATCAAATCTAATGAAAATTCATCCAAAAATAAGCCAAGCATGGGGTAAAAATATGTATAAATGATGGTTTATCAATAGTATACTGCACTGAAAACACTCTAAGTTAGTGTATACTGAGAAATTATAGAGAAATTGAAAATTGTAGTGAGAATACGATTTACGAAAATGAACTTTAAAATTACTAAAACTGCTTTTGCATAAAACATTTTTAATAAAATACTAAAACTATAAACCGATGCATAAAGCATTATCTGAGATAAGCGCTTAGACAATGAGCACTAGAGGTATCATCTAAAATCATCAAATAACAAAAACCACATGAACACAACAATGGCGAACATCAAGCATACTTAGATTCAAAAATTACAACATGGGTGAGTTCACGGTTCAAGCAACGATCTCAAAAACGTAGAAATTAACAAAACCGACTAAAACTCACCTTGAATTTAAGCCTAGAATTGCCGAAAATCAAAAGAACCTAAAGCTTTCTTCTTTCTCCAACATTCGGTCAAGGAAGAACTAAAAGATGATAATGGCCATTTTATTTTTTTTTATGTTTTAATTAACATATATATTAAAATAACTTGGTTTACCAAAATAACCTTTATACTAAAATAATAACCATATAATACTTAAGGTTATACTAGACTTTTGCCACCCACTAACTCATAAAATGGGTTAATTTCACTTTTAATACTCCATATTAAAAGCCATCCACATATAAGCACTTTTCACTTTGGCATGCAACTTTTACGCATTACGCGATTAAGTCCTTTTTAATCAAATTCTCATGGACGGGTCTCGCACCTTTTCACATCTGAATTCGTTTAGCAATCATATTCTTGTCAACTTTCCGTGCATCACAAATTTGTTGGATAAACATCGGTCTTGCTCGTAACTTCGCCTATGATCGAACCATCACTAGACATAGCCATCTCAGCATTCAATGCACGAAGAGCAAATAATGATTTCCTACTTAATGCATCCGCAACAACATTAGCTTTTCCGGTGATAGTCAATCACCAATTCATAGTCTTTCAATTCTAGCCACCGCATTGTCTCAAATTCAGGTCTTCGAGTCATTAGATACTTGATTTTTTATGATCCGAGTAAACATGACATTTCTCGCCAAATAAGTAATGACGCCAAATCTTCGCGAACACAATGGTCGCAAGCTCTAAATCTGCGACGGGTAATCTTTCATGGACGGTTCAATAGTCTTGAGCGTAGGCTACAACTTTGCCTTCCCGCATCAAATGCAGCCCAAACCATTTAAAGAAGCATCGTAGTACACAACAAATTCTTTACCCGATTCAGTTGAACTAATCGGAGCTTCACAAAGGGCTTTCAACCGATCAAAACTTTTCCGACATTTTTCGACCATTCAAACCGGACATCTTTTCTCGAGAACTTTGTTAACGAGGTAGCTATCATAGAAAAATCTTTCACAAATCGTCGATAGTAACCCGCAAGTCCCGAAAACTTGAATCTCGAAACATTTTTCGATGGCTTCCAATCAAGTATAGTCGAGATTTTGTTGGATCAACTCGAATGCCCGATCTTTGAAACCACATGTCCCAAAAAGCCGACCTCTTTCATCCGAACTCACACTTACTAAACTTAGCATACAGGTGATGATCTCGCAAAGTTTGTAGCACTAACCTCAAATGTTCAGCGTGTTCAATTTCATTTTGGAGTAGATCAATATGTCATCAATAAACACCACCACAAATCGATCTAAAAGCGTCTAAAACCCGATTCATCAAATCCATAAAACAAAAGGTGCATTAGTAAGCCCAAAAGGCATTACCAAAAACTCAAATGTCCGTACCTCGTCCAAATACGGTCTTTGGCACATCAGTATCTCGACTCAAGAATCGATAATAACCCGATCTCAAATCTATCTTTGAAAATATCAAGCCCTTTCAACCGATCAAACAAATCATCAATCCGAGGTAACGGGTACTTGTTCTTTATAGTCACCTTATTTAGTTGCCGGTAATCAATACACATTCGCATCGCTCCATCTTTCTTTCTCACAAAAGAACTGGTGCACCCAAGGAGAGAAACTTGGTCGCAAAGCCCTATCGTTAACTCTTGCAACTGTGCTTTCACTCTTTTAGCTCAAGAGGTGTCATCCGATATGGAGCTATTGAGATCGGAGTCGTTCGAGCTAATTCAATGCCAAACTCAATCTCTCGTATAGGGGTAAACCCTTGAGTTCTTCAGAAACACATCCGAGTATTCACATCAATCAGCACGGATTCAATCTGCTTTACACTTTATTATCCAAAGACATAAGCCAAATAAGCTTCACACCCTTTTCTCACATACTTTTGAGCTAACATCGATGATATAACTATAGGAAACCCACGAATCATTTGGATTCGATTCTAATGATCTCACCATTCGGTGTCTCAAATCGATAAGCTTTTGCAACCACCATTGATCATGCGGTTAACCATCCATTCCCGAATTATATCAAACTCATCAAAAGGCAACAAAGATTAAATCAACTGGAAACAAAATCCCCTATCATCAATGGGCAACTTTTACACTTTATTTACAAACACACATCTACCCAAAGGGTTGGATACCCGATCACAAACTCAAGAGACTCAATCAAGAGTCTTACCGAATACCGTAGTCATACATATGAATGGGTCAAACCAGATCAATCAATGCAATCACGTAGTATCATAAAGGGTGAAAACCAATAATGACATATGGAGAAGAGATCCTCTCTAGCTCGAGTAACATAAGCTCTTGCTGGAGCTCTAGCCTCTGATCGACCGTGTGTTCTTTGTCCTCTCTCGACTACCACCTACATTGCCGAATGTCCGGGTGGTCCGCCTAGATCGATGCACTACTTGGTCTAGAGTTCTCAGGTCAGATTCACTCGATTAACATCGGGCACTCTCGAATAAAATGGTCCGAGGATCCACATTTAAAACAAGACCGGTCACGAACTTTACAACTCCTGTGATGCCATTTTCCACAATGTTTACATTCAACTCGATTCCGTGAGACGTTACCAACACCGGTCATCGAGGTAGCTCGGGAATCCTTTGGAGGTCGATCACGTCTAGATGAATCAAGTAGCTTTGTGTCGATGAAGTCATCTCTAAACTTCTTAGATGTAGAATGGAAATTTTACCCGACGATCTCTTTCGAGTGTCTCTAGCTTCATCTCTCACTTCTTCTTCTTCTTTTCCCAGAGCTCTTCACTTTGCAAGCTCGCTCAACTAATGTCACAAACTCTTGAATTTCAAGGATGCCAACAAACAACTTTATATCTTCATTCGCACCGTCTTCAAACCTTTTGCACATAATAGCCTCAAGAGAAACACACTCTCTAGCATATCTGCCGAGCTCGACAAATTTCTCGTTCATATTCGTCACGGCCATTCTCGCTTCAGCCAAGAAATTCTTTTCGTTTCGGTTGATGAACCTTTGGCTGATATATTTCTTATGAAATTCATTCGAAGAAATCCCACATCACTTTTTCTTTCGGGACCACGATACTAGTGTATTCCACGGTGATATGCATGTCCCAAGTAAAGATATGGCACACTTCAAGCATTCCTCCGAGTACAAGATAACTCATCAAGTACCAATAGTATTATCAAGCCACATTTCAGCTCTGCTCAATATCATCATCATTGGCCCTGAATTCTTCCCCCAAACTTTCTGATTTTATCAACTGGAGGTCTACTAGATCTCATCGGATCTATCATCGAAGTAAGGAACCGAGTTGGATTATTCGTGGTTGGAGGTTGTTGTACGTAGGATTACTATGAACGAAATTGGGTAAACCATTCATTCATCATTTGGTAGAAGGCTTGTTTAGCCTCTCCTCTTGGTTACCCATAATCGGTTGAGAGTCTAATGGTGCTGATCCATGTGCGAGACCGGCACAACACTCTCCACATCATCGCCTACTATCTATCGGATCGAATCCATTTACTATATAAATACAATTGAAATTGTCAAGTCACCACACTATCACATATAAAATTCTATGGCTGGTGTAGCTAGACTTTACGCATTTCACGGTAGTCCTAGAATCGACTAAACCGTAGCTCTGATACCAATAAATGTAACACCCATACCCAAACCCTTGCTTAATCGAGTACATGGCATTACTAGACTTGACTATTATCTCGGGCATGAAAATTTAAAGCTGTCCAACTACGTCATACTGACCAAATCGACCATAACTCGAGTTACAAAACTCAAAATTTAGATCCGTAAATTTTCCTTGCGACTAGACTCATATAAATTTTCACCATAATTTTTCACTCATGACGGGGCAAAATATATGCCAAAAACATGCTTTCAAAATAAATCTAGGTTATGGCCACATACACACAAACTTTGACATTATAATTAAGCCATACTCACATGGCTGTCTATATACAATTTTCCAAAACCAAACATATAAAAACCAGCCTATACATGCCATAGGTTTGTAGTTTAAGCTTTTAAAATACCAAAATAGCGATCGATAGTGTGGTCGACTTGCTTGATGATCCTACTCGAGCCCGTAGCGTAAACAAAATCTGAAACCGAGGAGAACATTTCACACAAATAAGCTTACTAGCTTAGTAAGTCCCAAGCTCAAAAACATTTTAACATGTAAATTTGAACATGGCGAATGCTATCAATTCCTTAACTCAAGTATTTGCACTTTATAACCATAATCACATAATTCACTAAAACACCAAAATATATCACATATATTCGCATATTCCAAATCAAGTGAGTACAACATTTACATTAATCATATATACCTATTTGAATATTTATGCAAACACATCTTAACTCTTTCACTCTTAACATTTTCACTTAATATCGGTTCTCCAAAATATCACATATAAGCTCAAATTCCATTATAATGTTCATACTCAACAATAGTAAGCTCAAAAGCTTATATCAAAATTCCTATCGAAACATCAACCATATCATAACACACTTAATTTAAATAATACTATACCATCTACCTTACCTTTGGTAAATATAGAAGGCTTAAACATACCTGTACTTTTAGTTCATGAGTTTAAATACATTTCTCCTGTATGATTCATGATTTCTCCATTTATAACACATCACGTGCATAAAGCCCGCTAGGCACTAAAGTTAGAAATCAAACAAGCAAGACAAGGATAGGCACGAAGCTTGAATTTATCAAACCTTTGAGCACCTGCTAGGCACGGCCCGAATATGTCACCCATTAAGCACGCTAGGCACGAAGCCGAATATGTCACCAAGATTAAGCCTACTAGGCACGAAGCCAGAATTAAATCAATAAAAATAAGAGACCTTGGTAGAGGTCGTAGAGGGCCTCGAGCTGGGTCCTCATCTTCTGGTAACCTGCCTAATTTGGATACAAGTGAGTCACCGACTTCACCTATGACTGAGACAGGGTCTCATGATAGAGCGGCTGGGGATGACGCATTGTCTCAGGCCATGTTGAGGATCTTAGAAAGGGTCTGGGCCTAATACTAGAATTGGAGGCCGAGGGTCGGTTATGAAATGACTCCGGTCTAATGGAGCAGAGATTTTCAAGGGTATTGCTGGAGTTACCCTTAATGTGGTTGAGTACTGGATTGAGTCCATAGAAAGGATTATGGACGATTTGGACTACACCTCAAAGCAGAAACTAAAGGGTGTAGTGTCACTGCTGAGAGATGAGGCTTACCGTGGTGGCTTACAGTTAAGGAGGGCACTCAGCCAGACCGATTGACCTGGGAGTTCTTTAAGACCGCCTTCCATGAGAAATATGTGGGTGCTAGCTATGTGGATGCCCGTAAGAGAGAGTTCTTGAATTTGATTCAGTGGGATAGATCAGTGGCCGAGTATGTAGCCAAATTTCTGGGACTGAGCCGCTATGCGCGTGGTATGGTGGCGACTGAGTACGAGCGATGTGTTAGCCTCAAAGATAATCTGAGGGTATTGATAGCTCCACAAAGGGAGTGAGACTTTGCTGTACTGGTCGATAAGGTGAAGATTGCAGAGGAAGTGAAGCACTGAGTGTCAGAATCGAGAGATAGGCAGGAGTAAGAGGGATTCAGAACCCTCGAATTACATTCAGACGCCTAAAAAAAAGGCCAGAGTTGATGGACCAGTCAGAGTGGGGACTCTTATTACTGCTACTGGACAGCCGACGTGTACTGATTGTGGTAGACTCTATCTGGGCGAGTGTTGGAAAAGAACTGGGGCATGTTTGAGGTGCAGTTCTTTAGAGCACCGTATTGGGGATTATCCATGGAGGACCGATCAGATGCAAGCTCCGGGTACTGCTATTGCACCACCATTGAGGGTAGCTCAGTAGCCAGTGAGAGGCCGTGGTTAAGCCAAAAGTGGTAATGGTGTGGGCCGTGGTCAGAGGGCACCGGACAGAGGTGCTGGTTACACTAAGGCGAGGCAGCCGGCTCTAGTCTATGTTGCACGTCACCGAGAGGAAGGTGATGCTCTGGACGTCATTAAGGGTACGTTCTTTATTTATAATGTACCTTATACTGCACTGATAGATATAGGATCCACTCACTCCTATATAGCTTGTACTGTATCAGAAAACTTGGGTATACTGGTTGAGAGCACTACGAGTGAGGTCACTGTACTGAGTCCGCTAGGGCAATCGGTAAGGGTGAATAAACTACTTAGAGATGTTCCTTTAGAGGTCCAATAGGCTATCTTCCTAGCTGATCTGATAAAACTACCTTTTGGAAAGCTTAATTTGATACTGGAAATGGATTGGTTAGTCAATCACCGAGTGAGCTTAGATTGTGCCATAAAAGGGTTGTACTAAGAACTAAGGGGATAGCAAGGTAGTCGTAATTGGGGAACGTCAAAACTAATTATCGAATGCTATTTCTGTACTAAGGGCCAAAAAGTTGGTTCGTAAGGGATGTGAGGCATATCTAGCCTACATTAGTGTTTCAAATTCTAGGGATTCTTAGGTTAAGGATATAAGGACGGTTAAGGACTTTTTGAATGTTTTTCTTGAAGAGCTACCTAGGTTACCTCCGGATCGTGAAGTAGAGTTTGGGATTGAGCTCCTTCCTGGTACAGCCCCGGTGTCTATCACCCCTTTTAGAATGGCACCAATGGAGCTTGTGGAGCTTAAGGCTTAGATTCAAGAGTTACTGGATCGTGAGTTCATCTACTTTAGTGTGTCTCCATGGAGAGCACCTGTAGTGTTTGTGAAAAAGAAGGATAGATCCATGCATATGTGTATCGACTACCATAAATTGAACAAGCTGACCATCAAGAATAAGTACCCCTACCGAGAATTGATGATCTGTTTGACCAGTTTTGAGGAGCTTCAATTTTTCTAGGATTTATCTATGATCAAGGTATCACCAGTTGAGAGTTAAAAAGGCTGACGTGCATAAGACGACATTTAGGACTCGCTACGGCCACTACGAGTTCCTAGTGATGCCATTTGGACTGACGAATGCACCAGCTGCTTTTATGGATCTGATGAACCGAGTGTTCCAGCCCTATCTAGATCGATTTGTGGTGGTGTTTATTGACGAAATACTATTTTTCGAAGACGAAGGATGAACACAATGAACACCTCAGAGTGATTCTATAGATTCTGTGAGACAAACAACTATACGCCAAGTTCAGTAAATGTGAGTTCTGGTTACATGAAGTAACATTTCTAGGGCATGTGGTTTCTGCAAAGGGGATTAGAGTCAATCATCGAAAGATTGAGGCTATCTTGGATTGGAAGTAGCCTAAGACTGTATCAAAATCTGTAGTTTTCTGGGATTGGTGGGGTATTATCGATAATTTCTAGAGGGGATTTCACTGATCACCGCACCCTTGACAAAGCTGCTACGTAAGGGTGTGTCATTTAATAATTGCTGCAAAACAGTCTAGTTTTAAAATTTATAAAGGATAATCAAACCTGTAGACTAACTATGACAACGATAGAGGCAAGTGCACCTGTCGAACAATAGTATAGCTTTGGCAAGAATATCTTATCGAACCCAAGGAACCTAAAAGTACTACTACTCACTTTCTTCCTTTTATTTAGCCTTAAATATGGAGTGATTAATTAACTTATCTAAGACTAATGAAATACTTAAACTAAATGTAAAGACAAAAGAATAACCTGGGAAAAGACTTTGGAAAACTCAGTTGATAAAAACGATACCCTCGGGAAGAATCCACCTATGACTTCACTTATTATCTAACTTTCAATTCATATGCTTTTTTTTACATAGCTTGATCCGTGAGACACCCTAATCTATATTAAACCTTCTCTCAAAGCGAATAACGTCTAACCTTAGGTTAATTAGTGGAACTCTCATTCTATTATAATAACCCCCTAATGAAGTAGTAAATCTATCAATGGACTCCCATATTAGGTTTCACCCTAATCCGGCAAAATCTCATAACCCTATCTCTAGGCGCCCGATCAACTCCACTTAATTGTGCTAGATCTACTCTTAAGCAGGGTCTATTCCTCCTCCACCTAAGCACATCAGATTAAATTGAGCAACATAATTAAGAACAAACTAAGTATTTATCATATAAACCGAAAGAATTAAATAACAAAATCCATCATAGGTTTCATCCCCTTCAGGTATCTGAAGGATCTAGTTCATAATAAAATAAGAAAACATCTCAAGAGAAAAGATAAAATAAAACATAAGAAATCCCTAAAACCCCCTGAAGGAACGAAAGGAGAGATCCTCCGTCTTGAGTAGAATTCTGACTCTTCAAGATGGATCAACTGGCTATCTTCGAGTAATTTCCTAAACGAGTAAAGCTCTGGCAGAAAACTCTGCTAAAACCCGTCACCCTTGAATTGCTGCCTTGGATTGTTTATATAGACGTTTGGGATGCTTTACTTGGCTTCTAAGTACTCATAATTCAAGTGAAATTCATCCTAAGTGTTTCAGAGGACTTAGGATTGCATTTCTTGGGCTCCAAGCATCTAATTCCGAGTGAAATTGCTCTTTCCGTGGTAGGGGCACGGCCTTGACACGCCCGTGTAAATCATGGTCTAGCCCGTGTCTCCATTCTGTCGATTTAGGCATGGCTTTGACACGCCCGTGCAATATCTGGGTAGAGGTCGTACTTCGGGTTTGCTAATTGGGGCATGGTCGTGTACATCGGGGTCAGGTCGTGTTGGGCTTTTTGTCGACGAGGCACGATCGTGTAAATCAGGGTGTGACTATGTGTAATCTAAATATTGGGGCACGACCGTATGGCATGAAATCCAGGCCGTGCCGACTTCTTGGGTTGGCCCACTTTGGTCCGTTTTAAACCCGCTTTTGCATCCTTTTTATCCTTGGGTGCTTTCCGAGTATAAGACATGAAAAGAAAGGATTAAGA
Organism: Gossypium rotundifolium; assembly: GCA_025506655.1. Taxonomy (NCBI): domain Eukaryota; kingdom Viridiplantae; phylum Streptophyta; class Magnoliopsida; order Malvales; family Malvaceae; genus Gossypium; species Gossypium rotundifolium. The sequence goes on from CP106723.1 coordinate 82,275,661, forward strand.
GCACCTTTTACATAAATTAAGGATAAATTCATCCAAAAGCATACTAAATGTGGGATTAAAAAATGTTACTTTTACGGTTTATCAAATACCCCCACACTTAAGCTTTTGCTTGTCCTCAGGTAAAATTCTCAATTTACAATTAAAATGAACTTTCCAAAATTCATAATTCCCATTAAGAATGCCTCATCATAATTCATAGATAATTTATATATGGATCATTTAGCTCGAAGTGCCCTAAAGATTCAAACGAGATAAGTCATAATTTTGTAGCATGAAAACATAGGTGTCTCCCTTTATTTAAATAATTACCTTTGATTCAAAACTTACAAGGATTGACATCCTCACTAAAGATTCACTCAAAGCACTCACAGTATTTAAGGGTCAAGAAAAAGCGCTCAAAAGTTGAAACTGAAAGGTTAATCCCATAGGCTTGCCTGAAAATCAAATCTCCACCACTGTATATGAGATGATAAACAGATCAAAAGGTCTTTATTAGGGATGTAACGGGGCTTGGGTTAAAAGGTGTGGACAAAGGCTAAATTAAGGGGTTAAAGTCGAGATTGAATTGACTAATTACCCAATCTAAAAATAATGAGCTAAATATGAATATTTACATCGAATGAAAAGTAATAATACCACTATTGATAATTACTCTATAATGAAGAGTATTTTCTTCACTTTAAAATTTGATAATACTTTAATACGAGCTTTTTCTTCAACAATTGGAGTTTAATTACTCTAAGCTCTTTTATACTATTAATATTTAATAAACTTGGATTTTTTTAAGAACAAACTAAGAAAAACTTAATAGAAGGAACTTTGATAATTGAAACAACCTAATTTGGCAATTGATCAAGTCAATTCTCGATAGAGGGGTAGTCAAAAGTATGTTGATAACAAATACAAAGGGATTTTGGGTTAATATTAGTGGGTGAGTCAATAAAAAGGTTGTTAGGATTCAACGGGGTTCACTAGGAGTCGTTTATGTAGGTAGGCTTTTTAGTGGAGTGAACGGGTTAAAACCTAGGTGCCTTTATCATCTCAGTATATCAAATCATTATTGTGGTCTCGACATGCATAAACAAGGCAAGTTCTAGAATAACAGTTCAAAGTTGACACACTCATAATCAATAAAAAGTGAGCATGAAAAATAATATATGCTCTCTAAGGCTCAATATCTCACAGAAATTATGGGTGTTTTTGACATCAATCCCTATAGATTTCAAATTTCAAAGTAATACTCATATTTAGTTCAACAACCTATCAATTTTTATTTTTGAAAAATAGACTTATCATGCCTGATTCTCTAGTATTCTTCAAATTTAATCATAAATGCACAATTAACTATGACTTACTCTAAAACATATCAATAAAAATCATAAATCATTAGAAATTTCATCCTAATTAATAATATGAGAACAATACTTAAGATCAAGACATTTCATGGTTTTGAAAATTATGCAAAAAGTTAGACACTATTACCCCCACACTTAAGATGTACATTGCCCTCAATGTATAAAGATAGATAATGAAATTTATGTGCCAAATCAAAAAGAGAAGTGGGGAAAGTAATACTCCTTGAAATCTGGATGATCCCTGGCGTCTTTGGTGGCGGGGATGGTGTTTTCTATGGGCCTGGTGGAGTGGCTACCGAGAAGTAATTTGCTAGATGAAGAAATTGGGTAGCCTATGAAGATGTAGCCAAGAGATTTAGAGAAATAACAATAATATACTAATAATAAATTTAAAGATTAAGGAAATAAAAAGAAGGAGACTAAGAAGAAAATTGAAATTGAAAGAAAAGACTAATGGACTAAGGAGTCCTTATTGTTGGATAGTTTGCGAAGTGGGTGTGACCACGAAAGCTATGGTGTGTGATTCCCTAGCAGCCTTTAAAATCTAAAACCAAGAAACTAATATGAAATAAATTAAATTAAGCAGAAAAGAAGTATAAATAAGGAAAATAAAGGAGACGAGAAAAGAAAAATAGAACCAAAAAGGTTTTTGAGACCCTTGGCGTGTCAATTAAGTGAAGCTGCCGGCATGAACTCATGTTGAGATCTCCTCTAAGGAGATGATGCTTACATTTCTTCGGCATGATCTTTGTGTTGCTCAAGTGTCTTGGATCTTTTCTATGAATAGGAAGAAAAATTTGAAAGAAAAGAGAAAGAAGGAATAAGAAAGAAGATGGGACAAAGAGGACGGGCTATTGGGATTTAAATAAGATTTCAAATTTGGTATGTTCCCACACCCCTGTACCGAGGGTGTGTCGATTCACACGGCCGTATTGCACTGCCGTGTTGTGGGGTGTGTTGTCCTTCCATGCCCGTTTTGTTGGTTTGCACGCCCGTTCCTAAAAAGCCAGTATAGGAGCACTGTTGGAATGCACGGACGTGGTCTGCCCGTGCTAAATAAGTCAGTATCTTAGCACGGCTGTGAGGCACAGCCTTGCTATTTTTGTCGGTGCCCGTGCTGTAGGTGGTTGGACTAAATTGCACGGCCTTGCTCCTGTCAGTCTGGTGGTTCCGGTGGTCCACACGGCCACAGACATGGCTATGTGTAAGGCCGTATGGCCTGGAAATCTGCACTTTTATGTTAGTTTTCAATGAAAAAATTAGGACAGAAAGATGGAAAGAAAAGAAACTGAAAATAAAAATTGTTAGTGTTCAGGTTGCCTCTCGAAAAGCGCTCGTTTATAGTCTTAAGCTAGGCTATCCTTGTGTTGAAGATTTCAAGGAGGTTTAAAGGTTTGAATATCTTTCCTCATGTCTGTAGTTCTTCTTTCATGAAAAAAATTGGGGTCGAGAAGTGTTTACCTTGGAATTTCTGAACATTGGTTGCTTACATTGACCGTGTTGTGGGGGAAGATTTCGTGTACCTCATCTTTTATTTTAAAGTGATTCGATGTCCCTATGAGCTGTTCTGGCAGTGCCTCTGACTTTACTTCATGTGGATCCGTCTTTACTTGTGTCTTCTGCTCTTCTAATTTGTCGACCTTAAGTGTACGTGATTTTTCTGTGTCGACTAAGATGCTATGGTTTGACTCAGATTTGATGTCGTGTGGTGTTTCCTGTAATGAAGGTTGAATAATTTGATTATCGACTAGAGTAATTTTCGTGCCTTCATCATTCATCGCTCTGGCTGAGTTGAGAGCTTGAAGATTTATTGATTCATCTCCCACGCGAAGTATGAGTTCTCCTGTGGCAACATCAATCTTAGTTCTAGCGGTTGCTAGAAAAGGCCTTCCTAAAATCAAGGGATTGAATTATCCTCATCCATGTCTAAAACAACAAAGTCTTCGGGAAAACAAATTTATCGATTTTGACTAAAACATCTTCAATAATGCCCTAGGGATTCTAGCAGCTTTATCACTAGTTGAATACTCATCCTAGTTTGTTTGGGCTTCCTAGACCTAGTTGTTTAAACAAAGGCATAAGGCATAACATTTATACTTGCCCTAAATTAGCTAACGATTATCAATAGTCAAACTACCAATTAAGCATGGAATCGTAAAACTCCCCGGATCTTTTAGTTTTGTGGTCGCTTGTTCAGTAGCATTTTTGAGCATGTTGCGTTTAATTCCACATGGTGCTCTTCATCTATTTTGCATTTGTTTGTCAAGAGCTTGCTTAAGAATTTCCTTGCATCGGGCATTTGAAAAAGAGCTTCAAAAAGAGGTAAGTCAATATGTAATTTCTTCAAGAGTTTTAGAAACTTACCGAATTGTTCCTCTAAATCATCTTTTTTCAATGCTTCGGGATAAGGTATGTGAGGTTGGTATTCTTTGATTACTGGTTTTGGCTTTTCTTGAGCTACCTCGGTCTTATACTTCTTTTCTTGCGCTGATGTGGGTCTATCTACTTCTGTACCCTCTTGAGTTGTAATGGCTTGGATTTGTTCTTTGGTGTTTATTTCTATTTTGCTTGGTAGACGTCCTTATTGGCATTCAGAAATTAGCTTTGTGAGGTATCCCACTGACCTAGTAAGTTCTCCAACTTGATTCTCGAGTCCTTTCATCGACTTCTGTTGTTCATCAAGGTTTGTATCAGTCTTTCGAAGACGAGATTCTGTGGCTGCCATAAATTTTTTTCAGCATCTCTTCAAGGCTTGATTTTTTTTCCTGTGGGGAGGGTTGATTTTGATAATTTAGAGGAGGTTGCTGCCTTTGAATTCCTTGAATTCCTTGTCCTCCCCACGAAAAATTTGGGTGGTTCCTCCAACCAGGGTTATAAGTATTACTATAAGGATTATTATGACATCTAGAGTAGTTACCTATATAGTGGACTTGTTTGTTTTTCAATATCTGTAGGGTGGGTACTCAGGATTCGCCACGCCTCTCAGATTCAAGTTATACTGCATTATTGGGTGTACATGCAAGAGATTATTCAAACCATCAATCTTTTTATTCATTATTTCGAATTGATTAGATAACCTGGTGACCACGCCGAGGTTGAAAATCTTGGTTGCTTCAAGAGGAATTGTCCCCATGCCTTGCCACCGATAATTATTCAAATTGCCATTCCTTTGAAACACTAGAATTATCTCATCAAAATTTAAATCAAATAAAAGTTAGAAAAGTAAAATAATCATAATGGCTAAAGTAATAAAAATAGAGCTTTAAGTAATATTTTAGAATTCCCAACAGCGCTTAAAAACTTGATCACGCAAAAGCAGTCTAGTTTTAAAATTTATAAAGGATAATCAAACTTGTAGACTAACTATGACAACGATAGAGGTAAGTGCACCTGTCGAACAGTAGTATAGCTTTGGCAAGAATATCTTATCGAACCCAAGGGACCTAAAAGTACTACTACTCACTTTCTTCCTATTATTTAGCCTTAAATATGGAGTGATTAATTAACTTATCTAAGACTAATGAAATACTTAAACTAAATGCAAAGACAAAAGAATAAACAGGGAAAAGACTTTGGAAAACTTAGTTTATAAAAATGATACCCTCGGGAAGAATCCACCTATGACTTCACTTATTATCTAACTTTCAATTCATATGATTTCTTTTACTTAGCTTGATCCGTGAGACTCCCTAACCTATATTAAACCTTCTCTCGAAGTGAATAACGTCTAACCTTAGGTTAATTAGTGGAACTCTAGTTCTCTTATAATAACCCCCTAAGGAAGCAGTAAATCGATCAATGGACTCCCATATTAGGTTTCACCCTAATTCGGCAAAATCTTGTAACCCTATCTCTAGATGCCCGATCAACTCCGCTTAATTATGCTAGATCTACTCTTATGCAGGGTCTATTCCTCCTCCACCTAAGCACATCAGATTAGATTGAGCAACATAATTAAGAACAAACTAAGTATTTATCATGTAAACCGAAAGAATTAAATAACAAAATCCATCATAAGTTTCATTTCCTTCAAGTATCTGAAGGATCTAGTTCATAATAAAATAAGAAAACATCTCAAGAGAAAAGATAAAACAAAACATAAGAAATCCCTAAAACCCCCTGAAGGAACGGAAAGAGAGATCCTCCATCTTGAGTAGAATTCTGACTCTTCTAGATGGATCAACTGGTTATCTTCGAGTAATGCCCTAAACAAGTAAAGCTCTGGTAGAAAACTCTGCTAAAACCTGTCACCCTTGAATTGCTGCCTTGGATTTTTTATATAGATGTTTGGGATGTTTTACTTGGCTCCTAAGTACTCGTAATTCAAGTAAAATTCGTCCTAAGTGTTTGAGTGGACTTAGGATTGCATTTCTTGGGCTTCAAGCATCAAATTCCGAGTGAAATTACTCTTTCCCGCTCAGGGGCACGGCCTTGACACGCCCGTGTAAATCGTGGTCCAGCCCGTGTCTCCATTTTATCGATTTAGGCACGACTTTGACACGCCCGTGCAATATTTGGGTAGAGGCCGTGCTTCTGGTCTACCAATTGGGGCATGACCGTGTACATCGAGGTTAGGCCGTATTGGGCTTTTTGTCGACGAGGCATGGTCGTGTAAATCAGGGTGTGACCATGTGCAATCTAAATATTAGGGTACGACCTTGTGGCATGAAGTTTAGGCTGTTCCGACTTCTTAGGTTGGCCAACTTTGGTCCATTTTAAACCCGTTTTGTGTCCTTTTTATCCTTTGGTGCTTTCCTGAGTATAAGACGTGAAAAGAAAGGATTAAGAGCACCTTTTTACATAAATTAAGGATAAATTCATCCAAAAGCATACTATATGTGGGATTAAAATATGTTACTTTTACGGTTTATCATTTAACTGGACTGATTTGCAACAAAAGAGCTTTGAGAAGCTCAAGACTGTACTGACTGAGGCCCCTATTCTGATACAACTAGAGTCTGGAAAAGAGTTTATTCTCTACAGTGATGCATCACATGTCATTTTAGGATGTGTGTTGATGCAAGAGGGTAAGGTGGTATGCATATGCATCTCGTCAGCTTAAGACTCATGAGGTGAATTATCCGACGCAAGACTTGGAGTTGGTCACGGTGGTGAGAAGTACATCATTTACACTGATTATAAGATCCTCAAGTATCTCCTCACTCAGAAGGAGCTGAGCCTTAGGTAGCGTCGGTGGATTGAGTTGCTTAAGGACTATGACTGTACGGTTGAATACCACCCTGGTAAGGCCAATGTGGTGGCCGAGTTACTGAGCCGTAGGGCTATGACTGATCTGAGGGTAATGTTTGCTCATCTCAGTTTATTTGATAATGGTGGTATGTTAGCCAAACTTCAAGTTAAACCAATGTGGATAGAGTAGATTAAGGGTAAACAGTTGGAGGACGAGTCTTTGGGTCTTCACTTCTGAAAAATTAAGAGAGGGAATACTGTGGATTTTGGATTGAATAGCAAAGGGTACTCTATTTTCGTGGCAGAATCTGTGTATCGAAGGATACTGAGTTGAGGCAGTCTATATTGCGAGAGGTGCATAGTAGCCCTTATGCTATGCATTATTATAACAGCCCGATTTTGGGGCTAGTCAGAATAGTGGTTTCGAGACCACTAATCTGAGGATGAGGAAAATTATTTTCATGTTATTCTATGTGTTGTAGCATAATTATTTGGATGTATGTAAATTTTAGTGCATTAATTTTGGTGATTTCATGCTTAATTGGGAAATAAGACTAAATCGCATAAAGTGTAAAAGTTTTATTTTATAAGCTAAAGGCCTCAAATAGCTATAGTATTTTAATTGGAGGTCTTAAATGAGTAATTAGGCCATTTTAAGGGCAATAGCCGGCCATAAGGGGGATAAGGAGCTTAAACTAGTCAAAGTTGGTAAAGTTAGGTGATGAATGAATAAAATAAAAGGAAAAAATAAAGAAAGAAGGATATCATGTTTTTCCCATTCTTCCTCCACCAAAATTCTCAAGCGAGAATAGGGTTTTTGGAGCTTAAACTTTCAGTCATTCAATCCTCATCCAAGTAAGTGATTTTGGTGGTTTTATTTGATAATTTTTGTACTTTTGGAGTCCCCAAAGCTTAAGCTAGCTAATAAGGGACTAATTTGCTAAGTGGTTGAAAGTTTAGGGACTTGCCATGAGAGTGTTCATGTTTTTTGCTGAGTTTTTATTGAGTAAAATGAATGATAGTGAGTTAAGGAATAACTTTTGTGAAAGGTGTTAGCATGAAACACCTAAATATGACTTGAATGCAAATATTAAAAATGTGTAATAAATGGATGAAATAATTAGAATTATGGGTATTTTTAGGAGTAATAAATGTTCATCTAGGCTTGTTTAATAAGAAAATGTGATGAAAACTGATTTATGAGCCTAGGGGAAAAATCGTAATTTTCCATAGTACAAGGGCAAAACGGTCATTTTTGCCTAAGTAGAGATTATGATGTATTATGATTATAAAATGAGTGAATGAGTGCATTTTGTTTTTATAGACCAAGAAGAGCGTGGAATCAACCTTGACCGAGGAAAAACAAGGTTATGGAATAGGCTTGTGATTAACGCGATTTTGCACCGAGGTAAGTTTATGTGTAAACGATGCATCTTAAATACATATGTTGTTGCTTATTGGTGCATTGTATAATTGAGAATGATTACGATTTAAATGGATTGAATTTGGTAGAAAATGAATAAATTCCATATGAATGTTGAAATAGATATGTAATTGTGGAGTATTATCCGTAGTAAATACTGGTGGGTTGTGTGTGATACCACCTTAAATATTCTTGTTGGTGGGCTATGTGTGATACCACCTTATTTCTTATTCACGATGGGCTGTGTGCGATACCATCGTTTATATTATCATTTGGTGGGCTATGTGTGATACCACCGTAAATATTCTTGTTGGTGGGCTATGTGCGATACCACCCTCTTAAAGATAAATGGTAGGCTAAGTGCAAAACCACGTCAGTGCTTGATATCATTAAGAATGGCTTATTGTGAAATTGTGGTGTGTTGTTCCATGTGATCATGTGGTGATAAGTGCAAGGATGTGTGTTAAATAACAAGAGCATTTGACTTGTGTTATGGTTGGAATATAGTAAGAGATGAATGAGTAAGCATTATCTTGGATTGTGGAATGTTCTTACTTATTGTGAAATGCTATTTATTGATTAGCACATGTTATGATGTTTATTGTTTACATGTAAACTTACTAAGCTTAAAGCTTACTCCCTTTTTTCCCTTATTTTATAGTGTCAAAGAGCCGGGTCGGGATACGAAGGTAATTTAAAGATCACCTACACTATTAGCTCATCTCAGTATATTTAGAATTAGCATTTTGAGTATGGTATGTATAGGGGCTAGACTAGGTGAATTGTTTTGTTACTTTGGCCAAGTGTGTATTGGTTCCTTATAGGTGAATTCTTTTGTATATGGCCATAGTTAATGGCTAAGTTCTATTAATTAATGAAAAGAAGAGGTTATTCATGACTATGTAGGGTATATGATTGGGTTGTTTGGTTATAATTATGCATGAATGAATTGATGGTGGAGGGTGAATTATGCTTGAGTGAGTTAGAGTGATGAAAAAGCTTGTCCAATAGCCTTGTTCTTGTCCACACTGGTAGGCACATGGGCGTGTGTCTAGGCCGCGTGTGACACACGGTAAATTACATGGGTGTGTGATCAGGCTGTGTGTCCCCTTACATGTTAGAATTGCAAGTCAGTAAGCTCAGTACTAAACACACAGGCAGAGACACGGCAGTGTGTCTCAGCTGTGTGGGAGGCACAGCCATGGACATGGGCATGTGCCCAGGCAATGTGAAGCCTGCACCTAAAGTTAGGAATTTAATTCGACACACGGTCAAAGGATACGGGTGTGTGCCTATGCCTAGGCCGTGTGAAGTCTGCACCTGAAGTTAGAAATTTAATTTGACACACGGCCTAAGGACACGGGTGTGTGCCTTGGCCGTGTGACCATAGTGAGATGATGAAGTCATAAATAGAATTCCAAGGTTTTGGCACACTACTAAAGCACGGGCGTGTCTAGGCCGTATGAGGGACACGGGCCAGGGACACGAGCATGTGTCCGGCCATATGTATTAAGTCAGTATCAACCACGGGTGAGGAGTACGGGCATGTCTCAGAGGCACACAGGCGTGTCCCTTAAACAACACGGGCGTGTGGCCCCTATTTAGGTAAAAAATAATTTAAGTGTACAAAAGTTCCGGTTGGGTTTCAAAACCCTCCGTATGCATTTTTAAGGCCTCGTAGGTCCTTAATGAGAAGGAATTGATTGTAAATGATACATGTTAAGTTTGGAATGAAATTTGATAGCCCAAAGTTGTATGTACAAGTGAGTTAAGTATGGTAATGCCTCGTACCCGATTCTGGCGTAGGATATGGGTAAGGGGTGTTACATTTAGTGGTATCAGAGCTACGATTTAGTCGGTTCTCGAACTACCGTAGCGTGTGTTAGAGTCTAGCTATACATGCCATAAGAGTATATTGATAATGTCGTGACTTCTAATAATTCTAAACTTTGTGTTTATATAGTAAATGGAGCCCGATCGAGTGGCTGCTGATGACGCAGCTAATAACGCGTCTGCTCCCACACAAGGGACCGCGTATGTAGAGAGTGGACCCGAGACTTTGGGTTGAGGAGAAGAAACCAGAAAGCCTTTCTCTAAATTATGAGTAATTGGTACACGAAGTATGTACGAGCAAACCCAAATGCTCAACCTCCTCCACCCCCTCTTATACCATAGCCAGTTCCTGTGGCTCCATAAGGTATAGATTTAGTGAGAATAACCAAGCCCTCGGTAGATAAAATTCAGAAGCAAGGGGCTGAGGAGTTTAGAGCTAATATAGGAGATGACCCTGAGAGGGTAGAGTTCAGGCTTGAGAACTAAATGAGGGTATTTAATGAACTCTCCTACACACCTGAGGAGAGTTTAAAATGAGCCATGTCTTTGCTGAGGGACTCGGCATACCATTGGTGGAAAACGTTGACGCCGGTGGTTCTAAGAGAGAGAGTGACGTGGGACTTCTTTTTGGAGTAGTTCCGAAAGAAGTATATAAGCCAAAGATTTGTGGACCAGAAACAGAAAGAATTCCTTGAATTGAAGCAATGAAAAATGACTGTGGTAGATTATGAGCACGAGTTTATTAGCCTCAGCAAGTATGCACAAGAGTGTGTGTCTACAGAAGCTATCTTGTGCAAGAGGTTTGAAGATGGGCTAAATTAAGATATTAGACTTCTAGTTGGGATTTTGGAGTTAAAAGAGTTATTGGTGTTGGTTGATAGGACATGTAAGGCCGAGGAATTGAACAAGGAAAAGAGGAAGACCATGAGTGATGCCCGAGATGCAAAAAAAAAAAGGCCAATGAGTAAATCATACCAAGCTCAAGCAAAGAATTCCAGGGAGATGAACCCTCGATGACTACATTAGCTGGATATTCACATCAGGATTGGGGTAACTCATACTCGGGCTCAAGAGTTCAAGCCACTTCGATGGCAAGTGTGGGCAATTCGAAGTCCAAACCGGAGTATCCAAATTGTGGTAGGCAGCACACTGGGGAGTGTTGGTGAAATAACTAAAACTATTACAAGTGTGGTTCACCTGATCATTTCATCCAGAATTGCCCTGAGAGGGATGACAAGGAAAGGAAGCAAGAGATGAAATCAAGCAATGAATCTTTGAAGGGTAGATCAAGAAAGAACCCAAGAGGTAAGACTAGTAGTAGAGGTGTGACTCGAGATTTTGCTATGAGACCGGAGGGTCGAGCACCCATGAGGACTTATGCCATTCGAGCTCGCGAGGAGGCATAATCTCCAAATGTGATAATAGGTACCTTTTCTCTTCATGAAACCTCTGTTATTACTTTGATTGATCTGGTGTCTACCCATTCTTACATTTGTATGAGATTGGCATCTAGGATGAATATGATTGTTGAGTCTACGGAATTAGTAGTAAAGGTGTTAAATCCGTTAGGCAAACATGTGCTAGTTGACAAGGTGTGTAGGAATTGTCCTTTGACAATTAGATGTCATTATTTTTGGTAAATCTTATGTTGTTGCCTTTTGATGAATTTGATTTGATTCTTGGTATGGATTGGTTGATAGCTCATAATGTTTCAGTAAGTGTGCTAGCAAGTTTATTGAATTGAAATGTGAAAATAGGGATGTCATTCGGGTTGAATCAGGTAGATCGAAAAATTTTCCTGTGATAATTTCAAATATGGTAGCCGGGAAATACTTGAGGAAAGGATATGAGTCTTATCTCGCCTTTGTGTTGAATACTTAAGAGTCAGAGGTAATATTTAGATGTGTTTCCAGAGGAGTTACCGGATTACCTCCAGATAGAGAGGTCGAGTTTGGGATTGAGTTAGTTCAGGAACGGCACCTATTTCGGTTGCTTTGTATAGGATGACACCATTAGAGTTGAAAGAGTTGAAGGTTCAGATGCAAGAGATAACGGATAAGGGTTTTGCAAGATTGAGCTATTCACTATGGGGTGCCCCTGTGCTTTTTGTAAAGAAGAAAGATGGGTCAATTAGGTTGTGTATAGACTATAGACAACTCAACAAGGTGACAGTGAAGAATAAGTACCCTTTACCAAGGATAGATGATCTATTTGACCAACTGAAGGGAGCTATGGTGTTCTCTAATATAGTCTTAAGGTCTAGCTATTATCAGATGAGAGTTAAGGAGCAAGATGTGCCGAAAATTGCATTTCGGACGAGGTATGGTCATTATGAGTTTCTTATCATGCCATTTGGCCTAGCGAATGCTCCTTTGATTTTTATGGATTTAATGAATCGTGTCTTTTGACTGTATTTAGATAAATTTGTAGTTGTCTTTATCGACGACATATTAATTTATTCTCAAGATGAGAGTGATCATGCAGAGCACCTGAGAATTGTTTTACAGACTTTAAGAGACAAACAATTGTATGCTAAATTTAGCAATAGTGAGTTTTGGCTCCGAGAGTCAAATTTTAGGACACGATATGTTGCTTAATGGTATTAGAGTTGATCCGATTAAGGTCACGGCTATTGTGGAATGAAAAATGTTGAGAAATGTATCGAAAGTCAGAAGCTTTTTGTGTTTAGCGGGGTGCTATAGACGGTTCGTAAAGGGGTTTTCCATGATTGCTACCCCGATGACAAAACTGTTACATAAGGATGTCAAGTTTGAATGGAATGAGAAATGCCAATAGAGCTTCAAGAGATTGAAAATCTTGTTGACTGAAGAGCCGATTTTAGTGCAACCTGAGTCGGAGAAGGAGTTTGTAGTATATAGTGATGCAGGAGGATAAGCTTATGCCTTGAGACAGTTAAAACCACATGAGAAGAATTATCTGACTCACGACTTGGAGTTGGCTGCGATCGTTTTTGCTTTGAAGATCTAGCCCCATTATTTATATGGTGAGAAGTGTTGAATCTTCACCGATCATAAAAGTTTGAAGTACTTAATAGACCAAAAAGATTTAAATTTACGACAACGGTGGTGGCTTAAATTATTGAAGGAATATGAGCTAGTAATTGATTATCATCTGGGAAAAAAATGCAGTTGTGGACGCCTTGAGCAGAAAATCTTTGTATGCTTTGAAAGCCATCAGCACAAGCTTAGTGTTGTCTAATGATGGTGCTATATTGGTTGAGTTGAGGGCTAGGTCGCTGCTTATTCAAAACATATGTGAAGCTCAAAAGAATGATAATAAGATGCAAGCCAAGAGAGCTAAGTATGAATTGGGAAGGATTCTAACTTTCGGGTGAGTTCAGATGGTTGTTTGATGTTTCACGACAGGATTCGTGTACCAAAAGATGATGAGTTGATCCGAAAAATTTTACATGAAGCACTCAGTGGTCATTTTTAGTACATCCTGGTAGCACGAAAATGTACAATGATTTGAAGAGATTTTATTGGTGGTCGAGTATGAAAAGAGATATCTCTGAGTTCATGACAAGATGCTTGATCTGTCAACAAGTGAAATCCAAGCACCAAGTACTTCAGGATTGCTTCAGCTGGTGATAGTTCTCGAGTGGAAGTGGGATCGGATCACCATGGATTTTGTGACGAGTTGCCTATGAATTCGAAAAAGAAAGATGTCGTATGGGTTATTGTTGATAGACTAACGAAGTCGACACACTTTATACCGCTGCATGTTGATTATGCTCTTGATAAGTTGGTCGAGTTGTATGTTGCTAAAGTGGTGAGATTACATGGGGTGGCTATATCTATTATCTCAGATAGAGATTCGAGATTTACTTCTAGATTTTGGAAGAAGCTTCAGGAAGCCTTAGGTACAAGGTTGCATTTTACTACTACATTCCATCCCCAAACTGATGGCTAGTCTGAAAGAGTGATTCAAGTTCTTGAGAATATGCTTCGATGCTCTGTGTTGGAGTTCGAGGGCAGTTGGGAAAAATATCTACCTTTGGTCGAGTTTGCCTACAACAACATTTATTAGTTGAGTATACAGATGGCACCGTATGAAGCCTTGTATGGTCGTAGATGTCAGACTCCCTTGTATTGGACCAAGCTTAGTGAGAAGAAGATTCATGGGGTCGATCTAATTAGAGAGACCGAAGAGAAAGTGAAAGTGATCCGTAATAGTCTGAAAGCTGCTTGGACCGATAGAAGTCGTATGTGGATTTAAAAAGGAAATAAATTGAGTTTCAAGTGGGCAACAAGGTATTTTTGAAAGTATCCTCATGGAAGAAAATTTTGAGATTCAGTCGAAAAGGAAAATTATGTCCACGATTCATAGGGCCGTATAAGATTACCGAAAGGATTGGACCAGTGGCATATCGGTTGGCTTTGCCAGTAGAAATAGAGAGAATACACAATGTGTTTCATGTGTCAATGTTGCGGCGATATCGTTCTGATCCTTCGCATGTGATTCCTCTATCGAAAATTGAAATATGATCAGACATAACTTATGAAGAGGAGCCGATTAAGATATTGGCTTGACAGGTTAAACAGTTGAGGAATAAGAACATAGCCTTAGTAAAAGTGTTATGGTAAAAACACAGTGTAGAAGAGGCAACGTGGGAACCGAAGAAGCCATAAGAGAACAATAACCAAACCTTTTTATCGGTAAGATTTTCAAGAGCGAAAATCTCTAAAAGAGGGGAGAGTAATAATAGCCTGATTTTGGGGCTAGTCAGAATAGTGGTTTCGAGACCACTAATCCAAGGATGAGGAAAATTATTTTCATGTTATTCTATGTGTTGTAGCATAATTATTTGGATGTATGCAAATTTTAGTGCATTACTTTTGGTGATTCCATGCTTAGTTGGGAAAAAGGACTAAATCGCATAAAGTGCAAAAGTTCTATTTTATAAGCTAAAGGTGTCAAATAGCTATAGAATTTTAATTGGACGTTCTAATGACTTTTTAAAGGCAATAGTCAGCCATAGGGGCACAAGGAGCTTAAATTAGTCAATGTTGGTAAAGTTAGGTGATGAATAAATAAAATAAGAGGAAAAATAAAGAAAGAAAGATATCATCTTTTTCCCATTTCTTCCTCCACCGAAATTATCAAGCAAGTATAGGGTTTTTGGAGCTTGAACTTTCAGCCATTCAATCCTCATCCAAGTAAGTGATTTTGATGGTTTTATTTGATAATTTTTGTACTTTTGGATTCCCCAAAGCTTAAGCAAGCTAATGAGGGGACTAATTTGCTAAATGGTTGAAATTTTAGAGACTTTCCATGAGAATGTTCATGTTGCTTGCTGATTTTTTATAGAGGAAAATGAATGATCGTGAGTTAAGGAATAACTTTTGTGAAATGTGTTAGCATGAAAACACCTAAATAGGACTTGAATGCAAAGATTGAAAATGTGAATAAATGCATGAAATAATTAGAATTATGAGTAGATTTAGGAGTAATAAATGTTCAGCTAGGCTTGTTTAATGAGAAAATGTGATGAAAAATGATTTACGAGCCTAGGGGCAAAATCGTAATTTTGCCATAGTACAAGGGCGAAACGTTCATTTTTGCCTAAGTAGAGATTATGATGTATTGTGATTATAAAATGAGTGAATGAGTGAATTTTGTTGTTATAGACCAAGAAGGGCGTGGAATCAACCTTGACCGAGTAAAAGGCAAGGTTACAGAAAAGACCGTTGATTAACGCATTTTACACCGAGGTAAGTTTATGTGTAAACGATGCATATTAAATACATATGTTGTTGTTTATTGGTGCATTGTATGATTGAGAATACTTACGATTTAAATGGAACGAATTTGGTAGAAAATGAATAAATTCCGTATGAATGTTGAAAGTGTAAGAGTATGCCCAAAGATCAATCATGAGATGGTTGTAATAACATACTTGATTTACCATGTTTATTAATATAAAGAGTTGTCATTATTATTTTAGTTTTTCCTTCTATGTGTACAAATAAACTATTTTATAATAATTTCCTGAGAATAATATGATTATTCTTAAAAGATCCTTAGTCAAGTATTATTGTTGACTAGGACAACAATGATGCATTAAGACTAACATGTAGTTGATTGATGATAAAGAGTTGTCATTGATATGGAGTGTCAAAATCAATGCATGAATATGTGTGTTAGAGAACAACATATTGGACTGACCCGCTATGAGTATGTTTCTTGGATTATTATGTAATTTTCACAACATTACTCATAGTGATTAATATGTATATGATCCTTAGACTTGAGATAATCATTATCCCAACATCGTGAGTCGTATATTTTGATACAGTCAAATGTACACCGTAACTGGTTGTTCTATAAAGGCTAATGTTGGATATACCACAATCTATGTAGAGGGATATTGTTGATCAATATAGGATAAGTCCCTCCCACATAATGGGAGTAATATCTTAGGCCACTTGATTGAGTGAGACTAGAAATGCATGGCCATGCTCAAATAAGTTGACATGAGATGTCATGCTAATTTGTATATCATACTCTAATCAAGATATCAAGAAACATGGGATGGACTATACAAGTGTGACTATTCCATGACTTATATCCATTCTAGAGATAAAGGACTTAAGGATTAATGCATGAAAGGTTAATCACAAAAAGTTATGTCGAGTCATGACTTCTTGTAACTTAGGTAGCAATGATGCATTACTGATGCCACTCATTGTTTGAAACATTAGAATCGTTCTAGTATTACTTCTAACGTTACAAGAACCTACAGTGTCACACCCTATGGTTGAAATGAAAGGAATAAAACATAGTTGGTATTGTGTTTGATTGTCACATGAATTAAATTAATTAAAGAATTAATTTAATTGGGCAATCAAATATTGAATATATTATATGTACAAGGATGTTGTACACATAATGAGAATTAATATATGAATTTGGTTCAGATATAAATTTAAATAAATATAGTTTATCGAATCCATGCTATAATTAATGTAATTATAACTTTTGGGTATAATTAATGTAATTATAATTTTTGGTTAAAACATTATTATATTTATTTAATTTTATAATTCATAAAAGATATATCGATTATAAAAGGTAATAAGTGATAAAAACTTATTAAGAAAACCCTAAGAATTTGCTTGAAAAGTCTAGCGGTAGTCAAGCAAATAAAACCTCTAAAACAGTTTTGGAGATTTCTGCCACTCATAGTCAAACCGGGTGGATTACGTAGAGGCCGACATCATAAAGGTTGCGGCTTGATTCAATAGTAGATCAGAACTCTTGTTGTTGAGGCATCACTGTCTACTCAGATTGAAATTTCGGTAACTTCGAAACCTTTATTTCACCCCAATTCATTCCTCACACATGGATTTATGGTTTGGATCACCGGGATTAATTTCATTTTGTTGTGCCATGGGGGTGCCGGCGTTCCAACATAAAGAGATATGTAAGTGTGGAGTATTATCCATAGTAAATAATGGTGGGCTGTATGCGATACCACCTTAAATATTCTTGTTGGTGGGCTATGTGTGATTCCACCTTATTTATTATTCATGATGGGCTGTGTGTAATACCTTCGTTTATGTTATCATTTGGTGTGCTATCTGCGATACCACTATAAATATTCTTGTTGGTGGGCTATGTACGATACCACCCTCTTAAAGATAAATGGTGGGCTAAGTGCAAAATCATCGAGTGTTTGATATCATTAAGAATGGCTTATTGTGAAATTGTGATGTGTTGTTTCATATGATCATGTGGTGATAAGTGCAAGATGTGTGTTAAATAATAAGAGCATTTGGCTTGTGTTATGGTTGGAATGTGGTAAGAGATGAATGAGTAAGCATGATCTTGGATTGTGGAATGTTCTTACTTATTGTGAAATGCTATTTATTGATTAGAACATGTTATGATGTTTATTGTTTACATGTAAACTTACTAAGCTTAAAGCTTACTCCCTTTCTTTTCCCTTGTTTTATAGTGTCAAAGAATCGAGTCGAGATACGAAGATAATTGGAAGATCACCTACACTATCAGCTCATCTCGGTATATTTAGAATTAGCATTTTGAATATGGCGTGTATAGAAGCTAGACTAGGTGAATTGTTTTGTTATTTTGGCCAAGTGTGTATTGGTTCCTTATAGATGAATTCTTTTTTATATGGCCATAATTAATGGCTAAATTCTATTAATTAATGAAAAGAAGAGGTTATTCATGATTGTGTAGGGTATATGATTGGGTTGTTTGGTTATGATTATGAATGAGTGAATTGATGGTAGAGGGTGAATTATGCTTGAGTGAGTTAGGGTGATGAAAGAACTTGGCAAATAGCCTTGTTCTTGTCCACATAGGTAGGCACATGGGCGTGTGTCTAGGCCGTGTGTGACACAAGGTCAATTGCATGGGTGTGTGATCGAGCCATGTGTCCCCTTACATGTTAGAATCGTAAGTCAGTAAGCTCAGTAGTAAACACACAAGCAGAGACACGGTCGTATGTCTCAGCCATGTGGGAGGCACGGCCACGGACATGGGCGTGTGCCCAGGCCGTGTGAAGTCTACACCTGAAGTTAAGAATTTAATTCGACACACGGCCTAAGGACACGGGCGTGTGCCTTGGTCATGTGACCATAGTGAGATGATGACGCCATAAACAGAATGCCAAGGTTTTGGTATACAAGCTGAGACACGGGCGTGTCTAGGCCATGTGAGGGACACGGGCTAGGGACACGGGTGTGTGTTCGATCGTGTGTATTAAGGCAGTATCCATCACAGGTATGTCTCAGAGGCACACGGGTGTCTCCTTTGAATAACACGGGCGTGTGACCCCTGTTTAGGTAAAAAATTCAAGTCACAAAAGTTCCCGGTTGGGTTCCGAAACCCTCTGCGTGCATGTTTAAGGCCTTGTAGGTCCTTAATGAGATAGTATTGATTGTAAATGATACATGTTAAGTTTGGAATGAAATTTGATAGCCCAAAGTTGTATGTACAAGTGAGTTAAGTACGGTAACACCTCGTACCCGATTCCAGCGTAGAATACGGGTAAGGGGTGTTACAATCCTAGCAGAAAAAAGATGTACCGAGACCTTCGTGAGTTATACTGGTGGCTAGGTCTTAAGTGACAGGTTACAGACTTTGTAGGTAAATATCTGACATGTCTGCAGGTTAAGGCTGAGCATTAGTTACCTTCGGGGTTGCTTCAGCCAGTTAATATTCCACTTTGGAAGTTGGAACGAATGACTATGGACTTCGTTAGTGGGTCACCCCTTACACCCACTAAGAAGGATTCTGTGTGGGTCATCGTGGATCAATTGACCAAGTTTGCCCACTTTATACTGGTTCGTACTGACTACTCTTTGCAGAAGCTGGCTAAGCTGTATGTGTCTGAGATAGTGAGACTACATCGGGTACCGATTTCGATAATATCTGATAGGTATCCTCGCTTCATGTCTCGATTCTGGAAGAAGCTACATGAAGCTCTAGGTACTAGATTGGACTACAGTACTGTGCTCATCCTCAAACGGATAGTCAGTCAGAGAGGATGATTCAGATATTAGAGGACATGCTAAAGAGTTGCGTGATTGAATTTTGAGGCAGTTGGGACGATTGCCTACCGCTAGCAGAGTTTGCTTATAACAACAGCTACCAGCCTAGCATTCAGATGGCACCGTACGAGGCATTATATGGTCGTAGGTGTCGTACACCTTTATGTTGGATTGAGTTGTGTGAGTGGCATGTTCTAGGCCCTGAACTGGTTTCTGATACTGAGAAAAAAGTTAGATTGATTAGAGGCTAACTGAGAGCGGCATCAAGCAAACAGAAGTCCTATGCGGATCTAAAGCGTCGAGAGATTGAGTATTCTGTAGGGGACTTCGTTTTTCTCAAGGTCTCGCCATGGAAGAAGGTATTGAGGTTTGGACGAAAGGGCAAGTTGACCCTAGGTTTCTTGGGCCTTATCGCATATTGAAATGTGTGGGACCGGTTGCCTACTAGTTGGAGTTACCTCCGGAGTTAGATTACATTCATGATGTGTTCTATGTCTCTATGTTGAGGTGATACTGCTGTGATCCCACGCACATCGTCCATGTTGTAGATCGAGGTTAGGCTAAATCTGACCTTTGAGGAGGAGCCAGTTTAGATATTGGAGCGAGATGTATAGGTTCTAAGAAGAAAGTCCATCCCACAGGTTAAAGTTCTTTGGCGTAATCATAGCCCGGAGGAGGCCACGTGGGAGCCTGAGGATGCGATGCATCAGTAGTATCCTCATCTATTCTGATCAGGTAAATTTTGAGGACGAAATTTCTTTTTAGGGGGTAGAAGCCTAAAAATCTCATATATTTATTTTCATATGTTTGTGACACAACTGTGTATCTGCTTCAATGGTTATGTGTTCTGGGTGTGTGTGAGAGGTCCCAAGTTCAAGCCTTGTCTTGGGCAAAATTTTTGTTTTATATGACTAAATCCTATCTCTGGCCAGTAGACTTATAAGGATAATTGTGTAAAAGTATAGCAGAATGGGCCTATTGCTCTGGTGGTTAAGTTGTGTGTTGGAGTGTTGGAGCTCCTGTGTTCGAACCCCTGCGCGAGCAATTGAATTATTTTTGTTGGAGGCCGAGTGGGTGTTTGAGTAAAATGGGTTTTTGAGAAGTGGATTTTGAGGGGAAGTGAAATGTTGTTAGTGGAGAGTTTGAGGGAGTAAAACGAGGTATTGGGAGTTATCAGTATGAGGGTAACTCATTTTCAGTTTTCTCTCTACAAAGAAGGAATTTCAATGTTGATTTCATTTTTTTTTTCTCTTGGCTGAATTTTTGCTATTCGTCCTTTCCCTTTCTGTTGTTTTTCTCCTTTAATCTCCCTTTGTTGCTGTTAATAGTTCAACTAATTTTCCCTCTTTCCCTTATCTTTTGCTTATTGTCCATCTTGTTCCTCTGGCATTTGGAGTTCGTGTGTTTTAGTAAGTGGGTTCTCCCTTAGTTCTATCATGATTTTGATAAAGCGATTAATGGAAGGGTCATTTTGTTCACGTTTAGGTTCGGATCGAAGGGCTGATTATCATTCATTGACTTTCTAAGGGCGTGAAATTCCTGCAATTCGAAAGTAGGTAATGGCTTGTCACTCTGAAGTTAATTATCGTGTTTTGGGTTAGATGATTTGATTGTTTTAGAGATTAAACGAGTGTATATTTGTTGATTCTATGTTTGGGTGTGATCGCGGTTGGGTCAGCAGCGAAAACAAACCAAGTGTGTACCCAAAACACTGAAAATGCGTCTCGACAAAAAGCCGAAAAAGCTCTTTGTCGACACCACATGGGCGTGTGATAGCTCGTGTGCAAGGCTGTATGCCACAACAAGGCCGTGTGATCGACAAGCCAGGCCAAGCAAGGCCTGTGCGAGACACAGGCTCAATCAATTAGGCCATGTGTGCCACACGGGCTTTTGGGCCCACACAAGTGAACCACACGGGCGTGTAAGCCCAATTTCACTGATTTATTTGCCAAGGTTGCACGGGTCGCCCTAGTCGATCGTGAACCTGCTATAAGGTTAGTAAGTTTACCTAGACCCCTAATTGACTAAAATGACTGAAAGACTATTATATGCCTATACGAGATAGATATGTATGTTTGTATGTTGAGCATGCTATTCACACTGTACTGATTATACATGATACCATGACATGCCCGTATGATGCATTGCATTGGGTTGGGGATTGATATTGATTGGAAAGTGTACTGAAAGGCTTCAAGCCTAGCTTACTGGCAGCATAACTGCAACCACTATTTTGAGTCGTAACCGGTACTACTTGGAGTGTAGGGATGGGTGGGTTGATTATATCCCTCCTACATGGAGTGTAGAGTTGGACGAAGATAGAGTGTAAGGGCTGGTTGGGTAGGATTTCTAATTGCATATCTGTTACTATTACTGTACTGTGATGGTCTAAGGCCTTAATGCTCACTATTACTGAAATAGGATAAGGCCCAAATTGATACTGATTTTGAGATTGAAAAGGGCTTAGGCCAAACTGAGACTATATGTTATTGTCTGTTTGATTGTATGGGAATTACACACTGAGTTTACGTAAACTCACCCCTTTTGTTTAATCAGTACAGGTAATCCCCAGACATAGGCGGATCAGTGCAGCGGAGGACTCAGTGGTGGCCACACGACTCTTTTTGCTATTTGATACTTATTTATGATTTTTAGTTGTATTTGGGGTATTTTTTTTGTAATAATGGCCTCTATGGATTTTTACCTAAAATTTGGATTTTATATCGTTTTTTGTTATATCTAAAACACGAGTTCTTTTAAAAGAAATGCATGTGTTTTAGCAAAATACCCACAAGGACACAAAGTGTTTAAAAAGCTTTTACAACGTATAATGTTTTTAAAACTAACGACTGAATTAGAATCACGATTTTAGAGTTAATAAAAGATAATGAGGATTTCTAAACGGAAAACGTTTTAAGCATAGTCATGGTTTTCTAACACACTACCATGTGACATTGCCATATTCGTCCATTACGTCCAGGCCGGGTTTAGGCGTTACACATAGAATGATCAAGGAAGATGTGATCTTTCTTTTGTTAGTGATCTTCTCTTTCAAATTATTTTCCCTTTAGATTTCAAAATCCCAAAGCATTTTTTTATTTAATCCATGTTTTACTGACCTTTTTGTTATATCATGCTTAGCCCCATGATATTTAATTAACTCTTCTATCAAGGGAATGGAAGCTTAAATCACAACCAATGAGTTATAGAAGCTTAAATCACTACCATCTTTTGTCATGTGTGAATGAAAGAGAAAGAAAATTATTTATACCAATCATTTTTTAAAAGGGAGTTTGAGTGAAATTAAAATGAGAATAAAGAGGAGTGATTATAGATTAATTAAGAAAGATAATGGGGAATGGTATTTTATCAGTCAAATCTGTGTAGAAATTTTAATTATAACAAGTACACTTTTATCTAATTATTTTTGGTGTCAAAATATACCATAAACCATTGATATTCAATACTTGTATTAAACATATCCTTTTATTAATGTTATATACTATATTATTCCTATGATTCAAACCCGAAACGTGAGTTTTTTTTTTTTTTATTCAAATTCATACCGGAATTGAAGTAAAAAGTGTATGTATTTGTGGAGTTGACAGTCAACATATAAAATAATGCATTTTCAATTTTAGAAGTTGTCAACTAGTATCAATCTTATAGTTGCGTCTGGCTATAAATTCTCTAAAATAATAAACAATGACAAATTCACAATATTCATGATCATGATACCACTTATTTAATTACTTTTGGTTGAAAAATCAATTAGAAAATGATTTAGCCACATAAAATTTCTATTTAATTATTTTGTTCTACAATGTGGGTAATAAATGCAAGTCTAGATTCCGAAGTAGGAGAGGTCAACATTTTAATTTTATCCTATTTTTAATTTTTATTTAATTTATTATTTTTTATAATTAAACTAGATGGGGTCATTGATTTGGTATTTTAGATTTCATGATTAGGTTAAAAATAATTGATAAAATATTGCGCATACTGACTTTTTTAACTCGTGTTTAATGCTATTATTAGTTGTGTTTTCTTTCTCGGTTATTATTCCAGTCTTGGAAAGTTGATTTTGATTGAGAAAAAAATCTTACGTCCTATCTTGATTTTGGTACTCATGTAAAAAATATACTTATGAGACATTTGATTTTCTTAATTGTTTTACTGGCTGAAACGAATATGTTCGTATACACAATAGATGAGTACTTCGGCGATTGAAGTTAGTGGTGAAAAAGTCAAATCAATGTGAGATAAGAGATTGATAGAAATATTTTATGATATTTGTATTAAAGAGATATTGAAAGGCAATAGACCTGGTACTCATTTCAAAAAAGATGGATAGTTGAAAATAATGACCAACTTCGAGAAAGAAATAGGTAAGGCTTATTCACAAAGACAACTTAAAAATAGGTGGGATGCCTTGAAAAAAAAAGAATGGAAGGCTTGGAAGAAACTTAAAGGCGGAGATACTGGTCTAGGGTGGAATCCTATAAAATTACCGTTGATGCTTCGGATGATTGGTGGGAGAGTAGGCTAAAGGTTCATTAATAATTCTGATTTTTTTCTTACTTATGAGGTTATTGATAATTATTGTTATTAAACTATCATTTTATATGTAGGTTGTGCCTGAAGCTAAAAAATTTAGAACATTGGGCATTGATCCTGAATTTGAATGGAAGTTGGAGCAAATGTTCATGGGGATAGTTGGAACAGGTGATAAAGCATGGGCACCTTATTCTAGTACACTCTGTAGTGATTTTTTTGAGGATGTCGACAATGAAATTCCTGAAGCGAATGAGGAAGAAAATGTGAGAAATGATGTTCACATTTTAAATGATGTTCACATTGATGGAAACAGTCAAAAAGGAAAAATATCGAGATATCAACTTCACATTTTAAAGCGGAAGGAAGAAATCCTCAAAGCAAATTGGGAGTGTTGCAAAATTGTCCAGTCAAATAGAAAAATTATGCAATGCAATTAACAATATGAGTCAAGCCATATCTAGTTTGACTCTATTATGGATCCATATGATATTCCACAAGCAGTCAAAGTGCTTAATAGCATGTCGAAGGAAGTTACAAAAGCTAATCCGCTATACTTTTTCTTACTGAAATTATTACTGAATAAGGACAAACAAATTATGTTGCTATCAATTAATCCCAAGATTAGATCTTTGTTGCTTAAGATGGAAATAAAGGATAGTTGAAAATTTTCTGATCTTCTAGGGTCTAGAGATATCTACTATGTGACTAAACAACAATGCTAAACTAATTTTATCAATAGTTGTTTATGTTTGGTTTTGGATATTGAATTTATGTTCTACTTATTTATGTGTAATCTAGTTTTATCAATGGTTGTTTATGTTTGGTTTTGGATATTGAATTTATGTTCTACTTATTTATGTGTAATCTAGTTTTATCAATGGTTGTTTACGTTTTGTTTTTGGATACTGAATTTATGGTCTACTTATTTATGCTTAGGGCTAGTTTTATCAATAATTTTTATGTTTAGTTTTTGGATATTGAATTTATATTTTACTTATTTATTTTGGAAAAACTATTATTTTGAGTCGGGCTTAGATTGGAAACCCATTTATTTAATCTTGTAAGCCCATTTAATTAAATACATCCAATATAGTTCTTAGCATGAAACTTAACAGTAAGCAAACATAAAGAATAATCCATGGGCCTTAAGGCCTTATTACATCAAGTAAAACCCAAAATAGAACAAACGTGACTAAAAATTAAATTAAGTCCAAACTAAATGAAATTTTGCATGTAGCATGGCCACCTCATGGTCCCATACGCCGGTCAAATCACCGCTCATCACCAAAAAAAATAATTCCCACAATGGGGTGAGTCAATAGACTCAATGTGCACACAATACTATCATTCAATAAATCGTGCATTCATGTTTAAATCATCGGGTTCATATAATAATGAAATTATGATGCAACCCAAACCCAATCTTAATGGTCCATCCGCTACACACCACCTGCATTCGCCATTTACACCGTAGGGACTACTAAGTCAACCCTCCATCCGCTACGCTCCATCGAAGGCATTAAGCCCATATACGTTGTGTCATTAGACACTATAATCAAATTTATCGTTGTGTCATTAGACACTATTGTAACAAAGTTACCAAAATTTACATAATGTGACCGTAGTCAACATATTTAGTTGGTGAGACAAAGTCAACACCTTCGTTGGTGAGACCAAGTCAACACTGTTCTCCCCTTTCACATAAATCCCGAATGCCCCAAAATTTATATATTATGCATAACTTAATTTCATGTTCATATACATATATTCGCATGTTATAAAATAACATTTTCACAATCCTATCAAGTAGGAAACGCATGCACAGGTACTTTTTGCCACATTTGTGGTACATAGCCACATTCACATTATTATTCATATCATATATTAAAATATTTAGCCATAAAATATCGAAGGATAGTAAGGGTACACACCTGTTTCGCTTAATAGATTCCTTGAGATCTCGAGAATCCGATCTAATTTTTAGATCTGCTTCTCCTATATTCTACCATCATATAAGTCACATTAATAAACCTATTTGGCTTTAAAACAAAACCAAATCCTAGTAGGATTTGTAAAAGACTCACCTTTGCCGATTTGGTGTTTATACAAATCCCAAAAGTTTGGTTTTTCCTCTACCGATATTCGCCAACCTTGTATTTCCAATATGGGTTAGTTTTTCGCTTTTCAAAAATTAAGGAATTGATCTAGATAATCTCAATATGGGTTAGTTTTTCGCTTTTCAAAAATTAAGGAATTGATCTAGATAATCTCACAACCATTGGCGAATATTTTTGAGGCTTACCTTATAAATTCCAAATCCCTAAAGTTCCTTTTGTCTTGAATATCCGTCGAAATCCCTAAAATTCATATGTTAGATCTCGATCTAACTTTAATAAGTTAAATCGGCCTTTGGCCGAATATGTCTTACCTTAATTTCCTCGAATCGAAATTCTTAAACTCCTCCTTTGACATTCTACCATAGACATAAGAGAGGTTATTTTCTTAAGCCTTGTTTAAACGAATCGGAAGAAGTGAATTAATTGTTCTTACCTTAAATCCTTGATCTTTGTATTCAACGATTGGAAACCCGAGATCCCTTGCATATTCTACCATGATCAAGAAAATGGGAATTAGGCCTTTACTTTGGCAACTAGAAAAGAAAGGAAATTGAATGGCTTAACTCTTACCTTGAAGCCTTTAATCACTTGCTTCCTTGTCTTGAGTTACCGAGATCCGACTATGGAAAGTTAACCGAGATTGAAAGAGAAAGGTTTTGACTTAGCAATGGCAAAGGAGGAAAAGAAAAGATGGAGTCCTTGCTTAGGGAAATTTCGCAAAGAGAGGGAGAAGAGAGAGCAAAATTTCTGAAGGTAGAGTGAATGAGAGAAAAGTCTCAATTTTCCTCTTTTAACTAAAATTGCTAGACCAAGAGTCCAAAACTTGGCTAATTACTCTCCCAAGTGATAATTTAATCTCCATTAATTATCACCTAATTAAATTAAAAAGTCTTTAATCCATCCTTTAATTCCTCATTTATCTTAGTAGAGAAAACCTTTATTTATCACTTTAATTTGACAAGTTTTAATAAAAATAAAACTCTTCCTTTTTAGCAAACAAGTGTACGCCCACCCCTAGCCTTGGGAAGCAAAATTAAACCTTCAATAATTGCTTTCCAAGTGACTCGAACTCAGGCCATTCCCATAAACCCTAAGTGACACTTCAGGCCACTTTTCCAAGCTCGATTGTATGTCAAAATTCACCAACTTTTTCTTTTAAGGCCCTCTTGCCCTTATCTCCTATTTTGGGCTTTAAAATTTGTCATTTGGCCTTATTTCTAAGTTTCCTAAAATTTTCAAGACTGCTCAGAACTTGCCATTTTCCTTACATCTTCAGGTTTCCTAAATGTTCAAGTTTCCAAAATGTTTAGGTTTCCAAAATGTTCAAGTTTCCAAAATGTTCAAGTTTCCAAAATGTTTAGGTTTCCAAAATGTTCAGGTTTCCAAAAATGTCTAAGTTTCCAAAAATGTCCATTTTCATTTCCATCTCCATTTCCATTTCCATTTTCATTTTCATTTTCATTTCCATTTCTAGGTTTCCAAAAGTATCAAAAATTTATTCATAGTACTTGAAACTTGTCATTTCATCCAATTAAAATGAAATCGTAGGCTATTCGGATGTTACAGTTCTACCCCCTTAAACAAAATTTCGTCCCAAAATTTCCTAACTAAAATAGTTGAGGTATTCTTTGTCTAATGGTTTCCTCGACTCCCATGAAGTCCATTTTCATTTCCATCTCCATTTCCATTTCCATTTTCATTTTCATTTTCATTTCCATGCATTTCTAGGTTTCCAAAGTATCAAAAATTTATTCATAGTACTTGAAACTTGTCATTTCATACAATTAAACCGAAATGCGTAGGTCCTATTCGTGATGTTAGTTCTACCCCTTAAACAAAATTTCGCCCCGAAATTTCCTAACTAAAATAGTTGAGAGGGATTTGCCTCATGGTCTCCTCCGACTCCCATGAAGCTTCCGTTCCATGATTGTGCCATAGCACTTTGACTAGAGGAACTATCTTCTTTCAGTAACATCACGCCCAAGATCAGAATCGGTTCTTCCTCATAGGATAAATCCGGCCTTAGTTCCACCTCTTCAACCGGTACCACATGAGATGGATCCGATCGATAGCGGACGTAACATGGACACATGAAATACGTCATGCATCTCTTACCAATACTCGTAGCAACTCTAATTGGTATGCTTAGCGCCTGACGCGCTTCGAGATTTGATAAGGCCCTATAAATCTTGGGCTTAGCTTCCGCTGCGGCCAAACCTCATTACCTTCTTCCAAGGTGAGACTTTCAGAACACTTGATCTCCCACCTCAAACTCTATTTCCTTTGGCTTAAGGTGCGTGGTAACGACTTTTGCCTATCGAGGCTTCCTTCAACCGTGTTGAATTAACTCAACCTTCTTGATTTTTGCCACCAACTCGGACCCAAACGTTCGGCGTTTCCTAACTCGGTCCAACAAGTAGGTGTTCTACACTTCCTTCCATACAATGCTTCAGACGGTGCCATCAGAATCTTGGCTTGATAGTTCGTTGTTATAAGCGAATTCAGAAAGGCAAGTAATCTTCCCAACTTCCTCGAAAATCCATTACATAGCCTCTCAACATATCCTCCAACATTTGTATAACCTGCTCGACCGCCTGTCTCGATTGTGGATGAAAAGTCAGTAGTGAAGTCTAGCTTAGTGCCTAAAGCTTGATGAAGTGCTTTCCAAAATCGAGGCGTAAACCTTGGGTCTCTAATAGATGATCGACATTAGTACTCCATGTAATCTCACAATTTTAGCCACATACAACTTAGCCAACTTGAAGAGAATAATCCATTACAGTTGGGATACGATTATGCGGACTTGGTCAAGCGGTCCACTATCACCCATACCGAAGTCCTTCTTAGTGGGCGTGAGGGAAGCCCACTAACGAAGTCCATGGTAATTCTTTCCCACTTCCATTGGGGAATCTCGATTGGTTGGAGCAATCTCGATGGGACTTGGTGTTCGACCTTAACTTGGTGAATTTGGCATAGAGCTTCTTCTCCTTAACACTTCCAACATGACTCCTGGAGATGCTCATCATGCTCCTCCTCAGACTTCAATACACCAAGATATCATCGATGAACACCACAACTAATCTATCCAAGTAGGGTTGGAAAACCCGATTCATCATATCCATGAGCGCTACCGAGCGTTTGTCAACCCAAACAGCATCACCACAAACTCGAAGTGACCATATCTTGTCCTAAAAGCGGTCTTATGGATATCAGCCTCCTTTACCTTCAACTGATGGTATCCCGATCGTAAATCGATCTTTGAAAACACTGCTGCTCCCTCACCGATCGAACAAGTCATCGATCCTTGGCAAAGGATACTTGTTCTTAATGGTCGAAACATTTCACTGACAGTAGTCTATGCACACACGCATAGTTCCATCCTTTTTCTTTACAAATAAAATAGGTGTTCCCTCACGGAGACACCTTTGGTCGGATAAACCCTGATCCACAGCAGCTTGTATGTCGAGCCTTGAGCTCTACTAACTCCTTTGGTGCCATTCGGTATGGGGCGATTGACGCGAGTCTGTCCCTGTGAGTAAATCAATCCCAAATTCCACCTCCGCATGCAGGGGTATCCCCTAACTCTTCTCGGAACACATCTAAGAAGTCCCTTACAGCCCTAACTCCATCAACCCCTCCTCCTTTCCACCTATCGCACTTACAAAAGCTAAGAGCGCTTTACAACCTTTCTTAACCATCTTCCGATTCAAAGGTTGAAACTACATTAGATAAATAGTTCCTCCTTTCTTCGATCATTATTACCACTTCATCTCTCTGGGTTCTTAGTTCCATATGTTTAGTCAAGACAATCCAACACTGCTCGGTGTTCTACTAACCAATCCATTCCAGTATAAGCTCAAACTCTCCAAGGGTAACTCTATTAAATCCGCTTCAAAGCTCACCCCTCGAATCTCTAGGGGTACATTCAGAAAGATCTTGTCACCACTATAGTTTGGCCTAATGGGCTTACTACTACCATTTGCCCATCGGAGAGTTCGAGTCTAGGCCTAGTGTTTTCACTACACTACTTGCAACATAGGAATGGGTCGAGCCCACATCAATCAAAGCAAAGTAGGGTTTGTCAAAAATAAAGAATGTACTAGGTTATTACGTCCGCTGCCTCCGTCTTCCCATCTATGAACCGTGATAAACCAAACCCGATTGTCTTGCATCAGTATTAGTATTTCGCCGTGTTCCACGGCCTCGCTCATACCACTACCACGATTACTTTAACCACGACCGCTTGAGGTAACGTTGCTCGCTTTCACCGGTTGCAATAACATTCGAACTACTGGCCGGCTCTCATCTCGATTGTTTGGGGCAATCCTTAAACATATGGTCCTTGGACCCACACCTAAGACATGCTCCTATCTTTTTCCAACACTACTATAGATGCCTCTTTCCACAATGCTCACAAGGGCTAATCAGCCTGCATTTCAGCCACTTGATTCCGTGGCCCATCAACCCTAGGCCTTTTGTAACCCTTTCCGGATAGCCCCAAACCCTCTTTTGGCCTTATTCTTATCCGCATGGTGCGCTTAGTAGCATCCTTAATCCCCTCGGCACCTTGGCCTTTTCCACCAAAGTCGAGAATTCCAGCTCACGATGCGGTGCTATCAATGACCTTTAAATCATCTATCGGCCAGTCCTCAAAATGCAGACCTACGCTCATGCTTAGTTGCCACTACCCCTCGAGCATATCGGCTCAACCTCGAAATTTCGCCTCATATTCTCATGATGCACTTACTCCCTTGTACCAACCCTAGAAAAGCCTTCCCCGCATCATACTCAGACAGTTCCCACATACTTCTTACGAAAGGCCTCTTTAACATACTCCTGGGTCAAATTTTCACCATGGTACCATCCACTAACAACAATCAACCAACGATACGCTTCATCGCGTAACAATGCCACCATCACCTTCAACTTTTCCTCTAGAGTCAAATCAAGCTCATCCATTATACGCCTCCGTTGCTTCCAAACGGTCTTTCGGTATCTTTGGGTGCCACATTGGATACTCCTCGAACATTTTCGCCCATTAGCTCGCAGCAGTCGTCAGTCTTGACTTCGATTTCCCATTTCCTCCCGACCTACCACCAATTCCAAAACTTCGAGAAACAACCTACGATACTGACTTCTTCCCCATCCGAGCCTCTGCTCAACATTAACAAATGGGGTGGTGGTGGCGGTGGCATTTCATTGTCTGACCTTTGACCCGAGCCTAGCAAGTTTCGACACGGTCATCCTTCCTCTTCCTCGACCACGGCGACCACGTCCTCTAGAGCTCATTTTCTAACGTCTAGATCGATTAAGAAATTTTATGGATTAGTCAATGTTTCACTTATTTATCGTGAAGGAGTTTTATGAGAAGGATTTAGAGTGGTTCTTTCGTATCATACAAACACACGCCTTTTTCCATTCATTCATCCATCCATCAAACAAATATGAACTTTCGTTCATCTTAGAAATGTTGTAGTTTTTGTTGTTGTTGTTTTCCACTACCAGGAGTATTTTCATAATTTTTGTCCTATGTAGGCATTTTTGTAATTTTGTCAAAATAAGGTTCCTTGATGATTTTGTCAAAAATTATTTTGAAAACTCCAAAGTCTAGGGGTAACTTGGAAAAATTTTAAAAGAAAGTATTTGGTAATTTTTTACCTCGTGGGTATTTTGGTAATTTTCACAAATGGGGTAAATTTGAAAAAAATTTAATAAATTTGGGGTATTTCAAAAGTTGTAAAATTTTGAGGGTTCTTTTGGAAAGTTGTTCCTTCAAAGATGGGGATATTGCAAAAATTTTGGAAATTAGGGTCATTTTGGTAATTTTGTAAGTTAGGGGCAATTTTGTAATTTTTCCAAAATCATGGTATTTTGATATTTTACAAATTAGGGTTTTTGAATGTTTATGAAATCATGAGATTTTGGTAAAGTTGTTGAGTAGTTGAACATCTTACAAACCAGGGGCGTTTTGGTAATTTCACCCCTAAGGGCATTTTTGTAATTTTCGCAAATCAGGAGTTTTTTCGATAATGTTGTGAAAATAGTTTTTCTCAGAAAAATAGAGTTTTGAAAATTTGAAAAACTAGAGGTTGTTGTTTTGTTCTCTTTTTTTTTTTAAACATGGCTAGTTCACTTTCAAGTTTTAGTCCTTATGTTTTGTTTCATGACCGAGCCTCTTGGTGGTGGTGAACCAAAGCTACGCACTGTGCAGGAGATTCATGTGAGGAGGTGAGTCACCTTGAACCGCTTAAATACTCAGCTCCCACGAAACCATTCCTAGACATGCGCCTGAGAGGTTGCCACACTGCTGAGCCTCCTACGAGTTATGGTGAACCGCCAGAAGCTCGCTGAGGAGATTCCCCGAGAGAGGTGAGTCACTAGGGGCTGCTTAAATACCAAGCTCTTCCTGATCCAATCCTAGACATGCGTATGAGGTGGCTACTCACACCTTAGCTCGGTGACTTAGCCATAGGTTGGTTTAGTACATTAAGTCTTATGTGTTTGTGTTTGAGTAGTCTAATCCTAGTTTCAAATTCTCATCATTCTATTCTAATGTTCCATGCCTTTTCTGCCCTTATATAAATCAGAATCACACATATAGTTAGGGGTACTCACAGTGGAGTGAATTAGGAACATAGGGGCCATGCCAAAGCACAGCAAAAAATCATTTGGCTAGCTTTGAAAGCGTTTTGGGCCTTAGCCCGTGAGAGAAGTTCAAAGCGGGCTCGATATGGCCAGAAGCTTGACCACACTTTGTGAGCTGAGCAGGATCTGGTATGTTCTAGAGTAGATTTCAAAATCATTTTCGATACTTAGAAAAAATTGTAAATTTTGGAAAAACTATTATTTTGTTGGGCTTAGATTGAAACCCATTTATTTAATCTTGTAAGCCCATTTAATTAAATACATCCAATATAGTTCTTAGCATGAAACTTAATGAGGCAAACATAAAGAATAATCCACTGGGCCTTAAGGCCTTATTACATCAAGTAAAACCCAAAATAGAACAAACGTGACTAAAAATTAAATTAAGTCCAAACTAAATGAAATTTTCATGTAGCATGGCCACCTCATGGTCCATGGCCCGGTCCACATCCGCTCATCACCTAAAAAAATAATTCCCATAATGGGGTGAGTCAACAGACTCAATGTGCACACAATACTATCATTCAATAAATCGCATTCATGTTTAAATCATCGTGTTCATATAATAATGAAATTATGATGCAACGCAAACCCAATCCTAATGGTCCATCCGCTACACACCACCGTACACGCCATTTACACCATGGGGACTACTAAGTCAACCTCCATCCGCTACGCTCCATCAAGGCATTCGCCCATATACGTTGTGTCATTAGACACTATAATCAAATTATACGTTGTGTCATTAGACACTATTGTAACCGGTTACCAAAATTTCGCAATGTGACCGTAGTCAACATATTTCGCTGGTGAGAAAGAAATAGCTAAGGCTTATTCACAAAGACAACTTAAAATAGGTGGGATGCCTTGAAAAAAAGAATGGAAGGCTTGGAAGAAACTTAAAGGCGGAGATACTGGTCTAGGGTGGAATCCTATAAAATTACCATTGATGCTTCGGATGATTGGTGGGAGAGTAGGCTAAAGGTACATTAATAATTCTGATTTTTTTCTTACTTATGAGGTTATTGATAATTATTGTTATTAAACTATCATTTTATATGTAGGTTGTGTCTGAAGCTCAAAAATTTAGAACATTGGGCATTGATACTGAATTTGAATGGAAGTTGGAGCAAATGTTCATGGGGATAGTTGGAACAGGTGATAAAGCATGGGCACCTTATTCTAGTACACTCCGTAGTGATTTTTTTGAGGATGCCGACAATGAAATACCTGAAACGAATGAGGAAGAAAATGTGAGAAATGATGTTCACATTTTAAATGATGTTCACATTGATGGAAACAGTCAAAAAAGAAAAATATCTGAGATATCAACTTCACATTTTAAAACTGGAAGGAAGAAATCCTCAAAGCAAATTGGGAGTGTTGCAAAATTGTCCAGTCAAATAGAAAAATTATGCAATGCAATTAACAATATGAGTCAAGCCATATCTAGTTTGACTCCTATTATGGATCCATATGATATTCCACAAGCAGTCAAAGTGCTTAATAGCATGTCGAAGGAAGTTACAAAAGCTAATCCGCTATACTTTTCTTACTAAAATTATTACTGAATAAGGATAAACAAATTATGTTGCTATCGATTAATCCTAAGATTAGATCTTTGTTGCTTAAGATGGAAATAAAGGATAGTTGAAAATTTTCGATCTTCTAGGGTCTAGAGATATCATTATGTGACTAAACAACAATGCTAAACTAATTTTATCAATAGTTGTTTATGTTTGGTTTTGGATATTGAATTTATGTTCTACTTATTTATGTGTAATCTAGTTTTATCAATGGTTGTTTATGTTTGGTTTTGGATATTGAATTTATGTTCTACTTATTTATGTGTAATCTAGTTTTATCAATGGTTGTTTACGTTTTGTTTTTGGATACTAAATTTATGGTCTACTTATTTATGCTTAGGGCTAGTTTTATCAATAATTGTTTATGTTTAGTTTTGGATATTGAATTTTTATTCTACTTATTTATACTAAATTAGTTTTTATCAATAGTTGTTTATATTTTATTTTGGATAGACAATTTATTCACGGTGATGAGTATGGTTGAGAATTCCAACGGTGATGAAAGTGATTATAAAAGGAAAAAGAAAGAGATTTTACAATGTTTGGAATGTTTTAATCGATTATTTGTTGTTGCAATTTAGGGCCTAGTCAGAATAGTGATGCGAGACCATAAAACCCAGATGAAATAATGAGTTTTAAGGTTTATGTCATGTTTGCATGCTAGTATGAAGGTTTCATGAAGCAATTTTGCTATATTGTGGTTGAATGGTCCAAAAGGACTAAATTGCAAAAGTTATAAAATATGAATTTCTAGAAGCTTTTGTATGAAATAGCTTTAGAATAATAATTATGAACCCCTAGATAGCAATTTTCCCAAAATTTAATTTTTGGACAAAATTGGTCATGAGATAGTTTTATGGAAATTTTTAAAAAGAGGGGCATTTTGGTCATTTGCCTAATAAATGATTAAAATGGGAAAAAGATGACAAAAATCCATTCATCTTCTTCCCCAAGCTACCAAAAATTCCAATAGCCATTGTTAGGGCTCTTTCAATTTTCCAAGCTTACTAGTAAGTGCTCCTAAGCCCGATTTTTGATATTCTTCGTATTTTTGAAGTCCTGGTAGCATGAGTAAGCTATTTTTAGCTATTTGATGAGCTATAATGGATGTTCAAAAATGTGGTCATGTATGACATGCATGTATTTTGATGTTTTATGGAAGATTATGAAAGCTTGATGTAGTAGAAACATCTTTTGTTAAGTGATTTTCCATGAAAATGCATGTAGGGACTTGATTGTGAAAATCTTAAGTTTGGTCATACATGTGTGATTTTGTGAGAATTGATGATTTTTATAGTTGAGACTATTAATCAGCTAAGCATGTAGTTTAAGAAAGTTGTATAAAAATCATTTTACGAGCCTAGGGCAAAAGTGCAAATATGAGAAAGTATAAGGGCAAAATAGTAATTTTTCCAAAGAATGAGTTATGAGTCAATTTAGTCAATATGCTTATTAAATGGTCTATTTATGATTATAGATCAAGAAAAATGAAGCCCGGATCGAAACCGAGGCAAGAACAAAGTCGAGGACTAAATTGCATATCTACATACATTTTGTATATTGAGGTAAGTTTGTATGATTTCTAAGCTTTATGATTTCTATCATTGAATTGCTTAGTATAATGTACATTGTTGTCATGGAATGCTTAATGTTTGTTAAATAAAGAAATCAATATGATTAAGTATGAACAAGTTATCATGTAAGTCCAAGGACCCAAGCTTGGCATTGAACAAGTTATCATGTAAGTCCAAGGACCCAAGCTTGGCATTGAACAAGTTATCATGTAAGTCCAAGGACCCAAGCTTGGCATTGAACAAGTTATCATGTAAGTCCAAGGACCCAAGCTTGGCATTGAATAAGTTATCATATAAGTCCAAGGTAAGCTTGGCATTGATTCAAGAAGAGATATATCATGTAAGACCGTATCTAGGATATGGCTTTGGCATTAAGTTACGTGGGATGAGATTTAGTATCCTCGATTATTCACAGAAATTCATCGAGCAAATGAGTAAAGTTAAAATGAGATAACAAGAAAGCTAAATAAGCAAAGATATTACCAAGTTGAAATTGAGTATTATTTATGTTATGAATGATGAATTAGAGATCATGATTATTAAATTAAAGTATGTTGATCAATGTGATCAAGTGATACAGACACCATGTTTACCTTACAAGTATGAGGATAGTAAGTATCATGAGACATGTGAAAATCAGTATGAGTAAGTAAGCTTTAAAGCTGAAATTATGATACCATTGTTATGTCAAATGGTTTATATTAAGCAAGTTTATTAATCTGTGTTTTACATGCAAACTTACTAAGCTAAATGCTTACGTCTTTAATCCTTTCTTTCTATGTAGTCCCGCCAAGCTAACTTGTGGATCATTGGAGTCAGAGCTCGTAGCACACTATCAATCCTTATTTTGGTATAGCCAAGTTATTTTACTAAGTATGGCATGTATAGGAAGCATTCATTTTGAGAACATGTTTTAAGAAGGGCCATTGTATAGGTTATCAAACCATTATTCTTTTGTATATGGCTAAGTGGTTAGCCAAAATTGGTTATATGTATGTTGTTGTATTCAATGAAGCATGTTGTATAGTTTTTGAAATGTATTGGTTTGATTTTGATTTCAGGGTGGTAAATGGCTTGGTAAATAGCCTCTAAGTGCTCACACGATTAGACACACAGGCGTGTGTCTAGGCCGTGTGAACCCTGCACCTTATTATTATTAATCATGATAGGCCACGGTACAACCCCACGGCCGTGTGTATGAGCCATGTAGAATACACGGTTTGAACATGGGCATGTGCCCATACCGTGTGGATCAAGTCAGTATATCAAGGTTTATCACAATGCTTAAGCCCACGGGCGTGTTTAGTCCGTGTGAAAATAGTCAGTAGCTCCCCACGGTTGATAACATGGGCGTGTCAAGGGGTACACGGGCGTGTCCCAAGCCATATGGGCGTGTGACCCCTACTTTAAAGAAAGGTTTTGATTAAGTTTCGAAAGTTTCTAGATATGTGCTTAAGGCCTCGTAGGCCCATGTAATGTATGATTAGACTAATATATAGAAGTTTTTAAGTCGGAACAAAATTTCATAGCCCATAAGTGTATGTTTTAATGAGTTCAAGCATGGTAATATCTCTTATCCAGTCCTAGCCTCGGGCTTGGGTATGGGGTGTTACATTTAGTGGTATTAGAGCCACGGTTTAGTCAATTCTAGGACTAACGTAGCACGAGCATGAGTCTAGCTATACATGCCATACATAAGAATGTTTTAATAATGATAGTGTGACGACTCCTGACTATTTAAATTATGTTTATACATATAGTAAATGGATCCCGAAGAAGTTGTGGCGGATGATGTAGAAAGTAATGCACCGGCTCCCATAGAAGGGACGGTGCCAAACGAGAATGAGAATAGACCCACTACGGTGAGTCAAGAAGGAGGAGAAGAGGCTAGAGAAGCTTTCCTCCATATGATGAATTCTGGTATACGGAGTTCGTTCGTGCGAACCCGAATGCACAACCCCCTCCACCCCCACCTATTCCACAACCTGCTCCAATAGCCCCTCAAGTAGTAGAGGTGGTAAGAGGAGATAAACCTCCAATTGATAGGATCAGGAAACATGGGGCAGAAGAATTTCGGGCTAGAAAAGATGATGATCCAGAAAGAGCTAAATTCTGGTTAGAAAATACCATCAGGGTATTTAATGAGCTGTCATGCACCCCTGAAGAATGCATGAAGTGTGTAATCTCTCTCTTAAGAGACTCTGCTTACCAATGGTGGAACACCCTTGTGTCCATAGTACCGAGGGAAAGGGTCACATTGGAATTCTTCCAAGAAGAGTTCAAGAAAAAGTATATCAGCCAAAGATTTGTAGACCAAAAGAGGAAGGAATTTCTAGAGCTGAAGCAAGGCAAGATGTCAGTAACTGATTATGAATGAGAGTTTGTACGACTCAGAAAATACGCTCGTGAATGTGTATCCACTGAGGCCATTATGAGTAAAAGATTTGAAGATGGATTAAATGAGGACATCAAGTTGTTTGTTGCTGTCCTAGAATTAAAGGAATTTGTTGTGCTAGTAGAAAGGGCTTGTAAAGCTGAAGAACTAGTAAAAGAGAAGAAGAAAATCTGAAATGGAGTCTCGTGACTCTAGAAAGAGACAGTGGAATAAGTCATTCCAATCTTCATC
Organism: Gossypium rotundifolium; assembly: GCA_025506655.1. Classification (NCBI taxonomy): domain Eukaryota; kingdom Viridiplantae; phylum Streptophyta; class Magnoliopsida; order Malvales; family Malvaceae; genus Gossypium; species Gossypium rotundifolium. The sequence goes on from CP106723.1 coordinate 82,314,109, forward strand.
CAAAAAGTCAAGAGATTTTCCTACCCAATCGGCTACTTCCACTGGGCTTTCAAGGAAAGACAAGAGTAAACAGTATTTAGGGAATAAAGCATAGACTACTTCAGTTGCAAGTGTTGGGAATATTAGATCTGACAGACCTGAATGCCCACAGTGTGGCAGACGTCACCTTGGAGAATGCCGAGCACATGAAAATGCATGCTTTAGATGTGGTTCTAAAGACCACTATATAAAAGATTGTCCAGAGATGATGAAAGAAGAAAGACCTCAGAACCCGAGATCCGAGAGTATGGTCAGAGGCAGACCGCAGAGGAACCCGAGAAGTGGGGCAAGTGGAAGAGGTAACCCTAGAGAACAGACTATGAGACCAGAGGGTAGAGCGCTTGCAAGGAAACTCGCGAAAAGGCATCTTCCCATGATGTTATTATGGGTACCTTTTCTCTTTAGGATGTTAAAGTTATTGCTTTAATAGATCCCGGATCCACACACTCTTACATTTGCATGAAATTAGTATCTAGTTTGAGTATGCCTATAGATTCTACAGAATTTATGATTAAAGTGTCTAATCCTTTAGGCAAGAGTGTGTTAGTTGATAAAGTTTGTAAAGATTGTCCATTAATGATTAGAGGTCATTGCTTTAAAGCAAATCTTATGTTGCTACCATTTGATGAGTTCGACCTCATTCTTGGCATGGACTGGTTGACTACCCATGATGTAATAGTTAACTGTAGGAAGAAATATATCGAAATGAGATGTGAGGATGGGGATACTTTTCATGTAGAATCAGATGAACAAGGTAGATCACCTATAGTGATTTCTCTTATGACGGCACAGAAATATATAAGAAAAGGGTATGAAACATATCTGGCCTATGTGATGAATGATAGAGGAATAAAACTGAAGATTGAGTCAGTACCGATAGTACGTGAGTACGTGGATGTTTTTCCCAAGGAATTACCAGGACTACCACCAGTTAGAGAGGTTGAGTTCAATATTGAGCTAACTCCGATACTATACCGATATCCATTACTCCTTACAGAATGGCTCCAACAGAGTTGAAAGAGCTAAAGTCACAATTGCAAGAGTTAACAGACAAAGGCTTTGCAAGATCAAGTTGTTCACCATGGGGTGCTCCGGTTTTATTTGTGAAAAAGAAAGATGGCACCATGAGATTGTGCATAGATTACCGTCAACTTAATAAAGTGACAGTAAAGAACAAGTACCCATTGCCTAGGATCGATGATTTGTTCGATCAATTGAAAGGAGCCATTGTGTTCTCCAAAATAGACTTGAGATCAGGGTACTATCAGCTTAGAGTGAAGGATTCAGATGTATCCAAGACCGCCTTTCGAACGAGGTATGGGCATTATGAATTTTTAGTCATGCCCTTTGGGTTGACCAATGCTCCCGTGGTATTCATGGATTTAATGACTCACGTATTTAGACCATAACTTGACAAGTTTGTAGTCATTTTTATTGACGACAGACTGATTTATTCCCGAGATGAGAATGATCACGCTGAACACATACAGACGCTTCTAGATTCTTCGAGAAAATTAGTTATATGCCAAATTCAGTAAAAGTTAATTTTGGATCAAGGAAGTAGGATTTCTTGGACATATTGTCTCGAAAGATGGAGTCCAAGTAGATCCAAATAAGATCTCGGCCATAATGGATTGGAAGCCACCGAAGAACATCTCTGAGATTAGAAGTTTTCTAGGCCTAGTCGGCTATTATAGACAATTTGTCAAGGGGTTTTCCATGATTGCAACCCCGATGACTAAACTGTTATAGAAGAATGTGAAGTTTGAATGGTCAGAACGATGCCAACAAAGTTTTGAGAAGTTGAAAGCAATGTTGACAGAAGCTCCAGTTTTAGTACAACCTGAGTCAGGGAAAGAATTTGTGATTTACAGCGATGCATCCTTAAACGGATTAGGCTGTGTACTCATGCAAGAAGGCAAGGTGATTGCTTATGCCTCAAGACAGTTGAAACCTCATGAGAAGAATTATCAACGCATGATTTAGAATTAGCTGCCATAGTCTTCACTTTGAAGATTTGGAGACACCATTTATATGGTGAGAGATGTCGAATTTTTACTGATCATAAAAGTCTGAAGTACTTGATGACGCAGAAAGAGTTGAACTTAAGGCAACGGAGATGGTTAGAGTTGATAAAAGACTATGAGTTGGTCATTGACTACCACCCAGGAAAGGCGAATATAGTCGCCGATGCTTTGAGTAAGAAGTCCCTTTTTGCATTTAGGGCATTTAATTTCAGGATATCTTTATTCGATGATGGTTCTATTATAGTCGAGATGAGAACTAGACCAATGTTTTTTCACGAAATCCTGGAAGCTCAGAAAGAAGATAGTGAATTGCAAGTCAAAAGAGCTCAAGCCAAGAGCGGATGTTGAATTCGACTTTCGGATTAATTCTGATGGATACTTGATGTTTAGAGATAGAGTTTGTATACCGAGAAAAGAGGAGTTGATTCAGAGAATTTTGTATGAAGCACATAACGGATGTTTGTCTGTACATCCAGGAAGTACTAAGATGTATAATGATTTAAAGCAACAGTATTGGTGGCCGAAAATGAAGAAAGATATTTCAGAATTTGTTTCCAAGTGCATGATTTGCCAGCAAGTAAAGGCTGAACACCAAGTACCTTCGGGTTTACTTCAGCCCATTTTGATTCCCGAGTGGAAATGGGACCGTATCACCATGGATTTTGTAACGGGGTTACCGTTGTCACCAAGCAAGAAGGATGCTATATGGGTTGTAGTTGATAGACTCACGAAGTCAGCCCATTTCATACCCGTACGAGTGGATTACTCCCTCGACAAATTGGCAAACTTGTATGTTTTAGAAATAGTAAGGCTTCACGGAGTTCCCTTATCGATTATATCGGATAGAGATCCGAGATTCACATCCAGATTTTGGAAGAGGCTGCAAGAAGCCTTAGGTACAAGATTGAATTTTAGCACAGCTTTTCATCCTCAAACTGATGGTCAGTCAGAGAGGTTAATTCAAGTACTCGAGGATATGCTCAGATGTTGTATTTTAGAATTTCAAGGTAGTTGGGAAAAGTTTCTCCCATTGATAGAATTTGCCTATAATAATAGTTTTCAGTCGAGCTTAAAGATGGCGCCTTATGAGGCTCTATATGGGCGTAAATGCAGAACACCTTTGTTTTGGACTGAACTCAAGGAAAACCAAATTCACGGGGTCGATCTGGTTAAAGAAGCTGAAGAGAAAGTGAAAGTGATACGAGAATGTTTAAAAGCTGCCTCAGACAGACAGAAATCCTATTCGGATTTAAAGAGAAAAGAGATAGAGTACCAAGTCGGGGATAAAGTGTTCTTGAAAGTGTCACCATGGAAAAAGTTCTCAGATTTGGTCGGAAAGGCAAATTGAGTCCATGTTTCATTGGACCTTACGAGATTACTGAGAGAGTTGGGCCGGTAGCTTACCGTTTGGCTTTGCCATCAGAATTGGAGAAGATACATGATGTGTTTCACGTGTCAATGTTGAGACACTACCGATCAGATCCTTCACATGTAATTATCCCGTCAGAGATAGAGATTTGTCCCGACATGACTTATGGTGAAGAACCAGTCAAGATTTTAGCTCGGGAAGTCAAACAACTGAGAAATAAAAGTATTGCCCTAGTGAAAGTATTGTGGCAAAGACATGGAATAGAAGAAGCTACGTGGGAAACAGAAGAGAATATAAGAAACCAGTATCCAAACCTTTTTGCTGGTAAGATTTTTGAGGACGAAAATCCCTAAGGGGGAGAATTATAACAGCCCGATTTAGGGCCTAGTCGGAATAGTGGTGCGAGACCATGAAACTGAGATGAAATTATGAGTTTTAAGGTTTATGTCATGTTTGCATGCTAGTATGAAGGTTTCATGAAGCAATTTCGCTAAATTGTGATTGAATGGTCCAAAAGGACTAAATTGCAAAAGTTGCAAAATATGAATTTCTAGAAGCTTTTTGTATGAAATAGCTTTAGAATAATAATTATGAACCCTAGATAGCAATTTTCCCAAAATTTAATTTTTGGACAAAATTGGTCATGAGATAGTTTTATGGAAATTTTTAAAAAGAGGGGCATTTTGGTCATTTGCCTAATAAATGATTAAAATGGGAAAAAGATGACAAAAATCCATTCATCTTCTTCCCCAAGCTGCCGAAAATTCCAATAGCCATTGTTAGGGCTCTTTCAATTTTCCAAGCTTACTAGTAAGTGCTCCTAAGCCCGATTTTTGATATTCTTCGTATTTTTGAAGTCTTGGTAGCATGAGTAAGCTATTTTTAGCTATTTGATGAGCTATAATGGATGTTCAAAAATGTGGTCATGTATGACATGCATGTATTTTGATGTTTTATGGAAGATTATGAAAGCTTGATGTAGTAGAAACATCTTTTGTTAAGTGATTTTCCATGAAAATGCATGTAGGGACTTGATTGTGAAAATCTTAAGTTTGGTCATACATGTGTGATTTTATGAGAATTGATGATTGCTATAGTTGAGACTATTAATCAGCTAAGCATGTAGTTTAAGAAAGTTGTATAAAAATCATTTTACGAGCCTAAGGGCAAAAGTGCAAATATGAGAAAGTATAAGGGCAAAATAGTAATTTTTCCAAAGAATGAGTTATGAGTCAATTTAGTCAATATGCTTATTAAATGGTCTATTTATGATTATAGATCAAGAAAAATAAAGCCCGGATCAAAACCGAGGCAAGAACAAAGTCGAGGACTAAATTGCATATCTACATACATTTTGTATATTGAGGTAAGTTTGTATGATTTCTAAGCTTTATGATTTCTATCATTGAATTGCTTAGTATAATGTACATTGTTGTCATGGAATGCTTAATGTTTGTTAAATAAAGAAATCAATATGATTAAGTATGAACAAGTTATCATGTAATAAGGACCCAAGCTTGCCATGTCAAAGTCCAAGGACCCAAGCTTGGCATTGAACAAGTTATCATGTAAGTCCAAGGACCCAAGCTTGGCATTGAACAAGTTATCATGTAAGTCCAATGACCCAAGCTTGGCATTAAACAAGTTATCTTGTAAGTCAAGGCTTGGCATTGAACAAGTTATCATGTAAGTCCAAGGACCCAAGCTTGGCATTGAACAAGTTATCATGTAAGTCCAAGGTAAGCTTGGCATTGATTCATATAAGAAGAGATATATCATGAAAGATATATCATGTAAGACCGTATCTAGGATATGGCTTTGGCATTAAGTTACGTGGGATGAGATTTAGTATCCTCGATTATTCACAGAAATTCATCGAGCAAATGAGTAAAGTTAAAATGAGATAACAAGAAAGCTAAATAAGCAAAGATATTACCAAGTTGAAATTGAGTATTATTTATGTTATGAATGATGAATTAGAGATCATGATTATTAAATTAAAGTATGTTGATCAATGTGATCAAGTGATACAGACACCATGTTTACCTTACAAGTATGAGGATAGTAAGTATCATGAGACATGTGAAAATCAGTATGAGTAAGTAAGCTTTAAAGCTGAAATTATGATACCATTGTTATGTCAAATGGTTTATATTAAGCAAGTTTATTAATCTGTGTTTTACATGCAAACTTACTAAGCTAAATGCTTACATCTTTAATCCTTTCTTTCTATGTAGTCCCGCCAAGCTAACTTGTGGATCGTTGGAGTCAGAGCTCATAGCACACTATCAATCCTTATTTTGGTATAGCCAAGTTATTTTACTAAGTATGGCATGTATAGGAAGCATTCATTTTGAGAACATGTTTTAAGAAGGGCCATTGTATAGGTTATCAAACCATTATTCTTTTGTATATGGCTAAGTGGTTAGCCAAAATTGGTTATATGTATGTTGATGTATTCAATGAAGCATGTTGTATAGTTTTTGAAATGTATTGGTTTGATTTTGATTTCAGGGTGGTAAATGGCTTGGTAAATAGCCTCTAAGTGCTCACACGGTTAGACACACGGGCGTGTGTCTAGGCCATGTGAACCCTGCACCTTATTATTATTAATCATGATAGGCCACGGTACAACCCCACGACCAGTGTGTATGAGCCATGTAGAATACACGGTTTGAACATGGGCGTGTGCCCATACCATGTGGATCAAGTCAGTATATCAAGGTTTATCACACGGTTTAAGCCCACGGGCGTGTTCAGGCCGTGTGAAAATAGTCAGTAGCTCCCCACGGTTGATAACATGGGCGTGTCAAGGGGTACACAGGCGTGTCCCAAGCCACATAGGCGTGTGACCCCTGCTTTAAAGAAAGGTTTCGATTAAGTTCCGAAAGTTTTTAGATATGTGCTTAAGGCCTTATAGGCCCATGTAATGTATGATTAGACTAATATGGAGAAGTTTTTAAGTCGGAATGAAATTTCATAGCCCATAAGTGTATGTTTTAATGAGTTCAAGCATGGTAATATCTCTTATCCAGTCCTAGCCTCGGGCTTAGGTATGGGGTGTTACAATTCCGATCAAAGGTAAGGTTTTTTAATAGCTGAAAGTTGATCACCTTGTTGTCTTTTCAATCAAGTTTCGTTAGTGTCACTAAAATTAAGCTTGGAATACCGATTTTTAGGTTCTGGAGTGCTCGTGGTTGCGATAGCATTGAAAACAAACCAAGTGTGTGCTCGACTACACAGGAAAATGAGGTTTCGGTGAAAGCCAAAAACCTCACTGTCGACGCCACACGGGCGTGTGGTCGCTCGTGTGGTAGGCCGTGTGCCCTAACATGGGCGTATGTTCGACGAAACCATGTCAGACAAGACATGACACTACCAGTATGATGGCTGTGTAGGCCATGTACGACATACATGGGGATTCGGATCGATTTAATGGGTAAAGCAGGCGTGTGGGTCCACACGAGTAAACAACACTGGCATGTGGGATTTTGGGCTAGGTTGTATGATCCATACGGCTAAGGAAAATTTGGGCTGTGTGGGCCCACATGAGCAGGCCACATGGGCTTGTGAGCCCATTTTTCACTGAATTGATTGCTAAGGTTGCACAGGTCGCCCAAGTTAACTGTGAACCTACTGTAGGGTCGGTAAGCATTACTTAGACCCCTAATTGTGTGAACTGACTGATTGATGGATATATATTGAGCATGATGATAGTATGCATGTATACATTTACTGATTATATGTACTAGTATCATGAGATAGCATGTCATGTATTGTATATTGCATTGCATGGGGTTGGGTTGATTTTTGTAACAGCCCGATTTAGACCTTAGTCAAAATAGTGGGTTTGAGACCACAAATTCGAGGTCAGAATGATAGTTTAATATTATTTTTTCTGTGAATAATATGTGATTTAGCCTATGTGAAATTTTTGTGTGATAATTTTATCGACTGTGTGCTAAATTAGAGAAAGGACTTAATTGCATAAAGTGTAAAATGTTGTGTGCTGATTTATGAGTACTTAATTGTTGTTGGCTTTTTAAGGTGGAGGCCTTATGTTGTTATTAATCAAATTTTAAGATAGTGGATGGTTAAATGACTATATAACCATAATGTAAACTTGTCTTATATGACTAATAAAAGGGCAAAATTGGCATTTGATTATTAAGTTAATTTATAATAAAACAAAGCATCAAAATAAGCCATTTTCTATCCATCTTTGCACCGAATATTGAAGAAAGAAGAGAGGTTTTAAGTTTTGGTAAATTCGGCCAACATTTGAGCTTGATTGAAGGTATGTTTGAGCTCGATTTTTGTTAATTTTTATGTTTTCGTAATCGTTGCTTCGTGCTCTAACTAACCCATGTTGAAATTTTGTGAATTGATAATGTTGTTGAGATGAGCCATTGATGAATACTTGAGCTATGTGCTAGTTGATAGTGAAATATGAAAACTTGGTGTTGGGTTAACATAGTTTGTATTGGGATTTTTAGTGAAATTGAGCATTTTAGGCTTAAATTAGAAAATGAGTAATTGAAGGACTAAATTGTGAAATAAATGAAATGTGTGGACTGGTATGAGTATAGTGAGAATTCGGTTAGGCATGGGTGTAAGCTAATTATGTGTATTTGATGATTTTTTTAGTAAAGGACTAAAGTGTCAAAATGTGAAAATGTGAGGGCTATTTTATAAAATACCCTAAATACTTGTGTTTTGACTAAAATGAATGATTTTTTGATTGAATGGACTGAATTTGAATGTATAGACCAAGAAAGGAGAGGTTCGGATCGAGATCAAGGCAAGGATAAAGTGCTTGATTAATCAACCGTTTCGATAGTTTGACGTCCGAGGTAAGTTCGGATATAATACTTGCTGTTAAACTAGTATCTATGTGATGAAAAATGAATGAATGTATATTAATGGAATAGAATGTGTTATGTACGAGTTCGTGTATTGAGGCACTAAGTGTGCGAATTGGAGTCGATATAGAGTTGATTAGCACTGTGTGTACGAAACGATAGAAGCTAAGGCTTTAATGATTAGCACTGTGTGTGCGAGATGATAAAAACTTCAGTTTATTGAATTGACACTGTGTGTACAATACCGATATAAGCTCGGTTTAATGATTTCGCACTAAGTGTGCAATGACATTTACGTTTTGTTAACGAATTGGCACTATGTGTGCGAACAAAGCAAGAGAATAGCAAAGGTGGTGTAACATCCAAAAAGTGGGCCTACGCATTTATATGGTAGTCTAATATGTTAAATTGAGATTGTAAAGGTTGGGTTGACTATTTGATTAAATATTTGGATTAGGGTTAAAGTTAGTGCTCTGGATAATTTAAAGTGAAATAGTGGGCTTTAAAAATTTGGGTTAGGTAGCTAATAAATGGTGTTAGCTCATAATTTAAGAAGATGGTTAATTATGTCAACTTTGGGCTTCGGCCCAAAGAATTAAAGTGCAATAAGTGGGCATAAGGTGGGCGCCATGAGGGGAGGAATTTGGGCCATTGTGTGGCCAATTGGGCCTTAGAAGATGGGTCAAATTCGCACTTAAATGGGAAGGGTGGACGGCAATTAGGCTACCTTTTAGAGTTATTTCTTTTATTTTAAGTGTTAAAAGTGATAATTAATAAGGAGGAGTTGGTTTTAAGGTGGGCTCTCCTAAAGGTAAGATAAGGATTGAGTTATCGGATGAGATGAAGGCTATCAGAGAGGGAAAGTTGGCAAATTCCAACTCAGTGTGTGTGGTATGCCAAATTTTTCTATAAATAGGAGTAGTATTCTTCAATTTGATGATTCAAACCCTATTCTTCTCTCATTCTCATTTAAATTTCCATGCCTTCTCTACGCTTTCTTTTTTTCTTTTCTAAGAGTCAATTCCTTCGTTCATACCCTCATCTCCCATAGCCGAATCTATAAGGGAGATTTTTGTTTTCCGACCAGACATAGTAAGTCGTATACTCCTTAGTAATCCCATGAGTTTCGGGATTTTTCCTTTTCTGTGATTCCTTTGTTTTAATCAACTCCTAATCTAAATCATTGTTTCCAAGGCCCCGTTGATTATACTCTTTACTCCTAGAAGCCGAAACTATCCCATTAAAGCCAATTTGGTGGAAAAATTGAAGGTAAGAAGTGGTAAGTATGGCGAATGGTCTTCCATGATTCTTTCCATTTAAATAATGGCATATAGGTTGGAATGGTTGTGATTTTCGATTCGCTTAATATTTGGGAATGGCCAAATGTAGGAAGGTTGGTGGTGACAATTTTAAAGGATATTCGGATTCGCTAACTAGGTAAGTGTTCGCTTTAAAGGTTACATTTAACTAATGAGTTAGATCTCATCGTTATTTGGTTTAGTGATTAAGGGATTGATATGGACTCAACTAACAGTCAAGCAGAGAAGGTTGGATCTGTAAAATCATCGCCCAAATTTAAGAGGCGATCTATTTCGGTAGTGCGAGATTGGCCAACGGGATGTGGGCCAAAATCAAAGTCAGATCGTGGGCCAATAGTAGTTGTTTCAAGTGATAGTAACGTAGACATAGCAAAAGCCTTAGTACGCAAATCAGGTGTGCAATACTTCCCCACCGTCTAAATCTGAATAGAAATAAAATTATATATGTATATGTGTTCGTAAGATTTACATGTTACATTAAAAGCCGAAATCTCGGATTTAAACGACGAACCCTCAGGTTAGTAAATAATCGACTATATGGTTACAAGTAAACTGTTGTACATGTTTTAAATTATTGTGCATGTTGCATAGGTTGGGTGATGAAAGGAGGAAGTTATATGTACATGTATATGAGTAATGCTTTTACCGTGAATTATCAGAATACTAATGCCGTGAACTGTTAGACGAGCTTCGGCCATTATATGTTATAAGGGCTTCGGCCAATATATGTTGATGAGCAACTTGACTGCCATCTTGGAGAGTAGCGGTGTGGGTTGATTGTAGAAATTCCCAATGGTGTGTTGGTTGGTACGGGGGCGTGTAGCGGATGGAAACCTAGGCAAATGGGTTGGGCTTTGCATATTATATGTTTCCATGTAAATGAATTTATTATTATATTTAATGAGGCCCAAATCTAGTGGTGCATGAGGGTTGCACACTGAGTCTCGCGACTCACCCCCTTTAAACTAACCTTGCAGGTGACGCTTAGTGGATCGGACCGGGCCGGAGTGAAGCGTAAGGTGGCCTTGCAAAAGAAGGTAGATCCGGCGACAAAGTTTCCCCATATTAGTTTTTTTTTAACTTACTTTATATGATGGATTTAAAATACATTGTAATAAGGCCATAGGCCATTTGTTTACATTTTAGATTTAAAACGGGCCTTTAGTATTTATCCTCATTTTAATTTCTTTCAAGGACATGTAATTAAGTTTTGGGCTTTTGATTATTAAGGCACAATTTATGTAATTTTCTATTTGGGCTTTTTGTCGACACGATGGTTTTCCTAAAAAATTTTCTTAGTGACATACCAGATCCGGTAGTAGTGTTTGGGCCGGGTTTGGGGTGTTACAAATTAGTATCAGAGCTCAGTTTAAAACTCGAATTTGGGATTTTGGGCCCAAAAGATTTTCTAAAAATGGATTTTTAAAACATGGATTTTTATTAGTAAAGGTTTATTAGCTCAAGATGGCACCTGCTGCCTCCGCCAAGTTCGCTGTAAGTACTCTAAACCATTATGTGATATAAATGTGGGCTTAACGGGCTTATGGGACGTAGACTATTTAGGTTAGGACTTGATGGACTCTAGGCTTAGACAAAAAAATTCTTAAAATCTATAAGACTTAACTTCATTAAACAAAACATGTAAACAAGTCACAAGACTAAAGTGTGGTAACAAGCATATGCATGTCTAGGAGAAGATCCTAAGAGCTTGGTATTTAAGCAACCGAGTGACTCATCTCCTCTTCGCAGAATCTCACCGTGCATAGTGATTGTTCACTTTAGCCATGACAGGTGTGGTAATAGGCATATGCATGTCTAGGAGTGGATTCGTGGAAAGCTTGGTACTTAAGCAGTCCTAGTGACTCACCTCCTTTCCACTAGAATCCTACTTGGTGCGTAGTGACTATTCACCCTAGTTACGAGAACGTGTTGACAGGCCAAAACTACAATTAAAACCCGAAAGGGACCAGCCACCTGTTTTTCTCACAAAAATTTTTAGAATATCTTTACTTTGGAAAAATACCTATGATTTGCAGAAATACCCCGATTTACAAATTCAACAGAATCTTTCCATAGAAAACAAAAAACAACAACAACAACATCAAAATATCCTTGAATTGTAAAATTACCAAATTACCCCTGAGTTATAAATGACCAAAACACCCTTAATTTTGCAAAATAACCAAAATACCCCTGATTGGCAAAATTACTGAAACACCCCCAGATTTTCAAAATTTTTAAAATAACCCCAAATTTCATAAAATACTAAAATAACCCCAGATTTGCAAAAAATTACCGAAATACCCCAGATTTATGAAATTACTGAAATACCCGAGTTGGAAAATTACCAAAATACCCTTATTTCGCCAAATCACCCGAAACCTTATTTTGGAAAATTATGAACATACCCTTGTAGGATAAAATTACAAAAATACCCCTGGGTATCAAAATGACAAAAATACCCTTAGGTGATGGATGCTATTTGTATGTTGGTGTGTATGGATGTTGAATGTGCATGGTTCCTAGAATTAAGAAGACTAAAACCTGTAGATAGGTTTGAATTCAAAAGAACTACTTTTAAAACTATTATTCATAAGACTATTCGTGGTTAATCAGTGGAAGAAAACTAATAATTCATAAAATTCTTAATCAGATAAAAGCGAATCGGTAGTATTAGTACAAGGGGACGAAGACGCTCCAGAAGCTAATAAATGGTGTTAGCTCATAATTTAAGAAGATGGTTAATTAAGTGTCAAGCTGGGCTTGTGGCCCAAAGAATTAAAGTGCAATAAGTGGGCATAAGGTGGTGCCATGAGGGGGGAGGAATTTGGCCCTTGTGTGGCCAATTGGGCCTTAGAAGATGGGTCAAATTCGGCACTTAAATGGGAAGGGGGTGGACGAAAATTAGGCTACCTTTTAGGAGTTATTTCATTTATTTTAAGTGTTAAAAAGCTGATAATTAATAAGAAGGAGTTGGTTTTAAGGTGGGCTCTCCTAAAGTTAAGATAAGGATTGAGTTATCAGATGAGATGAAGGCTATCAGGAGAGGGGAGAGTTAGCCAAAATTCCAACTCTGTGTGTGTGGGTATGCCAAAATTTCTTTATAAATAGGGAGTAGTATTCTTCAATTTCGGTATTCTGAAACCCTATTCTTCTCTCATTCTCTGCCGAAATTTCTAAGCCTTCTCTACAGTTTCTCTTTCTTTCTTTTTCTAAGAGCCAAATTCTTTTGTTCATACCCTCATCTCCCATAGCTGAATCTACAAGGGAGATTTTTGTTTTCCCGAAGGTGCATAGTAAGCCATATACTCCTTAGTAATTCGGTGAGTTTTGAGATTTTTCCTTTTCTGTGATTCCTTTGTTTTGATCAACTCCTAATCTAAATCATTGTTTCCAAGGCCCCGTTGATTATACTCTTTACTCCTAGAAGACGAAACTATCCCATTAAAGTTGATTTGGTGGAAAACTCGAAGGTAAGAAGTGGTAAGTATGGCCGAATGGTCTTCCATAATTCTTTCCATTTAGCCGAATGGCATATAGGTTGGAATGGTTGTGATTTTGATTCGTTTAATATTTGGGGAATGGCCGAATGTAGGAAGGTTGGTGGTGACAATTTCTAAAGGATATTCGGGATTCGGCTGACTAGGTAAGTGTTTGTTTTAAAGGTTACATTTAACTAGTGAGTTAGATTTCATCGTTATTTGGTTTAGTGATTAAGGGATTGATATGGACTCAACTATCAGTCAAGCAGAGAAGGTTGGATCTGTAAAACCATTGCCCAAATTCAAGAAGCGATCTGTTTTGGTAGTGAGAGATTGGCCAACGGGGCGTGGCCCAAAATCAAAGTCAGATCGTGGGCCAATAGTAGTTGTTTCAAGTGATAGTAACGTAGACATAGAAAAAGCCTTATTACGCAAATCAGGTGTGTAATACTTCCCCACCGTCTAGATCTGAATAAAAATAAAATTATATATGTATATGTGTTCGTAAGATTTACATGTTACATTAAAAGCCGAAATCTCAGATTTAAACGATGAACCCTCAGGTTAGTAAATAATCTGACTATATGTTACAAGTAAACTGTTGTACATGTTTTAAATTATTGTGCATGTTGCATGGGTTGGGTGATGAAAGGAGGAAGTTATATGTACATGTATATGAGTAACGGTTTTTACCATGAATTACTGTAGCGACTAATGCTGTGAACTGTTATACGGGCTTCGGCCATTACATATTATAAGGGCTTCGGCCAATATATGTTGATGAGTAGCTTGACTGCCATCTTGGAGAGTAGAGGTGTGGGTTGATTGTAGAAATCCCCAATGGTGTGTTGGCTGGCACGGGGGCGTGTAGCGGATGGAAACCTAGGCAAATGGGTTGGGCTTTGCATATTATATGTTTCCATGAAAATGAATTTATTATTATGTTTAATGAGGCCCAAATCTAGTGGTGCATGAGGGTTGCACACTTAGTCTCGCGACTCACCCTCTTTAAACTAACCTTGCAGGTGACGCTTAGTGCATCGGACCAGGCCGGAGTGGATCGCAAGGTGGCCATACAAAAGAAGGTGGATCCGGTGACAAAGTTTCCCCATATTAGTTTTTTTTTAAAGTACTTTATATGATGGATTTAAAATACATTTAATAAGGCCATAGGCCATTTGTTTACATTTTAGATTTAAATGTGCCTTTAGTATTTATCCTCATTTTAATTTCTTTCAAGGACATGTAATTAAGTTTTGGGCTTTTGATTATTAAGGCACAATTTATGTAATTTTCTATTTGGGCTTTTGTCAACACGATGGTTTTCCTAAAATTTTTCTTAGTGACATACCGATCCTAGTAGTGTTTGGGTCGGGTTTGGGGTGTTACAAATTGGTATCGAGCCCATTTCAAAGCTCGGCTTTGGGATTTTGGGCCCAAAAGATTTTCTAAAATGGGTTTTAAAACATGTATTTTATTAGTAAAGGATTATTAGCTCAAGATGGCACTGCATCTCCGCCAAGTTCCATGGTGCGATCCTACCATAGTATACTAAGTGTTTATTTTGGCTTTAGAATTAGAGTGCAATGAAAGCATAGTGGTGAGACTTAGGTAGTACGATTTCTAGTTAGCTGAAAATTTCGAGGACGAAACTTCTTTAAGGAGGGTAGAACTGTAACATCCAAAAAGTGGGCTTACGCATTTATATGGTAGTCTAATATGTTAAATTGAGATTGTAAAGGTTAGGCTGACTTTTTGATTAAATATTTGGATTAGGGTTAAAGTTAGTGCTCGGGATAATTTAAAGTGAAATAGTGGGCTTTAAAAATTTGGGTTAGGTGGCTAATAAATGGTGTTAGCTCATAATTTAAGAAGATGGTTAATTAAGTGTCAAGCTGGGCTTGTGGCCCAAAGAATTAAAGTACAATAAGTGGGCATAAGGTGGCGCCATGAGGGGGGAGGAATTTGGGCCCTTGTGTGGCCAATTGGGCCTTAGAAGATGGGTCAAATTCGGCACTTAAATGGGAAGGGGTGGACGGAAATTAGGCTACCTTTTAGGAGTTATTTCTTTTATTTTAAGTGTTAAAAAGCTGATAATTAATAAGGATAAGTTGGTTTTAAGGTAGGCTCTCCTAAAGGTAAGATAAGGATTGAGTTATCGATGAGATGAAGGCTATCGGGAGAGGGAGAGTTGGCGAAATCCCAACTCTGTGTGTGGGTATGCCAAAATTTCTCTATAAATAGGGAGTAGTATTCTTCAATTTCGGTATTCTGAAACCTATTCTTCTCTCATTCTCTGCCGAAATTTCCAAGCCTTCTCTACAGTTTCTCTTTTTTTACTTTTTCTAAAAGCTGAATTCTTTTGTTCATACCCTCATCCCTCATAGCCGAATCTATAACGGAGATTTCTGTTTTCCTGAAAGTGCACAGTAAGCTGTATACTCTTTAGTAATCCGGTGAGTTTCGGGATTTTTCCTTTTCTGTGATTCCTTTTTTTTGATCAACTCCTAATCTAAATCATTGTTTCCAAGGCCCCATCGATTATACTCTTTACTCCTAGAAGCCGAAACTATCCCATTAAAGCCGATTTGGTGGAAAAATCAAAGGTAAGAAGTGGTAAGTATGGCCGAATGGTCTTCTATGATTCTTTCCATTTAGCCGAATGGCATATAGGTTGGAATGGTTGTGATTTTTGATTCGTTTAATATTTAGGGAATGGTCGAATGTAGGAAGGTTGGTGGTGACAATTTCTAAAAAATATTCGGGATTCGCTAACTAGGTAAGTGTTCATTTTATAGGTTATATTTAACTAATGAGTTAGATCTCATCGTTATTTGGTTTAGTGATTAAAGGATTGATATGGACTCAACTAACGATCAAGTAGAGAAGGTTGGATCAGTAAAACCGTCACCCAAATTCAAGAAGTGATCTGTTTGATGAGTGCGAGATTGGCTAATCTGGTGTGGGCCAAAATCAAAGTCAGATCGTGGGCCAATAGTAGTTGTTTCAAGTGATAGTAACTTAGACATAGCAAAAGCCTTAGTACGCAAATCAGGTGTGTAATACTTCCCCACCGTCTAGATCTGAATAAAAATAAAATTATATATGTATATGTGTTCGTAAGATTTGCATGTTACATTAAAAGTCGAAATCTCAAATTTAAACGACGACCCCTCAGGTTAGTAAATAATCTGACTATATGTTACATGTAAACTGTTGTACATGTTTTAAATTATTGTGCATGTTGCATGGGTTGGGTGATGAAAGGAGGAAGTTATATGTACATGTATATGAGTAACGGTTTTACTGGTGAATTTCTGTATGTGCTAATGCCATGAATCATTATACGGGCTTCAGCCAATATATGTTATAAGGGCTTCAGCCAATATATGTTGATGAGCAGCTTGACTGCCATCTTGGAGAGTAGCGGTGTGGGTTGATTGTAGAAATCCCCAATGGTGTGTTGGATTGTACGGGGACATGTAGCGGATGGAAACCTAGGCAAATAGGTTGGGCTTTGCATATTATATATTTCCATGTAAATGAATTTATTATTGTGTTTAATGAGGCCCAAATCTAGTGGTGCGTGAGGGTTGCACACTGAGTCTCGTGACTCACCCCCTTTAAACTAACCTTGCAGGTGACGCTTAGTGCATCGGACCGGGCAGGAGTGGAGCGCAAGGTGGCCATGCAAAAGAAGGTGGATCCGGCGGCAAAGTTTCCCCATATTAGTTTTTTTTAAAGTACTTTATATGATGGATTTAAAATACATTGTAATAAGGCCATAGGCCATTTGTTTACATTTTAGATTTAAAACGGGCCTTTAGTATTTATCCTCATTTTAATTTCTTTCAAGGACATGTAATTAAGTTTTGGGCTTTTGATTATTAAGGCACAAGTTATGTAATTTTCTATTTGGGTTTTTTGTTGACACGATGGTTTTCCTAAAAATTTTTCTTAGTGACATACCAGATCCGAAAGTAGTGTTTGGGCTGGTTTGGGGTGTTACAGGTGGATCGAAATGTAAAGTCGAGTAGTTGAATAGCATGCTTGGTGAGTAACTAAGTGTTGTCAAAGGTATGTATGATACCTATGTGGTTGATGAGATTGAAAATAGATGAATGGTATGCTATGTGAGTACTTGTTATGGTTGAATTTGTGTATCAAATGTAAATTACCTATGTAATGGTTTAATATATACATTGGTTTGGTATGATGAGAAAATTGTATTTTATTTCAAACTTACTAAGCTTTTGAAAGCTTACGATGTGATTGTTTCTCTATTTTACGATGTCAGTAAAACTATCTCAGATCCGGGGACCGTTGGCATCTCAATCACACTATCGGCAATCTATTTTGGTACTTTTGGAAAGATGTACATAGTGAAATATAGTATGTATAGGCTAGATATGTAAATTATGTATGAGATGTGTAAATAGCCATATGAGGTGGCTAGATAAATGTTTGAAATATGCTTGTGTGGATTTGGTATGTGAAGTGAGTTTTGGTATGTTTTGATGGCAATGGATATGTCTTATAAATGGTAATCTTGGTGA